>JAOTOL010001662.1:4130000-4720000 GCA_034440575.1 Imbricaverruca yamaguchii
TGAAGTGCAGTTCTTCCTGCCAGCCGGCGTGACCAGGCCGCTGATAACGTTGGCAGAGAGCCACCGGAAGCCGACAATGGTCTGTTGCTGTGCGCTCGGTTGGCATTGCTACAGGTCACAGACCTGCCGATACGTCTGCGGCTGGTGCGCTGCTTCACGGTGCAGAAATTAATTACCTCCTACTCAGTAAGTCACAGTAATTACAGCTGACCGGGCTTGATGGTTTCGTCTGCCGATAAATTGCGCTGGCTCGGCGGGAGCGGACAGTTGGGCCGCGCCGGCAGCCGCCCGCCCTCCGCGCCGCCTCACGTCGGACGCTAATGCTGGCCGCTAATTTGCCGCTCTATCTTGACGCATTGGACCACGGTGGCAGCAACCAGGAGCAGCCAGATCCGCCACTAATTATCATTTTCGGCGGCAAAAAAGCGCCGGCCGCCGCGGTCGTCATGCAACAGCCAGCACACAATCGACGCGCCGGCCGCTGATTGGCGGTCAGTGGCACAACTGCGGTCAGGCCCCGCCCACATCCGCACTGATGGGATCCGCCGGGACAGGCTCCACCTTGGGCCGGCCGACGGCTAGCAATAACAATAACCTGGCGAAATTGAGCAGGCCCCTGCTAATATGGCCGAGTGAGGGCGAAAGTGAAAACGTCGGCTCCGAAAATTAAATCAATAGCGCCGGGCGACCGCGAGCTAAGTGAGGGACAAAACATGGACGCGCCTGGAAATTGCACTCACGGCCCCGATCATTATCGACATATCTTTGATATAATACTGTTACTACCTTGGCTGTAAACAACATGAAGGATTCGGTGAGAGACGTAGGATGTAGAAAATGTGTCAGGTGTAGGCTTGCGTAGGCTACAAGGGTAGGCAACGAAAATCATCCTTGGCTGATAGACGCACCCTGCTATTAATCTGTGTTAGTGGATTTTTCGAGAGTATGAACATTTCAGAAGCATCCTAGTGCCTGGAGAAATTGGATATTGCTCCAATAGAGAAAAATAGGGAATCCCGTCGGCTCCGGTAGCTAAAGGTGTGAAATGCTCGGTGACGTATTTGAGGTTGTAATCGCCGATGGATTTCGACTCTGGCCAATGGGAAGGCGAAAGGAAAACGCATTCAGTGAGATTGAGACCTCTGCTGATCTGGAGGAAGGAGAGTATGTGTCCACATGCATTCGGCCCTCTCTGGTTTCTGCAGTTGTCTCACAATGTACTTGACGTATCTTTTACATGGTATTCTGTTTTAATAGTTGGCTCTGTGAAATGTTGCAAGAGAATGAACAAGACACAGGTAGGTTCTGACAGAACAAGAACACAAGAACAAATCGCCCACTTGGATGGGAGCGGACCGACCAGACACAAGTCGAGCTATGAGTAAGTGCTGAAATATGAAGATAAATCTTTGAACATAAATTACGAGCACAAGGAATATTCGGATGTATGCGCTGCTAAAAAGGTTCAAGTAGCAAGTTCTCTTCTGAGCGAAGCAAACTGTGTTGGAAGTGCTGAAACAAAGTATTTCCAAGGTTCTACGGTCGAATCAGGTGAGGTCGACTTATGTCCAAGGGTGAGCTCTGCAAAAAAGAGAACTTGAGCTTCGCCCCGCCCATTGGTGATTCGTATTCTTAATCACCAGATCTATGGTATGTCTCTGCTATGGTCTGTGGTATTTGGTCTATTCTGAAATATTCTAGGTGAAATCGAGTTCCAAAGCCCTTGAGCCACTCCTCTCCTCCCCTCTTCCTCCAACAATGTTGGACAAGTTTCGCTCATATTCGGGTGGCTCAAAGGACCTCATAAATGCACCAGGTAGACTTGCACGATTTTTGAACCCCTCCCCCTGTGTTAAGTAGATAATCCTAAAATGCGTCTGGGTGTTGTGCAAAATTGCACATCATCATGCAGAATCCATGGCGACGCCGTGGTAGCGGATGTTGTTCGGCGACGTATCGTATGGACTTCCCATATATCAACAATACGCAAATCGTACATAGACGCGAGGGAGCGTTAAAAAAGTTCCTTAAGTCGTCGTTGTAGTGGCAATTGGAGTCAACCGAAGCGAGTATTGTATGGACATGTAGGCAGTGACGTCACCTTATGCAGATAATTATCCAGCCCCTGGGAAGGAGAAGGAGAAGGAGAAGGAGGAGGAGAAGGAGAAGGAGAAGGAGAAGGAGAAGGAGAAGGAGAAGGAGAAGGAGAAGGAGAAGGAGAAGGAGAGGAAGCTGAGGAAGATAATGATACTCTGAGGGAAGCTGAGAAGTCTCTGAGAAGGAAGCGTCTCGAGGAGAGATGAGAACCTTCCCGAGAGAATCTCCTAAGGGGCAAAGCTTCCGTAGTCTAGTTCCCTTGCGTTGCTTCATTTAGCCTGTGCAGTTTATTCAACCGGTATCGTTTCGGGTGTATAAACGTCGCTCGCAGAGAGCGCCTCAGCAGGAGGATATGATAAGCTTATCATATTGTAGCTTTCTTCATTGCAGCAAACGCTGATAGTGTCCAGATAAAGACCTGCAGCTTCTTGCCTGAAAATGTGCTGACCTCTGCCGCGACCACAAAATCGCTAATGGAGCTAACTATCTGCAAAGCAAGGAAGTGAACACCAGCTGTGTCTGTATTCCTTTTAAGTTGCAATATTTCGTCCTTTAACCATCAACTATTCTGCATGCAGATACGAAAATCTGCAGCGGAGAACTGGCAAGTCCAATTAATATCTTCTGTCTGAAAAGGAGTTAACAGGAAACCCGTGTCATCAGCGGTACGGGCGGATAAGGGAATTTGCGTTGGATAGCACCTGTCTAGAGGAACGTTTTTTTTCTTCCGGGGGGCCCTTCGGCTGAAAGCCCACATGGGGGTATACTTGAGCACGCTGTAGTGGTGCATATCCTGTCGGGAAGGCGCCTTGTCGTTCCATGGAGGCTCCTAATACTCTATTCCTCTCCGAGGGGCATATTTAGCTGAAACACCCCTTGAGCGGGGGTGGGGGTGCGTTCGAGCCGCCTTCCCAGAGGGCCCCACGCTCCACGCGGAGATTATGCCCCAGTACCCCTCCCTGCTAATGGAGTGCCCTGCTAATCACCCCTGCTCTGTAGTTGGTACATGTATACATCATTGAGTTCGACTCGGACACCGTGCTGCACAGTAGTAGGCTCGGCTCGAAAAGGCCATGGTGCTGTTGTGAGTGGGTATTCGTGGTACAGGCTTATCGTCTCGTGGGTCGGCAGAACAGCCATTTCATCTTGGCTACGAAACAGAGACGGATCCAGGAATGCTCATGAGTGGGACACACTTTCTCGGAGGGGCACCTTCTGTGAAAAAATGTGTTGATCGGAAGCGTAGATTCTTGCATACTGAAGGGGCCTTTCAGCGGGTAGAGGGGGATGCACTTGAGCCTTCCTAAAGGGGATCATTTCCCGATCGGAGGGGCATCATCTTTCTATGGGGAAGAGCTCCCCCTGCATGCGCTCATGCCACCAAGTCCTTGCAAGCATGCCAACGTTGTCAGTGCCATGCTACACCATGCCTAACTGCGTGGGGCCATGCCTCTGCTCGTTTGAAGAAAAAAGACTTAAAAGTAGTTACATGGCGACATATAGTTTTTTTCATGTTAGTTGGCTTGTCAACGAAATCGTTCTGCTGACTACTGCAAGGAGGAATGAAGATATTAAAATATTAAAAGGGTCACTGGATGCAATATCTAAAATAGAGACGTCATATTCAGAATGCAGTCTAGTTAGCTAAAACCACACCACTATATACAATTGCATCACACTCGTGCAGATCGAGGGGGCGCGTTCTGGTGTAGGCTCACGTGCATGTTTTGAGCATGACGCTTAATAGTCCGGCGTACCTCCCCCTGTCTTGTCTGTGTCATCACCGCTGGCTGATAGAAGTGTGCATGATGACATTACTAAGCCCCACTTTGACAGTGACAGTCATAGTGTTCAGCGCCTGCATGTTAGGTAACAATACATGTCTGGTTGATTGAAGTATGTGATGGATTTCCAGACCGGAAATAGCGTCCGGCTGTTGGTTTGCTATCAGGGGCCAATGCTAGGATAGGATAGGACTAAAGGTTAAGGTTGAGAACATAGAGCCTCCGGTTCTCAAGTTTCTACGTCCAAGGCATTCGTTGTCAAGGCAAATATATGAGGTTCCAATTCGCCCCTCTGGTTAAAATATATGTATATGTTGTCTTGTGCTGATACTATGGCATCGTTGTAGCCAGGAGTGTTCATTTCCGACAAGTATTTGGAGAGGGCATAATACAGGAGGGCAATGGGCGGGCAGAAATATATTGGGGGGGGGGAGGTAAAGTACACTGCATAGGGTCCCATGTTAAAAGGTGAAATTCTGTGGGAAAAAGCCAACATTGAGGGTGAGCTTTCTTCCTCAAAAGTATATTGAAGAACATCCATGGTTGTCGCTATGGCTGGAGACTTCTGATGGGTCGGGGGATGGACTTCGCGCGCCGAAAGCGGTCTCCGGTGGGGTGATATTGTTCTAGTGTCGGTCCCCTGAAGAAAATTATGTCTGCATACCTGGTGGAGTATCATTTATCGCTCACGAATCTCCTGGCTGGCCTGGATCATTCAGCGAATTTCGCGAAATTCAGTCGTGGCAATGTCGTCATAATGTGTTCTCGTACCCGTAAGAAATGTCGCGTCAGGACAGCTGGAAAGCCGCCATGCCGTGCTTCAATTCTCGGTATAGCCGGACTGCTGGAGCGGTGTCAGCTCACCGCTGAGCAGCTCACTGCTCAGCGCGCCTTGTCGCAGAACTTCAGCTGGACAACCGGTGTCGCATAAAGATAACTCAGAGCCGCTTAAATCCAAACCGATGAGCATGCTATCGTCGTAAATCTGTTGACCGCCGGTTTTCTGGTAACCTGATAGACGTGCGGTCTCGACTGTCTCGGATCGCGGGCATTTTTGCTGCGCTTCACAAAAAGCCCAGCCGCCCTCGAGCCGATTATAATCTCACGCAGGTTTTGGCGAGATGACGGCCGTCTCGCACAGACCGACCAGGCCACTCGCGATGTGGCCGAAACAGCGTCCACGTAGCCAGTCGACTGCCCCTTCGCCTGTGTCACTCCCGCAAAAAGGACCATCTTGACAGCGAGGCGAATGTTCGCCGGCGGACTACGGTTGTTGGTCGATTTGGTCGGGGCGCCTCGGCTTGTGCGACACAAAGGCGCACAGAACAGCGCGTCCGTTCTTGCCGTAGATTGTCCCAGTTGCCGTTGTTTTTGGATGACCGGCCCGCCGCCTTGCGGTGATGCGAGTCGCTCTGGTTTTGGGAGCAGAAATGAGAGGAGGAGAGGGTGTAAAGGTGTGAGGAAAACAGCAAGAGCAATTGGACGACATATTTCTATACACAGGTCTCCGTGAACGCTTGAACTTAGTGCGTTGTTTTGTTTCTGTGTCGGTGGTGCTCTCAAGACACTCGCTGACACGAGCGGCAGCGCCGGATTTGCAGCCGGCGGGCCGCGTCAATTATGGCGGTCAGACAACATCGTGTTTTCTCTCAGGTATGTGGTGCCTCAGCGTGGCCGGCCGTGCATGCTAATGGGCGGCGTGGACGGCGACACTTTTTGCTGGCGACCGCTGGCCGGCGCATTTATCTATTTGTTTTATTACCGCTGCATAAAACATGAGGTTGCCGGACGACGACCGTTCAGCTATTACAGCAATGATGGCGGCGCCGCGCGGTGTATTAACATAGCCCGGCGCCGACTACCGCATGCTAATTGCGCGGCCCGCAGCGCGCGACATGATTTATGGCGCGAATTTGAGCACAAGGCGAGATGCGCTGATAACGCGCCAAAATAGCCGGCGCCAAAATGCGCGCCAAAACACTGCCGCCACCCCGGCTCGATGGCGGTGCGAAGGGGTTCGATGAAGCGTACAGTTGCACCATGGGGAACCAACCATGCGAGTAAGGGGAGTGCATGGCGCTGAGGGAGGGGAGCCGATCAGCGTTGGAGGCATCGCGGCAAGCACTGGAATGCCGTGCCAGTGTGGGCGATACTGTGGAGCACCGGAGATCGACAGCACAATTGATCCTGACGCCTGGGTGGGTAGCGAAATGTACCTAAACCCTCAGACGGTTTAATTTAGCCACTAAACAAGATCGTAATATAACACAAAATTATTTGTCAAAACAGGACAAAGAATATTCTGAACTAAACGCATATCTCCAACTCCGATTGGTGCCATTGATTGACTCGCAAAAAACACTTTTGAAACCACGCCTTCGTGACCTTGATACACTGCCTAAGCCGCCGGTAGATGTCCTTAAAATAACGTAAGTTTTAGGGAACATGTGAACATAATGAACATAAGTGTAACATAAGTGTAAGGAAATATGTGCGATATGTGCGTGACAGTTTGAATCTCTAGGCATTGTGACCAAGATGCAAATGAAAAGCATGACGATTTTGGCCTAATTCTCACGAGACATTGGAGGTGTCCAGAATTCAAAGAGCAGCACGTTGCGATAGTATTTCGCCAAAGATAAGATTGTGTAGTGTCAATGGTTGTACTATAAAAATTCAAGACATTCCAGTACTCGGCCTTCTGTGGAGTGTAACCCTGATTTTAATGGGCAATGGACTATGCATAATGCCACTGGACAGCACAGAGCTAGTGAAATAACGACGCTATATTGCATGATGATAAGCAGCCTGCATAACCTGGATGGACGAGCGTACTGTAATTCGGAGCATGCTAAGCCCATTGAAGTGCATACCAAATGCATTGTACGTCGCGTAAGATAGTTGATTGTCATTAGTAACTTGTCAATGGCAATACCAAATGTATTTCGTGCTGTGCTCATGCCGATAAACCTGCTGGAAGTTAGGGTAAAGAGACATTTGCAATTGAATCATTGCTCCCAAGAACGAATCCAAGTGTGTGTGGGGGAAGGAGCGAAGGGGACGAACGGATCCTCTTCAGGATGCTCGAGTGCATTCTCTCCCCCACCTGGAACGTCTCAACCGAAGCACCTTTCCAGAAATTCGAGTGCACCCCTACACATTCCACAAGGCACTGTTAATGTAATGACTTCTGATGGTTCATACGTGTCTAATGTATCCAACAGCCAGATGTGAAATTATCATAATTAATTCGTGCCCCTATATTAGTGACCAAGTGTGTGATTATTCAAATCAATTCATCCAGGCGCCAACCATACTCCAATCCAGACGAAGCCAGACAAGCTGCATTATCTTCTCCAAGAGCATCAGTGAGTGCAGATCTGACAGCAACGTTGAACAAGTGCAAAATACTCCTAACAACAGGAATGGCAAATTGAATGTTCTTGATGGGACATTGCGAACAAACTTTTTCCTGCTTCTGAGCATGGACGAACAGAAATAAAGCAGATTAGACCTGCATTCTGATTAGCTTTTGCGCAAGTATATGCAAGCACTGGACGTCACATTGCAATGCAATACTTCAGCTCTCTGTGCATGCAAAGCTGCACCGGTCGTCCTGTATGCGGATGACCGCAATTCAAGTTCATCGCATGTCTGCTGGACAGCTATGTCGGTTTTCCGGCGTCATTTCGGCAAGTTTGCCCACACAAGTCAGCCGGGCGGCCGTGGTTGGGTGCTGTTTTTGGCAGGTGGTCGGCGTCGTCGTGCGGCGCCGACATCCCTGTCGGAATGGTATGTGTGTATCGATCAAGCCGTGCCACTCAGCAGTAGCCACTGCCAATACCCGCGCGCGTCACCGGGATCACAGGCTCGTGCGACCCCTGGCGGGCGCCGGAGGCATGCCCATAGTGCTGGCACCGGTCAGCTCGGGAACATGCCCACAGTGCTGGCACCGGTCAGGTCGGAACCATGCCCACAGTGCTGGCATCGGTCAGCTCGGAACCATGCCCACAGTGCTGGCATCGGTCAGCTCGGAACCATGCCCACAGTGCTGGCATCGGTCAGCTCGGAACCATGCCCACAGTGCTGGCACCGGTCAGCTCGGAACCATGCCCACAGTGCTCGGAACCATGCCCACAGTGCTGGCATCGGTCAGCTCGGAACCATGCCCACAGTGCTGGCATCGGTCAGCTCGGAACCATGCCCACAGTGCTGGCACCGGTCAGCTCGGGACCATGCCCACAGTGCTGGCATCGATCAGCTCGGACCCATGCCCACAGTGCTCGGAACCATGCCCACAGTGCTGGCATCGGTCAGGTCGGAACCATGCCCACAGTGCTGGCACCGGTCAGCTCGGAACCATGCCCACAGTGCTGGCACCGGTCAGCTCGGAACCATGCCCACAGTGCTGGCATCGGTCAGCTCGGAACCATGCCCACAGCGCTGGCATCGGTCAGCTTGGAACCGTGCCCACAGCGCTGGCATCGGTCAGCTTGGAACCGTGCCCACAGTGCTGGCATCGGTCAGCTTGGAACCGTGCCCACAGTGCTGGCATCGGTCAGCTCGGAACCATGCCCACAGTGCTGGCATCGGTCAGCTCGGAACCATGCCCACAGCGCTGGCATCGGTCAGCTTGGAACCGTGCCCACAGTGCTGGCATCGGTCAGCTCGGAACCATGCCCACAGTGCTGGCATCGGTCAGCTCGGAACCATGCCCACAGTACTGGCATCGGTCAGGTCGGAACCATGCCCATAGTGCTGGCACCGGTCAGCTCGGAACCATGCCCATAGTGCTGGCACCGGTCAGCTCGGAACCATGCCCATAGGGCTGGCAACGGTTAGCTATAACGAGGCGTATAATTGGTGATGTCGAACTTGCGCCCTCCCACTGCTCTGCACGCAGATTAACATGGCTGAGTTTGATGCAGTTGCCTAACATTTCACTTTGGAGATTCTTTCATCTCCGTTGGAATCAAGTTGGAAGCGTCTAAAGTCCCGTGCTCAGGGAAGCCATGGGAATGTCAGGATAAAGTAATGATGTGCCGATTAGTAATATTCATGAGGGGTAGTACAACATACTTGTGTGGATAAAACAAGACAAGAAAACTGATGTTATTACTACATTAAATGTTTTCCATTTCAGAGACAAGTTGAAACTTGCATATTGTGCAGCCCTTTCACTTGTGATGACTGGATCAAATAATGTGAATCGGAATAATTACCTCAAGAAATGCCTGTCATGCAAATCACGTACGTTCGCAATCCTCGTAAGTAATGGAATACTTGCGAAGTGTAATATGTTGCGGATGCAAGAGCTGAAATGTAATCAACAACATGCAAGTATTTAATGAGACGGCACGTGCAACCAAGTTCCACCTTATATCACATCGCGTGAGAGTTAGCCCATTTATACTTCACGTACTTACGGTCCTCAAATATGCATAATTTAGGTGTCTTGCGGCAGTTCAACGCCGGTGATAAGTGGTACTGCATAGCTCTGAGTTCTTATCGTGTTTATTTGCTATCCGCACTGATTGGTGCGTAGCCTTCCATAGCCACCATAGTCAGGGTAGTCCTGATCGATCCTAGCCATTGACTACAAAACACCGTTCTCGTCACGCCTGGCGTCTCTCAGGATTAGCTTACGTCACCTGGCGTCCCTTGCTATCCCCTAATGTCTCTCAGCGTCTCCCCGCATTCCTGAAATCTTCCGGCGTCTCTCAGCATCTACCGGCGTCTCCCGGCGCCTCCAGGCGTCTCCTGGATCCAATGTCGTCTCCGGTGCCCACAGACATGTGACAGTGCTCCTTGATAATTGATCGCAGAGAACCTTCGGAGTGGTCCCTGACAGAAGAACAAACAGGAAGAAACACCGGAGCCCGCGGCGCGGCGCGAGCTGCGCGAGAGAGCACTGTCCACCCGGCAGCACCGAGGTATGGCGAGCAGCAGTCTGGAACTGCGACAGTCCCAGTCTCTGCGACACCATCACCATTTGCGGCGCGAACTGTGTGAGAGAGCACTGTCCACCCGGCAGCACTGAGGTATGGCGAGCAGCAGTCTGGAACTGCGACAGTCCCAGTCTCTGCGACACCATCACCATTTGCGGCGCGAACTGTGTGAGAGAGCACTGTCCACCCGGCAGCACTGAGGTATGGCGAGCAACAGTCTGGATCTGCGCCGCTATTGTTTGAGGTGCAATGGTGCGCCACAGGCATGGTGAAGGTGCCGGCCGGTGCCGAACGGCCGCGCTGGCTCTGTGTCACCGTCTACTGACCCTCGCCTCGCCTGCTACTGTGCCGTCCTGCTGTTCTGCTCACTCACATCTAACCGTCCAAGGAGACCGCGCACCCATGGTTGGGAAACACATTGCGCTTGATTCAGACTGAAATATCGGAAGCCTGAATTTAGTGAGTATCATGCTGAGTGTTGGCAAGCTTGTGCTTGTTTTTGTCTTGGTAGGGTAGGGATCAAGCCGCTCGCAGTATGTCTCTCCTGTCTTATTAAGACAGCGATCGGGCCTCTCACAGCATGGGTGTCTCTCCTGCCTTATTAAGACAGGGAACGAGACCCTCACAACATTGGTCTCTCTAACACGACAGGGATCGGGCCACTCATAGAATGTGTCCCTCCTGTTTTCTTAAAGGACGGATCGAGCCGCTTGCAACATGGGTCTCTCTTGTCTTGGTAAGACAGGGATCAAATAGCCACAAGTATGTGTATCTCCTGTCTAGGCAAGACAGGGATGAAGCCGATGCAGGAGCTCGTCGCCAGCTCCACCACTCCCGGCCGAAAGTAAATCCGTGTTAATCAAGGTAACCCCCTGAGGCAGGAGACGTGACGACGCGAGCATACTCGAGACTCATGACTGTATGTCACTACGATCATTTTCAGATGGCCGGCAGTGGCACTGTCTTGAGGGGACCTTACTATTGACGTGGAATTCGTTCAGCACAGCTTGTGCCATGCCGACTTTAAAAAAAATGTTCCTCACACCTATGCATGTACTTTATTTATTACAAAGTCGTTCGTCACTACATAGCTGGAAATCACGGCTAGGCCATTGCGGCCTGGGCTCCCCTGGTTTGATACTCTGCTAATGTTATGCATTTTCCCTATTCAATCTGAAAATATATTTTGAAAGTAAGGACTAGGATCTCCCACCCTTGGCTCAGTGAGGGATCTCCAGCTTTGCCTCACTGCATCATCACGGCTGAAAATCCGGCATACAGTGAAGCAGAACACAGCTTATTACCCACGAAGCCGCCACGGTAAAATAGCGTGGCTATCTGTATCTCGAAGAAACCATTCAACAGACTATCAATAATAGAAGCACGAATGTTATTTCGAACGCTTCCTTGACAATAAATTACTATTGTGTGTTACCTTAATTAACCATTCATCTGTAATTCAGGACCATATGCATCGGAACTACCTTTTAATGCAAAAGCCTCCCTGAGTTATCCCTGAGTTCCGGTCCCGGCTTGTAATCTACCGCACCAGTGATACCGAGGCTCTAGCATAGGTAATCTCCCTAATTTCAGTCAGAACTGGAAGTAGGACCTATTTGCGCTCGAATATCACCGCAAAGGATACATGCATCGTGACATGTTCCCAGAAGTACTTCCAGTGGGTACTCAACAGCTGACCTACCCCCTCCCTCCCCTCTCCTCCGCATTCCTGCTAGAAGGGTCAGAGTTTGACGCACACATTTCAAGCCATCGAGTTCGACCACATCAGTGCGCCAACAGCTGTCAAACTCGCCGGCTCTCACTTGTGCCGGTCAGAGCGCGCCGACCGCTGATACCACCAGGCACCCACGTCCCACACACATTCTCCAGCTGGAGTGGCTGCAAATCTGTGCCGCCGCCTGCCGGCACCTCGCCGCCTCGGTTCCGTGTCGCTCGTCACTCACTCGCTTCCGGCGTACCGCAGCTGTGCTTCAGGCGTGGTCAGCCGATGGCAGGTGAAACGCCTGCGGCTCGGCAACCGGTACACCCTGCAGGTGTGCTCCCTGGAGTCGCTGCACCTGACAAATGTGTACTCGGGAGCCGCTGTACCTGACAGATGTGTACTCGGGAGCCGTTGTACCTGACAGATGTGTACTCGGGAGTCGCTGCACCTGACAGATGTGTACTCGGGAGTCGCTGCACCTGACAGATGTACACTCGGGAGTCGCTGCACCTGACAGATGTGTACTCGGGAGTCGCTGCACCTGACAGATGTGTACTCGGGAGTCGCTGTACCTGACAGCTGTGTACTCGAGAGTCGCTGTATCTGACAAATGTGTACTCGGGAGCCGCTGTACCTGACAGATGTGTACTCGGGAGTCGCTGCACCTGACAGCTGTGTACTCGGGAGTCGCTGCACCTGACAGCTGTGTACTCGGGAGTCGCTGCACCTGACAGGTGTGTACCCGGGAGTCGCTGCACCTGACAGGTGTGTACTCGAGAGTCGCCGCACCTGACAACTGTGTACTCGAGAGTCGCTGTATCTGACAGGTGCGTACTCGGGAGTCGTTGCACCTGACAGCTGTGTACTCGGGAGTCGCTGCATCTGACAGCTGTGTACTCGGGAGTCGCTGCACCTGACAGATGTGCATTCTGGAGTCGGGTGTGTACTCGGAAGTCGCTGTACCTGACAGATGTGTACTCGGGAGTCCCTGCACCTGACAGGTGTGTACTCGAGAGTCGCCGCACCTGACAACTGTGTACTCGAGAGTCGCTGTATCTGACAGGTGTGTACTCGGGAGTCGCTGCACCTGACAGATGTGTACTCGGGAGTCGCTGCATCTGACAGCTGTGTACTCGGGAGTCGCTGCACCTGACAGATGTGCATTCTGGAGTCGGGTGTGTACTCGGAAGTCGCTGTACCTGACAGATGTGTACTCGGGAGTCCCTGCACCTGACAGGTGTGTACTCGAGAGTCGCTGCACCTGACAGATGTGTACTCGAAGTAGTCGCTGCACCTGACAGGTGTGTACTCGGGAGTCGCTGCACCTGACAGCTGTGTACTCGGGAGTCGCTGCACCTGACAGCTGTGTACTCGGGAGTCGCCGCACCTGACAGCTGTGTACTCGGGAGTCGCTGCACCTGACAGATGTGTACTCGAAGTAGTCGCTGCACCTGACAGATGTGTACTCGGGAGTCGCTGCACCTGACAGCTGTGTACTCGGGAGTCCCTGCACCTGACAGGTGTGTACTCGAGAGTCGCTGCACCTGACAGATGTGTACTCGAAGTAGTCGCTGCACCTGACAGGTGTGTACCCGGGAGTCGCTGCACCTGACAGATGTGTACTCGAAGTAGTCGCTGCACCTGACAGGTGTGTACTCGGGAGTCACTACTCCCGGTAGATGTGCGCAGAGGCTTAAAAAAATTGCTAGATTGGCCCAACAATGCGCTGAGAAAATAAAAACCCACGGTATGGGCTAGCCAAAAGGGTTCCATCCTTAACTTACTCCATGTTTAACTTGCTGAACAGGCGAAACCGAACATTGTTGGCACTCCAGTTTTGCAAGGAGAAAATAAACTATACCTATTATGTTACCTGGAAATGGACCTCTGTCTATGGTGTTGCATGGCAAGAAGGAAAGTCAAATTGCATTGAACAATTCTGAGGTGTCTGCGTCCTTGAACCAGAAATTGATTATCTTGCCGGCAGCGGCATCGTCGCTAAATGAGTGCGTAAGCGTGGCTCCCTACATCACGCCGGTGTAAAGGTGCTCTGGGTGTCGTGAGTTGGGTGCAGCTGTTGAAAAGGCACCTGCTCACAGCTCCAGGTGCAGACGAGACTCGAACATGGTCGTCTGGCCCGTGTGCTGGATTGTCAGAATCGGCGCGTCTCCCAGCCCTACTCCAGTGGAATGAGTCCACTTGAGGAGTCCATAATTCTTAATTATCTCTCCCAAACCAGCCAGGTCTCGGTAATGGTCTCGTGCAAGATCGGTCCGCAGTGCGTGCCGGGGCGAAAAGTGCAAAATAGGCGGCTTCAAAGGCTATAATATATACCCAATTTTCAAGGAATTCCCAAGTCCACTGTTACACAAGCGAACATACTTGTTCTGGCCTAAGGGAGCAAGGGTTCCTTGGACGTGTGTGGAGATCTTAGACATGAAGGACATTTGGTACCCATTTGATGAACAGATCAGGAAAATTGCTCACCATGCAAATTCACCATCAAAGTAATGTTGGTCGGAGCTGGTGCTGGGGCTGGCGTCCGGTGCGGATAGTCTCAGACAAGTATTGGTCCCAACTTGCGACTTTGACATCGCTCTCGCCCAAGAGCGGGCTAGATCCTTTGACTACTCGGCCACATATCCTACATGTTGCTTGGCATTGCAGGTGTTGTAGCTGTAGCCCCAACTTCCAGAGCCGTAACGCTAACGTTAAAAAATGACACCGCTTATTCCTCTTCAAAACACCAGCGTTTCTTCCGACAAAGCCAGCTATGAATCTTGCAACAGTAACCTTGCTGTCGATCTCCCCATCACATGCACGTAAACTGATGAGAGCGATGCAAACGACTCAGATTCATTCCTCAGGATTTAACACTGCAGTTGTCGCTGCACGTCGATCGCCCAGGGCGAGGGTGCGGTGACCGCTAGCCCCGCCCCCTTCCTGGTGCAGCTGCTGAAGTCGACGGGAGGTGCCGCCACCTGCACGGCACCCCGAGAGGTCGTGTCGGCGGGGGTGACGCGCTGACCCCAGCTGACACAAGAGCCGGTGTATCAGCGCTGGGATCGGCGCCGTATTTACACCGCACCGCCCGCCACGGGTGACGTACACCCGGTGCCCCGCCGAGCAGATCCTATCGCCGGACGCTAATGCCGCTTTAAACGGTGCGTTCACATCCGTCACCAGTAAGCGCACTGCATCGGGCATCGGAGGCATCCCTGAAGCACTGGTGGCCTGGAGACACTCGGAGATCAGGGGCGGGTCAGCAGTACTGTAGACCCGGATATTTTCTGGAGTTCAGAGGCTCAAGAGTACTGGAGACCTCAAGATACCTTGAAGAACAGGGACGACTCAGTTGACCCGAAGATCGGAGATTCTTCGGAGGCTGGGGATGACTTAGAAGACCTGGAGATGCCCCTGGAGATCAGAAATGCTGGAAAGACCGGAATCAGGGAGCTACATTAAAACTAGCGAGCTGTGACGAATAAAGCCATCTGGAGATCATAATCCACCTCCCAGCATGGATAATTATCCGAGAGAGCAGATACTGCAGGCCATATTGAAGAGTTGAGACCTACGAGAACGAATAGAAACGATAGGATGCTGGAACGAATTTCTCGGGTTCGAAAGTAAAGGTGATTATTGATGATTAGGTGTTCACCTTGCTCCGGTTGAAACCACAACAATGAGGGTGAAGCCATGCAGAAAAAACTGTTCTAAATGTAATTGATTACAAATACCACGGAAGCCATGGGCGGATGGAGTTGCTATCTAGTGCCATCTTCATCAGCGCTACTCTGCATATACGGTCGTGTTTTAGAAGGCTTTTACTTCAAATTGACTGGGTTTAGTCTAAATTTAGGTGATGTCGTGAGGCCCGGCGAGCCGAGTTTTATTTTTGTTGCATTAGACCATGGGCTGTTCCAGCGCATGTTATTTCTTCTGGCTAAAGCCTTGGAGACGAAGCTTCCATAATCTAACCTCGTTTATATCTTGGCGGTTTGGAAAGTCACATTAATGTTGCAAAACGTAATCCCCGCCAGGACCTCGTAAGCAGGCCTTTGAAGTCGTTGGATGCCAATGGGCTTGGTGAATGCTTGGGTCTGGTTTAGTGGCGCAGCAAAAAATTTGTTTTTGTTTGAGAAGGGGCCAGTCCAAGCGCATTTCATTTGACGAAGAACGCTTGTGGCGCGATTCGCGGGCGGAAATTCCTGGCTAAACGTGGTGCATACCTAATTTTTTTGCGTATCTAGTGCATTTTCCTATTCAAGGGGACTGGTCCTCCCCTTACTTAGCTGCACATTCGACCTGGCTATCCTTGCACACGTCCCCGCAGTAACTAGTGAGTGGCGCGATAGCGAAGAAACCTGCTGAGCTATGAACATCGAGACAATGCTGCAATAAAATGTCCGGACCCCTTGTAATCTCCCCGATTAGCGGGAACAGTGGGTGTACCTGGCGGATTTGTCACGCACGCTTTTTATTTGCAGCGCGGGAGGAACAGACCGGCAGGTCCAACAGTGCCTACTTAATTACGTGCCGTGTCGTCGCTCGTCGCGCGGCGCGTCCTGCAACTATTGTCCGCACGCCCGCCGACGTTGTTTCCCTGCGGTGCAGAGCCGCGTTCCGGCTAATGTGGCTCCGAGGAAGGAAGTGACACACCGTGTGCGGGGTGGGCGGAGACGCGACAACCGCGCCGCACGTTCCATGGCAGGCGCTGCTGCAGGTTGAGTGGCAGTGGCCATCATTATAGTCGACAGTACCGCCGCCGTATCGCACGCAGCTAACACAGGAAGCCGACAGCCGGCCGTTTTGGCATTTTTTGCCTGTCGAACGCCGAGATGCTAGCTTTGTGCAAATGACAGGCCGCTTTATCTCGGCGTTTAATCGCCTAAGCCCGGCCGCACGTGGGGGCTGAATTCGCGGCATACCACTGTGGTGCGGCGCGACCCTTGTGGTCGCGCGGGACCCGTGTCCGGGTCAGCGGCGAAACGACAAGACGCTGCGCGCGCCCCGTTGTCTGATCGCCTCTGAGCCGCTCCCCGGCGCTGTCCCTTATTGACCTCTCTATGTCGGCGCGTAATGAGGAATTTTAATAGAAATTTGTATAGGGACAGTAACGAACTGCGAAACAGCGCGCCTAATTACACGTTCGGGAGATGACCGGACCACAAGAATGCCGTATCCGTAAAATACGCGCTGTCTGGGAGTTGGGAGCGGAGCCACCCGTAATCAACAAGAAGC
The DNA here is from genome assembly GCA_034440575.1 of Imbricaverruca yamaguchii. Classification (NCBI taxonomy): domain Eukaryota; kingdom Metazoa; phylum Arthropoda; class Thecostraca; family Neoverrucidae; genus Imbricaverruca; species Imbricaverruca yamaguchii. Next base: position 4,146,797 of record JAOTOL010001662.1, read on the forward strand.
AGTGCCGGCGGGCGGCAGCGTATGATTACCACACGACGCTACAGACGTTTCGGGGGCGGACGTCCAACAAAAACACGGGCATTAGCCCATACAACTCGAAAACAGACGTTTTTATTACAAGGTGCCCAAATGGCTTAAATTTCTTGTGAACTCGTTAAATTGCGTTTGATCGCAGTTTTTATCGGCCTGGAAACTGGCCGCCTTTTAGGCGCGGGCTCTAACCGTCGCCAATACGGCCACAAGGTGGCGGGTGAGCCGGCCTCCAGAGACCTCCGCCGGCAATGTTCGGCTATCGGCGGTCAGGTCAGCTGTCGGTATCGGACCAGAGTCGGATGGCGGCATCCACCCGCCTGCCCAGCCGGTCGGCGGCCGACGATAGCCAATATCACTCGGCCTGCAAATGCACGACAATCTCCTCGTCAGCTGATAACGATCGGCTATTGGCATGGCGGCCGGTCAGATTACGGTGGCGCGTCGTCGGCCAGCGGCACCTTTCATCGGACCGCCAGTTGCGACGCGATCCTCCCACCTGACCCGTATCTAATCCGGCACGAGCGTCTCTCGGCCGACGTGTTTTCTTAGCGGACCGTTATGAATAAACAGAGCGATTAAGCGGCGAGTGTGCCGGTCAGCGTCTGACCAATGGGCGGCCGCAGATGTGATGACGCAACAACAGCGCCGGCGGACGGCTCGCCGGCGACACTGCGCTGCTGATTTATGGCGCCGGGTGTGCAGATTAGCCGACCAGCCAGTGGCGGATGTATTGGGAAGCATTGCCATTTACAGACTGCCTACGAGAAGGACGCACGGTCCATCAAACGGAGCGCATTCTTCTGATGTGAAAATTTCCCCGCAGTTGAAGATTGAGCATATGTTTATCCAAGAGGCTGCATCCAGATGTACTGAAGCAAATCAAACTCAAATGATAACAATCAAAGTCCCAAATGAACTTGTCACTGCTCCTCGCTCTACAGTGGTGCAGTTTGAAGGAAAATGTGGCGATAGCTTGGAATGGTAGAGCAGACGAATTTTAAGCACACTGAAGGGGACTGTCACATCGGTTATGATAAGAACAATTATAATTCTTGAGAGCGGGCTAGTCTATGTACCTTGATCTACAAAGCGATAGAAAGCTTCACTATGTCCTGTTGCAGCACGTAAAAAGTGAGTCATTTTAAAAAGAAAACCCATGGCTCTTCCTTATTTAGAACTTAACCTGAAAACGACCTCAACGGAAGCATTCACGTCTAACAGCTGGAATTCGTTATTCATTATTCCACCAAATAACAGCGCGTATGCAATATCCACAGTCAGGACAACACGCAATTGGATGCCACACTGACATGTGCGTCGTCACTGCTTCTGGATGGAGAGGATGAGAGTGTCTTTAGATCGGTCGTTTTCATGTGATATAGGATTTATAACCCAAGGGACAAACTTTCTGGGAAACATCCCCATCCTCTCTCGGCGCCGTCCATGCTTGCAGGGGGATGTCGCCTATGCTTTTAATGCCGGTATGCCCGTCGCTCATATTTTCAGTCCACTTGCAAGTGGAATTTGCAGGGTGGAAAAAATCTAATATTGGGACGGGAAGCTATTCTATGGGCAAGAAGGAGGATATATATTGCTGGGAGCTCGTGGTCGGTAAAATGTGTTGCTTTGCACAATGGAGATCCTCGCGTAGGAAGCATGCCAAATATCGGATTTTCTCTTTTTGTGCACCAGGACGACAACTTAGGCTGTCAAGGGCTTTCGGTTCAGAGACGCGATTGAATGGAAGGGAACAAGAACAGCGTCACAAATTTGCTGAAATGAACATTGTTGAACATTTCCCGAGATGAACCGATAAACCATATCGCAAAGTTATGCTGGACGCGCTCAAGTCGCTTCGGGTTGGCTGTGTTCGCACCCGCCCAAAGCTAACTACTTAACTGGCGCGCTAGACAGCCGGCCAAGCCGTGCGTGTACAACTCACCTGGTCACCGTGAACAAAACGAGCACGCCTGGAGAAGCAGGGTAGGTGCATGCTGCTGATGATTATGCCCGACGTTCGTTCAGACCGGAACACCGTTGCGACTGCGTTGTTAGCTACCGTAGACGTAGTGTTCAGTGAGCACCTAAATCACGACTCTCTTTTCAGCGCTCCAGTAGGAAGCCATTTATAATGCACCATGCAATCAGCACAGGAAATAAATATGCGCCACGTGGAAAATATTACATTTAATCGGGCTTAACTTATCGAGGACTCGACCAAGTCATATGCATCATTTGTCATAACAAATCATTGAAAGGAATGATTGTTGTTAGAGGAATCTTCCACTCAGAGTCCTGAACTCCTCCACTTCGTTCTAAGGATGAGGAAAAGGGGTAATTCTTCATATATTGCAATGTATAAAGACTTGTTCGCTCTGGTAAAAGCGTAAACAAGGTAAAGGCGCTCGGGTAAAACTTTTCTTTTCTTGTCGTTGAGCATGTCTAACTGTGAGCTTAAGATTTTCGACGGTAGACGACATGATGTAGACCAGGAACGCACTTCACTTGCGACGCATGAGGTCACTTCTAATTCAGTGTCAACTTGGTTTAGCTTCCGTTTTTGGCAAATCATGCTGAAAGATGCAGTTTCTATTTCGGCTTACATGGAGTAGATTGTAGTGGGAATGTACGTACATAACTTGCACAGCTTGCATGGAGAGAAGCCCTAAGTTACCTTGCGTAGTTTTAATCGAAGCAGGTGACATTATACTACAATACGATTGCTTTTAATAGCATAGATTGTTGTTGGAGTGTCGTTTTGTGTCGTTAGAAGAGATCCCCGTCTATTCGATGTCGATTCGGCCTTCATGTCTTGCAGATCTAACATGGGACTGCATGAAGTGGCTTCCCCTTTAATGCTGGGGAGCCCCTCGGAGCAAATACACACATGGCACAGTGAATCCCACTCGTCTAATTTGATTGCATAATACGTTTGTGATCATTAACATGCTTGGTATCATTGGTAAATCGCGGAAAGCCTAATTTACGCGTTTGATCCAGGATGGGCCTGAACAAGTTCACGAAAGGGCTAACGTCACCCATGGATAGCCTGTGTATGTTTCGAACCCATATATGTGCTTCACGTTAACCACTCCTATACTGAGTCATACATGCATCACCAAAAAAGCTTTTGAGAAAACAAAAGTTTGTCCGCTGTTGAAGACGTCATTGTATGGTTATCTAAGAGAACCTGAAATCCTATTTAAATTGTAGGGAGACGTAAGGAGAAGGAATTGTAAGCATTTTTGTGCACAGGTATTGCAGCAGTAGTGTCGCTTGTAACAGTGTTGCTAAGCACGTTTTAGTGTTTTAACACGTTTCACGTTTTACTGTTTTAATCGTATAATGTCTAACTATGGGTGCTGTGACCCCGTAAGTCAGCCGACCTTCCATGAGCCGCATATGTCGCGTCTAGTACTTTTCCGTCCGGCGCCGGCAACGCGGTCAACGGCCCTCGTCGGAACCGAGTCAGCGTTCTACAGGACAACGCCCGGCAACTGCGACGTGTGCCTGGTCTTCCGGTCGTGGTCGAGCCAGGGCGGCGGCCAGACCCCCGCTGACAGAGCGTCTCGGACTGTCGAGCCGCGCGGGCCTGTCGCTGTCGGTCGCGTGCGTAAATTAATAACTGTATTTCAGCCTCCAAATTTATAATTGAAATCAATCGTTGTCACCATACATTCGCTATACCTTCAGCACAATATATCGTGCAGAGTACTTATCATTTTTGCCTTCGGAGTTGTCGCGGCGCGAGGGTCGAGACCCTAGACTATTCACGAGCCTACAAGAACGACCTTCACTAAACGCTTCTTGCAACTGCAATAACTACATTGTCTACATATCTGCTGCTTATTTCAACGTGCAACCCATGCATCGTTCTTGAGCGACATTAACTTTATCAGTAGCATCAGCAGCATCACTGGCGATTTTCCACCATGCCAGTCGGGAATACCACCCCTCAGCATTTGCTGAAGAGAAATCGATAATGGATGTAATCTTTCTACGAAATTCGTTCTTTGTAAAATGTCCCAATAAGACTCCAACACGAAGTGCTTTCTTTGAATCAGACAAATGAATCTCAGGTATGTGTTCCACAGCATGCACAGTTCCGCAATTGTATGCTTAGATAAGCAAGTAAGTTTTAAAGCGGCAGCAGCTCACGTGCAATCACAAAAGAAGGCGAGGGACGAGAACAAATAACTTCCATCTAACACTCACTAAATATTGTGGCTGCAATTCCCAGTCCCTTCCATCTTTTCGCCGAAAAAAAAGAACTTGGCATTAGTTTTCGATGACTCCTGAAAAGTACTCCAAGGAATGCCTCCTGAAGTATATATATATATATATATATATATATATATATATATATATATATATATATATATATCACACCATTACTGGCATTTAATGACTGTCAGACTAATTGGCACACACATAAAGCCAAACTCACCAAGTTGACTGTCCTTTAGGAAAAAGAGGGATACAATGCTCAAAGAACATTGCGAAAAAACATTCATGAAGTCCACCGTTCTACGAAATTAGACAGCAAAAGCATTTAAAGTTTAGTCATAATCTAAATAGTACAAGCTACGCAAGGAGCTACAATTCATGTGCATTTCACGAGTTTCACAAATGTTCGTTGTATTATGAGTGACAGGACTGTAGGTGTTCTATGGGGTTACACACAGGCCCGAAGTGTGACCGTAGGTGATCTATACCGTGATACAAAGGCCTGAAGTGTGACTGGGTGTTCTACGTCTTGATACACAGGCCTGAAGTGTGACTGTAGGTGATCTATACCGTGATACAAAGGTCTGAGCTCCTTTTTTGTCTTGGCAGACGAAGGTTGTAAGGATGAGAATTTTGCTATTAAATGTTTACTTGAAGTTGAATTTCGAAAATAATAATTGCCTATTGCCCTTCAATATAAGCTGCGGTGTTGCATTTCTCTGGCAAGGAACGAAGCGTTTAAACGTTTAAACAGTAGCAAACGTTTAGTATTCTTTGTCCGTATTCCTCTTCAGTTAATTGCATTCGACGCAACATGAACATGCAAACTAGTTACGGGCATCCCGGCTCCATTTGCGCCACGTGTTTCGACTGACACCGGGCCGGCAGACGCACCGCGCTGCTTCCCGGCCACGGGCGGTACTCGTGACCGGGGCGCTGACCCAGACCTGACCCTGAACCCGAGTCGCCATCTGCGGCCAAACGCGCCCTGGGAGCGGCCGCGGCGGCCGACTCCCATTTTACGGTGCCGTTCGCCGAGCGGCCATTCTTCGGAACGGGTCGGCGAATGCGGGCATTGGTTTCGAGCATCGCATGGTGGCCGGCAGTGCATCAGGGCCGGGCGGCGGCCGCCGCCGCCACCACCGCATCGTTAACGTCGACTGGGCCGCGAATAAATACCGAAAACGGCGCTCGTCCGGAATTACGAACGCGGCCGGAATTGTTTGCGACGCTATCGTCGGCCCGCTACTGGCGCGGCGTCTGAGTGGTGCCGGCCGGATGGCGACTTTTCAGGGTAGCCGTGCCGCCGGGTAGCCGCCTCGCGGCGGCCGGCACTGGCGCGCGTCGACCATGGCCGCCGTGGCAGCCGGTCCTGACACCGGGCGTCCATCATGGCGCGCGGCGCGGCGTGGCGCAGCGACGGCCGCCGCCGCGTCACGTTCGCCTGTCGTCGCGTCGGCTGTCGGGCCGACGTGCGCGCGCCGACGGCCTCGTCGTCGGCCGACACAATGGCAGGCGGCCATGATCGGAATGGCAGATCGGCGCGACAAATGACAGATTATGGCGTCACGCTGTGATGACGCTATCGCCACCGCCGACGGTGAAGGCGACGGCAGCATCTCACCTGGACGGGCGACGAGGTCAAGAGGCGCGGAGCATTGCACATTGTCTGCTGGCATTCTCTTCAGGAAGCACCATAGTCACCGTGCATATTGTTTAACTAAGAAGCAGACATTTCCCCTAATTCACGACAGGGCAACCGACTATAGCAAGAACACGTATACCTTTATCAGACCAACTGTATCCATGCAATTGTCACGGGCGTGATGTTTTTTATTGGAGTTATATAATTCACCGGTGCATCAGGAGGCGTCGTACACTGTAAAAAATGTAGCACCCTGTGAGGTGTTTCCAGCTGTCAAAAACCACCGCCCATGCGAAGTTTTTCAAACCTCGCATTCGGTACTTTTGCCAATTACCTCACTATACCTACTTTCTGAGCACCCCTGGAATTTCACACCCGGGTACTTTTCAAGGTGAAAGGTGCTTTTAAAACACCCTTCTGGGTACTTGCATAGAGGTGTACTGGTACTTACGCCAGTACCGTATTGGGCGGCTGTCAAAAACCACCCTCCATATAATGCTAAACCGAAAGGTACTTACTTTAGCGCCTATGGTTAGCATGCATTTCCCACGCCGTGGGTTCATTTACTCCCCGCGAAACTTGCGAAAACCGCCTCTCTGGGTGTAAAAAAAGTAAAAATGCAACGCGAATATATATTCGCCTTTTCAACCACACACATTAAACCACCGGCCGTGGCGCAAATCCACCACACACGCCGCCTCAAAGACAACCCGTCATCTACGTGAGATGAGGCAAATCTGAGCTACACTTCAAATATACAGAGTGTTTCACAATTATTGAAACAAAGTAGCGGCCTTTCAGATCGTCACTAATGACTATACTCTTTCTCTTTTCAGATTATTCCTGGGCAATAGTTAGCATTTTTATATATTGAACAATATATAGTGAAGTCATGTCCTGGACGATGGAGCAGAAGATCCTTTGTGTGAAGACATATACGAAACTACGTCTTTCACCCCTGTGACACAGGAGTTTCGTGTATGTCTTCGCACAAAAGATCTTCTGCTCCATCGTCCAGGGCATGAATTCACTATATTTTGTTCAATGTATCAAAATGTTAACTATTTCCCAGCAATAATGTGAAAAGAGAAAGAGAATAAAGTCATCAGTGACGGTCTGAAAGGCCGCTACTTTGTTTCAACAATTGTTAAACACCCTGTAAAAAACTCAAGACCTCGGAATTGGTCTTTAAAGAGCGAACGCTTGTCAAAAACCGCTGAGCGTTCTCAGCACAAGTGAAAAACACTCAGCATAAACGGGGAAAAACTTATCCGAACCCGGCGGCGGGAGGCCACACCAAGATAACTAGAGACAACAAAAGATCGTCCCATGTGAACAGTGTCTTAATTCACTGTCGCTTATTAGAAGGACTTCCCACGACGCGCACAAGAAGCTGCCGGCCTCCAGGCTCGAACCGGCTACCTCTGAGTCGCAAACTGACGCGCTACCAACTGCGCTACCCACACCGAGTCGCTCGGCCCGCTTAAGTTAAATAGTGTCGATGGATATGGCATGGGTCTAAATAACACCATTTTACACAATAACTAAGACGTTCATGTGAAAGCCTCCCATGATTATCGAAATACCATGAAACAAGCTTTCAGATGACGTACAATTTATACCACTCACGTATACTTGTTAGCCAGGAACGTACGCGGAAAAGTACCATTTCTTGCTGTTGTGATAACCTGCTGAACCCAAATCAGCGCCCAGATGACGTCCCCGGCTGCCAATGAACATTGACAGGGGCCGGGCCACACAACCATTGGCGATAATGCACATGAGGAAAATCCTGCCTTACAAAAACACCACTAGTGACTAGCACAGTCTCTCCACGAACAGCTGAGGAACTGAAGTGGGCTGATGCCATATCAACTGATAGGGAGGGCGTCGAATCCGCCACGCGAGCCGGCCGCGCTGGACCTCAGGAGTGTACCTCCAACGACTACACGTCATCTACGCGAGATCAGGCCTGAGCCACACTGCAGAGATAAAAACTCAGGACCACCGAATTGGTCTTTGAAAAGCTAATGCTGTTAACGCTGAGCACAAACGATACAAAATTATCCGAACCCGGCGGCGGAAGGCCACACAACCATCAGCGATGATGCACATGAGGCAAATCCTGCCTTACAAAAACACCACTTAGTGACCAGCACAGTCTCTCCACGAACAGCTGAGGCACTGAAGTGAGCTGATGCCAGAGCTGTATGGACGGCGTCGAATCCACCACGCGGGCCGACCGCACCCAACCTCAAAAATTGTTCCTCGTTTTGCCTGTGAGTCAGAAGTTTTAATTTCAGAAATTAAACAAATAAACCTCAGTGGGACTGTTTGAGGTACAAGGGGATATTTCTACAATACTTAATTTCCTTTTCAAGGGAATTGAAACCATACATGTGAATTATTCATTTTTTTAACAGTACACAAATTGGACAGAAAATATCATTTTTGGCATTTTGGCCCATACGGGGGTTTTCTTAGCAAGAGTCCAATAATCGCAGATAGTATTCCCAAATATGGATAAATGCATCCCCACTTTTAGCAAATGGTAGCATATTTGGGTGAGACCCTTTTTTCAAATACTGACCATAGTTCCCCACTGACATGCAAAGATGAGCCTCATCTTAGACTTAATCCCACTCCAAAATGTCTAAATTCAGCCATTCCCTGCAGATCAATAATTCCCTGGCTATAAAGAACAGGGTCATCTGGAGCAAATAAGGGTTGCTTGAAGGGATGGTCTTGATGTTGACAAAAGAGATTGCCCACGGTGATTAAGGGCTGCTGAGAGATGGGTCTAAATGATGAAATGCATAGCTAGCAGCACCTGGTGTGGGTGGTGCCAGAATAGGTGGCAATGCTGGAGATCTCATTACTCTGAAAGCATAGGTGGCACTGTGGGTGCTTGTGATGCATACCTACATAGTGCATAACATTGCCTGCTTGGAGGTCATCCCAGGCCCCCAGCACTGAATTTGTTGAACAAATTGGGCTCTAAAAATGTGATAAATGCAAACTAAGCTAGATACCTACCTACCCAGGTCAAACTTTCATTGTTTAGGTAACAAATTTCTAGCAGTCTGGCACTGTGGGTTCTCCCTGTGCCTGGGCTGCTGGTGGTAGGTTGGTGGTGTATAGCCCTGTTTTTAGCACCTCTCTGGGTGGGGGTGAGGCATGGGTTATTGCTGCTTTCGTTTTTAACGTGTGTCCACCTGTTCATTGGTTTTGTGTGCAATAAATGTGTATGGATTCAAATGTGCTGCCACCTCCAAGGAAGCAGTGGTAGGTGTGTCCCAACAAATAAATGGTAATAAATGGTAAATCAGGCTCGATATATTAGGCTATGATGGACTTAAATACAGGCTTATTGACCTGACCAACAAGTTAACTATAGTTTGAATTGTCAGCCCAGGTTTAGAACTATTACCATCACATATTGACGCGTAAAGACATAAAGACATAAAATATTAGTGCAACTATGAGCCACAAGGGTCCTTCGTGGTTGCACTCTGTACACACGCATACATCCAGGGCCCCATGAGCTGCCTCCGGAGGGTGCTATAGCCCATTTAGCCCCCCTCTGGTTGTGCCGCTGCATACATCACAACACAGCACACACAATCCATTGTCTCCACTTCCATCAGTGTAAGTTAGTGCAAACAGGAAATAATGTACTACTATACCATGCCATAGAAGGTGTGCAATAGTTGACAATGTGTGAAAATATACAATAGAGCGGGGTACCTCTGGTACCCCGTTACACCACGCGCACCCCTCCCGCGGTGCTGTAAACGGTGTCAGCGCTACGGCCACTCCGCGGGGGGGGGGTGCCACGCCAACACCCACACATGCGGCCGCTGCGCCCAACCACATAACACCGAAGCGTGCGACAGCGGCGAGGCCTGCTGCGCCGCCTGCGGGGGGGGGGGGGAGCACGAGGCTGGGGACAGGACCTGCCCCCGGTGGATGGCGGAGAAGGAAATTCTCCGCCTGGTCCATCTGGAGGCATGGACTTGTCCCTGGCTAGGAGGACGGTGACCGGCCTGCTGGTGGCGTGGCCGACCCGCCGGGCAGAGCCGGGAACATACACAGCACCACCACCACGACGCGACTACACCGAATACCCGGCTCTGCTAACGCCCACAACCACGCGACACCAGCACAACACGGCCACCTACCCAAAAAACACCACCAACAACACACGTAGGACACACACACCAACACCAGCAAACATAGGCCAGCGACCGGTACACAAACCACCACCACCGCCACCACGAACCTGCCAACCTACTCCATCACCACCCTCCGAATCCCCACCGCCACCACCCCAGCAACCAACAACCTCCCCCTACCCACGGTCCTCGCCCTCAACAGAGGAGTCCCCAACAACCACAATCCGCACGTACACTGACCGGGACACAGACATAGAGGAGCACACTGACACCAGACACTCACCAACAGACACATACCGGACCATCTCCCCACACCAACTACCACCCCCCGCCCATCAACAGCCACCACTCACCCACCAACAACAAAAGCCAGTAAAAACACCAAAAGACCTAACTCACCGAAAAGACCACACACGCGCGCCAACACCCAAAGACAATGAACACAATCATACAATGGAACAAACATGGACTTATCAGACACTGGCATGAATTCAAACATTACGCACTACAAACAAATCCTATAGCACTATGCATTCAAGAAACACACTTCAAACCTAACGACCCATATCACTTTCACATCCCTCACTACACACTACACAGACACGACACACACAACCCACACAGATCAGGCGGTGTATGCACATACATTAGGAACACGACCCCTCACCGCCTGATGCACTTCGACACCACGGCAGACATACTATTAACTGAAATTCATGTACACAACATAGCGTACACACTCATGAACATTTACGACCCACCCGCGCGAAACACAGAAACCCTCTCGGAATTAACTAAAGCACTTGACCAAATTCGCACACCTATCATTCTCACCGGAGACTTTAACTCACATCACCCCTTATGGGACACCCGCACAATACAACCTGATCACAGAGCACACACACTCATCGCAATGGCCACACAGCATAATCTCACCATACTCAACACCGGCTCATCAACCTACCTAGTACCTATCAGCTCCCTCCTCCCTACAACCCCAGACGTCACACTTGCCTCTTCACGCATAGCCTGTTCACACTGTCCTGGACATCCGACCCTGACCCACACTTTAGCGACCACGCACCCATCACCATTACCTTTGACCAAATCCCGACCACTGGCCCACCCAACCCCGAGCCAGGCCGGTGGAACCTCAAAAAAGCATCCTGGGTCCCATTTTCAGATTCCTTAGCCGCACAAACAGCACACAATCCACAACACACACCAGAACAGTTTGCAGACATTATCCTCACCACAGCACACGAACACATACCACGAACAAAACCAAGACACCAACACAAACCTCGCGCGGCTCCCTGGTGGGACGAAGAGTGCCACCGGGCGATCCGCGCGAGGAACCACGCACGCCACAGACATGAAAGGCACCACACACCAGAAACACTAACAGCCTACAAACATCAGAGAGCACTATGCAGACGAACCATTAAACAAGCAAAAAATACCTCCTGGAATACATTTTGCACCCAATTTAACAGATTCACACCTCTCGGCGAAATTTTGAGACTACTCAGAACATTTCAACACAGACAAAGACCGCCATGCAAAGCAACCACACTTAGACACAACAACAACACTGTCACAGACACACAAACAATAGCAAACATGTTCGCACACCACTACCATCTCAGATCATGCACATTTCCACGAACACCCCCACATGCAATCAGACACACACGCCCACACCTATACAACAGCAGATTTACACTTACAGAACTACAATTAGCAATCACACAGACAGGAAACACAAGTGTAGGACCAGACAACATTCACTATGCTTTCTTCAAACACTTACCAATCTCAGCACTCCAAACATTGCTCGACACTTACGACACCGCATGGACCACACATTCCTACCCACAATCATGGTTACACGCTTCTCTCATACCTATACCCAAACCAAACACGGACTCAACTCTCTGCACTTCCTATCGCCCTATCGCCCTCACCAACTGCTTCCACAAACTATTCGAACGTCTTGTCAAAAAACGCCTTCTCTATATCATCCGAACACAAAAACTAATCTCTCCTACTCAATCGGGTTTTCTTCCTAATCGCTCATGCCTAGATAATCTCACTTACCTTGTCACACACATCCAGGAAGCGGCGGCAGGGAAACGCTCCACTGTCGTCGTCTTCCTGGACCTCAAACAAGCTTACGACACCATCAACATAACAGCACTAGTGCAACACCTACACAACATAGATATACAGGGCAGACTACAACACTATCTTCACTTCTATCTTCTCAATCGCTCATTTCAAGTAAAAATTGGATCCCACATGTCAGACACAAAATTCCCCACAACCGGTCTCATGCAAGGTTCAGTACTACTCTTTATTTTAGGTCTAAATTCAGTCATCCCAGACAACCTTCCGGCCAAAATTGCAATATACGCTGACGATATAGTTATATGGACATCACACGAAGCACCACAAAACGCACTAGGAATACTACAAACCACATTAATACAACTGCATAGCAAACTCGCCTCCCTAAACTTACACATTGCACCACATAAATCAGAATGCATGCTTTTCGGCTACCACAAATACACAGACTTGCCACCACTAAAAATTGACAACACTCCCATACCATTCGTCGCCACAACAAAACTTCTAGGCATCGCTTTAGACCCTAAACTCACTTTTCGGCCACATATCTTAGACATCCAAAAACGCGCATCAAAAAGAATAAACATCCTCCGAGCACTATCCGGCACAAACTGGGGATCCGATAGAAACACACTGTTAGCTCTTTACAAATCAATCATTCGGCCAATTTTGGAATACGGATCCCACTCTTCGAAAATGCGACTAAATCAACCCTCAAAATTCTAGATTCTCTGCAACGCCAAGCTTTACAAATAGCCACAGGAGCATACACCACTTCGCCTTCTTTCGCTCTCCACATCTATAACCACATACTAGAACTGAAGCACAGACGCACAGAAACACTATTAAGATATCATTATAAAGCACAACTCATCGCACAACACCCATGCACCCAGGCACTAAAAATCCGCACCAAACGCAAACACCAACTCATGAACGCAACACGACTTAAAACTACAATAGGCTGCCGTATCCACCAACACGGAACTAGACTACACATCACATTCCCCACAGCAAAAGCACTCCCACCACCCACTGCATGGTGTAAACACCAATCACCCAAAACACACCTCCTCATAGACCAGTCAAAACACACCTACACAGACGCAGAAATACACCAACTGTTCCTCCACTTCAAAGCTCAACATCCAAACCACAACATCATCTACACGGACGGATCCAAATCACTCACACAGCAGACGGGCACAGCGGCGGTGCTGTATCCCAACACAGCACCGCCGCGGGTCATCCTTCGTGTCCGTCTGCATGACACAGCATCCACATACACAGCATAATTATTCGCAATCTTCTCGGCATACTGTACCATCTACAACACCAAAATTGAATACAGCATCATAGCCACAGACGCAAAATCAGCATTACAGAGCACAACACCCCACACCACATACAAACACCCCCTCATACCCAAAATAATACAAATCCATTAAAAAAACTCACTATACCACAACGACCAACACTACTCTGGATCCCAAGTCACACAAACATACACGGCAACGAACACGCAGACACCGAAGCCAACATAGCCACAACACTACAACAAACCACACCCTGCCCACTTTCGCAATCAGACTACTACCCCACAATACGCCAGGCAATCAACAAAGACATTCAACAAACATGGGACACAACAATCACGCAACTACACGAAATACACCCAAAACACGAACTCTGACACACCATCAACCAAAACACTAGACAAAAGGAACGCATACTAACACGATTACGGCTAGGACACACTGCACTCACGCACTCCTACCTCTTACAACTCCCACGACCACAATGCACATGTCAACGAACACTCACAATTAAACACATACTCATACATTGCACCAAACACAACACAGAGAGACAACCCATCACAAATTACTGCAGCATGAACAACATCCCACTAAACATCACGACACTTCTCAACGATGAACATCCAACACTACACAACCACCTCTTCCACCTTCTCTCTATCATACGCCCGATCCACGAACTATGTAAAAATCAAGATATGTTAAAAAAGAAAAAAATCAACAGAAATGTGGAAAAAGGAAAGAAAGAAAAAAGAAAAGATATGTTAAAAAGAAAAACAGAAAATCAACAAAAATGAAAAAGAAACAAAAAACTAACCCCACGTGATATTTACTAACACTAATGTTCTTGCAATGTAAATTCAATACTGGCGATGACCCGACCCCAACCCTCCAACTACACCCCATCCCATGGCACCGACCGGACTGGCAAGCTCTACACTCCTGCACCAGCTCAACTTCGACTCCTACTTCATTTGCCTGCGAGACGTCTCAACTTCTACTACCTCTACGCGCCATTCTTCAAGGCACCTCAACTGTCTCACAACTCGCCTCTACAAGACAACTATAATCTTCTTCGCTTCCTCTCATCCGCACCACATTACTCCTCATACCCTTCCACCCTTAAGAAACAGCAACAAAATACTGACACCACAAACGCCCCCCGGGAACAGCCGACATCACCACACGGTGGCAGGCTGGCCAAATACAGAGACACACACACACACTGCGTTTACGCACATTTGCCTACATGCATTTGCGTACGTACATCTGCCATACGTACATTTGCTTTACGTACATTTGTTCGGTTGCCATCATATTCCGCTGTCGTAAGGAACACTTTTTGGCGAGGAGCACCCGGAGATCCTGGAGCTACTTTTCACGTTTCTACATCGCACAAAACTGGAACAAGTCTTTTGCAGTCAAACGCTATCATCCTCTCCGCTCTCGTATGACACATACATATAGGACCTCTCGCAATAGGCAGGAAGACGCCGATCAAAGTTGCAAAAAACGTACGTTTTCCCCCAAAAAATTGCTCTCAGTTTTTTTTGCTTTCGGGTTTTCAAAGCAACTTCGTTTTTCTTTTTGCGAGGTTTTCCAAGCTCTAACTTCAATATTCTCATTCGCATCCAAGTTTGGGCTTGGACGTCGACGGGTCGCCCTGGGCACCGAGCCCGTTTCGTTTTCAGGTCGCAGGTAGCCAGCGGAGCCTGTCCTGAGGTCGTGGTCCTGGTCACCCTCCAAATATTCTCTCGCGTGACATGTATGTCTGTCTGTATGTCCGATATGCATTCATGCTCCCCATTCTACGCCTATCCCATTGCAATAGAAAGTTATTGGCACTCTTCGATGATCCTTGAAACTGATTTGGAGGAGTCCCACCGATCCCCGAAGGGATTTATGGGGTCTCGTCACGATTGTTGAGGTTCGGGCGCGATTTTCGGGCCACGGTGCGAGCGGTCATGGGCCCGCGATGTTTATGTGAGGCCGAATATGCAAATTTTTGGTGTTCGGACATGAATGTTTAGGTCCCAGCACGATCTTGGTGGATCAGGCCCCATTATCGGGCCCCTGTTCAGTTTCCGGTGCCTCGCTGTATTTATTTGAGGGCCCATCCATAATGATATATCCAGACTAATTTGTTTGGTCTCAACGTGATTTTCTGTGCCCCGGCGTAACTTCTCCGAACCTCTGCGTGATTCTTCAATAGGGCCTCTCTGACACGATGGAAAACTATCGTGACAGATTGCCCCCTCCTCCTGGTTGCGTTACTGAACCTACCGCAACTCGGCTTTCCTGGCTGCCCGCGTAGAGAAAACATTACTGCACCCAATTTCGGCGTAACTGCGTTTTTGGAATATGTGCAACCAACTGATCTTTGAAAATTGAACGCAGTGAACGGACAGTTATGACACATTAGTGATAGGCGGCACATAAGTCTCATTCCGGAAAGCGGGCCTTCAATTTCGGCATCAGGCCATTTAAAAATCAGCCCGATTCGGCCGAAGTTCGTTGCACCATCGCCGAATAGCTCGCACGCATGTCACGTTTAAGCGCACCACGTCGAATTATCGACATAGCAGAGGCAGCACTGGGCGTTACTGTCCCGTGCGTCCCGCGATTGATCCCATAAATTGATGTTACACAGAGCCGAGCAGCGCGGCATCTCGCACCACACTGCCGGCCGGCCAGCCGACCTGCCCCCAGCCACGCAGGCCACCTTGCGTGACGTGGTCACGTGACCGACGACCGGCAGATTGCTAACGCCAAACTGGGAAGAGGGGAGCGGGGTGAAGTGCCAAACCATTTCTTGGTATAACGGTTCAAGGGAATATTGGGATGAACAATGGAAAAATGAAAATGACAAAATCGAGCTCATTTCCGGGTGAGCATTCGAATTTCAAACAATGTAACAAAGAGGTCGTTGAGATTTCAAAAATTCCCCGGTCGTACCTGGTCGGATCAAGCGCACATATTCACTTGTTTCGTAGGCAAATACACATCAATGGGCTTGTTTGGGTTTCGCTCTTACTCACAAGCTTACCCAGAATAGGTTCACTGGGGCTTCGCCTCCAGTCGCAATAGTCATCTAATGGAAGCTAGTATAATCATGGCGACATTAGAAGTTTCCAAATACAAATCGTTCTAGATTTTCCAATACTTATCTGAATTTCGGCGATACGCTAACCATGCCAATCCCGGCGTGAATTTCCAGGCCAATCAACCTTGGGGATTACATTTTCTTTTTATGAATTCATGAACGTATGGTATGAGCTACCGGGTTCAAGGGCATTATGTAGCTCCAATAAAGGTCATACTTACGTCTATGGTCACTGCATAGCAAACTCTCAACGTTGCGTATAATCTGGAGTGATATAGACTTACCGTGGTCCGAGGTTGTTCTGCAATCACGTGGATACGTGGGGCGAGACTATCGAATGCATAAGACGTGGCCTATCGAGGCTCGATAAAAGTGCTCCATTCTGTTTCAAAGAGACACCGTGTACCCAGCTTATATTAAATAGTGAAATAATTACCGCCTGCTCAATTCGATTCGAATAGAACCTTCGTCCTTGGACATCGATCTTCCGCTTGTTACCTCTGCGAAGTGCAGTTGTGTTATCACTTGTGGCTATCCGCTACAGTTGCCGGTCTTGCGTGCAGTGATCACTACGGCTGGTTCATCCGCCACAACATGTTGCCAACTTCGTGCCTAGTGACATTATAATAACTGGTATTGCTTAATGCATAATGTAGCCAGCCTGAAATTTCTAAATGGACAATAACATTTTCGCTGAACTTCGCAAAGCTCCAGCTTCATCGGCGCTGTCGCATTGCCCATTGATATGTACGATGAAACCAATCTGGGATTCTCACCAATCAATACAACTGATAAATTGGCACTGGCTCACCCATGCCACAGGCAGCAGTAAGCACTGGAAGATAAACAAAACAAAAACTTCGCAGTCGTACAAAAGGTGCCGTTTTCACGACTTGCCCAACCGGCCCATGTCAATGTTCATTGGCAGCCGGTGACTTCATCTGGGCGTCCATTCTGGTTCAGCCGGCTAGCCGACAGCAAGAGATAGTACTTTTCCGAGCGTACTCCTGACTAGCAAGTACAGATGATATGTATATATTATACGTCATATTCATGTTGCGTGTTTCATACTATCTCGATGATCGTGGTAGGCTTGCATATGGACACCATTTAACTTAAACGCGGCGTGCCAGTTGGCGTCAGTGGCGGAATTCGCAGCGGGTCGGTTTAATAACCTGGGGGTACCGAGTTCGAGGCCCGAGACGGTTAAAATTCTTGTTCGTGTTAACGGGACTTTCTAATTAGTGGCACTACATTATGACCTTGTTTACATGGGACAAGCTTTGCATAAAGGGAAATGATACACGCAGATATTCTGCAGCGCTGGGGTTCGGCCACTTCAACTTGAGCTATGGTCGACCACTTTTCTGTTCAGTCAGCCATATGAAGAACATAAGGCATTACCAACTTAGGTCAGGATGCAGGCCTCCAGCTACTTCCTGGTATGGGTGGCGCGCAATCAGGGGTGGGGGCAGGAGGCATGTCCCCCTGAATTGAATAATTTGAACCTAACCCTGCGGCGGTACATGGCAAATATTGAGTTAACATTTCATTTTCCCCCACCCACCTGCACCCACCGACCAAAATACGTGTGTATTTGCTCCCGGACTGCCAAAATGCTCCTGGAGGTGTGTATACGGCGTTGAATTCTGAAAACGATCGGGGGAATAAATAATGGCAATGGGCAGATGGACTTGGGGCACACCCCATAGGGTCCCATGTTAAACATTGAAATTATTCGGGAGCAAAGCGAACATTAAAGGGACACTTGTCACCTCAAAAGTATGCAAAACAACACTCTGGGTGTGCATACGATCAGGGTAGGTAATTTGTTATCAAAACCAATCAACTATGTATGGTGCCGAAGAGTCAAATGACTTGACCCACACTGGGGTGAGAGCGATGCCGTTTCTTAGGTCGACTCCACGTCTCTCCTGACTATTCTCGGCGAGCACACGTCGCCAAGGTTCCGTCAGCCTTGCTCTGACAAGGACATACTTAGGCTCAGTCAGGATACTCGCAAAGTACTTGATGATCATTTTGCCTGTCGAGGTGAACATGGACTCCAACACCTGGTGGAAACTTCCAATGAGCTTCGGATGGCTGTTGATCCCTCTTCACACCGAGCATCCTTCACACCGAGGATTCAGTTCATCCGACCTCCATTGTACTGATTCATCTCAGGGGACCTGCATTGTACTGAGGATTCATCTCAGAAGACATCCGTTGTACTGATGATTCATCTCAGCGGACCTCCACTGTACTGAGGACTCATCTCAACGGACATCTGCACCGGAGACTAATCCAGCGGGTGACGTCCGAACTGGGGGGGGGGGGGGTCATATGCGGGCGACACCGTCGGCGCCGAGGAGCCCCTGCCCTGCCGATTCGGCCGGGACGTGGGAGTCGGACGCCGGGAGCCCGGTAATTGCGAGGTGCGCGGCGTCGGTAGGCGGGGTCTGCCCGCCGGCGGCGGCGGTACCCGTCATTAAAGTGTAGCAGGCAGAAATTGAATCGGTTGCCGCGGCGGCCCGATTCGTCCGATACGCCCCGCCCACCGCCATCTTCCCAGCTCACGGACCGGCCTCTGCGCGCCAATTACCGATAAATTACTGCATATTACCCGGTTACGGCGGCGGCCGGCGCTTCTCGACTTTGTTAGCACAAAAATGAGTCCGAAGAAGTCATTAGGCGGCAGGGGAACGGTTGGGCTGTTTGTGAGGCCACCCCGCCGAGAAGTCCGCCAAGGTCGCCGGCAATGGCCGCACTCAATCATTTATATTTCACGGGAATGATGCTCGCGGATATATCATACCGGCCACTAAATATTCATAGGTGGCTGCCGACTGTATGTGCGGTTGCCGGGCGGCCAAATGCCGCTGGCTCTGGCCGGAGCAGTCCTTCGTTAGCCGACTCGGTCCGCGCGTCATAATGGCAATGTATGCATGCGCCAGCAGCAGGGCATATTGAGGAACTGGTGTAAATGAAGCATGGCAAGCAGAGGCTCATCGATGATTCTCGTCATTAAATGCCAGAGGGAACGTCAGTTCACCAGTCTTTGGATGAATGGCCTGTGAGTTCGTTTTTCTTTCTGAAATTGAGAGAAACAAAACCAACCTTCGGAGGAATATAGCACATTTGTCTTCCTGCGTTATCAATAGCCGTCATTGAAAAAGCTCTCAGTTCGAAATATTTTCGACTGGCTGAACGTATCATGGAAACATTGAGCAGTATTGCAAGATGTGGTTGTTGTGACCATGTATACGCATGGACACGAATACGGGAGTTGTTGCGGATCAATAAGTTAAGCACTGCGATGCTTAAATTAAATATGGGTTGTACACCCATACCAATGGATAGGCATGGATTGTGCTGCACATATATACGTATTGTTCACTTAGTTCCCACTTTCGGTGCTTGTGTTGGCTAGGTAACCAACCAACAAATATATTGGCAATAAAATGTCCCAGTCAGCAAGCTGCATATTGCGTTGCTATGCCAGAAAAACAGTACACAATGCGCAATAGAGCGAATACATGCATAAGGTGGATCCATTTGAACCACAGTACAAATGTGCTTGTCAAATGGCATGACAATGTATGCATCGCTTGTGATTAGGTATGAAAAAATGCCGCCAACACGGTCTGGATCATCAGAAAACATTCAAGATCATCATATAGCGCTTCAAGATACCTGGTGTACTTCCCTGATCGACGCAGCCGCAATTGAAGTGAAGTGAGGCATAGCATGGCGTGAGTAGCTTTAGCTCATACAAGCGTGAGTGCCTTGGCCTCGCCTTCCTACTGATAATGTAACAGTTAGGATCATCCGTATACTCTATCCTCAGACAGCGTAAGTGTCAGCATATGTCCTCTATCGGTCCATTGTAGCTCATACAAGCGTGAGTACACTGGCCTTGCCCTTATCCTGAGCATGCAACGGTTAGCATCATGAGTATGCTCTATCCCCAGATCGCGTAAGTTTTGGCACCATGCCCTGTATCGGTCCGTTGCAGCACACGGGATGGCTTGTTATCCTGTAAAGCTACCCGAGCATTTGGCAAGATTCCCGACAAAGTTCATGCGTAAAAATGAACATTTAAACTCGGTTTTAAATTGCAATGGTGGTTTCTTTTATTAAACTGAATATGGAAAATGTCATGAGAGGTGCGGGTAATTGTACTGACAGCTACAGGAGCGGTGCGATCAGAGCGTACGTAAGAAGAGCTATCGAGTATTGCTCCCCGTGGCACGGTGTCCACGTGAGCTTCCCCGCTTACGGCAGCTCCTCGTGAATAACATGCATAGCAATGCCGATTGTGACGAATTATCTCATGACAAGATACACAAGCACATCACTCACACTGCCTCCGGGCAAGCCCCTCATGAAACCAACACATGTGTCTACAATCCACTACAAAGGTACCTTCACCCCTGCATGGAGGAAAGACGAGAAGGCAATAAGCTACGTTGTCTTGAATAACACCACGCCTGTTCAGCTTGATCATAAAAACCCTTTCGTTGTTTACTATGGGACACCAAACGCATCGTCCATCGTTATACGCAACAACACATTCAGCTGCTTTCTATGTATCTATTTGTATGCTAGTATTGCACCACTTGGAAATATTTTACATAACCTTCGGATACTTATAGATAATGTGTCCGAAGACTATAAATCATGAATCAAAAGATCACAAATGCAGATAATCCTGTTGCATTATATATTTTATGCATAGAAGAAACCCTGCTCTTTCCCTCTCTCTCTTTCCATATATATATATATATATATATATATATATATATATATATGTGTGTATATATATAGATGTCCATATATATATATATATATATATATATATATATATATATATATATATACATGTATATATATGCATGTATTTATATGTGTATATACATATATGTATATATATATATATATATATATACATATATATATATATATGCATATATATATATATACATAGACATTAGCAAATGTTGGGAGCTGTTTATCCTCCATGCACCTTTCATTGAATAATGCAGCATCATTTTCGTTGGTATGCCTCTTTAACCCGTCCCGTCTCGGGGGTCTTCAACCGCCCCCCTCTCAGGTTTTTCGCGGATAGCGGACGAACGGCGCGCGGTAGCGCGCCCAAATTTGGCATACCTTTTTCCATATCAATTTGACATGCTGATTCAAAATTGTGAGGTCAGGTCATCTAGGGTCAACGGGTTAGCCGAGGTCAAGTGAGGTATCTCCAAAAAAGTTCAACCAGTCGTCACGCCTTAACGGATACAGATATTTTAATGAAACTTTCAGCGTTTGTTATCTTTACGGATGCAACAAAACGTACGAGTTTAAATTTCCATTCTGGATTCTGGCTAAAGTAAGCTTTTTTATTAGGGCAAGTTGACTTCCAACAACATTTATCGGCCTGTTCTACCCATTGGAAAAGGAAAATTAAAGAATACTTGAAAACTCAAAATGTTTTAATTTAAAAAAAAATATTTTGGGAGGCCAAAAAAAATTATAGCCCTGGTCGATTTCGCTGTCCTTTTCTCATTCCATTTTTTTTCATATATCCCCCAAAATGAACTCCTCAGAGTCAAAAACATAATGTAAGTCGTGATAAGTCGTGAAAATCTAGCACCCTTGGTGACGTCACTTTTCGGGAATTTTTCAAATGTAATAGACTAAATGGTCATGCTATAAACTTTCTCAATTATATGCATATATACACGGATGACCAAATGCACATGCACATTATCACTCGAGTTTCAAGAGCACAGAAAGTGCATAGACATCAACAGTCCTGTGCGCTTGGTGGGAGTGGTTAACGTATAAAGAGACAGCATGTCCCTCATGTTCAGCTCCCAATTAATTATCGGATCCTTCTCACCGATGAATGCTGCCTCTAAGATCTTTAGTTTTGGCATCCTGAGATATTGGGTCCATATGATGGTGCTGTTGATCGTGTCCCAGGATGCCAAAACTAAAGATCTAAAGAGCTTTCATCCATGAAAGGGATCCGATAATTAATGGGCAGATGATCATGAGCTGCACGCTATCTCTTTATAATGGACAAGCATTCCCACCGAAGGCAAACGACTGTTTCTCGCTATGTACTTTCTGTGCTCTTGGAAACACGAGTGAGAGTGTGCATCTACATTTGTTCATCCGTGTGCATATGTATATGAATGAGAAAGTGCATAGCATGATCGCTTAGTATATTACTTTTGAAAGCATTGCTACTTCAGGAGTATCCTAAAGAAGTACACTGTTTCAGAAGTTTAAGTATATGAGATCTACGTGTGTGTTAAACAAAATCCACATTAAATGTTCATTGCTGAGGCGCACATCATATAGAAATGAAACGCTTGTGAACGTATTATGTTCTTATAGTGTGTCTTATCCGTATGTGTGAAGGTGTTCGATGTCCAAAGAATCGTTACGTGAATGCTAGAATATATGCACAATTTTACATGCAGCTTCCACACAAGGACGGACGGTCATCAGGCGACTTGAGAGCCTCTCAAACAATCATATTAACACTGTATTATTCCATGAAAGATGCATATGTTTCGTTAATATATATATATATATATATATATATATATATATATATATACTATATATATATATATATATATATGTATATCACAATGAAAAACGCTCTGCTTATTTGAAAGAGCACTTCCATTTCAGACAGCGATGAGCCCCGCCATATATAGTATCGCTGCACTATAACTTTGTCCTACAGTTATGACAGTTGCATGTTTGAAATGATGATAGCTACGCCGTGCCTAATGTACAGTGCTTATAGTGCCGTCAGTCTTCTGTGGTCGTCGTGTAAGTACAGTAGTGTTGAATGTCGGGATGTCGCGTGTAATGATGGTGTTGTGGTGGTCATGCAAGTGTTTCGTTTTTCGGTTGACGATGCATTGCAAATGCATCGTCAGCATGGACAGCGTGGTCATCAGACCAATGTAGTATATACCTTACGGGTTGCACAGACCTGAGATTTGCATATGGGATGCATTGTTTTCCAAGACAAGGAAAGATGTTTCGCGACCTATAATATATTGCAAGGCGAATATCTTGGTTGGCATAGGTAGATGTGCAGTTCCTCATCACTATTTGTGGGATGACGTTTCAACAGCCTTTAATGCTAAATTCAGCGTATTACTATAGAATGTCATAATTCATACGTTGCGGTAGTGTCTTTTCGACATGTAGTTGTTTTGCATCTGATGCACAACGGATTCAAAGTTGTAATGTCTGTACCCATTATTTTTCAGTAGCTGAAGTATCATCACTAATTCTCCTTGAAACACTGACCAGATAGGCTCAATCGGTGCAATCCCCTACCCCGTTCATGCATCTGTTCTCAACGACTTGTCAAAGCTCTCCTTGCATACGGTGTGATTACACTCGGCTTGTATGAATCGGTGCAATCCCCTACCCGTTCATGCATCTGTCCAAATCAGTTGGCTTCCTGCAAACATCTGTCTCTATGTTTCCACCATTTTTGTATACCATAAGTTTTAAGAATTAATTTCTGGTCTACACCACAGCCCATACCAAACTTGAATCATAAATGTATGTTCCTTTCCTTTCTGCTGCAGGTGATATTAAGTTCTCTTCGACATCCACATTACGACAAATGTCATCTAAATACTTATAATATATTGGGATAAGGGTTCGGAAGCCTGATGCACCAGAACCTCATTTTACGCTGAACATACGTAAAACAGTGCACTTAACCTGCCCCGTTTCCCCTGTCAGATCCGCACACACCTTTTCCGGGGGAGGGGGGTCGATAGAGACCCCGTCTAATCTCCAAACTATATGTCGCACGAAAACGAAATAGATGTCATCGGAAAGCGCTCGACGAGTAGGGCCAGACCCTCCCACCCCCAAAAAGAATCCCTCAAAGGTGACGTCACTGGAGGTCTTAGAGTTTCACGACTTATATTATGTTTGTGACTCCGGGGGTTTAATTTTGAGTGAGACTTGACGAAAAAATACTGGGAATTGGAAAAGGAATGCGAAGTCGACTAGGACCATACAATTTTTGTCCAGCCAAAAATAAAAATAAAAATGTTGAGTGTTCAAATTTTCTTTAATTTTCCTTTTTTAATGGGTATGTAATCAAAATCGGAATGCAAATTTCCTCGGGTGAGTTTTGTTGTGTCCCTAAAGATAAGCAAATGCTGAAAGTTTCATTAAAATATCTTTATCCCTTAAAGCGTCACGACTAGCTTAACTTTTTTGGAGGTGACCTCACTTGACCTTGACTAACGCGTTGACCCTAGATGACCTGACTTAATTTTTTTCACAACATGCCAAATTGATGCAGGAAAAGGTATGCCAAATTTTGACGCGCTGTCGCGCGCCGTTCTTTCACTGTCCGCGGGAAACCCTTGGGGAAGGGGTCGTCAACGACCCCCCCCGAGAGGGCGCGGGTTAATGGGGAACCCACCGCCACACCATCCTCCTGGAAATCTAGCTTGCCTTCAGGACATCTAAAGGGGCCTAATGTGGTGCATGCTCGCATGCATTCCGTTTAGCTTTTTGTTACTTTCCATTGTCGACTCCACAGTCGATTGCCAAATCCATTGTCATTTTGGACTTTCATGTCCCACCTACTAGGATTCCCCAGGAAGAAAAGCGATAGGGATGTCACGAAATTCTCAGGATCGAAAATTTATCAGAATCCAGGACATCGGCATCAGTTTTGTCGAAGGTTCCTTCAGGTACCAGGATTGAAGTCGTAGTTATGTTATTGAGTCTTGCGATATGAATGATCCATGCTGAAGCCTTGTCGAACGATCCTTTTAGCATTTACGATGTTATGTTAATATATCCAGTATTCAGGATTGGTTATGAATTCAAATTTCGGTGTAATTTGGTTATTACCTGTTGGTGTTGGTATATTGCTTCATTTCAATTTGTTAGTGGCTAGCCAGCAATTTAATATTGAGAAAAAAAAAGTTTCAAGAGAGAATAAGTTCCATAATATTTGCCATATTTCTCCAGCTCGAGAACACCTTTACGAGGCCTGAAGCTTGACAAATGCTTAAACCGGAGTCGAAGGGCTCACCATGATGTTTGTATACCAATGTCATGCGGAGAAAGCAAATATTTCAGTCCAAACAGTCTCGGCAGCGGGCTGTCACCCAGCGAACCGGCGATCCGCCGCAAAACGCCAGCACCACCTGCTCTTAGCCGCGCCTCACCCGGGCTGCCCCCAAACCGACCCTTCAGCGGCGCCAATACCGGCCCACCCGGTCGATAACCAAATGTCAGCCAATGCTGTTTGCAACCGTTTTTTTTTGCTGTGTGCCCTATGTGTCACCGAATTCGGTGAACTCTAGCGCAAATATACATCGCGGTGCCGCGTCGTCGTCGCAGTTCTGCTTCGGCTGAAGCGGTGCCGACGTCGCTCCCCAACCGCCATGTCCGCCTGCGACGACAAGCCGGTCGAGTACGCCGACGAGCTGGCCGCCGCCGGCTACACGGCCGCGCCGACCAGCGCGCCGTTCCCCTTCTCGCGACCGGCCACGCCGCCCTACACCAGCAACGTGCTGCTGTCGTCGCTGTCGCCGCTGGCGCCGCCCTACCCGCCGCCGGCCGCCAGCAGCATCCTCTCGTCGGCGGTGGAGGCCATCGGCGCCGACACGCTCGACCTGTCGCTGCCGCCGTACGTCGGCTCGCTCGACGCGCCCCTGCCGCTCACCTCCGACCTGGCGGCCGACCCTCCCGAGGCGGTGCTGGCGCATCAGCTGGCGGCCGGCGGCGAGGCGGCCGCCCTGTCGCGCGCCGCCGAGCCCACCGACCAATGGGCACACGCCACGTGGACCGCCACCGGCTACGTGAGTACTGCCGACCCGTTCCGACCCCGTGACCCCCGCCGAGCCCGCCGACCAATGGGCTCACGCCACGTGGACCGCCGCCGGCTACGTGAGTACCACCGACCTGTTCCGACTCCGTGAACCCCGTGCTGCCACAGGCGCGAACTTGCATGCTTGATGTTCCGCCTAGTAGCTTTGATTGACTGACTGGAGACATATCCGGATGGGTGCACCGTATCTGGAGAGATGCGGCTACACTATACCAAATGGACAATTCTGCAAGCTGGAGCATTCCGAAGGAGAGGACTTGTAAGGCCTTTGCACAATTTTGACAAGATACACATTGGTACTCTCTATTTTTTTTCGGACTGAATATGACATGTTTCTGCAACATTCTTTTTCAATTGCAAGCGTTGAAATCGCCCCTTATCACTACATTGCATGAAGCCTGTCCCTGAGCTAACCATATACTAAAACGTGTCTCCTTCGGGATTTTTGTAGTGTAACACTCACATAAGCACACGTGCGCTATATACACGGCAGAGATTAAATTTGTTGGCCCCGTTGAGGGCAATCTTGTTCAGACTCCCAGCTTCACCACGTTGTGCGCACAGCATATGTGGAGGAACAGGGGCGGCCAGGGGGCCATAGCTCCCCACTTTCCATCCAAAGTTTAACATCAATGCTATGACGATGCATGGTAAGAATCAACTTGAAAAAGGTATTCCCGCCGCACACTTTTTGGGATGTTTCTACGCCCACACGGTGATCCAGAGTTACTAGGTCTGGTGAACAGGACAGTTCCAATGACACGAGGTGAGGCCCTACCCTCAGGGCGTGACACGGATCCAATGATCCCATCAACTGCATGTGCCGCTGCACCGGATGCTGCGGGCTGGCCGGTCACTGGTAGCTCGGTGGCACGGTAAACATTTCACATATTTGCTGCCGTATCCTGAGTAGCAGCTGTCCAATCTCCCCGGGCGGAGATTTAAGCCAATTTATTAATAGGATGATAGCGTATGCGTACGTGGAACTAGCCGGAATCGTAAGCCTGCCTGAACTGCACAACAGTCTGTGTGGAATACATGGATACACACAGTCCAGTAAATAATATTTACTATATTTGTGAACATAAACACCCCGGCATTTGTGCCGTAGTAGACATATACACTCAATGCGGTGGAAATTATAATGCTGCCGCGATGCGGTGAAACATGAACTTTGGCAATACGTGCGCTATAGAGTGAATACCGAATGCTAAAGGAAGGTTGCGTGGTCTCCATGGATATATGACGCACCATGATCAGAGCACGTCAACCATGGACGCCGCGCTCGGCAACCTTGGTAGTGATCAGGATGCAAGGCTAGAGCAAAGTGAGGACCAAGTAAATGCACATGCATGTATAAATCAATGCGGCAAAGTGGTGATCAATCAGGCAGTTTCGTTTCGTAGCATTGCGATTTTCAAGATCGCACAGCTGTTCAGTTGTTTTGTGTTCACGTTCAGCGGTTTGGCACAGTTGTGGTTCGTCATGGTTGTCGTTCGTGACGCTTCCCGGTGTCGATGTCATTAGTCTGAAGTGACCTCACTCTATTCAATAGAGTTGTTGCATTTCAATGCGGTTAACCTATGCGCATACTGAGCATAGAGTAGGGCCCGGGTCCACCCCTCCCAAAAAATCCCCAAAAGTGACGTCACCAGGGGGCTAGATTTTCACGACCTTTCACGACTTACATTATGTTTTTTACTCTGGGGAGTTCATTTTGTGGATATATGAAAAAACAAGATGTATTTGGAATGAGAAAAGGGCAGTGAAATCGACCAGGGCTATATTTTTTTGCCACCCCCAAAAATAAAAATAAAACACTTTTTTGAATTTTCACAATTTTGAGTTTTCAAGTTTCTTTAACTTTCCTTTTCCAATGGGTAGAGCAGACCACGAAATGTTTTTGGAAGTCAACTTGCCCTAATAAAAAATGCTTACTTTAGCCAGAATCCTACGTTTGAACTGCACCATGGCAAATACGAAAAATTTATATGTAGTCGAAAACGAAAAAGATTAAAAAAAATTAACTCCTACGTTTTATTGCATCCGTAAAGATAAGCAAACGCTGAAAGTTTCATTAAAATATCTGTATCCGTTAAAGCGTGACGACTGGTTGAACTTTTTTGGAGGTGACCTCACTTGACCTTGACTAACTCGTGGACCCTAAATGACCTGACCTAAAAGTTTTGAATCAGCATGTAAAATTGATGTGGGAAAAGGTATGCCGAATTTGGGCGCGCTGCCGCGCGTCGTTCGTCCGATATGCGCGAAAAACCTGAGGGGGGGGGCGGTTGAAGACGCCCCGAGACTGGACTGGTTAAGTTCGCGTACAATCTCCTAGCATCTTGCTAATTCAACTTCAAGCATGATTTGCATATATGCATCCGAAGCCAATCGAAATCAATGACATCGTTTGATCTTAGCAGGTCACCAGTGGTATGCTCCATCTTCTGTTCTATAACTATTGCCTCCGAAATTTCCAATATATCCAGTATCCAGTATTCAGTGACCTCTGAAGTATGCAGGAGTTTTCAATTACATTTTCGGGCACATGTCGTTACATGTAGGTGAGTGACCTAAAAGGACGCTTTCCCCAAGGTAAAACAAAACTGGAAGGCTACTCCAACGGGAGGATCGCGTTGTGTTACAAACATAAATATACATGTAGATTATCTGAGCATATAAACTTAAATATTATAGGCATGAAACATAGGTAAGGACCACGCGTTTAATGAAGTAAATGCTCCAAGCACGTTTCTGATAATCACGTTCGAATTAGGCAGTACGACTTTGACTGACTGATAAATTTTTTAACCCAAAAGATCCTCGAAGTGTGGAACCACAGCTCCGTTATTCTGCCGCGTGCGGTTTTCTACTTGACACAATACGACTGTTTGAGGTGGCATTCGCCACGTCCCTTTTTGGATGGCGAGGAATACGTAAAGCTTAGAGATTGCATCGTCGCTATTCGCTATTCAGTGACGTGGAACAATGCACTTGAAATTGATTACTTTCCACGCCTGTGCGGCACTTTCAACCACTTTCAACAAAGCTGACACCACAGTCACTCGTCCGTTGGGTGGTGCATTTCTTGGTTCGGAGAATCGCTTGTAGGCATTAGCTCATCTTTGTTGAAGATACTCGCACATTCCCTGTAATATAGCGATAGCTTGCCGCACCGCACTGCACGTAGCTCATCTACAACTTCTTCACAAATAGGTTCCCATCCAAGAGTTATTCATGCGCTCAAACAACTGCAAAAAGCCGCCCCATTGTTCGGGCCGGTTACGGGCGGTTGCTGGAGCGTTACTCGCGGAAGAGTGTGGGATGGGCTAGTGCTTCACTGCGGGGCTGGACTAGCGGGGATTAAACTGAATTGTTTGGAAACTACATGGTTATATGGTGAGGTCAAAATTGTCAAAGGTCATTGACTTATGATTAGCCAAAGTGAGCGAGGTTCCCAAATCAACAATGTACTGTCATTCATAATATAAGTTCAGCAATGCTCTATCACGTATGCGTTGTTGCAACATGTCAAAATGAAACTCACACCACGGTGCCCTTTCATAAAGGCGAACAACTCTGCTTTCCTGAGACTTTAATCAAGGTTCATGTTACTGACCCGAGGTCCGGCTAATGTCCGCTTTTTTGCCATATTGAGTGAGGAAAATTAAATGTTGGGTAATTGTTCGTGCTCATAATGAAAAGAACACGCAATAGCCGTTTCAAAGACGCAATTTCCTCGGAAGGGCGTCACTGAGAAAGCTTCCGGATGAGCGTTTTCGGTTGAAAGTTCGCTGGGCTCTGAAGGGTTGGTGAGTAAACTAGTGCGTACTAAATGGGATAATTGTTATCTCAGGAGACGCTTTTCTTCTCAAATGGGCACCCATTCCTCCGAGATAGACGTCTTTGGCTGAAGAATCCGCTAAGAGGGTGGAGAAGATAGTGCATTGGAGCCTCATTTTCCAGGTCAGAGGGAGATGTCTTCCCATGAGAGGAGAGGAGGTGTCCTCTCCCTCTATTTCGACCCCCGGTGCGGAGTAGCCACGTCAATGTGGGCGGCGTCACCCCGATTGGTCTATTAGCCTTTCCAAATGGAACGATTTTACAGGGGGAAGCCTAGCGCCAAACTTCATTTGCTCTTAATTCATGACCCTATAATATTGTTAAACTGTTAAACACGTTGGACCGTTTGACTTCGGAATCAGACTTCTCAGAGACTCACATACATCAATGTATATGGTGTGTTCTGATAAGAGTATACCAAAATAATGGATGATACAATATTAATTATTATTCATAGAAAACCAGTTCAATCAAGAAGTTGACTTTGATGTGAGTCTCAAGTGGGATCTTGAACGGAGAAGGGTCAATCGAAGCTCCCTTTGGTTAACACGCGCCCTGGAGAGGGGGGGGGGCGAAATCCGTCCACTCCTCCGGTTTTTCGTCGATAACTCCAGATTTCACCGTCCGATATACGCCATTGTTTGTGTACCTGCTTATAAATGACCGGCACGTTGTTCAAAGTAAGAGAAATGAAAATCGACCGAAAATTTTTCACGTCGCTAATCTCGAAACATCTTCTCAGCGCCAGACCACAAATATCGGCGCTGATGCGCTTCCCGTATATTAGCAAAAAGGAAGCATTCTTGGCAGAACTTGCGACTTGTTTGGTGTACATTGTTCTGCTATCTTGTTTCAAAGTCATGTCAGGTCACTGAGGTCAAGTCAGGTCAAGTTTATGACAGGTTAACACACGCTCTGGAGGGGGGATGGCGAAATCTGCCCACCCCTCCGATTTTTCGTACATAACTCCATATTTTACCGGCGGATATACGTCATTTGTTGCGTACCTACTTGGAAATGATCGGCGCATTGCTTAAAATAAGAAAAATGAAAATCGGCCGAGAACGATAAAAAAAGTGAAAGGCCGTTAAAGTGAAAACAATTCGCAGCGCCAGACCACAAAAATCAGCGCTGATGCGCTTCCCGTATATTGGCAAAAGGAACTGTTCTTGACAACGCTAGCGACTTGTTTGATACATTTTGTTATGCTATATAATTTAAAAATCATGTTAGGTCGCCGAGGTCAAGTCAGGTCAAGTTCATGACAGGCTTATGGAACCAAACTTGGTCAACTGGAATGTTGTCAAAAATGCAAATGGCTGTCATGCGATTGATGTCACTTTACATGTTGCTCCTTACACATCCCGAAATCTACTGTTTGCCATTGTGTGTCTCAGCGTTTCCGTACTTTATCCATGTATTTCACTCCTTTCTTTGCGAAGCCGATTGCGCCGAACCGCCCAACGGAGCAGTCCGGTGGGCAGCCAGGTTCCGGTACCTGGAGCAGGTAATGACCTCCTAAAGTGCTCCTATATAGGTGACCTGAGGTCAAATGACGGATCTGTCATCTGTATTGCATCATTAGCAATGTGCAAAACATCATAAACATCATTAATGCCAACTTTGTAGCATTTAAACACAATCACAGTGATGCATAGCATTGACAAACCAATCCACACAAAACCAGAAAATTTTACTATTTTGACCTCATTTGACCTTGAAGATATTAACCTAAGGTTATGAAATTTGCACACAATAGAGTTCACTATCGTGCCCATCCACCCTGCGAATTTCGTTGATCTGGCCTCAGTAGAAGCCGAGATCTTAGGGGGGCGGGATCCGCCCCCCTCCAGTGCACGTAATTTTCCGAGGTCCTCCAGGGTGCGTGTTAAATTATGCTCGGGAGAGAAATGGGCGGTGTTTTCCCGGCTATGCCCAATGGCAGGTGCGAAATATTCTGGTGGTATGACGGAATTTCACAGGTCTGATTTGAATACCAAATGGCAGTCATAACCTAACAAGAAAACAGTCTCATTCTCATGCGGTGATCTCAAACGTGCTCGCACACTATTAAAACGCAGGTATTTAAGGCGTTTTGCACCTGTGTATGCTGCCTACCTGTGGTGTAAATATTGCAAGCGAGGAACGAAAATCTGATGGTTGCATGCGATACTGCTTAAATCTTAACAGCTGCACAAACTTAAAATTCAAAAGATGTTAAAATATATGGTTGTTGAAAATATTCCGGTCGTCAGACTCATGTGTAGCCTTAGACGTTCCTTATTGTTCAGCTGTTGTTTGTAAAGTGGTCCGTAGGTTTACACCGAGTGCATCAGTTTGCAGCCATAGCTTGGTGATGGCTTAAAAAAAAATCCGCTTGAAATATGTATCCAGCATGAGGCGACGCTGGGCAGCTAACCTGCTCATTCAGTACATGCAAGTAGGATAAGTGTGTTGAATGCTTGGTTCGTGTTGAAAGTGTGTTGGAGTTTTAGTTTGTGCTTAAGTGTGTGCACTTAAGTGAACTTGACGCCCACAATGCAGGATATATATATATATATATCTTTTTCTATGAAAGTAATTTGGAAGCACTACATCTTTTTTTTTCAAACGCGAAATCTTAACGACTTGGGTTGGGCCACCTGGCCCCATCTAGGTATGGGACTTAGAGTTGGCCCCTGACCATTCATTTGATGTGTCTAGTCGCATAAAACACCGGATGACGGTCACGGTGTCGTTTTACAACAACAGTAGTGAGCCGAGGGATCACACCCATAAAAAATACTGGAGATTACTCACACATAAAGAATACTGCATAATTTTTCAGGATCATAATAAATACGATACGACACGAACTTAGCGCCGTCCTGTGCTCCATGGGAACAGGCACTTGAAAATCGAACTCTGATTGCACCAATAGAATGCTCAAAAATGAGGCGAGCGAAAAATAGCCGTCAATGATGGAAAGTACAATTACCGTCCTAGAAAATACACAGTGCTGTATTACGGATTTCATACACATTAGCTGCTGAATGAAAATCGAGTTTTTTTTCTGCAGCTCGATTGCTTTTTTCCAGACGAAAAATACGATACAGTGGAGGGCGCATTCCCAGGAACAAACTTGTGGGGAAAATTGAAGATACCTTATCATTCTGTTTGTACAATCTTTGGGTTTCTTCTGCCATTTGTTCAACATGAACGGTTACTTTGACAGATGAACATTCATATGCTCATATATTATATTTGCGATATATGCGATTGCAACAAACCCACAAGGGCCAAATTTCCCCATATCACATACAACAATACACAGCATGCACTTCCACGTTGGTCGGGTGATACGTTAGTAAGGTGCGTGAAACACACACATAAAACATGCCAACCAGTTGTATTTACCATCAGCCAAGAGCTAGTGGAGGTTCTCACAGTAGTTTTCATGTTACGAATGTGTATTGACTCCCAATTTTACCCCAGGGCTGTTGCGATTCGTGTTAGGAATTTATCTTCTGAATGCTGTATTAACATAATCATTTTAATTCATTAATAACACATATAATAATTAAAACAAGAATGTTGACGTGCACTCTAACCATGTGCTCACAGAGAAGGACATCAAGCTTCCGTTGGCGAGCCTCTCCAAGATGTCCATTAAACGGTAACAGATCGGACGTTTGCTTTCCCCTATGCAAAACGCGCTTTCTGTTATCCGTCTCGCATATCGTTCATGTTAATTTATATAAGTCATTTCTTTGTAGGCAATATATACGACTTTGTAGGCAGTATATACGACATTATTTGGCCCCGAAGAAGGCGGTTTGAGCGAGAATTTAACATGCGATAAATGCTAGGTTACGACTGCCTTGCTACCCCCATACGATCACCTTGTTATTCCGATAAGTCCCCGATACGGCGGCCCTTTTCCTCGTCCTCGGCCCTATCGGGCTAGTTGCCAGCTGTTCCTCCAAGCGCAAGTATGCGAGCGGGTGAAGTGACTGGAACCTTGTCTTTCCAAGACTGGGGAGACCAATGCAGACCGACTCTCTTACCAACTGAGCTATTAAGGCGGCGATGTGACATCTCCGATTTTACATATCTGCTTATCTCAGTTATATTCAACCCACTATTTTGCATTGGTTGATACATGGAACTTTTTAAAGTTGCAAAAGTTGCAACACTCTCTGCGTCAAGCACTGCATCCGCCCATCGTACTACACACCACATCTCATTCTAATTAGCATTCTACTGCACCACTTTTGCCGTCTCCTTCATCCCATGGCCTAAAAGTGATCACGGCTCGCCGAACAGACTTCGATTCAGGCAAACCAAACCAAAGCCAAGTCAGGCTTGGCGTTTTCTCACTGCAGTTAGGTATTTCGGTGCAGGAGGCAGAATGCACTGCCAGCAATATGGTCGTAATAACAGCTTTTCCCGAACAGCTTCCTGGAATCTCACGACCGGGGTGGGGGCATGCAGAGTCAGGTGCCGTGAGGTATGTAGAAATAAGGAGATGATGCAGCGTTTAACATGAACCAATATTACACCCAACATCATTCAAACAAGATACCAGGCTACCACTCATCATAACATTGAAGTAGCACCACCTGGCGTTAGTTCTCACCACCATTCATATCAAAGGCTCAGAAATATAGCAATACTTACTGTAGAAGTGATTCACTTTCTAACACAAAATATGATCATAGGTCTCACCGAAGAGGACTAGAGACGCGCCCCTAAGCTTCGTGAAGCTTAGCAATTCGCCTAAAGCGTTCCATGTATAGGCTCAAAGTAAAACCCGTCTAGCCTCTCCTAGATCCAAAACCCCTCGCGACGGCAACAGACAGAATAAAAATGAAATATATTGAAGCTAGTATCAGATGAACCGGTGGTTGCTGAAAGAAACTGGCATCGATGAAGACTAACACAATGAAAAGACATTACACCTTTGGCAAATGTATTGCAAATGTTCCACCAAAGTTAGTCCCACGCCCATGGTGAGTTATGGCTTCGGTGATCCTTTACGATCATTTGTTGGATAAAATCACCATTGGTGTAGTGCAAAACTAAAACAGTATAACACATTGACTGGCAGGTAACCTGACAAATCTACGTAAAGCAAACGCAAGTATGGCAGATGTATGTACACAAATGCACGTAAGCAAATGTACATAAGCGCAAGCGTACGTATGACAATTGTACGTAAGCGAAGATGTACGTATGGCAAATGTACGTATTTGCAAATGTACGTATGCGCAAAAGTATGTAAGCGCAAATGTACGTGAACGCAAAAGTACGTAAGTGTGAATATACGCATGTGCAGAAGTACGTAAGCGCAAAAGTACGTAAGCACAGATGTACGTATGCTCAAAAGTGTGCATACGCTTTTGAGTGCGTACATCTATGCTCAAAAGTGCGCTGGGTACGTATGTGTACGTATGCTTAAAGGTACGCAAGCGCAAATGTACGTATGCGCAAATATACGTATGCGTAAATGTACGTAATTGCAAATGTGCATAAGCGCAGAAATATGTCATCGCAAATATACTTATGCAGATATGGACGTAAAAGCAAAAGTACGTATAACAGATGCACGTGAGCCCAAATATACGAAAGCGCGAAAGTACGTATTGCACATGTATTGATGGCAAATATACGTAAGAGGAAATGCGCATATGGCAATGGCAATTAAGCGAATGTATGTAAGCGCAAATGTACGTATGGCATATGCACCTAACCAAATGTACGTTAGCTGAGATATACGGAAGTGCAAAAGTACGTTTGGCAAATGTATTGATGGCAAATATACATAAGAGCAAACATGCGTATGGCAAAGGTACGTACACGAATTTATGCAAGTGCAGCTGTACCTATGACATGTGTACCGAACCAAATGTACGTAAGCGCAAAGGTACGCATGCGTAAATCTACATACATTTGCGCTGACGTACAATTGCACATACGTACATTTGCGCATATGTACATTTGCGGATATGTACATTTGCGCATACGTACATTTGCGCTAACGGACATTAGCCATACGTACATCTGCGCTTACGTACCATTGCAATACGTACATCTGCGCTTACGTACATTTGCCAACGTACATTTGCATGCGTACATCTGTCATACGTACATTTGTCCTTACGTACATTTGTCCTAGAATCTGATTGGCATGCTTCAGGAGCGTACATGTAAAAAGTATTTCACGAGTGACCAACTGCTTGTCGCCAGAAACCGGACGCAGCTACTGCCCTCTCGTTTTCCCTGCCGGCAGGCGCGCACCCAGGATTTTTACATGGGGGGGGGGGAACCGAAAAGGGCACTTGGCCGGCTCCAAAAGGGCACCTGACCGGCTCCAAAAGGGAAATTTGCGGTCCGGGGCACACTGGAAAGTTTGTTGACCGGAGAGGGGGGGGGGGCGTGAAAAAAATTTGGCCAAAAGGGCAGTTTTGGCACAGGCGGGGCACATAAGGCAGGTTATTTTTGGGCTAAATTTGGGACATTCCGGCCAAGAAGGCACTTTGTTGACCGGGCCCGGTTTGTTGACCGGGAGGGGGGGGGGGTGATGGGGGCAGTTTTGGGCCCAAAGGGCACCTTTGGCACAAGCGGGGCACATAAGGCAGGTGATTTTTGGGCTGAATTTGGGACATTCCGGGCAAGAGGGAACTTTTTGGTCAAAAGAGCACTTTTGGCCAAAAGGGCACTTTGGTCTCATGGGGCCCCCCTCCGGTGCGCCTATGCCTGCCGGTGACATCATCTAGCAGGGACCTTCCGTCCAAGACCGGCTGAAGCTGCCTACTCGTGATGCAAAGCCGGTGCTAGGCAGCTCGGCCACTCCTGACAGCTGTTTTATTTACGACACAGATGTCCTTGGCGTTGATTAAATCGATTGATTACAGTGCATCACATCAACGATAGTGATCTAGCTGCATCGGCCTTTGAACAGCCAGTTTTAGCCGTCGTGGCTCAGGTTATTCACTCATAGAACGTGCAGTCAGTAATTCCTTGATAGCCACAGCTAATCTGCAGTACTGCGTTTGAACGTGACGATCAGGATAGAGGATGTCATGGTGCCATAGTAAGTGCATTAATGGCGAGAAGGTACTTCAGTGCAGGCATGAACCCATACTACACACAACATCCCTGAAACAAATGGCAATCATGGTTCTGCAAGCAAACGTTTTCGACCCGAAGACCAACTCAAGTCTTGCTCGTGGCGCGGCATCTGCCGATATACTTGCAAGATAAAAATACATTGTTTTTTATTCAGGCCATTTGGTAGCAAACCATCAGTGTTTTTCTTCGTTATGTTATTTATTCATACATATACATATACATATATATATATATATATATATATATATATATATATATATATATATATATATATATATATATATATATATATATTAATCGTTGCGCTTCTCAAAGCCCCACGCTCTATTGATAGGACAAATATCTATCCGTCACGACCGGCTGGGATTCTGCAGCAGCTACGGGCTGAAACAGCTGTGGCTGCTGGCCGGCAGCTGCAGCTGGCGGCAGATGCAGACGAGACCAGCTGGCCTGTCAGCGTGACACACGGTGCGGCGCTGAGGTGTCACGGCCACCCCAGCTGCGGCGGCGCCGGCGGGCTCATGCACCATGCATGCGCCGCTCTGCATACCCTGATCAAAGTCGGGCCGTGCGCCGTGCACCCGCGCATACGGAGATCAGAGCGGCGCGCCGGATCGGCCGCCGGATCACGGCCGCGCGCCACATCTACCACCAGATCGTCGCGGCGCCGATCGGTGTCCTGATCTGGGCGGCGGCGACGGCGGCGGCGGCGGCACGTTAACGACACCGCGACGGCAGCGGTTCGCCCGTGGTAACATTTGGGAGACGGTCGTGCAACGCGATCGTGATGACACACATAGGTGAATGTAGTTATTGTTTTGAGGCTCTCGTGTAATCGTCATCTCTACCTGCGTAAACAGCCGATATTGCCGCATTGATGGCAGACTGGTCAAACTCAACCACGAACAACGAACGACCGGGTATTCGGGTACCTCCGGCAATCAGTCCTAACCATGGCATCAGAGCCAGGTAATACGACAAGTAGATACCAATCCACGTTGAGCAGACACGGACGTGTGTGGCGTTGTGCCACCTGGGGGAGGGGGATACCTCTGGGTCAGTGGAGATCGCTCCGCTGGCGGCTGGGTCAGTCTGCGTCGGTCCGTCGACCGACGAGTCGGTCGGCGCCCGGCCAGTCTTGTCGCCAGCGACTCCAGCTTGCGCGAGCGTCGGCAGATTCGAGGCGCCATTGTTCCGTCCCCCTCCCCTCGGGTCCCGAGCTCGCGTGTCAGAGAGGCCACTTGGTTCCCAGCCGCGGCCGCGGCTTGTGACGCGAGCGACTGGCAGGCCGGCCATTTTGATGGCTAATCGAAGCTCCGTCAGTGCGCCGTGTCACGCAACAAGGGGCTGGCGGCGGCGGCGGCGGCGGCCGGCCTGGCCAGCCAGCGCCCACGCCGCCGCCGCCGCCGCCGCCGCCGCCGCCGCATTCGCCAACGCCAGCGGCCGCATCGCCAAGCGCAAATCTGAATTGGACGGCCGCCGCCAATGTCACACCACCCCACCCACTGTACGGCACCGTGACGGAGCTTGGATGATCCAGAGCTGGGATCAACAGCTGCCGTTGACTGCAGTGTTGACGTCCTCAGATGTCTTGGACTGTAATGTCGACATCCTGAGCTGTCGTGGTCTGTAATGTCGACATCCCCAGGTGCCATGGGCTGTAATGTTGACATACTGAGCTGTCGTGGACTGTAATGTTGACATCATCAGCTGTCGTAGACTGTAATGTCGACATCCTGAACTGTCGTGGTCTGTAATGTCGACATCCCCAGGTGCCATGGGCTGTAATGTTGACATACTGAGCTGTCGTAGACTGTAATGTCGACATCCTGAACTGTCGTGGACTGTAGTGTCGACATCCTGAGCTGTCATGGACTGTAATGTCGACATCATCAGCTGTCGTGCACTGCCGCCGACATCTTGAACTGCTGTGGGCTGCCGTGGACTGCCGTTTCGACATCGAAGCAGAATAAGATCAAAGCACGCAGAGTGTGGTGGCTTCAAAAGCTGTGCGCTTCCGTTAATTCGAGGACACATCGGCAGCCATATATGCATTGACCATGGCATTCTATTATATGACTCATGCAACCCGACAAGTGGAAGAACTCCGGATTTATGAACTGTATGACAGAATGTGTCGGCCTTTCCAGACCAAACTTTTAATGAAGGCCTGTCGTGAGCTCTCTTTTCCATGCTTTCCTACCAAATAACCGTTGTAGGAAACGTAGAAAGGTATAGGTCGTAGAAAACGTAGGATGACGCAGTGTGAATGGCATATGATGCCATAATTATCATTATAAACTAAGATCGTGTGTCTGCGTGACACATCCAGTTCGTGTGTTAGGAAATTACCATGTTTAATTTAATTGACGGCACGACCATAATTATTATTCTACACACGGTTGAAACAAGGAATCCTTCTACAAAAACCGAAACCTGAGAAGAACCCTTCCATTGAACTGAAAAGAGTCCAAGAATCGTAGTCCGTTTTCGATGCGATGAAACAGAACGGCATGTGAAAAGGGAATGCAGAAGAACGTGACGCAAAGTTGGATAACTTCATGCAACCCAGGAACAAGGCCAAAGGAACCTTGCAAACGTTCTGGGGGAGGGGTAGCCAACCTACTTAATAAGCTAAATCTCGCAACTTGCGATTCCACGCAACTCCCGCAAGTCTAAATATGCTCCCAAAAAGTTGAAAGGCTCCTCCTTTCCTCTTCTTCCACTCCTTTCTCCTCATCCTGACGCTGATGTATGGATATATTATTGCTTTTTCTAAGGGGAACTGCATGAAGAAACGAGCCATCCGGGCATCGTTTTCAAGCGGTGGTGAGGGTACCACAAGCTCCTTACGCTACTCATTGTCGTTTCTTTGCCAGTTTCAGCCAACAGCAGCAATAGTATTTATCAACCTCACTCTTACTGTGCACGAAACGTGGAGTTCTCGAAACGTCAGGAGCCAATGACTGAATGTGCCGGACGATAATTCACTGTGGAACAAGAACCAGCATTTTATCATGGCTTCTCCCATCTAAATTGATAATATCTATAGGAAGCCTTGGCTTGGAAGATACCCATGAAGACCTTTAGCTGTTAAGGGAGGCATACTAAAAGTGGTAAGTCTCTATGCCAAGAAAAAAAAATAGCCAAGTTTCACTGAAATTAGTAAGCCTTCTTTTAGTTGCCATCCAGTTCACGCCCATTGATGATGGTAGTGACCCTCTAAAGTATTGGCTGATGTATCCCTGTGTCTTCCCACGCTGCGGGGTTGACGGCACCGTCCCCGAGGTTGAAGAATGGTGCGATGATTGAGAGATATGGTGGCAAATGCCTTATTTGTCCTCGATCTTTAGGAAAGCACCCAAGCCAGGCGCCCACACAGGCGGCTGATAAGCCGATGTTGCCACCTTTGCCCGGGCAGTCGAAAAGCAAGACTAAGTAAGTGTTGGTTCGCCTATCAGTATTGGCAAATAGCAGTGTCGAAACAATGAGCACGCCTTGTCCGCGATGAATTCGCATCATTGTGTCGTTATTGGTCGTCATCATTAAACTTCGCGACGAGGTCCATGGCCGGTTTGTGGTACAATTGATCAGCGCCGTTAAATGGCACACAGCTATCAACGGATCATCCGTCTATGAGCTGCAATTCGGTCGACGTGGTGTAGCCGTCACGGCCAATCGTGTCGGCGGTTCGCTGCAAGACGCGCCGCCGCCGAGCCGCCAGCAATGCGCCACGACAAAGAGCAAATCACGTACGGGAGCTGCTGCCCTAGCAGATGCCGAGGCGTGTTTGTATGCTGTACGCCTCTTGGTTCTGTGTTTGCCGGAAAGAAGCACCTGCCATCCACGTGCATTCGAACAAAACAATTCAGCATGTACATGAATAGACTATGCAAATATGCAGGTGAGTTTTGCATGTAGCCTTGTCGGCATATGTTCCGCCGCCGGCCACTCCTTCTGACTGGGAGGGTGCCTCGGCACACCGTATTCGGCAGCGGCGCCGGTGCATGGGTGGGCCGAAGTTGTCACAGACAAATGGCACCCACCTGGCCGCATCACGTCTGGGGTGGTGCCGCTGTCTCTGGCCCCCCTGACCACCGGGTACACCACCACCCAACCTTCTAGGGTGGTGCCGGTGTCTCTGCCCCCCCCCGACCACCAGGTACAACACCACTTGACCTTCTGGGGTCATGCTGCCGTCTCTGGTTTTCTCGGCCACCAAGTGCACCACCGACCGGCCCTCTGAGGTGCCCAGTGCCTGACCGCCACAGAACTCATAACAGGCACGTGCTTCCAGTGTTTCCCCCCTGCATCCGCCCATCTGCCTGGACACTGGTCACGGTCCCATTTGCCACCATATCCGGCCTTTGTAAATGCAATTTGCAGTGATTGTTTGTTCGATAATGGTAAACCTGTCTGTGTCTTCAGGGGCCGGCGACTTCCATTATTTATGTTCTCATTATTGGACATCTTGACAAGCTTCAAAATGAATACTTATATGGCAGCGTAGCTGTCTCCTTTTTACTCCGTGCTCTGTATTTACCCCGTGACCTACGCGAGCCTGACCATCCATAGACGTGAATAAGCTGACAAGAAGCGTGTTTCCAGACACTTCCAAAGGTACGGTTAAGACACAGTGACCACACCAGCTTACAAGGAACAGCAAGCATGCTTAACCCTGCCATATGCTTAGAATAGCTTTAACCTTCGCCAGTGGCGGAGGTTAGTTCGACCTCCTCCCCCACGGCAGCCTTTCCAAAAGCAGCATTCTAGAGAGAAGAAACAAAACGTGGTGTGGGGTGGGACGAAATCTCGCGATGGAGACTCGATTTCTGTACCTGGGAGTGATAAGTTTCCAGGCCTGGCCAAAAGTTAAATTTTCTCGACAGATTTCTCTCAATTTGATAGTATACGCTTCCTAAACTACAATAGGTATGCATTCTTAATCATTATCAGAATGTTCATCGATGCTTTGCGGATGCATCGACACAAATGCAGCTCGGTTTAAGATATAGGCCACGGATCAGGTCAGGCTAAGCTTCGACCTCGCATTTAAGAACTCGATAGAATGTTTGTTTGATTTTTTTTTAATTGACAACAAAATCGACTTTAGGACTTCAACTTAAGATATCCTGCCAAGCTGAGAACGGTTATCCGAGATCAACATAGGTCAATGACATTGGATGGCCTGGGAATAGTACAGACACAATGTGAGCCTATCAATATCATCAATTATGTGCCAAGCCCGCACAAAATGTGTTGCTGTAGGTCGCAACGCTATGTCAAGATGCGATAATCCGCAATTTCGTTTTAAAATGGCTGGAGGCGCTCCCCTTTATAACTTCATAGATTCGTGAACGGACATGACCCACGGAAAAAAACACCATAAACTCCGAAAAACGGTCTAGACGCCACCCGAAATTTTCCTGGATTTCGTTTAGCGGTACGGAAGCGATCTACGAAGAACCTTAAGATAAATGAAACGAAAAAGTGTCTTACAATCTGATGCAGTTGTGCATTCCACGTGACACCCTTTTCCCATCCTCCACTGGCTAAGGTTAGGGAAATGCGTCAGCTACATTACCGTACCATGAATTAAGATCTAGGAAATGTTTCTAAAGATATGCAGTATGCTTACCAGCTAGCAAAAGCAATACCATGGAGCTGATCCCCCGAAGCAGTTGCACCCAACTCAATATAGGCTCCAAAGTGTCCAAAAATCCGGTTGTTCGTCAGGTAGCTCACAAGGCGAATGCACTTGCCGCTCCACTCAACAGTGACAGTTGTTGGTGCTGATCAGCTTGCCACCGTGTGGATGATATCGATGATGAACAGGTACACACACACACACAATCGAGAGAGCCAATTGTAACGAGAAATACATTTTCCCATAAGTTGTATCATTCAACCAGATTTGCAGTACTTTCACGTTAGGCAGGGAAACGTCACAAGGGAAAATCATCATGAGCGTGATTGTAGCCCCTCTTTTAATGTGGATTGACGAGCCTCAGTTACCTGGCTTCTGCGCCGCATTCGCAACTGGACCATATCGGTAACCGGGGATGGAACATGTATATAACCATCAGTTGTTAGCCGAAGGCATGCGACAACTGCGCAGCGCTTGTCAACATGGAGAGTGTCATTGTTCACATGTGTGCACATGGATTAAGGCCGGTGCAACTGCACCATATTGTAAGACACTTTCGTTTCATTTCTGTTCATTCAATCTTTGAAAAAAATGGTTGCCTGGCATCCCCGGAAAAAGTGTATTCGCCGGTGGATCCCAACAAAAGATCCATCCAGTCATATCCTCCAACCTCGTCATTACGGACGGTTTCACGGGAGCGTTGCCTAGGAGTGGGGGTTCGTTGGTTGGTTATTTGGGTTTTAGGGCGCATCAACTGCAGTGGTTGGAGTGGGGGTTCAGACGACCCTATAACATTGATACTCAGATTTCTACGCAACAATTTCTAGCGGTATTGGAATGTTCGCTTAAGTAACGACGTGGAAACGTTATGCCGGTAGCATTTCAACAAGCAAAGACATCTCGAACGGCTTGTTCTGAGCTTTCAATAATGGTTGGATTGCTAGTATCCTTTCAAGCAGAGAATAATCCTTATGTACTAAGCGAGTACAAAATGTTCAGAAAAATCAGACAAATGTATGGACATCGGTGCCGCCGGATTACACGCCAAGTCAAGCCCCTTTGCTTCCAATGAAAAAGTTGGATATTCGAGTACAGCATGCACATGATCTAATGCTTGGCCACGCCCATTTTTCGCAAATGATACTGTGAGTTTGCTTGGTTGGTCGTCGTTTATTTCCATGATTTCATCCCTGAAACATTTGTGATGCACTGAAGAAATTTTCCATACATTTGGAAGGCAATGCCGCCTTCAAGATCGCGTTGGGGTCACGCCATATTCCTGTCAAATTTCGGCACTGACGTTTTAGAATCCAGAAGTGAATCGGGTATCGGGTATTGGGCAGATATGGTCGTGCAACCCCGAACTAGTCTATGTGTAAGTCC
Source organism: Imbricaverruca yamaguchii (assembly GCA_034440575.1). NCBI lineage: Eukaryota > Metazoa > Arthropoda > Thecostraca > Neoverrucidae > Imbricaverruca > Imbricaverruca yamaguchii. The sequence continues at coordinate 4,191,328 of JAOTOL010001662.1, forward strand.
CGGGCAGCTCAGCATATGATGATCTACTCGGATATACCAAATACAAAAAGTAGATTCCCGGAGACCTGAGATGTCATACATGTGCAATTATCGGTCAAGATGTATAGTTCATGTTAAATAAACGGTGTCGAATTTCGTCGAATTCGTTGCGTCACTTTTCTGACTAGATCCGAAGAACTGTTTGCGGGAGGATGGGAGATCAGCTCAACGCCCTGGTAATGCAAGAAAAAAAAACATCAGAAAACACTAGTTCACAGATGTGCTGACATTGCTGTACGTGTCTTCAAGTTATCCTTGAGAACGTTTTCCTCAAACAAAGCGTCTGTGAAGTATAATGCAATATAATATGCGAACTTATGAGAGCATTCCTTCCCAGCCAAACCATACCAAACGTCTCGAAATCGAAACGTGTACTCTTATCAAGGAAACTTTATCCGGGAAGTTACATAAAGACACAGTTTTATCTCTCCTCCCTCATTCCAGCCGCACAGCGGAATTATACGGGCTCCCAAAAAACCACAAACTAGGGGTTCCACTGCGCCCCATAGTGTCGGCGAGTGGTGACCTCTTAGACAAGCAATCTTGGTTCTTGAGCAATATTCTTGTCCAGATACTAGCGTTGGTTCCCGCCCATCTGACAAACACGGAGTCGTATCTACAGAGGGTGAAAGAAACGTGTCCTACCAAACTTCCGGAGGGCAGTATTGTTTTCACCATGGACGTCACAAATTTATATGGCAGTATTCCGATAAAGGAGGGAATAGATGCTGTAATTCGCCTAATCGAGGACAATCTGGATGATATCTGTCTCTTCGGGATTGGGGTACAGAACTGTGTGAAATTACTAAGACATATTTTCAGCAATAACCTCATACGTTTCGGTAACTCCATGTACAAGCAAACGAAAGGAGTGGTTATGGGTAACCGATGTGCACCTCCTTTAGCGATTGCTTTTATGCACCGCCTTGAGTCGAGCTTCCTAGCGTCGTATGGTTTGAAGCCAGCTCTCTACATGAGGTATATAGACGATATTTTTGGTGTTTGGACACATGGCTTGGCCTCTCTGCTCGACTTCTTTGCAGAAATTAACCAACAACACTCCAGCATCAAGTTCACCTTAGAACACACTGCTCATAGCACTTCGATTCCTTTCCTTGATACGTTGTTTGTAGTTCAGGCTGATGGTAGCTACACCACCGAACTGTACTTTAAACCAATGGCAGCCCCCATCATCTTGCACTATGATTCGGCCCACCCGATGGCCACTACAAAGGCCGTTTTAACATCCCAAATGAGGAGAACAGCACGAGTCTCCTCCGATACTATTTCGTGCCAGCGGAACCTTGCGAAGATGACAACTCTTTTCCTGGAAAACGGATACCCAGCACATCGGGTACACTCCGCCGCTCGTGCTGTCCACCCTCACAACAGGGGTAGGATAAGTGGGCAACGTCGGCATCGAGCATGTAGCAATCCCAACTATGTTTACATGAGACTTCCTTTTGTCGATGACCAACTATGTCGACAGGTAAATGCAGCTATCCGTTCGTCTCATTTAAATCATGTTAGGGTAGCCTGGACTAGCGGACCTACACTGAAATCTTACCTGGTCCGCTCAACCCTGGAATTTTCGCCATTCCCTGCCGGTAGACGAACGTGCCACACCTGTAGCAACGGGCTCAAAGGTAGATGCACGCGGAAAAACGTAGTTTATAAAATGACGTGCAACCGCTGTCTTGGAATATTTTATGTCGGAGAAACCAAGCGTAGCATCAGGGATAGGTACAATGAGCACTTGGGAGATGCCAGACTTCGGAGAGAATACACACCTTTAGGCGAACACATGATCGACAAACATTCTAACATGGAACACAGCGACACTAACACAAACTTCAAAGTAGGAATTCTAGCAACAGCCAGGGAAAACGCTGATCTGAAGGTCCTCGAATCTCTACACATACGTAATCTATGGCCGCAACTAAACACGCAAACAACGTCTTGGTATATCACATAAAATTACATAAACATAAATTATATTTCATGTATTACGCGTTACATTCGATATATGTCTATATATGTGCGTGCATGTATGTGTCGATATGTATATGGACCAACGGCTCGGGCTTCCTCAGAGGATTCTATCTTGACCTAGTTGATTTCTGGTTTGGAGTTTCTTGAAGTGTCTGCATTTATTTATTTATTTAACAATACATGCCCTCCACGTGCAGTGGCTATTACGGCCTGCATCAATGATGATGCTTTTCTGTGATTCACGTGTATTTTTGCACGCTTTTTTGCCGCGTTTTTTCAATTGTTAACCCTGCCATTTTCTATATCACTCCTGACGATGGCCCCTGGCCGAAACGTTGAGTAATATAGCATAATCCCTAACGCTACTTTTGATGTAAACTCAGCACCTCCTGGTATATTGAGGGTCGTACATTTCGTCTCACGCAATGTCTAAAACCCAGGAGCACTTAAAAGCCATTCTTCGTTGTATTAAACAATAATATGCGAGTTATGTTGCAATGCAAATGATACGAATGTGTAGCCAGATTTATGGTGACCAATGCACAATACCTTATTGATTGTTTCGCAGTAATTTGGTGGAAAGTTGAATTTCCGTAAACGTTGCAAAATCGATTTCGATGTCGTAAGATGTCTCCATGAAGCGTGATGCTTCTCCACCAAACTTTAGAGGTCGAAGAACTTAGGATTAGCGTGCAATGCAAACTCCTCCTGTGTGTTATCGACAAACATGTCCGCTTATGGAACAAGTTCCTCCGGAAAACTGCTGAAATAGACTCTATGAACACTTTTTTCAGAAGCAGACGGAAGTAATTTTTGTGTGCATATTGTGTATTTTCACGATCGTTCGCTCAACCTGGCCACGTATATTTGTGGCGTTTCAGCTCCGGTCAATATGACATGAGTATTTCAGGCAGTGATACGGAAAGCCGTCCTCGGTCTACCGCCTTCGTAGTTGGTGCTGGGTTGCAATCTGTAATTAGGAATGATAACTTTCTTGCACAACACTAGTTTGTCGGTGCCCTTCACCGACAGCTCCCTCCAGGGTATGTACGGTAGAGTCTTGGAAGCTTCACCAATCGCTTAGACATGCGACGACTTGCTTTTCACATGTAAATTTGTCGAAGAAGTAAGTTATGCTGCTAATGAGCAGATGTGTCCCTATTAGGTGAACAGGAGAGGTACATATTGTGGTCGCCTGGTACAGATATTGCAGATTTTGCAGATATTGCAGATATTACATACATTGCAGATATTGCATATATTACAGACATTGTAGGTATTGTATACAATGCAGTTATTGCTTTACGTGCTTTAGCTATGCAGTATACCCGTATTTTCCTTGTTGCACCAGAATCACAGCTGCACCAATCTGACACATTCAGTAACCCTTAATGAATATTGGGGGCTACATTTATCAGGGACGAGAGTGAAACCCGAGTGAGTCCACCCCGTGTTTATATTGGAAAGGTTCGCCTGAGCGGCCCAGTCCGGCTCGAAGGGTTACCTGAGCGGCCCGGTCCGGCTCGAAGGGTTACCTGAGATGCCCGGTCCGGCCCGAAGGGTTACCTGAGCGGCCCGGTCCGGCTCGAAGGGTTACCTGAGATGTCCGGTCCGGCCCGAAGGGTTACCTGAGATACCCGGTCCAGCTCGAAGGGTTACCTGTGATGCCCGGTCCGGTTCGAAGGGTTACCTGAGCGGCCCGGTCCGGCTCGAAGGGTTACCTGAGATGTCCGGTCCGGCCCGAAGGGTTACCTGAGATACCCGGTCCGGCTCGAAGGGTTACCTGAGATGCCCGGTCCGGCTCGAAGGGTTACCTGTGATGCCCAGTCCGACTCGAAGGGTTACCTGAGCGGCCCGGTCCGGCTCGAAGGGTTACCTGAGCGGCCCGGTCCGGCTCGAAGGGTTACCTGAGCGGCCCGGTCCGGCTCGAAGGGTTACCTGAGCGGCCCGGTCCGGCTCGAAGGGTTACCTGAGCGGCCCGGTCCGGCTCGAAGGGTTACCTGAGCGGCCCGGTCCGGCTCGAAGGGTTACCTGAGCGGCCCGGTCCGGCTCGAAGGGTTACCTGAGCGGCCCGGTCAGGCTCGAAGGGTTACCTGAGCGGCCCGGTCCGGCTCGAAGGGTTACCTGAGATGTCCGGTCCGGCCCGAAGGGTTACCTGAGATACCCGGTCCAGCTCGAAGGGTTACCTGTGATGCCCGGTCCGGTTCGAAGGGTTACCTGAGCATTGGCTCGGATCCACTGGGACACTTGAAATGGCAATAACCTTTGCTGCAGTGTTTCCGGCTGGTAGTTTCTGCATTCAGTCAGTTGTTATCTTTTACCACTTATTTACCCAGTATTCTTGATGGATTACCCTATCCGCCCTCAGTAATGCGATTTGGTGAATGCATTGCACACGGAATCACTTTAGCTTCGTATACTCGTTTGAAGTCACGTGGCTATGGAAATACTCAAAACAGTGAGCCTATTATAAGTATACACGGATATACGCCCGTACTGTGCGTTTAGCATTCGCGCCCGCTCATCCAGCGCTCCGTCAGGCGCCTTCCACCAGCATAATGTTGGAAATGAAATAGCTTCACCGCCTTCATACTGGTTTGCACTTTCTGTCCAACGCAGCCGGATAGTGGAGCGCTTATGGCTGTGTTTGCGAGCTGTGAGCGTTCGCCGCCGAGATGATGATGCCACGCCATAAGCAAGTGTACCTCAGGCCCATATAGCCGGATGAAAACTGCACAACTCACAGTTTACTCTCCCAGACCGATGTATTTTGCATATCATTCTGATCTGCATACATGTTTTATGTGATTTCCTTTTCCTCACCGTGTGGTGCGTACCCTATGCGTGAATCCCCAGAGCTCCGGAATATTGCTTAAATTTAGCATTCTTTGCTGAGAACCAGACCTGCCGTGGTGTTGACATTTCTGCCTGCTTTTCTCACCACATTTCATTTAAAGTACTTTCAATTTTCGTTCAAAGAGTAGATTTTGCGCCGACACTCAACCTGAATCAGTATGTCCATATGCAGAAAGCTTTTGAGTGGATGGTAACAGATCCACAATAAGCAAGCCATTCTGCGTGTCATTGACCGTTATTCCTTTTTACGAAAAGGAGTATAATTTAACCGATATGCCCGTTGACAGCTATTAATGGCATAATATTATATCTGCGAGAATGATGGGAGGGAGCGAGTTTTCTCAGAGTATCTCGGGAACTAAGTATTTGAGTGGCATGGAATGGGACAATTTCACCCTGCTATCTCGGGAACTAGAAAGTCCAGTGACATAAACTGCCAACTAGGGGAGGCAGAGATATCTCATGCCGGGTCAACCAAATCGCGGTTTAATGTTGTCGCAAGTCGATTGGTTCAACTACAGAAATGGGTCATTTTCGCAAACTTCAACACGACTCGACATGGACGTGTCAGAAATGACCCTGATTGCAATCCACTGTCGAGGTCACATTTGCCAGATTATCCACTCATTGAAAACACACATTGAGACTCAAACATAGGCGCAGATATGCTTGGATTGGCTTAGACAATGCACGGGTGTCGATGTCGACCGAGGACTTTGAACGAGCTTGGACGAGGTTAGACGAGTGACGTGGTCGGGCTGGACGTTTGCCAGCGACTGGACTCTCACCTGCAGTTCACGAAATTGCCGAGCGTGGCGCTAGGGTCGTCCAACTCCGTCAGAGCTCGTCCGGAGCTGGTTCCACTAGCTACAGCGGATAGCTACAGCGGACAATGGCGACGGCATACAGATTGTACAGGGGATCCTGAGATGGCTTGCCACACTCCCTATTCCACTCACTTTTTGCTGGCGTCCGTGGCTAAGCTTTCAGGAAGTCGCCTTGTCACCTGAAGTTATAGGCACCGCTGTCCCCTACGCCGATACGGTGAGGTGAGCAGAAAGTGGATACCCCGCAATGCTTTTGACACTCTACAGGTATCTGTGGGCGTTGCATGAGAAGGTTCGACATGAAGCTTCTCTTAACTCTTGATGCATCGGTTATAATACTTTGACGTGGCGGTGCCATAGTTATGGCCTCCAGAACAGATTTTGACAGTGTTTGGTCAGTTTTGGATGAAGTATACGTTAATACAGGTCAAATGTGTGTACGGAACCGGCTCGCGCCTATGGGCTTGAACTTCGTCACTTCCGAGGTCTCAAGCTTTCAATCTTCAAAGAAGTGCTTCAGATACCTCTTTGAAGCCTAGCATTACATCTAAATGTGATCCAATCAGCCAGCAATTCGCCATTGCCTTACGCACGATCTTATTTTCTGATTTTGACTGTTCTTAGTGGGAAAATGACCGAGAAAAGTGAGAAAATGTGGTGCACATAGCCCATCGGATATGTGCATCACAAGGTCCTATCGCTAAGCATCAGCAGAGTTGGTTACGTGAACCGTCCCACCACCCGATCCGTGAATTCCACTTCAACGACAGTATTTTGACGCACACGTTCCATATGCAAAATTTGCCGACAATATTGACCCCTTAAAGACTCTTCAACTTGATGGGGTTGAACACGTGGCCGAATGCTGGTCAGAGAGAAGGCGAACGGTGGAAACGGGCCTGTGACGACCATTTGGTGAAAAAAAAACATGCCCTGGCCCAAGTCATGGAATTCCAACGCATGTCAAACAAAAGACATGCAAAACTTAATCTGTAAATGTAAAATTTAGACATCTTAAATAAGCAATCCCATGAAACTCAGGACTTCCTGGTTTCAAATATTGTGCTTTTGCGAAAGCTATCGGATTTTGCCTACAGATGCTGCTATAGCAGCAATAAAATGAGGGGCAGAAATGAATAAAAAATGAGCAGCAATAAAATGATAATAATCACTAAGGATTTACGTGTCGTCGAAAATAATATACGACTAATGGTCATGTTTTAAAAAGCATTAAAAACGATATCCGATATAAAATATTCAAGTATGAAGCAAGGTCACAGTGAAAATCACGCTGGGGTCCTCAAAAGTCGCGCTGGGAGCATGAAAATCACCCTGTGGCTAAAAAATGTCTCACCGGTACCCGGCAGATAACGATGTCTCACCGGTACCCGGCAGATAACGATGTCTCACCGGTACCCGGCAGATAACGATGTCTCACCGGTACCCGGCAGATAACGATGATACACCAACAGATTGAGCCGAGCCCCCAACATCCCGCTGAAGCCCCAAATATTCGCATCGGGGCTCATGAAGCCTCATTCTGGGGCCACACAAAATCTTGTTGGGCTCTGGAAAGTCACGCTGGGGCCCCGGAAAATCATGCCGATACCTCCAAAATGTATGGCCGGATGGCGCTGTGTGCCAAATGTTCTCGTGAGACCCTAACAATGAAATTGGGCCCCGAAAAAAGAACTGCGACCCAGAAAGCCGCTGTTGCCCTTGAATTGGCGCCAAAGGCACCCCAAAACGCGTCGGATCCGAAAAAGTTGCCCGAAAAAAACATTTGAGTGGAAAAGGGCCCTTTGAAAAATAATGTCCGAAATCCGGTTATTATTTAATGAGAGTAGGATGGGCCCCCTGTAGATCCATTCTTCTGCCCTGATGCAAACCTTAGGTACGCCACTTTACCTAGTTCGCTTTAACACGCACTCTGGAGGGCCCATACAAATTACGCGCACTGGAGGAGGAGCAGATCCGCTCCCATAAGATCTCGGCTCCTATCAAAGCTGGAACAACGAAATTTTCAGGGTGGATGGGTACGATAGTCAACTCTATTTTGTGCAAATGTCATGACCTTAGGTCGATATCCTCGAGGCCAAATGAGGTTTAAAAAAATGGTTTTGCGCGGCTTGACATGTCATTGTTATGGATCGCTGTGATTGTGCTTCAATGCTCACAAATGGGCATCAGTGATATCTTGGACATTATTAATGATGCAATACAGATGTTAGCCCCGGAATTTGACCTCAGGCCACCTATATAATAACACTTTATGAGATCATTACTTGCTCCAGTTACCGAAAAACTGGCCCCTGCCCGACTACTCCGAAAACAATGACTGAATGAGTCATTGTTATCGGAGTTCATTCCCTACACATCCTGAAAAAAACAATGGTTTGTCAGAATGTGTTGGGAGGAACATGCGAGGTGACATCAATCGCATGACAGTCATTTGTATTTATGACAACATTCCAGTTGACCAAGTTTGATTCCGTTAACCTGCCATGAACTTGACCTGACTTCACCTCGGTGACCTTACATGACTTTGAAGCTACGAAGCATAACAATATACATCAAACAAATCGCTAGTGTTACTAAGAACACTTCCCTTTTGCCAATATACGGGAAGCGCATCAGCGCCGATTTTTGTAGTCCGGCCCTTGTGGTCATTTTTTTAAAACTTTACCGACCCCTAACTCGATACCGTTTCATCCAAATGCCGTTTTTCTTGCTTCAAACAACGCGCCGGTCATTTCCAAGCAGGTATGCAACCAATGGCGTATATCGCCCGGTAAAATATGGAGTTATGTACGAAATACCGGATGGATGGGCGGATATCCCCCCACTCCAGGGCACGTGTTAATGTACCTGTCTAATCTGTGATTCATCGTTGATTTTCTCCAACTCTTCATCTTCCACCTGACGGGCAATTATATAACTTTTGTTTTGCATTGGTTTGAAAACTCAGGCGCCAGCTGATATGTTACCTTGGGCGTCGGTTTGCGTGAATGGCGTTCGATGGCTGGTCCGAGCGGGTTCATTTCGTCGTTACTTTGTGAGTGATTTAAAGTTACCGCTGTTCATTTTAACAGACATGTAGAAATTTGATATACCTAGGGATGGGTATATGGGGATAACACCACCGAAGACGTCTGGAATGTCGTCCATGTGGAAGGATGCCGTCCACGTGAAAGAAGGACAAGCTGATGCTTGTCCCAAGCTGACGCTTGTCCCAAGCTGACGCTTGTCCCCGATGCCGGGCATATTCTTGGCGTCCCAGGCTGTTGGCGATAAGCGTGTCACACACTCGGTATGCAACCTGGTAGCCTTGGCTTATGTAGCCTGCACCAAGCCCGACCCGACAGACCGTAGCCTTTGCTTATGTAGCCTGCACCAAGCCCGACCTGACAGACCGTAGCCTTAGCTTATGTAGCCTGCACCAAGCCCGACCCGACAGACCGTAGCCTTTGCTTATGTAGCCTGCACCAAGCCCGACCTGACAGACCGTAGCCTTTGCTTATGTAGCCTGCACCAAGCCCGACCCGACAGACCGTAGCCTTTGCTTATGTAGCCTGCACCAAGCCCGACCTGACAGACCGTAGCCTTTGCTTATGTAGCCTGCACCAAGCCCGACCCGACAGACCGTAGCCTTTGCTTATGTAGCCTGCACCAAGCCCGACCTGACAGACCGTAGCCTTTGCTTATGTAGCCTGCACCAGGCCCGACCCGGCAGACCGTAGCCTTTGCTTATGTAGCCTGCACCAGGCCCGACCCGACAGGCCGTAGCCTTTGCTTATGTAGCCTGCACCAAGCCCGACCTGACAGACCGTAGCCTTTGCTTATGTAGCCTGCACCAAGCCCGACCCGACAGACCGTAGCCTTTGCTTATGTAGCCTGCACCAAGCCCGACCTGACAGACCGTAGCCTTTGCTTATGTAGCCTGCACCAAGCCCGACCCGACATACCGTAGCCTTTGCTTATGTAGCCTGCACCAAGCCCGACCTGACAGACCGTAGCCTTTGCTTATGTAGCCTGCACGAAGCCCGACCCGACAGACCGTAGCCTTTGCTTATGTAGCCTGCACCAAGCCCGACCTGACAGACCGTAGCCTTTGCTTATGTAGCCTGCACCAGGCCCGACCCGGCAGACCGTAGCCTTTGCTTATGTAGCCTGCACCAGGCCCGACCCGACAGGCCGTAGCCTTTGCTTATGTAGCCTGCACCAAGCCCGACCTGACAGACCGTAGCCTTTGCTTATGCAGCCTGCACCAAGCCCGACCCGACAGACCGTAGCCTTTGCTTGTGCAGCCTGCACCAGGCCCGACCCGACAGACCGTAACCTTTGCTTATGTAGCCTGCACCAAGCCCGACCCGACAGACCGTAGCCTTTGCTTATGCAGCCTGCACCAAGCCCGACCCGACAGACCGTAGCCTTTGCTTATGTAGCCTGCACCAAGCCCGACCCGACAGACCGTAGCCTTTGCTTATGTAGCCTGCACCAAGCCCGACCCGACAGACCGTAGCCTTTGCTTATGTAGCCTGCACCAGGCCCGACCTGAAAGACCGTAGCCTTTGCTTATGTAGCCTGCACCAGGCCCACCCTGAAAGAAGTCAAATTAAAATATAGGGCTAGCGAGTAGAATCCTTCTATGGGTGTAGGCTTCTGAAAATTATTGGTAGGTATGACACAATTTATCAACATGAAGGCAATGAGTGGGACCGAATGCAGTGGGGAGTGGGGCATACCACATAGGGTCCCATGTTTAGAGTTGCTTGCCTGATGTTTGTTATTTGGAGGGCAAAGCAAACATTGGGAGGGGAGGAGGGGAAAGTGCCCTTCCAAAAGCATGCAAAGCCACCACCGCTGAGTCTCTCCCGGTCATATGCTGCCTACATAATCTCATGTAGTTGTCTAATGCCACGTGTCATGGCCGTTGAAGCAGCTTATTATTTGTTTTGGGGAGGCGATCAAGTCTATTTTTCTGCTAACTCTTTCCCGAGAACACCATGGCTTAGGTCTCAGAATATTGGTGGTCTGGTCCGCCCCCTGCCAATGCTTGTCGGCAGCTGGTGACGTCACTTGGATTCAGCCGTTTATCACGACAGCAAAAGTGGTACTGTGTGAGAAGAAATACACGACCTTCAACATACCAGGAGGTGCTCAGTTTATATCAAAAGTAACGCTAGGAGTCACTCCTGACGATGGCCCCTGGCCGGAACGTTGAGTAATGTAGTATAATCCCTAACGTTAATTTTGATGTAAACTCAGCACATCCTGGTATATTGAAGGTCGTGTATTTCTTCTCACACAATGTTTAAAACCCAGGAGCACTTAAGAGCCATTCTTCTTTGTATTAAGCAAAAATTGTACTCATTCAGAATACATTCATGTCTAGAATCCTATGTCTTATGAAAGCTTCTTTCATTGTATTTCGATAAGCGCGACAAACACTTACAGGGACATATTATTTATGGCATAAAATGGTGTTATTTAGACCCGTGCCATATCCAACGACACTATTACACACTAGTGACAGTCCGTTTCTGGCGGTAGCGCAGTTGGCGGGGCGCCAGCTTCGGTTCGGGGCTGAGTGCCGACAGGCTGTTTATGCATGTCGCAGAAAATCCCCCCGTGTCTTACAATCAGCGGTACTGGATTGTAGTCTTGCCTATATGGGACGACAAGCTTTGAATGAAGGGAAGGGAAGTATGCAGCTATTGTGAAAGGCTTGATTCGGAGACATCAACTTATCAAGTGTTGGATTTTCACTCAGATCAGTCTTGGACTTAGGAGCGTAAAATTCTTGGGTTTTACAAAATATGGGAATGTGTTACGTCAATAAACTAGATTTCATGAAACAGGAGTGTAGGATCATATTCAGTTGGCAGGGCTTCAGTCCCCCACTCCAACTTTGAGCTCAGCCACCCCCTCCCCAAACTTGGCAGTCAGTTCACAGCTTTGGAAGTCAAACCCCAAATTCAAATGCAAGCAATGCTGCAAAAATATCGAATACGACATACTACGACGAGATCGAGTACTAGTGTTCAACCTAGATAGGTGTAAGATTTCCCAGAATTTATAACGAGTGGTGACGACATTCTTGCGGTTCTTCTAGGTACTATTTAGTATTTGTGGTGAATGTCATCATTGATACATTGAAATAGTACAAGTAACTCTATTTTGAGTTTTCTCATATCGATAATCACGCTGGTCATTTAGCACTGATCACAATGTGGAGTTTGCTATGAAGGTTGGTGTCTTTTCGTACTGTTTTTACTCCGTTTTCATGGACGGAATTTTGAAGTATCGTATATTAAATATTATAAAAACAATAATGGTTTTAGGCACAGCGTGAAAACAAAGCGAAAGAAGTTTCGGCACCAAGTGGATTTTTCATATTCGGTAATGTTTTTTTCTCGATTAACCATTTACTGTTCCGGGTGTCCCAGAATAGGCTAAGTTCAGGGAAAGCTGGAAAAAGAAAATAATATTCATGATTTTTTTTAAGAAGGCAAAATAAAGTGGCCCAAATCTTGGGCGAAGTTGATCTTTGGGTATACCTTAGGTTGATCGAACTATGGGTCAGCTCCCTTCAACTGGTCTTGCGATCCTATACCCCTGTCATGGGAAGCATATGTTTCTCTATATAGTAGTAAACACATAATGCGCCAATATTATAGTATTTGCTTTTAGCAGAACTAAATAATTCCTTGCTTCACTTTTCCATGCATTGAGATTGCACAGTATCCCTCGGATACTAGTGAGTGCTGTGAAAGCAAGTGCATAACTCCAACTTACTATCCTTAGGCAAGAAGGCATCTTCATTCACGAACCACCACCTTAAGCACTTTGTGTAGCGTTCGTCTCTAGTGTGATTGCTCACAGCTGATCTGCCGCAATTGCTCCAAGAGAGGAGCCATAGCACACCGAAGCCAGCACAGATCTGGGAAAAGCAATGACAGTGCACGGCATAGAAGGCGAACGACACCCTGATAGCTGACTCGAGCTCCCACATCAAGACCCGCCGGGGGCAAGAAGGAGGTCTTAGTAGATCAGCTCCAACAAGTCACAGCCACTGCTTGGCACGATCACCAAGAACGGCGAAACATCTAGGTTATATCTAGTTTGAACAAAATATACTGAACTTGCGAACTTTGTGAGCACCTGCTGTCTTTAGTTATCTTGATCTCACTCTGGTCCTCCCTGTTCCTACGCCCATGCCAGATAATACATGATTTACCTACTTGAAATAGGCCGGTGAGGACGAAAAGGTCATGCCCAACATGTCCCGGAAAATTCGCTTGCTCCGATAAATGCTTTTCCATCTTTGTTCCCAGAGAATCTAAAGATATAGACGTAAATTAAACCGTAAACTTCACAATGCTTGTCAGAATTGCATACGAAGCATACTAAGCATATTGAATCAACTTGAAATAATATGCGACTAGCTTTAATGGAATAATATTCCACCCATCCACAATCCTGCATCGAATTTAGAAAAGGATTTTGTGCGTGATTTCTTGCTCTCGAACTCAGACATTTGAAGGAATTTTTCTTGCTTTCCAGCTTTCTTGAAACACATCCGTTCACATTTTCCTTCCATGAGACGTCATATGTCTTGGTATAATTGCCTTATTTTTACATTTTTGTTTCGTAAATAAGTTTTGCATTTGACTGCAAAATTTTTATTGAAGACCAATTTGTCTTAAATAAAACAAATTGGTCTTCATGAAACTGGCCCCGATTGGTGTCTTTACGGATGCCTGTTACATATGATGCATGCATTATATGTTTAACACTTTGTGGCTGAGATCTGACTGAGGTAGAATATGCCGCCTGAAGTTATTAATTTTGAACACAGTTTGGTCCAATTCAGCATAACCAACAACAAGTGATGGTCTACGACCATTTTCGTCTCGTGTACACTGTACGCTCACAGCACGGGCTAAATAAAAATCGTCCCAAATATTGCGATAGCCTTTTGGTTTCAATAGGTCTGACATCGGTCGCCTGCTACGTGGTGTACATATGTATGTGAGTACTCTATTTGTAGATTTGTAGAGAAACAGTTCCAGTCAGATGGGTTAATATCGGCAGCATAGATCACAGAGTAGTAGTATAGCTTGTTTTATCTTTATTCTGCCCTTTTACTGTGGATGTTAAGGCTCTTTTTTGTAGTGTTTTGTGTTGGACCGTAACACGAATCAAGCCGCATATTAATCCATTGTATGGAATCTGTTTGTTATGATTACAAATACAACTCGTTAGCCAGGTGTTCCAAGCCATTGCCGCCCGTGCACGAGGCCAGCATTTTCATCAGTTCAAATCGTTTCACCAAGCTTCGCGGGGCTTGGACTGCAACGGTTTGTAGCCAGGCAAGTTCATCTCCCGAGAAAGTAAGCCTTCAACAGCAATACCGGAATCGACCCAATTACATACGAAGAAGGAAATGAAATTGTCTACACCACCAGCGTGCTCGGTAACCAGATGCCCTCAGGCGGTCCATTAAGATTGCCGTAAGTATGCATGTGACGTATACACGCTGGCTGTCCCTAGTAACAAATGTCGTTCCCGATGTCTCCGTAATCGATGGAGGGTGGTGGCCGTGGAAGATTCGCGTCGGGGTTCCTCAGGCAACGTGTGTATCGACGGCGCAGTGACGATCGGCCCTGGTGCACGGACGACAGCCGTGCACAGAGCTGTGCACAGAGGTGTGCACGGCGGTGTGCACAGCTGTGGAGCTGACAGTCCTGCGACCGGCTTCCGTGGACCGCACGGTGCGCCGGACGGGCGCAGCTTGCCAGAACCTCGTGCGCGAATTGTCGGATAACGGAGCGTGGGTGGCACCTCCGAGAGGCTGCAGCTTGGGCATGAAGAATTGTGGGAGGAGTCGGTATGTTAGAGTAGCGACAGACGCGACTTTTGTGGCGTGTTTAAGCCGACTAATCGTGTGGTGCCTGGCATTGCTTGTTATCTACCTTGAGACGCTTGGTGGCGAGCACTCAATTGCTGTGAAGAGAGCGAAGTTTTGCGAAACATCAGACGTAAATCGAGTGTTGGATGAAAACAATTTTGATCGGTCATAGTTCGTGCAGGCACCTGTCGTACGCATGCTAAATGTTTCTTTTTTTAGATCGACGATTATAGCATTTGAAGAAGCTTCCATGTTTTGCGATGTGTTAGTTAGTTATTTGGGTTTAGGGGCTTTAGGAGCCTCAACTACAAAAGTCATGCAGAGCCCGTCATGGCGATGTGTACATTTAGCGTTTGAAGAATCTTCAATGTTTTGGCGATGTGTACGTGACACTTCCCGAGAAGCGGTTGTGCTCAAGGTGACGGCGGATCGTGCGATTTGCTGTCGGAGGTAAAGAGTGAACGTGGCGACTGTTGTGCTCCTCCTCGCATGACATAAAACTCCTTCCAAGTCGGTAGCAGGCTAGCATGGGATGTCAAGCACTCCGGAGTACTCATCCATGCGTTTCTGTAGCACAACACAGCAATGCGTTTTGCCATTCTCACATTCTCGCATCTACGAAGCCGTCTTGATCTTCGTCTTTCAATATTTTTGCAAACTGTTTTCTGCTTGCCTTGCGATGGAACAGGCTGTTTATTAATGCTAAGATACCGCAAATGGTATCGGTGCCGATGTCTGCCCATCCACAAGCACTTTGTTTTGGTGTTAGAAATTGCGCCGGTAGCCGTTGCAGAACTTAGTGTTGAATTGGCTTATGCCAATCAACAAGAAGTATAATTCGCCAAATGACCAATGCAGCCGATGCACCCTCAAGCCCAATCAGCATAATTCCTCACTCATCACCAGTCTTTCTTCTACATCTACCTAGTGCCGTATACGACTTTTCGGTGATCGGTTTTCACTTGTTGGCTAATTAGTTGGATGCCGGTGAGCATTGCGCCTGCCAACCCCCCTCCCCCGTCCCCGGCCCGGCAACACGTGTGATGCTCAGTTGGCCCGTGTCGTCGTCGTGCATACCCGACAAGTAATGACGTCACCATACACGCTGCTGTCCGTGTTTCAAGGTGTCGCATTGTAGTTTGCAGTGCTTTCGGCCATGAAGTATACTGGATGGGTGGTGAAGAAAAGATGACCTGATATGAGGGTTGGCCGGTGATTGGAAGGGAAGATGCCTGTAAGCGCGCGAAATGAGGTAAATGTTGTCATTCATGCTGCGCGTTCTTGCGCTTAGGCTAAATAATCCGAAACCATAATTGTTTGGCTTTCGGCATGGCAGCAAACAAATTCCGTCGTGGTCTTAGGTTTAGACATTTCGTGACAAACATTGCCTATTTCGTGATCAAGGCGAACACCAGAGTTTGAACGCTAATCTTGTTGGGCTTCTACGGTATGTTTGCAAGGACAATACGTTGTTTTTGGAAACGTTTCTATGTTGGCCTCAACACTGTCGTCAGGTGAACATTAACATGCAACATGGTTTAGATTTAGAAGGCATTTGCTGAAAGCCCAAACACGCATCGATCAAACACAAACATCTGATGGCACATATCTCCATGAATGCTTCAGTGCATGGCCGGCATTCCGCACGCACGTATACAATGAGCGACGCATTCAGAACTTTGAAGGGGCTTTGGGTTTCCATAGACTCTTGCTACCAAGACGCTCCCAAGAGAAACAAAAGAAATGCAAAGGCATAGGTTAGTCACAGCTTAGTGCAGTTTCGATTTCTTCCTTCTCGCGCCATCGTGAACTCGTCAGCATTAACAGGCTACGTTTCTAGACATCTTGTTGTGGCTTAACGTGCAGCGTTCAGTCCACGCACTGGACCCACGTTGTGGAGGGGACTCTGTAGCGCTCAGTCCACGCACTGGACCCACGCTGTGGAGGGGACTCTGTAGCGTTCAGTCCACGCACTGGACCCACGTTGTGGAGGGGACTCTGTAGCGCTCAGTCCACGCACTGGACCCACGTTGTGGAGGGGACTCTGTAGCGCTCAGTCCACGCACTGGACCCACGTTGTGGAGGGGACTCTGTAGCGTCCAACCCCCTGGCTGGAACCGCAGCCGACTCCAATTTTGCTCCTGACTGAGAGTGTCAGTTGGGTCCCATTTGGCTCGAGAAGAGTCGCTAGTGCCGGACGGTCGTCCAAGGAAATGTGGAATGCAGTGGCTATGGAAGATCCTAAGGATTGAACATATGTAGTAACGATGTAAGTATGTGGGACTACGAAGCTGATGCTTTTCAATTCCGGAATCATTCTCTTTTCACTGCGTGTGGAGGAAAGTACGTGCTTGATATGCTCCACTCTCGTCGTCCTCCATTCTTACTTTAATCGTCAGGCTAGGGAAGGCCGCGTCCGTGCTGACAGGCCGAAGCAGTTGAGCAGGTAAATCACAAGGCAACGATTCTCAGGCTCTATTTTTTAAAACCTCCGTGTCCATAAAAAAGAAACACTCTACTGCCCTGGCTAAGCTTTTCGCAGTGATAATTTCTCAGTGTTGCTCGGTGAAGTGAGCCAGATGTGCGCTGCGGCGTTACACCGCGCCAGGCTGGCCCGCTGCGGCGTTACACCGCGCCAGGCTCGCCCGCTGCGGCGTTACACCGCGCCAGGCTGGCCCGCTGCGGCGTTACACCGCGCCAGGCTCGCCCGCTGCGGCGTTACACCGCGCCAGGCTCGCCCGCTGCGGCGTTACACCGCGCCAGGCTCGCCCGCTGCGGCGTTACACCGCGCCAGGCTCGCCCGCTGCGGCGTTACACCGCGCCAGGCTCGCCCGCTGCGCGGCTGCCAACTCGGACCGATGTCGGCTTCGTTGCATCGAGGTGTAATGAACAATTCATGCCACTCGCCGCTGGGCTGCGAGGTCACCGCGCAGCATTAATACACGAATTTAGCATATGCAGAGGGCGAGCAGGTAGTAAATCTCGAGATAGGGCCGGGCGCAGTTGCTCGCAATTCGCTGTGTTGGTCTGCAATGCGCATTAATTTGATGCGCCGGCTGATACGATAAAACCATGGGAACGCCGAATTATGCGAGATTTTACTGCACTCTTGCCCGGCCATTTTGGTCGCCGACGTGTCCATAAATACGCCGGGTCGATGTTGCATGATGGGCTGTGATTGGCAGGCAGGCCGCCTCATCAACGGGTGGCCGCATGCTTGGCAGTACAGAACCAGATGCGTTAGTTATTTACTGTTCACATGAAGTTGGCTCAGCGCGAGGCTTGGCCGTGCAAGCACTCGGTTCAATTCTGGAGACGTATTTGATGGCCTGGCTGTTCATTAGATTCTGGAGAATGTCGCCCATCACGTCAAACATAAACCATTTTTTATTTGATTTTAATGAAAGATGATAATAATTTCAGAACCTAGGCAGATTTCATTTTGAGTAACCCCACTAACGTTTTCGTTCGTAACGTGTAGGATTGTGGTGGATCTTTTTGAGGGTTAAATATACTGGATTCCCAACTACCCCGACCCTGCATGCATACTGATCCACAATAGGAATGACTCTTGCAGCCTATGATGTGTTGTTCCCTGGCTCATGCTTCGCACGACAGCGCAAGAGATAAGCTGCAAGCGCGACTCTTCTCACTTGAGCCGCCAAACAGAAATGTCCGCCTAATGCAGCAGCAGCAGTGTCACATAATGCACGACATCAGACCAGGAGTGACACGCCCCACCGACAAGTGTCTCACGAGTGTCCCTTCACGTGTGATCACTGTTGGCCCTTTACTACCCTGGGATCAGGTGACCAGCCTCGCTCTACAGCTTGCCAGTGTAAGTGCAACAAGAGAGCGCACAAGCTTGCTAATTGGTGGAGCTGAAGGACACCCCGAAGAGAAGCTATGACGCCGTTCCTGGCTGCACGCTGCTTCCGTGTCGGTCTGCATACGTATGCGCCTTATGCAGTAGGGGGTTGAGTAATCTAGGTGTAGGGCAGTTATACATTATTCATGAAATAGGGCGGAGTATGCCACTTTCTGAACACTGAATCCACGTCCCTCTCAAATAAATATTGGCATCGTGCTTCTTGATGAGTGATTGTGAAGTCTGCATGCCTCATTTCTAACAATATCTCTTTCATAATTAGCATGCTTATGCTCACAATAACAGATCGTGATACACTAACGTCTCGTATCGCAATTCCAGGTGACTGGATTACCTATAATGTGAAATGTTATGCAATGCCAATTAATTGATACACGTTTTGATCGTCATGGTTAATATAATATCACTGAACTAGGTATCTTTAAACAAACCTAATTAGCTACATTTATAAGTCTACTCTTGGATCAAAATTGAATGTGAAGGAATTAATTGGTATGCTAGAAGATATAGTTTCCATGGCGAATTTAGACATCCAATACCAAACGAATATAAATTATTTTACCACTGGAGTAGGGCGCCCATCTCCTAACCGAAGGATTGTGGGTTCGAGTACCAGCTGTTGCTACTCGTCGCCCTCAACCAATCGACGTGACAGATTGGTGATGCTGGTTACCCAATTACAGCCAGCTCATCGTACAAGCAAACATACAAACAAACAATGGCCATCACGCATGTGCAGCTATATACCTTGACCAGTTGGCCGCTCTCATTCGAACTTCGTTTTTGTGACAGCAGGCTATAATTCGTGTTGATTTATCCGGCACCTCGAAATGTGTTTTTGGTGTGGTATGCATACTTCGATCAATACAGCTGATAAGGCAACACCACGGTGCTTATCTCTCTCTCTCTCTTAGTTACCAATGCAGAGGTGCATTGAGAATGGCAATTGTGACTAATATCACACTTATATTCGAGTAATTCCAATGCCATTGTGTTGTCAATTTGGAAATAGCGGGGCCAAACGGACTCTTAGGGCACAGCAGATGGTCGCTTTGTTCGTCAACCTGGTGGTGCCAAGTTCCGTGAGCCTGTGTGTAGAACGTGCTGTTTGTAGGGCTTGGCGTACCCCTGACGGCCCGTCACCGCCCACTCGCATGTAGGCAGGACTGGATATCTCTCACGAAGCACGGGGGCAAAGTCCATATTTTCAAGACATATATTCACATTGAATATGGAAAATGACACCTTAGCATCAGTGGGATACAACACCAGGGTGACCAGGCCCCTCGACCCATCCTGGATCTCCAGCCATACATGAAGTTAAAGTTGCCTTCACCTGACCAAAAATGAGCATTACTTATTCGCTTTTATATTTATTTCCAGACAGCCAATCTGATTGTCTGACGATCTGCTAACTGTTTGGAGAAGCCAGTCCGCGGGCAGCTCTACGTCTTACGGCCAGCAAGGGCTAGCATCCAACCGAAACACGTTAACTGAACGCCTAGAGTAGGCCAGGTAGACCACCAAGAGTCGATGTGATTCATAGGACTGAAGGGTTTCAAGACAGCTCCAGGGTACACGTGTCGTGTGCTGCTGAAGTAGCCAGCCCCTCCGTGACGCCATCCAGAGTCGATGTGACCCAGAGGACTGTAGGGGTGTTCTAGACAGCTCCAGGGTAAACGTGCCAAGTGTTTCTGGAGTAAGCAGCCATTCCGCTGACGGAGCTGTGCCAAACACTAGCTCCGCTGGAAGTACGCACGGCAGCTTCTGCACACGATGTCATTCATATATTTGTGGCTAAGAGGAAAGCGCACACCCAGAAAACAATTATGGATGGGAACGACTTTCTAGCTACGTTTCGTCGCGTGGAAAAACAAACCCCTGAGGGTTGCTTGGCCAGCGATTTGTATAGCTCGAATTTTGCACAGGCGTTTTTAGTTTCTACACCTCAGATTGTAAGGTTAAAATCTCTTCAAATTATATTTGAATACACACATCAAAATTTGTCTATAATAATGTGAAATGTTTCATCTCAAATAATTGTACAAGTGTTCACAAATGGGACTTTTCGTAAGGTATCCGATACGCTCCACCTTTCCGATACGAAACTAAGTCCCGATTGTCTGGTACTTCGTACTACTAATGATGCGAAACAATTCAAACAAAACTGAATTTCACTTCATGTCCAGTGGCCTGTGGCTGCTGGGAATGATGCGGTGACATGGCGCGGCGGGGAGTGACCCATCCTGGGACCCACCGGACACCGAGCACCGATCCGGCGCCGCGGTACGACCGCACGACTCGTGTCGTCACCCGCAGCAGGAACAGCCGAGCGGCGTGGACGACCGTACACAGCGATGCATGTGATCACCGTCCCGGATGCGGGCGCGCGCGGCCGGTAATCCGCGGCAGCCGCCAGACGCCTCTAAGCCGGCCGGCGTCGCCCAGCGTCGCGCCGCGCTGCCGCCCATTGCACGGAATGCTTTATTGGCGACGCGAGCTCGCCGCGCCGCGAAAAAGCCGCCCACGCGGGCGGCTCGCGGCGCGCGGCGAGTTGCGCGCGCCGATTGGCCAAGCGTCGGCTGCTGGCCGGATGACGAGCCGGTGACCGGCTTGCGAGGAGCGGCGCGCGCCGGTCCGAATGCAGAGCGCGCGGCCACGGCGCCAGGCGGGAAACACGAGTCCAGCTGGCCGGTGCTCATGTCCGACGATGAACAGAGCTTAGCATGCCGGCGGACCGCGACTGGACGGTGCCGGTTCGCCTGATACCATCTCCCAGCGCGGCCCGAGCAGCGGCCTCCCGCCCTGCATACAAAAACACGCGGCGCAGCGCGGCTCGGGACGGGCGAGCGCGCCCAACCGCCGGCAGTTGACGCGCCGTCCGCTAGATGGCAGAAGCTGTCGGTCTGGCGAGCCGGGGGCCGGCCGGCGCGGCGCCGCCCGTCCGCTGAGTGGAGCGCCAGGTACGCGGCGACGCCACCACGGCCACCGCGGCCGCACCGCGCCGCGCCGCGCCGCCGCGCCGCCGCTCGTATTGATTGACGTCATGGCTTTTATTGGGCTTAATCTGGTTTCTGTCTTTGTTTGCGCCATAGGGCGGCGAGCGAGGCCGTGCTCTGCCGCTGCCGCGCCCGGTAAGGCGATTCGGCAACAAAAGCCTCGCTCGGCGGCCACGTGTGCCGAGCTGAGCGACCCGTGCGTCTGGGCTGAGCACGGGCTGGCTGTGCCGTCAGCCCACTCCCGCCACATGTGCCGTTAATGGCGCTGCTGTTTGCCCCACTGAGCTGCACACGCAGTGCTTGCGGCTCTGTGTAATCGGATGCCACTTGTTTTCGTTTTCCGAAGCGTCGCTCTTGATCGACCAGCCGAGATTATACACTCCCGTTGTGTTGAGATAGTGTTGATGAAGATATTTATCACTTAAAATGCTGGCTTGTTCAGCCAGTTGATGACGCACAACACCACACCACGTCTGTGGATAATGATTTTAACTTAGTGTGCATCATATATTGCTTTGGATGCATTACTTTTTCTTACAAGCATTGATCATCTGTGACAGTGTACACAGGGTAACTCCTCAGTATCTGGTCACGCTGCGTTTTGCAGCTCCCACCCACGCTCGACAATACGATATTAAGCCTCCATTGTGGTTGTGCACTCACTGGAGATACTCACACTCTGCATGTTGATGATAATCCGGGAACAGTGCTCGCCACCGTGCCAACACTTCCGGGCTGCGCACTGCTCGGCGCATATTCACGTCCTATATCTTGGTGATAATCTGGATACAGTGCTAGCCACCGTGAGATAACACATTCAGGTTGTGCACCACACTGACCATACTCACGTTGTATGTCTTGGCGATAATCTGGGTAGAGTGATCGTCACCTTGATGTATCAAATTCACGTTGTGCACTATTCTGCGCATATTTCCGCTTTACGTGTTGGTGATAATGCGGGTACAATGCTAGCCACCATGATCCGCTTCCTTTTACAATTTTGCGCTTAATGCTTTCCTCTGATTGTTAACGGGTTCTGGCATGTGCTAATAATACCCATGCCAGATCACCCAAGGTGTCCGGCCACACAACGTCCTGATTAGTAAAAGAAAACTTCACACGGTGAAGCCAAGTTTCTGGTATAAAGTAAAGAAGCTGCGAATTTCGGGAGAAAACGCATTAGCCTTTTAACTAATACGTTTCCACCTATCTTCAGAAATATTATTTCCAAATTCCGACACCGAACAAGTTCTCTGAAGTAGCTTGTTAACCTACCTTAGCTTAACTTTTAATAAGCTTGCACAAAGCAGGCTTGTGCGGGAGCCAACTAGGTATGTCGGTGTAGGTGCATCCAAACAGGAACAAAATAAAGCTACACCTCTAATAGACCATCAGCGAGCAGCTTGGAGCAGTCTCATTTGCATACCGTAGGGCCCATTAAAGTCCAGGTGTAATCGACAGAATCCCAGGCTCAATGAGCATCAATTAGTCTGATCGCATTGAGCCCGGGAAATTATCAGTGACGCCTGACATCCCAGATATTTAATTTTTATATTCGTGCTCTGTGTGAGAACTGGAAGCCCCACGCGCGTACTAAAATGAACCGTTCAAAGTTTTTATTTTCTGCGGTGAAAGTAGCGCGTCTTAGACACCGACTTCGTATTAGGATTTTGGCACCGAGTAATCACAATTTCCCGAAACCACCTTCAGACAAAGCTATCTAATACGAGCGATTTCGGCGTGGTCTGGAATGTCTGGAATGTGAAATGGTCTGGAATGTGAAGTCGTCTGGTGCTGAGACACTGGGGCGCATGACGCCTTGATGGATCGGGCATAGACACCACACAATGCGAATGTCTTAGTTGCCTTGAGACAATGAACGGCGCAGCCAGTTGACCACTGAGACATTGATCAAGATATTCCCCATTTAACATGCTGTTTTTAGCCAGTTGAATGAAGCGTAACACCACGCCACTTAAGGCTCATGCACGGAATATTATTTTTGCCATGACGGAACATGACCTCGTCCTTTCTGCAAAAAATGTATACACAAAGCACCGACCATATAGCGTTGGTAGTAGCCGCATGGCTCCTGGTATGACCTGTCACCTCACATGACCCGACCTGATATGACGCGCCCCTACCATGACCTGACCTGGTATGACCTGTACCACTGCCCCAATTTTAAATCGGGTCGCCTTGCTACTGTTGTCAGGGGCGGTGTGCAGCCGTCGTGTTCATCACCGTATGATGCCGCATCATAGCTGCACCCACGTGACAAGGTCGGTGGATGTGTGCTCATGGGTGCATTGGGTACCGAGCGTGGGTGCAGTGGATACCGAACGTGGGTGCAGTGGACCTGTACCGAGACACAGTCCTGGTGGTGTGGGTGCAGTGGACCTATACCGAGCCACAGTCTTGGTGGTGTGGGTGCAGTGTACCTGTACCGAGCCACGGTACTGGTGGTGTGGGTGCAGTGTACCTGTACCGAGCCACAGTCCTGGTGGTGTGGGTGCAGTGTACCTGTACCGAGCCACGGTACTGGTGGTGTGGGTGCAGTGTACCTGTACCGAGCCACGGTACTGGTGGTGTGGGTGCAGTGCACCTGTACCGAGCCACAGTCCTGGTGGTGTGGGTGCAGTGTATCTGTACCGAGTCACAGTCCTGGTGATGTGGGTACAGTGGATCTGTACCGAGCCACAGTCCTGGTGGTGTGGGTGCAGTGGATCTGTACCGAGACACAGTCCTGGTGGTGTGGGTGCAGTGTATCTGTACCGAGTCACAGTCCTGGTGATGTGGGTACAGTGGATCTGTACCGAGACACAGTCCTGGTGGTGTGGGTGCAGTGTATCTGTACCGAGTCACAGTCCTGGTGATGTGGGTACAGTGGATCTGTACCGAGACACAGTCCTGGTGGTGTGGGTGCAGTGGACCTGTACCGAGCCACAGTCTTGGTGGTGTGGGTGCAGTGTATCTGTACCGAGCCACAGTCATGGTGGTGTGGGTGCAGTGGATCTGTACCGAGACAATCCTGGTGGTGTGGGTGCAGTGGATCTGTACCGAGACACAGTCCTGGTGGTGTGGGTGCAGTGGACCTGTACCGAGCCACAGTCCTGGTGGTGTGGGTGCAGTGTATCTGTACCGAGCCACATTCTCTTGATTGTGATTATATTATATGTGATATGTGATATGTGATATCTTATGCTTAGTATGATATATTATGTGATATCTTGATTCTCTCGCCACGCGGTGTGCATGGCACACCGCGTGGCAACGTCCAGAGTATGTTGGATTTATATTTTGAAGTCATGGACATTGAGCAGATTGTTTTTCCAGCAGTATGCTCCGGGATGATAGCCTTCGTTCTATTTCTAACAGCAGAAATTTCTTTTCGCCTTTCTGGGCTATGGCACATCTAATTGTAGCTTCTTAATTTTGAAACATGGGGGATTAGAACAATGTGATTACAAACAACAAGCAAGACAAGGAGAATCGAAGAGGAGGTGAGGTGGCCCTGGTCTTCATTCGCA
Source organism: Imbricaverruca yamaguchii (assembly GCA_034440575.1). Classification (NCBI taxonomy): domain Eukaryota; kingdom Metazoa; phylum Arthropoda; class Thecostraca; family Neoverrucidae; genus Imbricaverruca; species Imbricaverruca yamaguchii. The sequence continues at coordinate 4,216,374 of JAOTOL010001662.1, forward strand.
AATATATCACATACAAGTGGCTCAAAATTACTGTTGTATAAGCCTCGACTTGATATCAGCAAATATATCAGCTTTTCACCACAGCGCAATTCACCACTGCATTGTCCAACATCACCATTCAAGCTTGTATCGAGAAGAAGCGCAGAGTAATCTTCTTGCGTGGCTGCCACTCTAGGTGGCATCAATTGCAGTCGGTGTTGTTTACTCAGCTGTGGAGTGGCGAGCCGGACCGGGCGGGCGGCCGGCGCGTCGCGACTCCCTGTGTGGCACCACTGCCAACAACAGTCGCACGCTGAGACGGACTGGCCGCCGGTAAAGAGGACTCCCTGTGTGGCACCACTGCCAACAACAGTCGCACGCTGAGACGGACTGGCCGCCGGTAAAGAGAGCGAGCGCGCGGTCTCGTCTGCAGTAGGTGCAGCCGCCGCCGACCACGTTGTGTACGACGGCAATAAAGCGGCGCATCTGGCACAATTTACTGCTGCGGTGTTTATTGGAGACCAGGCGCGCGTCGCATTAGCGAGTGTCGGTTGAGCCGATATGACATGCCGGGACAGAAGTGACTGGGTCTAATTGAGCATGAGCACTAACAGACGTCGGCCAGATTGCCGCACGGTCCCGAGACGCTGAATATAGTTGTCAAACAGATGCATTACTGCCCGTCTGTCACTGAAGATTACCATTGTGATTGATGCATGCCACAGTTTTTGCACCGAATACACATTGTTTCTTGATAGCCGGATGTTGTCTTCTGGGGCTGCGTGACTATCTTTCATGCCGGTTCTTGGTTCTCTCTCTCTCAACACATTTGCATTGCCGTGAGTGTTCGCTTCCTTGCAGTTTGTGTTTCATCAACACAAGACGAAATAGGTAAGTGGTCATTGCATTGATGTTGAAAGCTAGTTCCAGTTTTCAAAGTGGCACGCGACATTGTGCCATGGGTATAACAACACGTATGGAAATGAACGAAGGAATGCAAGTCCTATCTCAGGTTGTTCCCGGCGAACACATAGCGCGCGCATGTTGCCGGTATATTTTGGAGGGGAGGAGTCTATATGCCACCAGATCACACAGCTAACACGTCCGTGAGTTGCACAGAAGGAAGTTCAGTTTAAGTATGGAGATATAAATATCTGCAGTGAAGGCGTTACCTTCACACAACACTCAGTTGGAGATTTCGTGGTCATCTTGGCAGCCAGTCTGGCACCAGCGAGCTGGTGCCAGACATTGCCAGACAACAATTCACAGCTGACCACTGCAGCGGTCAGCTGTGAAAGGCCCCCGGCACACAATGAGGTCAGGTCAGATTCAGTGGCGAAGGGCCAAGGTTGACACCCAATCCGTCAGCAGAACTGAACTCGATGCAATCTTCCATTCGGAGCACCAAGCGCAGCCCCCATCTGTGACCATTTGTCCAACACAATGGATACACAGGTGCATGTAAGTGAACAGAGGTAGGATAGCTCAGAACGAAAATTTGTTCTTCGTGTTTTTCACCCGACACTTAGCAGGCATGCTAAATAACTTTTCAGATATATATATATATATATATATATATATATATATATATATATATATATATATATATATATATATATATATATATATATATATATATATATATATATATATATATATATATATATATATATATATATATATATGTCGGTAAACTTTGGCAGGATATCTTCTTTTATGCATTGGCTGTTGAAGAGAAGAGCGCATTTAGCCTTAGCAAGTTTTCTGTCCAGGTTTTCGATTGATCGTGTTGTTTTCTTCGTTTCGTTTGATAGCTGGTAAATTATTTCACCTAATGACATGTACAGTTATATTCGTTTATTGACGTTTCGGATACAAACATTGATCCATTTTCAAATTCGCTGCTCTGCACAATGCAAATATACACATACAAGTACACTTAAGAATATAAATTGAGCACAGGTTTCACACGAGCTATTCTCACATCACCTCACCTTTTGTCAATTCCTGAAGGGCCATTCACATGAACAAGCATATTCCCATCTGACAATTTACAACAACTGTAAAGTACTGGATTCTCACATCTACATCGAAACGTGTTTACTCTTCCATCACCCGCGCTTTTTGATCATGAATTATTCCAGAGTGACAACGTGACGTGTGTGGTGACTTGTTTGTTTATTTCTGGTGTGTGTTCACGTATGTACAATGACTCGAAAACCATGAGACGTGTTCGGTCCGGGCAAGACGTGATAATGGTGGTGTTGTTGGTAAGGTGTTCTCGTGTTAGCGGTGTTTGGTGGCAGTTTGTCATGTGTTCTTTTGGTGCTCAATCTCTGAGGTGCATTGTCAGTCTTCTAGAAAGGGCGGTTGTGGTGGCACCAATGCAACTTACTGCACGAAGCCTACAGTCTTCGTACGGGCATGCGAATTTGTAAACTAAATTGGTACGTTTTAGTTTTTCTTTGGCGGCCTGAAGATTGCTTTTCATTACAAGATTACAACTTTTCATGTTTTTGTAGTAGATCACGAGTTCTAGCTGATCTTTGTTGTTGGTGCATGTGATGTTGTTTGTTATAATGTCCTGCATGACTCTCTCATCCACCTTATAAGCAGAGTTCATGTAATTTCGATAGTAGAGGTGAATAGTGTTTGTTCTGTCTGTATATTTCTGGTTGGTGTTCCTGTTCATGTGTTTCTTGATTTCTTCATCAACCTGTGTGTTTGTGTAGCCATTGTTTACTACAATCTGTTTTAGTCGGTCAAATTCTATATGAAGAAGTTCGTAAGAAGAACAATTACGAATTGCTCTCTTTACAAAGGCACGCAGGACACTCTGTATCTTTCAGGACACTCACTTTTTGCGTTCATAACTAAGCCAATATTCGATGGTTTCTGGTATACTGAGGTGCAAAACGTTTGATCAGTTAGGCTTACAAGTACATCTAAAAATGGAATCTTCCGATCGATTGGTGTTTCAGATGTGAAAGTTAGCACTGAGTTTTCCTCTAATTTTTAGATGAGTTCACTGAGGTGGTCACTGTCCCCAACATCAACAAAAACATCATCGACATACCTGCAGCAGATATGAGGCGCAACAGACGGGTCACATAAAACATGGTTTTCCAGGTGGCACATGCAAAAGCTTGCGAAAAGAGAACCTAATGGGGAGCTCATAGCGACGCCTTCCTTTTGTCGATACAGTTGTCCACATGACCCACGGAAGGGAGACTCCATGGTGCACGCACGGAGCAGCGTCGCAAGAATGTTGGGCGACAACTGCAGCGGGGGTAATGTCAGATTAGTGTTGGCATATACTTGCTCAATGATGATCTTGATGGCTGAACAATACGAGCAATCGAAAACCTAGACAGAAAACTTGCTAAGGCTAAATGCGCTCTTCTCTTCGACAGCCAATGCATAAAATAATATATATATATATATATATATATATATATATATATCACTTTTCGATGTTCGGCGGAGACATTGTGCAGCAAAATACCGAAGGAAGCAATCGTGAAGACAACACAAAATGTATTATCAAGTTGGCTATAAGTCGAGACAAGGAGTTATCTGTCACATTACGATTATATATTTCAGATTTCAACGTTCATCATTTTCAAGAGCAAATTAAGCAAATAACACAGGTCAGGTAGACTGCATGTAGCCAGTACACTAGCAAGATATCGTCTCATATTTCACAAACATTATTTCACTAGGCCCTCAATGGGATTGAGATCCAGAGACTGATAGAATGCAACGCTAAATCCTAATGTACATTTTACACTATATCCCCTCTGTTTCGAGACTGAAAGTTTGGCATACACAGTCAGGTGTGTGTGCGCGCGCGTTTTGTTTTGTGCGCTGATAATGGTTGTGGTGTTTATGATGGAGATTGTCTCAGCCGCCGCCAGCCGCAGTTTGTCGTGAGATTCCTAGATGATGGAAGTGTCAGTTGTCAGCATGGCTCGCTCTGGTGAGGCATACTTCGTGGTGTTCTCGGAGGTGGTTCTTGGAGCCACCATCCTGGAGATGCATAGTGAGGTGGCGGCTGAAGGTGGTGGTTGTATAACCGATATACCGGACGTTGAGCGTTGCAGAGTCCCCGGTTCTTCTAAAACGGCACACTGCATTGATCTGTTTCAGTGTTCTGGGTTTGAACAAACGATTTTACGAAATGAGACAAGGCGTTTTCGCTGTTCTGTAGTTGAGGAGACGAATGGCATGATTGGACGGGTGTGATGTTTTTCATGATGATGTCACTTACCTTTTCACCTTTTCACTTTTATTTCAAGGGGGTATGATGGTGTTTTTCTTAGAATGTCATGATGTTGGCAGTACAACGAGTACTCTTACCCATACGATTGAAAGACTTTTTGAGTTTGTTTCGCATGAAAGCATCGACAACAGCATTACCGTATCCGCTTTTAAATAGCATTAACGTCCCCTACGCAACTCGAGATGTTCACGCGACGAAGTAGGCGGTGGGCTAAAGATTATAGGATGTATGATCTAACGACCGCTTCAAACCAACAACACTGAAATAGGCCGATGCAGCGTGACGTGTTGCCGATGTTGTCAATTTAATGTTGCAGGATGTGAAATAGGTCGGCCGCCTCACCATGCACGCCCAATATGCGGCGGCTCCGAGAACCACCTCCGAGAACACTACGGAATACGCCTCACTAGGGCCATATTGACAGCGGACACATCCACCAGCTTGGAAGTCGTGAAAAACGGCGTCTGGTGGCGGTTGAGATAATCTACACCAGAGACAACACCCCCCCTCACCAACGCGCAACGCAAGGCACACACACCCACCTGGCTCTGCATGACACAACGTTAGCCGCGCAGCATCGAAATGGTGTTGAAAATGTGCGTTTCGATGTATGATTGCATCCCATCCGCTCCTGAATCACAGTGCATGAAGTGCTTTGGTATATAATGTGCGCGACCATCTAACAATTTGTTTAGCCTATCGCCTTCGATTAGGCGATCAGGAGTGCCCCCTCTTGCCCAACAACTGCAAAAAACCTAACCCACAAAACAAACAGCAAAATCACGGCTCTCCCAGCTTACCGATGGAGCGCTAGTAAGCATTTGCGGAGAAAGGATCCGGTTCTAGAGCAAATATAACTAACAGTAAATAATGTTGAAGGTAGTCTTGCCCTAAGGAGACGCATGACTCGTATACCCATCCCAAAAAGGTCCAAAGGATGAGATTATGCATGGTGAATAACAATATGGTAGTAGAAATTCCTGGTCTAATATTCATGCATGCTACTTTGGCTCCTCCCACAACGTCATCAAGCTAAGAATGAGCTTGTTACCAGACGAGTTATAGGACGTACCATTGGTGAGCGGTATCCGATACTGATGCACATTCCGATAGACATGCTCAGATACACAGACGCATATGACTGCACACGTACACGTGCTGATACAGACCACACACGCACGGAGAGGGCCCCGGTCTCGATGTGCAGGGTCCCTCCCTGGGCCGGCTTCGGCTCATGCTGATGGAGAGAGACCCAGAGCTGACAGTGGGCCTCAGACAAATGAAGAGGCCGCCTAGCCACGGAGATAGGTCAGGTCGAAGAGAAGGGTTTCCGATACGACGCAAAGGGCCTTTAGGCACATGGAGGGTTCCCGTGCTGATAGGCCTGCAAGCTAACAGAGAGCGCCCATGCGCCCTCTTGGTGTGACAGATACCTCTTGACAGAGAGAGCCTCTGCTTAAATATGACTTAAAAAGGAAGCATACTTTACGTAAAGGTTCAAGAAGTCATACCGCCACACTAGCTCATACCGCCACACTAGCACAAGCCCCATCAGACTGCTTTGCCTCATATGTGTCGTGTCATATCGTTCAGTGTCCTTCGATTAAAATTCCAACGAATCAAAATAAAAGAAGAGCAGAAGGCAACACCTTAGGGCTACATGTTTTTCAACTTGCTGAATTGTAACTAGTTTCCTATAAAGCACTTCGGAGAATAAATAAGACTAGCAAACTCTTCGCGCCAAAATACCGATCAAGGTCGTTCATTTTCCAACTGCTATATGAATTGTTGACGTGTGTGGCAATTACGAACGTCACAGTGGGGTCTTGCACAGCACGATTTCGATGCAGTGTATGCCAAGTGTCTACCTGATTCATAGTACACATCTATAATTGCCACATTCAGCGAAACAGCTTAAAATTGATTCATGCATTAAATAATACATTGAGGACAATTATTTTGCAGTAAGACTACCGGCTGTAGAAAGGCTGCGATGGGCATTCCTGACTGCATTCTTGCCCTGTCCTTGTTGGACCAGATTATACCGTCATATAAATGTATAAAATGATGTTCCATGAAGTGTAACGGGAGGAACTTCGGACAACGGCACTAAGGCAGCCGAGGGGAGCAAGCAATGCTACAATTGGTGATAACAAAATAGATGGGACGCCCTTTTGTGCAGCATCTTAAAATCCGAAATTATTCGTCCGGGGTGGAGAATTCCATGTTCTAAGAGATATTGAGATACCATTGAAGGAGTTCGTTATCTCTTTCCGCGCTGGAATCCTTCAATATTTCGCACCTCTCCATATAAAGTTGGATGTAGCATGTAAATCAAACGGCCACAATATTTTGTTTGTTGTTGAAAGCAACAGCCACAGTACCGCAATCTTGGACATGGCATAACTGCAATTGTTATGTGCGTTTTAACTACACCTTACAGCGGATAGCAGAATCATATATCGGGATAAAATAGCATTGAATTTATAATGCTTGCTCAAGACATGCAGACAGACAACCGTACATATACATATATATATATATATATATATATATATATATATATATATATATATATATACAGACATACATACAAAAATACAGACAGACATACAGACAGACATACAAACAGGCATACAGCACACCTACAGACATACATTCAGACGCATATATATATATATATATATATATATATATATATACATATATATATATATGTATATGCAGACACAAACACAGACACATATACAGACCTACAAATGCACCGACAAATATAAATACAAATACAGACACATATATAAACATAAATGCAGACATCAAGAGTTAGATGACGCACAAGCTCAAACTTCGGGAATTTCGAAGCTTAAACTACGCTGATTGATTGTATTCAACAAAAGGATTTCCGTGGTGTCAGCCAACCTGACCTAGTAATAGAAGAAACGCCCATTCCTTTTACGTTGGCGGCCCACCATCAACTTGGGTATATAGCTCAGATATTTACCTAAATGTTTTGTTGACGTATATCTAACTTTCTTTATGTTTTGATAAATGATAGGTTGTTTTGCCTTCTCAGCGGTGCTACAAGTTGTGTTCCAATGTTGATGCAATTGTACAGGATGCAGCAAGGTCAACTTTAGCTCAGCGTTGACTGGGTCTCCGGCGGACATCATTGACCTGGAAGGTAAAGTTATCGCCATTCGGCTATCTCCGAAGCCACGCGTCCGATTTGGGCGATTAAAACGGCAATCGACAGCCCAATGCCGAGTGATCTCAGGACAATCATGTTTTTTGTATGGGAAAATATTGCCTCAAGTCAAGGTGAAACACATAGTCGAGATACCTTTCTTGATTACCATGCTAGTGATGATAAAAACAGGTGACTAGTATAAAGAAAGGTGGATAATATCTGCTGAGCAATTATTTCATATACTTTATTTGAGCATGATCACGTGCCTTAATTAGATGTTCATCTATCTGGACGGTCTATGCCCTAGCGCCATATTCGTCCACTCGTGGTTGGCATGCTGGCTTTGAAAAATACGTAGTGTTGAATTTTCACGGATCAGTTGAAAAACAAGGATAGTGAGCACTTAGCAGTGAGGCTCTGAGTGACATACACTCCAAATTGAAACCGGGAGACTGCATGAGATTGGAGATTTGCGCAACCTGTGGAGAATCCTATTAGCAAGTCTATGTGAACCGTTGTTTTGTAGCGCATGAGTCTGTCACAGGACAGATTCATCAGCATCCACTTCTTCATTATCAATTTTGTCACTGAACCTCAAAAGGAATGCTCCTTGTCATCTTAAACTGCGAGAGAAAAACCCCAGTCGTATTGATATTAAAGGACCTACAACTGATAGCACCGAATACTTGGACTTCACTTAAATGTTTCCTCGCATTGATGCACATGTGTTTGTCTGAGAATATATAGAACATTTGTATCAGATACACGGGCTGAGGCAGTTGTGCAGCAGTGCTGGTTCCGTTCCCGGGATAGGTATTTATTGCGCCGCTCGGTTCGCCCGTATTCCTAGCTGACGACCTTGCAGCAGCCGATCGGCACACCATAGTGATTTTAGTTGCGGCCTATGAATAATGCATACGTGCAGAGCACAGCCGGGACAACCGGCTGGTTCGGCAACGGCCAATAGGCCCCCTCGCTGTTCGAAGCTGCTCAGCTGTTCACACCGACTACTGAGATACTGGAGGCGTCCTGCTTTATACTGCCGCAGACACGGATGGCTGAAGAATGAATTTCCAAGTGCTGTAAAGTATAAATGCAGCTAAATAACTTAACCAAATCAACTCATTTCAGTTGGCTCCGGAACTAATTTGTTCTCAGAGCGTTCCTGTTGGGTAATGTATTTCCTCGGCAGTGTACCTCAGTCGGTCAGGCTTGACGCTCTGCAAATTTCAGTCATATGTCATCTTTAATGGCAGCTAATGCTTGTCAGGAAAATATTACAGAGTATCCTTCCGTGCAAGTAATTATGGCAAGGCTATAAGCAGCTCCAGGGGCGGGAGCCAAGGACGACTAGACAACATAAAAAATGCCGGAAACTTTGAGATTCAGACGCACGGTTCTTAGGCTTCCTTCAACCTTTTGGATTCACACACGAATTTGTTACTCTTTCGATTTATTCCCACCTTCAATCCATCGAGGATAAACGGAACTACTGCAGCCATATTGCATCGAAATATGGCTCCATTTCACAGTCATACACTTCCCTTGAAAGGTTTTCGGATGGCTTTCTCTGGGAGCTAAATACTTCAGCATCGTATGCTCTTTAATCATGCAATCTTAACTTGGAATTGGACGAGCCGCCAATGTTCCAACATTGCCGCCCTACTGCAGCGCCCTCGACTTTATCGAACAGTTGCCAGCTGACGCTCCTTACCAGAGGGTGTACAGATAGTACAGGGGACCCTATCCTGCAAGAATGTGGAGACCTCCCGTGGAGGCCAACATTCCAACAACTATAACGCCCGTTGAACTAAGTAGATCGTCAAATATTGATGCACTGGGATGATAAGATACAGCCACACATTGCAGTGTTGAAATGCTGGAAGAACGCAGGAGATTGTGTTGCACCGACAGTGCTCGACGTTCTGTGCGTGCTGTGATGACCAAGATGACTCAACTTCGCTGTGGCTAGACCATGAGGCTCCTAGATCCTCGCTTCGTTCGCGGTCAGACACGCTATGAAATCTGTTCACGCTTCGAGCGGTGCTCTTGCCCGGATATGTGACGATGCTGTTATGCTCAAGCACAGGCCTGCCCAGTTTCAGGTATGTGACGATGCTCTCATGCCTAAGCACAGGCCTGCCCCGTGCCGAATATATGACAATGCTGTCAAGGTTCAGGCACAGGCTTACCCAGTGCCGGATGTATGACGATGCTGTTATGTGCTGAGACACAGGGGCGAGGGCCTGCCCAGTGCCGGGTATGTGACGATGCTGTTGTGGTCAGGTACAGGGGCGAGGGCCTGCCCAGTGCCGGGTATGTGACGATGCTGTCGTGGTCAGGTACAGGGGTGAAGGCCTGCCCAGTGCCGGGTATGTGACGATGCTGTCGTGGTCAGGTACAGGGGTGAGGGCCTGCCCATTGCCGGGTATGTGACGATGCTGTTGTGGTTAGGTACAGGGGTGAGGGCCTGTCCAGTGCCGGATATGTGACGATGCTGTTGTGGTTAGGTACAGGGGTGAAGGCCTGCCCAGTGCCGGGTATGTGACGATGCTGTTGTGGTTAGGTACAGGGGCGAGGGCCTGCCCAGTGCCGGGTATGTGACGATGCTGTTGTGGTTAGGTACATGGGTGAGGGCTGCCCAGTGCCGGGTATGTGACGATGCTGTCGTGGTCAGGTACAGGGGTGAGGGCCTGCCCATTGCCGGGTATGTGACGATGCTGGTGTGGTCAGGTACAGGGGTGAAGGCCTGCCCAGTGCCGGGTATGTGACGATGCTGTCGTGGTCAGGTACAGGGGTGAAGGCCTGCCCAGTGCCGGGTATGTGACGATGCTGTTGTGGTTAGGTACATGGGTGAGGGCTGCCCAGTGCCGGGTATGTGACGATGCTGTCATGGTCAGGTACAGGGGTGTGGGCCTGCCCAGTGCCGGGTATGTGACGATGCTGCCGTGGTCAGGTACAGGGGTGTGGGCCTGCCCTGTGCCTCTGTTGAAGGACAGGAGCTAGCTGCAGAACCGGTTGCTCCTAGTGCAAACCTCTTCTGCCTCTCCCGTGCGGTGGTTGGCTTATCAGATAGGGCACTAAGATCACGCGCGGCGCCGTTGATACCAATCGGCGCGCCGCACTCGAAACTCTAGTTTTATTGGCGGCCAGCTCCGCTCGACAATGAATCCGGCGGGTTTTTTTCCGGCGCTGGAGCCCTTGCGGCCAGCCGCAGCTGTTATGACGTCAGCTGTTGTGACTTCACAGGTCCGCGTTCCGCCAAAGATTACCGCATCACACCTCCGGGGGGCGGGAGAAAATTGAAAATCGTGCGTTTTATCTTGGCGGCATGGCTGCTCGGTGCTCCTGGGACTCACGTCTGATGCTCCAACTTCGTGTGTTTTCTGTCTTCAAAATTATCTCAGTTGCTGAACGCAGAGCACACGAGGGCTCGAATCAGCGGACGCAGAGGACGAGTTTGTTCGTAACAGAGGACGTAGATGATACGATGGCTCGGAACACAGGACTCAAAGGACACGATCAAATATGTATTTCGAACCTCTCCATCGCAAGATGTTCAGTTATCCACGTTAATGAATAGCACGAAGCATGCGCAGATCAAACAATACAGGTTTGCGACACAAACAGGCCAGTTGCGGCTTAAGTTGGTCACTAGGTATACCTATCTTGAAAAACTACCGATTTTCTGAAATAATGATATTAAGACGCCTGTCTCATATTAACCCGCGCCGTCCCGGGGGGAGGGAGATGATTGGCACTCCCCTAAGGTTTTCCACGCATGATGCAAGAACGGCACGGGACACCGCGCCGAAAATTGACACACCTTTTCTCACATCAATTTGGCATGTTGTGCCAAATTTTGAGGTCAGGTCAAATAGGGTCAACGAGTTAGTCAAGGTCAAGTGAGGCCACCTCCAGAAAAGTTCATCCAGTCGTCACACTTTAACGTATGAAGATATTTTAATGAAACCTCCAGCGTTTGCTGATCTTTATAGACAAACAAAATGCACCAGAGGATTTTTTTCCGTTTTTGACTACTTATATGTTTTTCATACTTGCCCATTACAGTTACAATGAAAGATTTTGGCTAAAGTACAGACAGACAGACATGTATTAAGGCCATCTACAATTAAGTAAGCATTTTTATGAGAGCAAGTTAACTTTAAACGACGTTTTTCAGTCAGCTCTTCCCATTATGCAATATATATCAAATAAAAATTGAAAATTCAAGTTTGAACTTTCAAAAAAAAAAAAAATTAATGGGCAAAAGTTGCATAGCCGTGGTCGATTTCGCTTTCATTTTTCATTCAAATTTTTTTCCAAAATATCCTACAAAATGAACTCCCCAGAGCCAAAAACATGATTTAGTCGTGAATACCTAGGCCCCGCTAGTGACGTCACTTATGTGGAAAATATTTTGTGGTGGCGTCTGGCCCTACTCGTCGAACGCTTTCCGATGACACCTCTTCCGTTTTCGTGTGACGCTTAGTTTGGAGATTAGATGGGGGTCCTATCAGGCCCCCTTCCCCCAGAGACGGGGTGTGAGGATATGACCAGAAAACAGGGAGGGTCAAGTAACAGGGAGTTCCAGGCTCCCACCGCTCTGTTTCGACGACACGAAACGGAGAGGACGCAGATAACACGATGGCTCTAAACAGAGGGGACGCAGAGAACACGATAACTCTAACCGGAGCTCAACAGCCGGTGACGCCTGACAAACGGACAGCGGCGGCGCGTGAGTCCACCTCGGCGGACACTGGTTCCAGCGAGCCTTCCGGTGTGCTGCGAGCTGGCGAGCGTGAGTCGTTAGCCGTGGCCGGCCGGACCGGGGGCTAATGATAGGTGCGTCCGGCTGGGCGTGCTGAAATATGGCTCCTCCTCTCATGCCGACTCCCAACAAACGGATGAAAAATGGAACCGATCTGACTTTTTGTCGAAATGGGGCCCGTGTTCTGAGAACCCGGCCAGTGCGCCTCGACGATGAATACCTGAGCGTTCTCACGTGTTTGTCGAATGCGCAGCGACGCAATCATGGCCAATTAGGCCCCGCTGATGCCCTTCGGTCAGTTTGTCTTCTTGGCCTGTAACGTAGGATGGCGTAATACCCGAAATAACCTAAGCGAACAGTGTGAAATTGCATGGTATGCCTCGTACTTGTTATAAAGCGCTCCTTTGGTAGTTCATTTTCTTTTAGGTAGCAGTTGCATTCTCCTTACTGTGCAAAGATATACACTTAGGGACTTTATCACGCGCCGGCGGTGATGGTTTGTCGCCAAGTCGAGAATCTGTCTGCTTCGTGGATCACCATTCACTTCTTGTTGCGTAACTTTCGGGCGGGTAGCACCGAGGGTTGATTCTACGGCCATGGTTTCTATTTGACCTCGCCACGCTACAGTCTCTATCGGAGTAGATGTCATCTACTCCAGTATATTATTGTTAGCGGAACAGCCAAACGTCATCTTTCACACCAGCTCCCAAACCACTTAGAATAACCGATGGAAAGTTCTTTCATGCCTGCCATGCAATTATCCTACTCAGCAAGGAAATTATGCCACGTGTGATTGCATTGCATTGCATATACCTGCGAGACGGATGCTGTCCTCCCTATGACGAGATCGATTTAATTATATTTTTGGTGTGGTACTTTGTGACTTCTTGTTTTGTGTTTGATGCAGGGTTGAATAATGGATTTTCATGAGTTGTGAGATGTGAACAAGAGTACAACAGAACGTTGTGCTAAAATTATCCATGGACTGCCATTCACAATATTCTGTTTCTGTAAGCTTCCTCATCAAATAGGATCCTGCTAACGACATTTGTCCCCGTCGTGTCAAAAGGTAATTTTGCAACATCGCACTGTAGGTTGTCAATATTTCGCGGTTGTATAATGAGCTGTGGCTGTGGGCGTTTGACTATTCTTTACAGTGTGCATGCGAATGATAATTCTGAAGCCACAAACACAACACTGATTTAAGCATAAAATGCAAACGGTCTAAGCACGCGTCTATCAGCAGGTTGTTGCAGTTTGGTGGGAAAGGATGTCGATTCAGCATTCGGTAAGTGGCACGTTCCGCCCGTTTCCACGAACAATGCATCACTGGTTTGGTGGGTGCTTCCCAATGACTCAATCCGCCCGGGAAACGCTAACCTGATGTCACGGACACCAGCCACTATATAGAAGCAGTTGTATTCGTATCCGTCCCTCAATGAATCATAAGTCTAGCGAAATCGCACACACATGAACACAAGCGCATCCCCTGTTGGTCACGATCTGCGGGAGACTTTCCGCACGAATTTATGACCGTAATGTTCAGGTACTGCCTGAATATATTTTACGTTTAATTGTAGCGTGGCAACGAACAGCGGAAATGACAGCTGAATTCTTACACCTTAAAGACTCTGAAGTGAATAATACGAGAATTATAACAAAGCCATTCCTCAGCCGCCGCCGTGTAGGTGGCGATGACACTTGCAATTGCAATCGCCATTTGGCGGAGGCGTCAGACATGCAGCGTCAGATAATTTTGCGTGCCTCGCCGTCTCCAAGTGATCCCTGGTCGGCTCGGGGTGCAGCAAGTGATGCCAATCGAGCTCATCTGCTCGCTTGGTCACCAGACAAGGAGCGTGTCTGTGCCCGGGGCGCGAAAGCCGACATTTCGGCCTGACTTTACTGGATGATCTCTGCTGAACACGACGGCTGACGATCACGGCAGACGATCAGGGCTGACGATCAGGGCCGACGACCATAGCTGACGACCATAGCTGATGACCACGGCTGACGACTACAGCTGACGACCACAGCTGGTGACTACAGCTGACGACCATGGCTGATGATCAGGGCTGACGATCAGGGCCGACGACCATAGCTGACGACCATAGCTGATGACCACGGCTGACGACTACAGCTGACGACCACAGCTGGTGACTACAGCTGACGACCATGGCTGATGATCAGGGCTGACGATCAGGGCTGACGACCATAGCTGACGACCATAGCTGATGACCACGGCTGACGACTACAGCTGACGACCACAGCTGGTGACTACAGCTGACGACCATGGCTGATGATCAGGGCCGACGACCATAGCTGATGACCATAGCTGATGACCACGGCTGACGACTACAGCTGACGACCACAGCTGGTGACTACAGCTGACGACCATGGCTGATGATCAGGGCCGACGACCATAGCTGATGACCATAGCTGATGACCACGGCTGACGACTACAGCTGACGACCGCAGCTGGTGACTACAGCTGACGACCATGGCTGATGATCAGGGCTGACGTGACGATCAGGGCTGACGACCATAGCTGATGACTATGGCTGACGACTAGCTGACGACCGCAGCTGGTGACTGACGACAGGTGACGATCAGGGCTGACGATCAGGGCTGACGATCAAGCTGATGACCATAGCTGATGACCAGGGCTGACGACCATAGCTGATGACCACAGCTGGCGATTACAGCTGACGACCACAGCTGGTGACTACAGCTGACGACGACAGCTGGTGACTACAGCTGACGACCATGGCTGATGATCAGGGATGACGATCAGGGCTGACGATCAGGGCTGACGATCAGGGCTGACGACCATAGCTGATGACCATAGCTGATGACCACGGCTGACGACTACAGCTGACGACCACAGCTGGTGACCACAGCTGACGACCATAGCTGATGACCATAGCTGACGACCATGGCTGACGATCAGGGCTGACGACCATAGCTGATGACCACAGCTGGCGACTACAGCTGACGACCACAGCTGGTGACTACAGCTGACGACCACAGCTGGTGACTACAGCTGACGACCATGGCTGATGATCAGGGCTGACGACCAGGGCTGACGACCAGGGCTGACGACCAGGGCTGACGGCCACAGCTGACGGCGAGGGCCGACAGTCAGTGCTGAGGTGACCATTTTTGACCGCCGAGGCGTCGCCACCGCAGTGAACAGGAAAGCCACAGCAGCGCAGACGAGCTCACCTGGGCCTGTCGGCACCATCATCGTGATGCCACCGCGCCGGCGCGTGTGACGGTGTGTGTCGGTGTGTGTCGGTTTGTGCCGGTGTGTCGGTGTGTCGGTGTGTCGGTGTGTGTCGGTGTGTCGCTGTGCCGGTGTGTGTCGGTGTGCCGGTGTGTGTCGGTGTGTGTCGGTGTGTGCCGGTGTGTGCCGGTGTGTGCCGGTGTGTCGGTGTGTGTCGGTGTGTCGGTGTGTCGGTGTGTCGGTGTGTCGGTGTGTGTCGGTGTGTCCGTGTGTGCCGGTGTCGTCGGTGTGCCGGTGTGTGCCGGTGTGTCGGTCGGTGTGTCGGTGTGTGTCGGTGTGTGTCCGGTGTGTCGGTGTGTCGGTGTGTCGGTGTGTCGGTGTGTCGGTGTGTGTCGGTGTGTCGGTGTGCCCGTGTGTGTCGGTGTGCCGGTGTGTCGGTGTGTGTGGTGTGTCGGTGTGTGCTGTGTGTGTCGGTGTGTGTGTGTCGGTGTGTCGGTGTCGGTGTCGGTGTGTGTCGGTGTGTGTCGGTGCCGTGTGTGTGTGTGTGTGCCGGTGTGTGCCGGTGTGTCGGTGTGTCCGTGTGTGTCGGTGTGTGTCGGTGTGTGCCGGTTGCGTGTGTCCGTGTGCCGGTGTGTGTCGGTGTGTGTCGGTGTGTCGGTGTGTCGGTGTGTCGGTGTGTCGGTGTGTCGGTGTGTCGGTGTGTCGGTGTGTGTCGGTGTGTCGGTGTGTGCCGGTGTGTCGGTGTGTCGGTGTGTCGGTGTGTCGGTGTGTGTCGGTGTGTGTCGGTGTGTCGGTGTGCCGGTGTGTCGGTGTGTGTCGTGTGTGTCGGTGTGTGTCGGTGTGTGCCGGTGTGTGTCGGTGTGTGCCGGTGTGTGTCGGTGTGTCCGGTGTGTGCCGGTGTGTGTCGGTGTGTCGGTGTTGTCGGTGTGTCGGTGTGTCGGTGTGTCGGTGTGTCGGTGTGTGTGTGTGTGTGTGTGTGTGTCGGTGTGCCGTTGTGGTGTGCCGGTGTGTGCCGGTGTGTCGGTGTGTGCCGGTGTGTCGGTGTGTCGGTGTGTCGGTGTGTCGGTGTGTCGGTGTGTCGGTGTGTCGGTGTGTCGGTGTGTGTCGGTGTGCCGGTGTGTGTCGGTGTGTGCCGGTGTGTGCCGGTGTGTGCCGGTGTGTGTAGTGTGTCGATGTGTCGGTGTGCCGGTGTGTCGGTGTGTTCGGTGTGTCGGTGTGTCGGTGTGTCGGTGTGTGTCGGTGTGTCGGTGTGTGCCGGTGTGTGTGGTGTGTGCCGGTGTGTCGGTGTGCCGTGTGTGTCGGTGTGTGCCGGTGTGCGTCGGTGTGCCGGTGTGTGCCGGTGTGTGTCGGTGTGTGTCCGTGTGCCGGTGTGTGCCGGTGTGTACCGGTGTGTCGGTGTGTGTCGGTGTGTCGGTGTGCGTCGGTGTGTCGGTGTGTGTCGGTGTGCCGGTGTGTGTCGGTGTGTGTATGTGTGACGGTGTGTGTCGGTGTGTCGGTGTGTCGGTGTGTCGATGTGTGTCGGATTGTCGGTGCGCCGATGTGTGTCGGTGTACTGGTGTGTGTCTGTGTGCCCGTGTGTCGGTATGTCGGTGTGTCCGTGTGTCGGCCGCTGTCGGCCGGCCGGCACGCCACTGTATGCCCCGAGCCGCGCGTGCACCTCTGTTTACGCTGGCCGCCTCCCGTCAGCCGCGCATCGCCCATTTGGCTACATTATTGGTAATCCCAGCACCGACGGCGCATCTGTCTGGCCGAGTGACGGGGACAGCGCCGCTCCATTTGTGAACCCGCGGCGGCGGCGGCGGTGGCGGCGGCGGCATTACCGTGCCGCCGCCGCTGCCGCCGCCGCCGCGCGTCCATGGGCACATACCACAATATATCTGGGCGGCGCACTGCAGCCGGCATTCCGGTGCAGGCGTGCCCCCGGCCGGTGCTGCACGGCACCTCTGTAGCCGCACAGCGGGCGGCCGAGCGTCGCACCGCACCTCCTCGTCCCGGCCACCACTGCTCGCTGGCTCTGTGGCCGCACAGCGAGCGGCCGAGCGTCGCACCGCACCTCCTCGTCTCGACCACCACTGCTCGCTGGCTCTGTAGCCGCACAGCGGGCGGCCGAGCGTCGCACCGCACCTCCTCGTCTCGACCACCACTGCTCGCTGGCTCTGTGGCCGCACAGCGAGCGAGCGCGAACTGCGTCTCGTCGTCTCTGCCGCTGTCTCTCGTCGTCTCTGCCGCCGTCTCTCGCCGGCAATGGTGTCGCCTACGTGTGGCTTAGCTCAACTGGCGGTGGTATGTGCTGGTTGCAGTGAGTGGCCGGTGTGCTGGCAATGAGTTGGACTTCAGGCTCGGGCGTGGACTCCAGGCCGCTCTGATGTACTCGCTGGCAGGTGGCGCGTCCTCCTGGCGCTTCGTCTTAGTCATCCGCCATGACCTCGTCCATTCGCAACCTTCTGTCTTGACCTGCCGTCGTGATCGGCCATCACGATCTCTCACGGTAGGCTGTCATCCTGACATTGTGTTCTAATCGGCCGTCCGGACGTTCCATCCAGCTGGTCTACACGTTGCAGTCCTCACCTTCCGCCCTGACCTCGCGTCCTGGTCCGCCGTTCTAACGCGGCGTCCGACCTGACGAATCGACCTGACGTCTTGACGCCCGTCCTGACCAGCTGTCCTGACTGGCTGACCGGACGTCTTGACGTCCGCCCTGACACTGGCGGACGCCGCCGGCAGCCGCGCGTCCCGCACTTCCCGCCGCAGAAAAAGTTGCGCAAGTGGGCATTCAGCTGTCTGGCGCCGGTCGCGGTTGCAGACAAAAGGTGGGCCGCGACGTTCGTCTCGGAGCGCTGCGCTCCCGGGCCCATGCATCTTCGTATGTGTCGGGAAGCCAAGCGGCCGACGTTTTTTACCCATCAAAAAACACGGATACAAAGACGGCTCGGTGTCGCAGGCATTTTCGCGATCGCTATCGCTCCGACTGCCGGCTGTATCGCCATGCCAGATCAATAAACGTAATCTGCATATGTATTATAGTTTGCCAGCGTAAAAGGGCAGGCGTGGAGCGGACGGAGAATGGGGCATTTCTATTAGCTGGCCGACGTGCTGTCGGACTGTGTTGTACCATTTCATTATGTATGCCGCGCTGGGCACGAAAACATTTCGCTATGTAGCTGCGATGCTACGCTGTCGGACGGGTTGGGAAATGTCGCGCTGCTCGGGTAGCGGGGCTGTTGGCTGGAGACGATCGGGAACCAAACGCATCTCGTCCCCAACTTCATGTGTGGGCCAGCCTGACTGTGGGAGAAACTCGTGGCGCGACTGCTGTGTCCGCCACTCGTCGAATGGTGCAGAGTATGATGTGCACAGGACATATATACTTGATATATAGGTAAAGCATTGTTAGTTAGTTATTTGAGCTCCAGGGCGCGTCGACCAGAATTGATCATTCTCGAAGCGATAGCCTTGGCAAGACACAGTGCAAAACCGCCGCCGCCTCACTTCTCTACACCGCATCGCTGCACACCGCACCTTCAGCACCGGACGCACACAGCCGGACCAGCTGTACGGACACGGACGAAGCGATGCCCGCCGCGTGAACCATCTCCACGCGACTGCCTGGCCTGAACCCCAGCTTCGCGCGCGGGCGCCGTGGCGAACAGGATGCCTTCAGCTTTAGACAGGGCTGATTTGTTCTGCCAACGGAGCTGCAATTGCGACCCAAAGCGTGCCCAACAGAGTCACAGGCTGCTGTCGTACGGCCCATGTGATTCCGCGAAAACTGATCCGGATATACGATGCATTCATGTTCATCACCTTGGACGTTTGCATGAGTAATGTGACTACTTTCTGACAGCTGAGCTATGTTGAGGGAATCTCACCGAAGAGCCTCGTCAATTTTCAGCAATATGGACAGATTCCTTGCATTTTAATGGTGACTTGGATTTTCCTTGTGCGGTGCCATGAAAAGTGTGACCACTAATCAACACAGCAGGATGTAAAGTAGTGAGAATGAAAACGCAATATGCTTGGCACGGAATCAATTACATCAGTTATAATGTGTGATGGCAACTTTAAGATACATACGCTGTTCATGCTTATGCTATCACCTTGCTCGTCATTCAACGACAATTGGAAAATGAAATACAATGGGTGGGACAGCGCGTGCTAGAATCATGCGAAAGGAGAACGAATTATTTATGTGAATAGGCAATGTTTCGAATTGTGGAGAACAATTTAAGGATTGATACAGTACGCAGGACGTTCTGTGTCAAGTTAAACAGTAGGTTCCCACACGGGAAGACACACGGCATGTGGAGTGTACTACTGTATATACCTTTGACTTGTGGAGTGCATCACATATATTTACATATATGTGGAACACGTCACCGCAACAGTCAGTTTATCCCAGAGTTGTACAATTAAAATGTTGTACAGCCCATACGAATAGTTCGTACCCACAAGTTAGCTCCATCGTACCCGCATCAGGGAAAGTTATCTCACGCTCAATGGAGAAAAGCGAAATCCTCCTAGTCCACACTTCATGTTCTCTGACAGCAGGCGAAGGAATGGGTGCGGGACGCTGGTGTTTTGGTCTGTTCCGAACTGAATTGTGTTTCGAAGGGCGCACCATATTTTAAGAACGGCTACAGTCGACGTTTGCGATATCGGTTTTCAAAACAATGATTTGTGCTTGCAATCCAAACCAGTGTGTATGACGTGAGAACCATGACGACATAGTTGAGATTTAAGTCTTTTTCGTTCAGATGTATGTTATGCGTACCCGAGACGGGGTAGGTGGTCAGAATGTGTGATTTTGGCACTGCCATTGCAATTTAAAATGGCATTGTTCCGTCACCTTGATATCATCTAAAGAAACTACTATGCCACTTGCCAAATAAACGTTTCGTATTGCTGACCTGACCGTCTTAGTGTGCCAAATTCCATGATAGGATTACCTTTCTATGGCGCGTTGCAAACGAATCTCCATGACTAGTCGTGTTAATCAGCTCCGTACCAATCTCGTACTTGGTAGCCCACCGTACTGATCCATGGTAGACCATTAGTAGGGCCAAATCGTCTTCATCACTCACGTGCGCGTAACAGCATGTTCCCACATCACACACTAAGACTAAGTTGGTGCACATGTACAATGACACCAGGCCAGCGGGGAGTGCTGTGTAGCCCGACGTTCAGTGACACCAGGCCAGCGGGGAGTGCTGTGTAGCCCGACGTTCAGTGACACCAGGCCAGCGGGGAGTGCTGTGTAGGCCGGCGTTTAGTGACACCAGGCCAGCGGGGAGTGCTGTGTAGCCCGACGTTCAGTGACACCAGGCCAGCGGGGAGTGCTGTGTAGCCCGACGTTCAGTGACACCAGGCCAGCGGGGAGTGCTGTGTAGGCCGGCGTTTAGTGACACCAGGCCAGCGGGGAGTGCTGTGTAGCCCGACGTTCAGTGACACCAGGCCAGCGGGGAGTGCTGTGTAGGCCGGGTTCAGTGACACCAGGCCAGCGGGGAGTGCTGTGTAGGCCGGCGTTCAGTGACACCAGGCCAGCGGGGAGTGCTGTGTAGGCCGGCGTTTAGTGACACCAGGCCAGCGGGGAGTGCTGTGTAGCCCGACGTTCAGTGACACCAGGCCAGCGGGGAGTGCTGTATAGGCCGGCGTTTGGTGACACCAGGCAAGCACAGAGTATCGTGTAGGCCGGCGTTCAGTGACACCAGGCCAGCGGGGAGTGCGTGCATGTCGGCATGATACCCTCTTGGTGGAACGATTGGTCGAACACAAGGAGATCACTTCTCCCTGTGGGCCAAACTGATGAGCTCTTCTTCAGGTCGGACGAAGTGAAGGGCCGATCTGGGCCATTCGGCCCAGTCTTACCGAGTGGCGGGCCGATCTGAGCCCGGTCGTGCCGAGTGATGGGCCGATCTGAGCCCAGTCGTACCGAATGATGGGCCGATCTGAGCCCAGTCGTACCGAGTGATGGACCGATCTGAGCCCAGTCGTGCCGAGTGATGGGCTGATCTGAGCCCGGTCGTGCCGAGTGATGGGCCGATCTGAGCCCAGTCGTGCCGAGTGATGGGCTGATCTGAGCCCGGTCGTGCCCAGTGATGGGCCGATCTGAGCCCGGTCGTATGGAGTGATGGGCCGATCTGAGCCCGGTCGTGCCGAGTGATGGGCCAGGCGGGCCCCTCTTCCAGGCCGGCCGGACTGACGACGGGGCGAGTGAGGGAATGCACATCACTCGTCCGCTCCTGTCCCCGTCGTAGTTCGGTGGCTGGAGGCGGCGAGATGCGGCGGTCACTGGTAGTCAGTGGTCTCAGTGCTGGTGCCGGACAGACGGGCAGACGTCTGCACGACACCACCGCCGGATACGGGACACTCGGGCTGCCACTGTGCCACGCGCGCTTGTGCCGCTCATGACCGGAGACACGTTTGCCGGCCGAACACTGCCGCAGCGACAGGGTGCACTGCAGCCACGTAAATCACCCAGGTCAGTCGGCCTGGCTCTGGGTGACGTAGCGCAGTGAACGCACAGCATTGGCGTGGACTCTTGAGGAATTGAGGAAATTGTGTTGACATCGGACAGAAAGTGTTTGTCATGATCTGCAATGGTAACTTACTAAGTCAGGCAATTCTGCAAATGTTTGCCACGATTCGATACAGTGCAATCACACGAACTATGCTATTGTTCGAAGTGTCCACTGAACATGCATGCGATGCAGTCATCCTGGTGGTCATCTTCTCGCATTCCCACGAAGGTGTGTCAGGATAGCAATAGTTGTGTCGTTCTTGAATTCGACCACTCTGCCACCGACCTAGTGATGCCGGCTGTTCTATAATATTAAATCGTTACAGGAAGGTGAACTTTGCACCAGGGGTCGCAGCTGCTCGGGCATGTCCTTCAAGTCGAAGGGTCGATCGGACCTATAAAGATCTGGGAGTAAAACTTTGCCGAAAAACCTTGCTAAGGTGGTGTTGGAATGGTGATCCATAACATTAGTATTGCATCCAATGCCACGCTCGCGGTTACGTCACAATGATTCTGCGCATCAGAAGCACCGTGCACATCAGTGCGTGCTAATACAATACCCGAGCTGAGATGAGCAGCAAATGAACGGCTGAATTGGAAAGCGATTTGAAATAGGACCCGTTGCATTGGAACGAGTGAGCTGTCGATTTTATTCGTGGGGACTTGGCAGTGTTAAAATAACAGTTTTTCGTTTGATGTGTGATGTCCAAACTTGTACAACAGGATGTCGAAATTTGCCATCGAATTATTGTCATTTAAAATATTTGTTTTTGTAATGTCTTTCCGGCTCACATTGGAGCCAGTAGTGTACTTACGACTGTACCTTTTTGTTTGCTTTGTGATGCCTAATATAGGGGAGCTATATTCGGGATATCGGGAAAAATTCCCATGCTATTAACTGGTATTGTTACTAGATCACATCGTAGGTAATCCATTTATCTGACATTGCATCTGGACATGTTCGTGTATCACGATGCCTTATGATGAACATGAGCATGATGCTTATAAGTGGGATACTTAGAAACGAGGAATCGAGCCGTCAGCATGCACGAAGAAGCACGATGTTAATCCTTCTTTAAGAAGGATGTCGATTGAGCGTTCATTAACCCGCGCCGTCTCGTGGGGGTCTTCAACTGCCCCTCTCAGGTTTTTCTCGGATAGTGAAAAAACAGCATGCGGCAGTGCGCCGAAATTTGACATACCTTTTCTCACATCAATTTGTCAAACTTTTGAACTCAGGTCATCCAGGGTCAACGAGTTAGTCTAGGTCAAGTGAGGTCACCTCCAAAAAAGTTACACCAGTCGTCACGCTTTAGCGGATACAGATATTTTCATGAAACTTTCAGCGTTTGCTTATCTTTAGGGATGCAACAAAACGTACGGGAAGAATTTTTCATTTTGCTCCGTTTTTGATTACTTATTAGTTTTGCATATTTGCCTATTAGAGTTAAAATCGAAGATCCTGGCTAAAGCAAGCATTTTTTTAATCAGAGCAAGTTACCTTCGAACAACGTTTATCGGTCCTCTCTACCCATTAGAAAAGTAAAATTAAGAAAACCTGAAAGTTCAAAATTTTGAAATAAAAAAAGAATCTTGGGTGGCCAAAACATTTTATGGCCCTGGTCGATTTCGCTGTCCTTTTGTGATACCAAATACATTTTTTCTTCAAATATCCCCCAAAATCAACTCTCCAGAGCAAAAAAAACATTATGTAAGTCGTGAAAATCTAGGCCCCTAGTGACGTCACTTTTGGGGGATTTTTTTCGCGGGTGTTGTCGTGCCCTACACGCCGAGCGCATTCCAATGACACCTCTTTCGTTTTCGTGCGACGCTTAGTTTTGATATTAGAGGGAGGTTCCTATTAACTCCCCGAGACGAGACGAGGTGTAAGGATCTTTAAATGATCTTTAAGGCGGGTTAAGTGATGTATTCCAACCTATTTGACGAATAATTTGTTACTGAGACTTGGGCCCAACCCATAGGGTTACATCTTAAAACAGCGGGTTAGAACAATCCATAGCTTCCATCGTAAGGAGTTTGTGGGGCCAAAGCAAGGATGATGGAGCCCAGATCCCACCAGAAACGTGAAACATTCAACCCCCGGCCCGCGTCCAGCATCAGGCTGTTACACATTGAAATCCACGTGCCAACACCGGCTGTGTCAAAAGCCGGCAGCTCGACGCTGGTGAACACGCTACAAAAGTGGCGTGCTGCTCGTCCGGCAGTACCCACGTGTCGGGGTCACCACTTGTCGGCACGGCACTGCACGTCCGGCAGTACCCACGTGTCGGGGTCACCACTTGTCGGCACCGCACCACACCTCCGGCAAAACCCCCTTTTGGGGGACCACTTTTTCGCGCCCCGTCCGGCAGTACCCACGTGTCGGGGTCACCACTTGTCGGCACGGCACTACACGTCCGGCACCGGCGTACCCACGTGTCGGGGTCACCACTTGTCGGCACGGCACTACACGTCCGGCAGTACCCACGTGTCGGGGTCACCACTTGTCGGCACGCCACTACACCTCCGGGAGAACCCACGGGGGGGCCCACTTGTGGGGCCGCCACAAACCCCCCGGGTTGTCACCTTGTCGGCACGGCACTACACGTCCGGCAGTACCCACGTGTCGGGGTCACCACTTGTCGGCACGGCACTACACGTCCGGCAGTACCCACGTGTCGGGGTCACCACTTGTCGGCACGGCACCACACGTCCGGCAGTACCCACGTGTCGGGGTCACCACTTGTCGGCACGGCACTACACGTCCGGCAGTACCCACGTGTCGGGGTCACCACTTGTCGGCACGGCACTACACGATCATGCGGCACCCAAGTCTGCCCAGACATGATCACACAGGTCCACGACTCCAGTCGTCAGAACAACTGCCAAATTCCAAGTTAATGCTGCATTTTTATTTATGCCAGGTGTTTATTAATTGGTTCGTTATCAATGTACCATTTGATGCGTATGTTGACATGGCTTTTGTATTATTTTTGCATTATATTGGCTCTTCATTTCCCAGAATATGTATATTGTTTATTAGTGGATATACTGTTTTGGTGGATGTGATTCAAAGTGTTGTGTTTTGGAAAATGAAGAGCGGAATCGCGAACAAGGCCAGACAACATGCAACATGATTTTCTGAAATTGCCGTAAATACCTTACATGTAACTGGGCCGCACTGGTGTGTGGCCTACATCCCTGACACAGTAGACGGCTCCGGATGGGGCAGCACCCTAATGGACACGGGTTTGGGCCGGCCCAGACAAGGACAGCTGGGCCAGTTTGGAACTCTGCCTCTTGGTGCCGATTGCCACCTGCCTCCGAGTGGCGTTTTGCCGGCGCACATGGCCATGATATGTCAGATGCAGCATCTCCCCACACTGCAGACCGACAGCGGTAACCCGTCGTGGGCGATCGGCATCCCAGTGGCTGATTAGTGTCGGCCGAGCCCAGCGTCACGGTGGGCATTAGCCTATCGCGCGTCACAGCCGATTACGACCACTGTGACCGCCCCCTCCCCAAGCCGAAGATCCCCGTCCGTCGCACAATCCGGCCAAGATCCGGCCACAGTCAAACATCAACGTGATCCGCAGTTTCTGAAATGCTGTTGGATCTCGATGCGATTACGTGCTCAGCGAAGCCTCGGCCAGCCAAGCCTAACGGCGGAATTTGCATCCTTTCGACAGGAAATAATCAGCTGGCGTTGTGGACTGGAAGGACCCAGCCGCCGTATGACGTATGATCCTACTGCAAAATGACAGTGCAAAACCTGTGTGTTCTGTAGCCTCACTGTAACCGTTTCTGCCTGGTAGTGCTCATCGACCCCAACGAAACTCCCTCTAATGGAAATATTCTATAATTAAGCTGATTGTAGTCACATCCGGACGAACTCATATCGATTGCCACCTTCAGCTTGCGCTCAATTCAAACACAGAGTTGTAAGCATCGTATGATGTCGATACGGACGCTGTATTTCTGCAGTGTATCAGCAGCTGATTGTGATTTTGCTCAAGACTGGATCGGTACAGAGGCACGAAGCTTCCTTCCCATATGTATTCATCATTCATTACATGAGTCTCTTATGCTCTGTATTTTCTTACACTTGAGATGCGCGCAAAAGGGTGCGAATTGTAGGTTCTGGTTTGTACATTTTTGTCATGCCGTGTGCATGCTAAAGTGAGATTGTTTTTCCGTATTTGCATGTAAACTTAGGCGATTGATAATAGCGGCAGAATAGTAAATCACTGTGAAGTCCTGTTTACACAATGTGCATGGCTGAAAGCTACGTCGACGAGAAGCTTCACCACGCAACTTCACCACTGCGTGGGAAATGCCTGTGAGAAATAAGAGGACATCTCGCATCCAACGTGGCCTGATCTGACCTGACCTGACATGATTCGCGAAGCCCGCGTGTCAATGTTGAGTGTCAGCCTTGTTCTTTTATGCTGCCTTGTATTGGTGTGTCGGGAACGTGAAACGTCAGAATGTTTGTAATGCACTTATCTGGTTTCTGATCTTTTTGGCGGGTTTAGTTTATGAGAGATGAATGGAATCTTAGGCAGCATTCATAATCCGCTGCGGAAAAAAATGATGCGGCCCAGTCTCACAAGATTAAGATGAGGAAGACAAATCCGGAATGTACGATCGCGATGTATGAAAATACATTAGAACCAAAACCTCGTGAATCAAAATAAATAGCCGTCTCGATTTTTGTCCGCCATATATCTTCAATGGTGGTAAAGCCAGCTGGTCGTGGACACTGTGAATCTTCCTGAGCAGTGCCAGATGTGCCGTGATCATAGCGCCCTCGCTGACAGACCACCGCACGTCCTGACGTCACCGACTCACACACTCGCGCCACTCCGTCGGTCCCGCCCCACTGTCCCATCCCGGCGTACTCCACAACCCGCAGCCTGCTCTGATCGATCACCACTCCAGCCGGAGTGGTTCCCGACGACCTTCTCTCTCTCTCTCTCTCTCTCTCTCTCTCTCTCTCTCTCTCTCTCTCTCTCTCTCTCTCTCTCTCTCTGTGTGTGTGTGTGTGTGTGTGTGTGTGTGTGTGTGTGTGTGTGTGTGTGTGTGTGTGTGTGTGTGTGTGTGTGTGTGTGTGTGTGTGTGTGTGTGTGTGTGTGTGTGTGTGTGTGTGTGTGTGTGTGTGTGTGTGTGTGTGTGTGTGTGTGTGTGTGTGTGTGTGTGTGTGTGTGTGTGTGCTGAGAGTGGTATCTCCACGTGTCATCTCGCGCGCACATTGTTGACACGCCAGCCGACCTCGGGTTTGGCTCGCTGTCGTCGCTGGCGGCCGCGGCGCGGCTGCTCTGCGCCCGCTGCCGGCTCCCCGGCTGGGCCGCCGTCTGTTTGCCGGCTGTCCGGCGCGGCTGCTCTGCGCCCGCTGCCGGCTCCCCGGCTGGGCCGCCGTCTGTTTGCCGGCTGTCCGGCGCGGCTGCTCTGCGCCCGCTGCCGGCTCCCCGACTGGGCCGCCGTCTGCTTGCCGGCTGTCCGGCGCGGCTGCTCTGCGCCCGCTGCCGGCTCCCCGGCTGGGCCGCCGTCTGTTTGCCGGCTGTCCGGTGCGGCTGCTCTGCGCCCGCTGCCGGCTCCCCGACTGGGCCGCCGTCTGTTTGCCGGCTGTCCGGTGCGGCTGCTCTGCGCCCGCTGCCGGCTCCCCGGCTGGGCCGCCGTCTGTTTGCCGGCTGTCCGGTGCGGCTGCTCTGCGCCCGCTGCCGGCTCCCCGACTGGGCCGCCGTCTGTTTGCCGGCTGTCCGGTGCGGCTGCTCTGCGCCCGCTGCCGGCTCCCCGGCTGGGCCGCCGTCTGTTTGCCGGCTGTCCGGCGCGGCTGCTCTGCGCCCGCTGCCGGCTCCCCGACTGGGCCGCCGTCTGTTTGCCGGCTGTCCGGCGCGGCTGCTCTGCGCCCGCTGCCGGCTCCCCGGCTGGGCCGCCGTCTGTTTGCCGGCTGTCCGGCGCGGCTGCTCTGCGCCCGCTGCCGGCTCCCCGACTGGGCCGCCGTCTGTTTGCCGGCTGTCCGGTGCGGCTGCTCTGCGCCCGCTGCCGGCTCCCCGACTGGGCCGCCGTCTGTTTGCCGGCTGTCCGGTGCGGCTGCTCTGCGCCCGCTGCCGGCTCCCCGACTGGGCCGCCGTCTGTTTGCCGGCTGTCCGGTGCGGCTGCTCTGCGCCCGCTGCCGGCTCCCCGACTGGGCCGCCGTCTGTTTGCCGGCTGTCCGGCGCGGCTCCCCAGTTGACTCAGGTAGTTTTACAGTTTATCTTATCGGTCGGCGAGATTTACGTCTTTATTGGCCGCTGTAAATTATTTGGAATCAAGATATTAGGGTCTGTCCACGCGGGGCTTCTGTGGCCAGGACGGAGACAAACAGTGGGCAGCCACTGCACCGGCCGATCGATGTTTTGCAGCGCTGCGATCGACCCCCGCCGCCTTATCGGCGCCGCTGCTCCGACGCGCGATACTCGCCTATATGTGTCACAGTGTCAGGCACGGCCGGCAGCCGACCACATGGGAGTCAGCGCGGGCCGCAGACGACTGACGACATGGATGACAGTGTCAGGCGGTAGATGTCTGACGATATTGGCGCCACAGTGTCAGGTGCGGACGGTGGCAGATGACAGATGAAGTGACATCAGGAGGTAGGCGGCTTGCGACATAGAACACCTGACTTACGACACAAATGGCTTAGTGTCAGGCAGCTAGCGACTGTCTACACGGACCACGTGGACAATGGCTTAGTTGCAGGTAGCTGGCGACTGTTTACACGGACCACGTGGACAATGGCTTAGTGTCAGGCAGCTGGCGACTGTCCACACGGACCACGTGGACAATGACGAACGGCGACCGAATAACAGCTGGTGTCAGGAGACAGATTATCATTTGAAGGCACACACCTTAGCATATTTAAGATTGCACAAAACTGATAGAATGCAGGACGAAATATCTAAATTAGGAGGTAGCCGACTATTTATCAGAATGACGTAGAAGTAATAAAATACAGCTTATCAGGGACAGTAGTCGACTGCCAATATGCCATCTGGCATAGTGCATCGATTGGCGGCTTTACCGAGACACTTTGGGCCCGATACGACAACCACAGGCACGATCGAGCACAGCCCGTCAAGTTAACAGAACCCAGGCTTCCTGGCGATCAGTGTTCCACTCCTTCTCTTCGTCGGGTTTGAAAACAGGCTCGTTTCACCGACGTCACCTTTTGAGAGCCCCGATAGTTGATTGCCATGGGTGTGCCCGATCACTCGAACCAGGGAACAATGTGATCGTCCCTTTCCATAACTGAATGGTATCATCGCCATCTCTCAATGTTTTCAAGCAACTCAACAAAAGGAGCACTCCACTGTGGTAGTGGACGTCTTAAGTCATTGTACGGCATTCCCCTCCTGCTGCCGCTGCCTAAGTGGGTATCGAGTGGTAATAATGGAATGAACACCAATACATGCAGACAGCACTTATATGTTAGTGGTATATCGCATAATGTGTTGAGGTGATGTAGGTATGATAGTTGGATACATTTTAATCTCCAAGTATTCTTTCATAGGGTGCCATGGTTTAGGACTACCGTACCGGCACTTGGCGTACATCCACAAGAGTGCCCTCGTCCACTTGTTTAGGGGTTCTGTCATTGGAGGGCGCACCAATGCGAGCCTAACGAAACCGGGCACACAATGGGCCACAAGACAAGCGTCGACAGTGTTCTATGGGCTGGTCACGCGGCGTAATGGCCGGCGTTGCGGTCGCCTTTCAGGAAGAAAAATAACATTTTCTTTCCGGGCGCGAACAATAATGTGAGCTCTTCAGCCTCCAGCCTGCTGCCTCCCAAAGAGTGCGAAACGTCCTGTACAGTTGATGGAGCTGTCCGCTCCTATATCGATCTTTTCAGCGTATAGGCGTGGGTCTCAGACTTGAAGTAAGCGGGCCATCTAATTATTTGTATGCTATTGCTGGCCACTTGGAAGGGGAAAATGCAGCCAGCTGTCCACAATTTGGTCGTGTGCTTTCTCCCAGATACAAGCCTGATTGGCATCTGACCAATACCGGTATACCATGTTGTGTTATTGCATGCATTAACCAAAATACTCCAAGGTTTCCAACATAACTCCTAAATATGATGCATCCAAAATATCCGGTACTCTGAATGTTTTCCACTTGCGTGATACTCGTGATGTTCGGGTGCGGTCCATTTCAGGAAGCGAAATTCGAGCGACCGCACTGGGCGGGTTTATCTGAGCGGGGTGCAAATTGAACGAACCGACACATTGCGTGACTGTGATATCGAAGCGAGTGTAAGCAGAGCGAACACGACCCGAGCAAGTATATTTTCAATAACCCATGTTGGTCAAACACCCGCCTCACTCACGCATTCTCGTCAAATATTAGTGAATTTAACCTTGAATTTTGATATTAATGGAAACAATATGAGCACGTTGGAAGCCAACTCAGCAAGTTCAGAAATGAACACCAACGATGGGTACTCATAATTTAAACTGCATTTCTAACCAGTGCTAAAATGATTGTGTTTCGTCCGATGTGAAATGTCGAAGTAAGTACAGTAGGATATATAAATTTGTCATGAACGCATGCCAATTAAAATATTGTTTCAGTTCTTCGACCTCAATTTGGGGCTAATAGTGCACACACAAGTGATGTGGTCTGTTAAACAATGTCATCTGGTGATAACATGGCATTACAATCGTTAGCATTAACATAGGTATTCCTATATTAGGTATCTCACATATTAGACAAAAAACATGCAATGCCATGGTATCAGCAGTTTGACAGACCACATCATATATCATCTCTGTATCTGACATTGTGTTGCGAAATGCTTGTGTAATTAATCCGTAGTGGTGAGGATTCACATGAAACACATACGACAAATACTCGTAGAAATGATTAAAGAAGAGTGCATAAGCACACATCAACAAACACGATATCGGTACTTCCTTGGGAAGGATGTCTATTCAGCACTCAAAAAGTTGTATATTCCAGCCTTCTTCGCGAATAGTTCATCACTGTTTGGGACTGTTGCTTGTAATGTACTAAGTTCCAAGTCATAACACATGTGCCGGAATAATTTCACAAGATTTTCGAACTGACCGGTTTCAATGATGCATTTCAAACGTTGTAATACATCGAGGTCCATTGTTTCCGGACCCCTTTCCTCAACCCCAGCGAGAAATCGCACACATTCGGTCTTCTGAAGCGCTTCTTTTTCAGTGTAGTTGAACATTTGCAACTGTTGATCTTGGGGTACTAAGCATCACCTGGCACCTGTCGCTACTATTCGCCTGCGACCAATCGGCGTGAGAGATTGACGACGCTACGTGACTCAATGGTCGCTGTGTCGTAAAACCAATAACCAACCAAGCATCACCTGGACCCCGTATACCATCCATTCAACTTATTTTTTGACAGTCTTGCTGTTGCAAATATGCACCATGGCCATATATGTGCCTACCCGCTCTCGTTGTACTCACTCTATTTGCAATCGCTCTGCTGCAGCGGTCACCTGCAGCGGTCACCTGCAGCGGTCACCTGCAGCAGTCACCTGTCAGCTCGCTGAAATCTACTGCCTGAGATAGACCCGCTCAAAGCGCACTCACGCAAATTACACTCGCTCTAGCGTCGCATATCGGTTGGTATGACCCACCCGGAAACATCCTCCGTTATGTTATTCAGAGAGCAATCAGTATGACAATAGCAATACAGATAGAAAGCATGTCTGCTCATATATGAAGATTTCTGGCGGGCGCAAAACAGGAACTTGAACTGAACCGCATGCAGGATGCAAAATTGTCTCAGTTGTTCGGTGCGTTGTGTTGTTTGTTGTACACACCCGGAGTGAAGGACCTCAGTTATTCAGCGCAGGGTGCTGCTGTACACACCCGGAGTGAAGGACCTCGGTTGGTCGGAGTAGTGCACTGCTGTACACACCCGGAGTGAAGGACCTCGGTTGGTCGGAGTAGTGCACTGCTGTACACACCCGGAGTGAAGGACCTCGGTTGGTCGGTGCAGGGTGCTGCTGTACACACCCGGAGTGAAGGACCTCGGTTGGTCGGAGTAGTGCACTGCTGTACACACCCGGAGTGAAGGACCTCGGTTGGTCGGTGCAGTGCGTTGCAATACACACCCCCCTGCACTCTTGCTGAGACGCCATCCGATTATTTTGCCTAATCTGAAAAACAGGCAATGGATGCAATATAATTATGAAAATGTATCGTCGGTTTTGTTAACTCATCCTTTCATGCATACACAACGAAAGTTAAGTTATCTGAGTTATCTGAGGCTTGCGTCGCATAATGCATCATCCAAACCGATTCCGACGGCTGCCATCGATGTGTATTTCGCATATTCTACTCATTACGGTTTAAGCGTAACGCTACATTACTTTGATCGTGCAATTTCTCACTGTGTTTCGTTATTAGTGGCCTTCCTCATCTGGGGTAATATCTTTATAGTTAGATCTTATGCTCAGGAATGGAAAAATGGGTGGGGATATCTTTACACCGCTGTATCAATAAAAAAAATATATATATATATATATATATATATATATATATATATATAAAGGTGGATCACCAGGCCTGGTGCCAAGGTGAAGGACCTGATACTTGTGGTGGCACAGGTCACCAGTGATCACCAGTTTAGTACAGTCATAGTGCATGTGGGGGTAAATAACATAGGTCCTGCTAGGAATGAGGAGCTTCTGCGGGGGTACAGGGCCATTCTGGCCACCCTGAATGGTACCAATAGAGTCAGTGTAACAGCAATTTTGCCTAGGGCTAGAGCCTCCCCTGAGTGGAGCTCTAGGGCACTGGCAGCTAACGCCAGGGTAGGTAAGCTCTGCCATGAGCTAGGTTTTATATTTGTAGACGAGTGGAGCAGGTTTTATGCATCGTGGGACCTCTATCAGAGGGATGGCCTGCACTTCTCTGAGAAGGGGGTCCACGTGTTAGGCAAAGTGTACGAGCATGTCCTTCAGGGAAACTAGGAAATGGGGTGGGGAGGGATGAAATTGCATTGCCGACTCAGGAATGTTCCAATAGTGTCAACCAAGGCAATAGAACCTCAAAGTCTGCAAATAGGGACAGCAGCAGTTCAAGGGGACAGAGTGATAGTTCATCTAGTGATAAAAGAACTCCTCAGTATGAAAAAGCCAAAGGTGGCTATGGAGCATTTGTTAAGTGTATGATGTTTAATGCTAAGAGTATCCGTTCCAAACTTGATGAGTTCAAGTGTTATGTTGCTGAGGAGGAACCGGATTTTGTTTGCATTACGGAGGCATGGGTCAGTGAAGGGTATTTTGGAGATAACTTGCAGGACTATGAGATCCAGGGATACAATATGTTTTCGTGCAAGATGGGTCCAGCAATGAAAGGGGGTGGTGTAATGCTCTATATGAATAGCTTATTCAGTTCTCAAAAAGTAGCAGGTGGGGATAAAAATGTGTCTGTGGAGTCCGTTTAGCTTGATGTCACTGTGGGAAAAGGCAACAGCAATACTCTTAGGATAGGAGCTTTCTACCGATCAGGAACCCTGACACATTCTCAGCAACTGGGGCTTGGCAAGGTGATGTCTGTGTTAAACTGTGCCTGTGACAAGTTTAACTGCCTGTGAAATGTGGGAAAAGTTCAAATCTTCCTTGAAGGAAATTCAGATTAGACATGTCCCCCAAAAGCAAAGACGCAAAAGAAGGGTAGGAAACCCAGCATGGCTTACACCAGACTTGATAAAAGCAATTAAGAATAAGAAAACTGCATTTAGAGTCTTTAAAGAAGCCTCAAATGTCGTTAATCTAAAGGCGTATCGAAAAGCTAGAGACACTGTGAAGCAAAAAACCAGAGCAGCAAAGCGAGCAAAAGAACTGGATTTAGCTAGAAACTGTAATGGGGACAGTAAAAAGTTCTTTAGTTTCTACAAGCTGAGTAAAGTTTCTAGCACAATCGGTCCACTGGAAGTAAACGGGACTACATTGCGTGAGGATAGTGAGATGGTTGAGGAGCTGAGCAAGCAGTTTAAATCAGTGTTTACATTGGAAGATATGACCAATCTGCCGACCGTACACCATAGTTCGGTAACATGGGATCTGACAAATGATGTTGATTTCATTGATAATGATGTTGTTTACAATCATATCAGGAAAATAAAGCCAAACAAGGCAGCAGGACCTGATGATATTTATGCTAGGGTGTTGCGGGAAACTGAAAAGGAACTGGCATTTCCACTTAGTATAATATTTTGTAGATCAGTTTCACAAAATGAAATTCCAACCGATTGGAAAAGGCAAATGTAGTTCCTATTTTCAAGAAAGGAGAAAGAGGGAAAGTTGAAAACTATAGGCCAGTAAGTCTCATATCCCTAGTCTGCAAGGTACTCGAATCAATTATCAAGGATAGAATAGTTAGTTATCTGGAAGGTAGCAGATTGATTCAAGATACTCAACATGGGTTTAGAAAAGGACGATCGTGTCTCACAAACCTCTTGGACTTTTTGAACTTCGCCACAGAACAATTTGATCAGGGAAATCAGGTTGATGTAGCATATCCTGACTTTAGTAAGGCCTTTGACAACGGTTAATGATACAGCTTCAGTCCCATGGTATTGCAGGTATCATCTTAAAATGGATAGAGTTTAGTTTTATGGATGGATGGAAATGGAGCAGTAAAGTTTTGAAATTTGCGGATGATTTGAAGGTCTTTAGGGCAATAACAGGTCAAGATGAGCATATCTCGCTGCAAAAAGACTTAGACGAACTTGTGAAGTGGTCCGAAGAATGGCAAATGAAGTGTAATTTTGATAAGTGCAAAATCATGCATGTAGGTAAGCAGCATATGAAGGCTCCATGCTTGATGGGTGGCCAAGTGCTATCAGTGACTCAACAGGAGAAGGATTTAGGTGTTATTCTACACACAAAATTGGTGGCATCAAAACAGACCAAGGAAGCCAGGAAGAAGGCACTGAGAATGCTCGGGGCAATAAATAGGAACGTATCATACAGAAGTGAGTAAGTGATCAGGAAGCTTTACTGTGCGTACGTCAGGCCACATTTGGAATACTGCATCCAAGCTTGGTCTCTTAGCTATGAAAAAGATTGTTGGCTTTTAGAGAGAGTACAAATGTGGGCTACAAAAATGGTTAATGGCATACGCAACCTGGCATATGAGGAAAGATTGAAGAAATTGAATATGTTTTCACTTAGATATAGAAGGCTGAGAGGAGATCTCATCGAGGTCTTTAAATTTGTCCATGGTCTGGAGAGGGGATATCTTGGGGAAATGTTTGAATTGAACAGAAATGATGCAATTAGAGGTCATAAATTCAACATGAATGTTAACGACAGCAGAACAAGGTTAAGGCAGACTTTCTTCACCAACAGGGTAGTTGAACACTGGAACCAGCTGCCAGAAAACATTGTCAGTAGCAGCACATTGAACATCTTTAAAAACAGCATAGACAATCATTATAAGAATAGAGGGCTTGCTTTTCAGTATTACAGAGAGGGCTGATTGACAGATTTGGTGGGCAACTGGTTCAGTGTACAGAGTGCAACCAAGAAGGGCCCTTGTGGCTCATAGTTGCACTAATCGTTTATGTCTTTATGTCCTTATATATATGTATATATGTATTTATATATGTGTATATGTATATATATATAAATACATATATAAATGTATATATATACATATATATACATGCTTATATTTTACTTCAGTTTAAAGTTACCTTGTGGGCGAAACCTTTTCATGAGCACTCAACATACATTTCGATCTGGGAGCATTATATCCAATTAAAAATTAAAAAAAGATGTTTCGAAAATGTCGCGCAACACCCAACGTATTTACATCCATAGTTGCACGTTTCTTATTTTAGCGTACATCTCTTACCGGAAACCAGAAACAAAGTCATTTCACTCAAAGCAAATGCACGTTATCTATACACGCAATCGCTTTTCTGAAAAGCACCTTTGTGTTACGTGAATGTTTTTCATTTTACATTGATATGTACATCTTTGTCAGCAAATATCAAACAATTTTACGGACATCTGACGCATACTTTAAAATATATTTTGACATACTGCCTGAGAGACCATGCTCAGTCATCCTAATTAAATTAATGAA
Organism: Imbricaverruca yamaguchii; assembly: GCA_034440575.1. Classification (NCBI taxonomy): domain Eukaryota; kingdom Metazoa; phylum Arthropoda; class Thecostraca; family Neoverrucidae; genus Imbricaverruca; species Imbricaverruca yamaguchii. The sequence continues at coordinate 4,252,465 of JAOTOL010001662.1, forward strand.
AAAAAATGTGACTAGAGGAGTTGGCAATGGAGGCAGGATAGATGCAGTGTAGTTCGACTGTAGCGAAGCTTTTGATCAAGTTCTACACCAGGGTCTAATTTATCAATCGAAACAGCATGGAATTGACGAAAACGTTGCCGGCTGAATTCAAGCATGATCAAGGGAAAGGAAACAAAGGATGGCATTAAATGGATGCGAATGTGAATGCAAGGGTGCAGAAATTGGGAAGCCATAGGGTTCCGCTCTGGATCCCTTTCACTTTACCATCGTTGTGAACGACGTTGAGGTACGGCTGAGAAATAGGGTGTTTAAGTTAGCTGTCGACATCGAACTGGCATGAATTGCTAACAATAGTGATGAGTCTGGCAGCATTCACCTGGACTTAGAGGAGGTCAAAAAGTGGGCATGTTAAATTGCATATGTAATTAATTTCGTATAATTTTAGAAGTTGCTCATCTGGGTCTGGAGATGGAACATTCAGATATGCAATTGGAGGTAGTGAACTGACTGTCATTGAAGATGAGAAGGATTTATGTGTGTTAGTTTCAATGGATCTTGTGTCAGAAAGGCAATGCAACTCAAATAGAAACGAACGTTTATAATATTAGAAGCTATTAATAAAAGTGGTCAGCATAATAGCAAGGAAGCCATGCAAATAAATGTACTTTGCCTATGTGCGATCCCATTTGCAACGTCGTGTTCGGGTATAAAGCCCTTACATGGAATGCGATATAGGTACGCTTCAAGAGTGCAACTACAATGTGTATCAATGGACCCGACAAGTTATAGCATGTGGGCAGGCTTGATGCACTATATATGTAATCACACAAGTATAAGATATTAACGGGTAATATAGTTGATAATGTTGACGATAGTTAGAGATTGATGATGTCAATGTGAATAATGCTATTAAATGTAGACAATCATATAGGGGTCATTAATTCAAGGTAGATTAATTCAGATGTACGCCACTTAAAGGCCAACTAATTGTCAGTCAAAGGATGGTTCATCGGAGGGATAACCTGCCTAATGATGCATTGAGAGTCCCTCATTGAATGGATTTGAAAATAGAATAGTTAGTCTACTTGGGACCGAAAACCGTAGTTACTTACTTTCTATTACTTCTTTACTTCTGACTTGTGCAGCAGGCAATTGGGAATGAGATGGGAGAATGAATGACATGAAATTGCTGCTAGTAAGTGTGCACTATGCAGGCACAGTCATGTTAGTTATTAGGGCTTTAGGGCGCATCGACTACATCAGGCACAGTCATGATGAGCCCTTGATAGGTAGTATAAATTCCTCATTGGGAGTATTTGAAGTTGAGTCCATGACTTCTTCTTGTGTCGCTGACCTCAATGTCAACGACGTCAACCGCACCGCCTTACCAAAGGAACAACCACGGATGGGTACGTTGGCTGTAGGGATACACTGTTGGTTGGTAGGTGGTGCCGCATAGATGCACGAAATTAATGCAATATTTTGCAAGCACAGTTCCGACCGGCCCCTGGTTGTGCATAATTCTGCATGACCTTTATATTAATTATGTCGCTTTGCATGGTAACAACCCATGGTCCACCCAACAGATTGTCAAAAGAACATTATTATGCCTCCAAGTAAAATGTTTCCGCATGCAAACGCAGTTGCCATAACAGCAAGCCATCTATAACTATGGTTTAGGCAACTTAAATCAAACCTTCTACATAGGCTTGAGGTTTTGGTTGCATGTGATATCTTGAATATTAGTGTGGACCTGAAGTTCATTGTCATTGACAAGCCGATTGGCAGTGTGGAAAACGAATGTGACAACAAACCTACTTGGCATGGGAATTGAAAGAAATTAATCCTGCAGTGCAGATACAAAGCTCGCATCTTCGATCAACGCATAAAGTATTGATGGAGGTGATACTGACTATAATTCGAGTACACTTTTTGCATAACACGCAGTGAAGCGACTCTCCTCTAAAATCTTGTGGGCAAGAAGTGCTAGTTACTGAAAACCTTCAGGTGAGTAGGGCGGGAGAAGTCCTTGAGGGTGAATATATAAGGTCACAGTTTACGTCGGAGTAAGTCAATCAGGGCTGCACGCCAAATCGGCTATGCTGTCATCCCGACCCGAGTCGACCTGACTGATCGTGAATGATCCCGTATGTCATGCCACATTCGATACTTAAAAAACATATTGGCGATTGCTTACACATTCATCACGCATAAATGATGGAACCTCACAAAACACCGTGGCTATACCGATTCGAGGTACGTGACCTTAAGAGCCAATATTTAAAGAAGTGTCGGTGGATCTCAGAACTGTGTGTAACATGCGACACAATTATGTTTACCACAGAGAGACGCATTGTCGCTTGGGGCCAGATTTTCGTTGTTTGGTTGTCATTTTGGCTTAAGGGTGCTTCGACCAGTCATTGACCATTGGCGCTCAGAGACCAGATCATCTGTCATCTATCAAGCTATCAGAAATAAAGTAGCTATTCGGTCAGGTGGGATGGGGTGATGATGGGTGATGATTGGGTGGGTGATGATTTGCTTCTACCCTTGACTGCACATATTCAACTGTCACAGCACCTTTATTCATTTTTCCTCCGCCCCTCCTTCGCTTCATTTGCTGCTTTTCTCTCGGCTTACTGTCAAAGACGGACTCCGGTCACGACGGGAGCGTCTGTCGTGATCGGAGGTGCACACTAATCGCGCATTAACACCACGGCACACTTACGGCACACTCACGGCACACTCACGGCACACTCACGGCACACTCACGGCACACACATGGCACACTCACGACACACACGACACACACGACACACACGACACACACGGCACACTCACGGCACACTCGCGGCACACTCACGGCACACTCATGGCACATTCACGGCACACTCACGGCACACTCACGGAACACACACGACACGCATGGCACACTCACGGTACACTCACGACACACTCGCGGCACACTCACGGCACACTCGTGGCACATTCACGGTACACTCACGGCACACACACGACACGCACGGCACACTCACGGTACACTCACGACACACTCGCGGCACACTCACGGCACACTCACGGCACACACGACATACGGCAGTACACCCACGGCACATTCTCGGCACACTCACGGCACACTCACGGCACACGGTAGCACAAGGCGGCACACTCACGGCACTCTCACAGCATATTCACGGAACATCACGGTACAGAGCGGCACACTCACGGCATACTCACGGCACACGGCGATACACTCACGGCACATCGAGACACTCACGGCATACGGCGGTACACTGACGGTGCACTCACGATACAAGGTGGCACAAGGCTGCACACTCACGGCACACCGCGACACAGTCTTGGCACACTCAAGGAATACTCACAGCACACTCACGGCACACTCACGGCACACTTACAGCATACTCGTGCCACACTCACGGCACACGGCGACACCATCACGACACGCTCATGCAACACTCACGGCACACTCACGGCACACTCGCGGCACGCTCACGGCACACGGAGGCACAAGGCGATACACTCACGGCACACAGTGGCACATTCACAGCACTCACGGTCGGCCCTTATACACAAAAAAGGAAATTTACCCCCCCCCCTTCACAAACCACCCAAAAAAACCCCCCCCCCCCCCAAACCACACACGGCGGCACACTCACAGCGCACTCACAACACACGGCGGCACACTCACAGCGCACTCACAACGCACGGCGACAGACTCACGGCACACATTGTCACACTCACGACCCACTTACTGTACATTTACGGCACACGGCGGTACAATCACAGCAACCTCACGACACACGGCGGCACACTTACGACACACTCACGACACACGGTGGCACACTCACGGCTCGATGCGGCACACTCGCTGACATGAAACACGGGGGTCCAAAGGAGCGCGACGGGACACGAGTTGGCGGGACTCACGGCCACGTCCGGGCGACGCGGCAGCGGTCGACGGGACACGAGATGGCGGGACTCACGGACAACATCCGAGCGGCGCTGGAGCGGCCGACGGGACACGAGTTGGCGGGACTCACGGACGGTGGAGGAGCGGCCGACGGGACACGAGTTGGCGGGACTCACGGACGGTGGAGGAGCGGCCGACGGGACACGAGTTGGCGGGACTCACGGACGGTGGAGGAGCGGCCGACGGGACACGAGTTGGCGGGACTCACGGACGGTGGAGGAGCGGCCGACGGGACACGAGTTGGCGGGACTCACGGACGGTGGGGGAGCGGCCGACGGGACACGAGTTGGCGGGACTCACGGACAACATCCGAGCGGCGCTGGAGCGGTCGACGGGACACGAGTTGGCGGGACTCACGGACGGTGGAGGAGCGGCCGACGGGACACGAGTTGGCGGGACTCACGGACGGTGGGGGAGCGGCCGACGGGACACGAGTTGGCGGGACTCACGGACAACATCCGAGCGGCGCTGGAGCGGTCGACGGGACACGAGTTGGCGGGACTCACGGACGGTGGACGAGCGAGGGGGGGGACTCACGGACGGTGGGGGAGCGGCCGACGGGACACGAGTTGGCGGGACTCACGGACAACACGGGGGGGGCGGTGGGGCGACGGACACGGGGACGGACGGTGGGGAGCGGCCGACGGGACACGAGTTGGCGGGACTCACGGACGGTGGAGGAGCGGCCGACCGGACACGAGATGGCGGGACTCACGGACGGTGGGGGAGAGGCCGACGGGACACGAGTTGGCGGGACTCACGGACAACATCCGAGCGGCGCTGGAGCGGTCGACGGGACACGAGTTGGCGGGACTCACGGACGGTGGAGGAGCGGCCGACGGGACACGAGTTGGCGGGACTCACGGACGGTGGGGGAGCGGCCGACGGGACACGAGTTGGCGGGACTCACGGACGGCGTCCAGCGGCGCGGGAGCGGGCAGTGCTCGACAGTCGTGCAGGTACATGCCAGCAGGACGTGCCGGGCCGGCTTACACGTGGCGCGGCGCGTCCTTAAGCGGCGCGGACCACCGGAGCGGCGGCGTCGGAGGGCGCCGCCGCCGCCGACACGCCGTCCCGTCACCCGGCCCGCTGTCGGCCGGTTTTTACCGGCCGCGCGCATTGTTGTACTTCACATGCATGCGTTTTCGGCCGGGCATGATATCATGCCGTCTGTTGCTCGGCCAGAGCGAACGTAATCGATTGGGCCGCCGCCAGCAGCCTCGATTGAGATTCCGAGCCGGCGATGTGATCCGCCGGCGCGGTAATCTCTCGACACAGCTAATTAAGCTGCTCTCCAATTATGCTTGCGAGGAATTGTTGGAATGTGTAAGCGGCCGTCACAAATTGCATGCTTCTCTGTCGGTTCCATTCAATCTCGCAGGCGCGCTTGTAATCACTGGCTGTAATGCCACCGGAGCCATTACCAGAGACGGTGGCCAGATGTACCGGACGGCCCGTGCCAGATCCCACCGACAGTGCAGTAGGAAGGCAGCGGTCAGCCTTCCATAACAGTTTGCAGTCATTGGTGTTTAGCACTCTTTGGTTACCGGAAGTTACTTTTTGGCAGAAGAAAACGAATGGAAATTAAAACGTTTGTGCTTGCCGCTGTAGCACAATTTAACATCAGTTTTCAGTTTCCCTTTTCCCGTTGTATGTTCTGAGAGCTATCAATCTATCACATGCAGTTTCGCTAATTCACAATGTTTCTCTTTAATTCTATATGCTCGGATGATCCTCGATATGTATTCGTGTTTCTTGTCAGATCGCCATCTATGTAACATTTATACGTTGTGAACTGTATATCGCAAACTAAGCTATAACCCGCGAATCAGATGCCATTCAGGATGGATCGAGTATTCAGCTAGGGAAGTACCGGAGTGGTTGACAGTGCTGCGCTGAAGCTGTGCTACACTCTCAGCGAGCCGATAGCATGGCTGCAAGGGACTTCGCTCCGACCAACATGGGTGGAAAATTCGAACGCCGTACCTGAAATACCAACGTTACCTGACTATGCATGCACACTGTCCATATAGCAGCACCACGTGTTTCTTTGGCGACACCACTTCTGCTAGTGGTATTCCACCATTGCGCACCAAGAATACACGAGAACTTTTGGTGGTCAGCAGATAATCACAATTGGCCGTCGTGGCGTCCACGCCACCTGGCTGCTCACTAAGGTGTACCATTTTTGGGACTTTTTCGAGTTAGGCAACACCAACCAAGGGCATGATGCCTTTGCATGGAAACATTCAAAATCCAAAGTATTGGATTTTATACTAATATTTGGTCGATTGCACCAAGGTTTTGTTTTAACATATATGGCCGCATTTAACATAGGTTTTGCACCATTAGAGGTCGTGCGCTCTTGGAGTCTGGATTTTGGTTACATTAGCACATTATAATTTTCCAGAAGCGGTGTCTTCTGAGCTTAAGTGGGGGTGGGAGCGTCGGACACCGGTTAGGGGGTGGGGGTGGGTGGGGGTTGATACTCCTTCGCCCACCAATCTCGGCAACCTCAGCCTTCTTCTGCATATTCTTTTCAAGCAGCGATAGACAAAACGGTGTAACATTAATATTGTGTTTGAAGAACTTATCTGAGGAAACTACTAGGAGCAGAAACTACCTCTGCCCTGTGGCCTCCCCCTCTTTTACCTCGTGCCTTCACCTTCTGCAGATTCCAAGACACCGCTTCTGGAGGATTATAATGTGTTAACGTGACCGAAATCCAGACTCCGAGAGCGCACGACCTCTAATAGCACGACCCCTCTACCTCCCTATGTTTTAAATGCGGCCAAATATGATAAACAATACCTGGCTGCACAATCGACCGAATATTAATAAGAAACCTAAAACTTTAGATTTTGAATGCTCTCATGCAAAGGCATCATGCCCTTGATTGTTGTTGCCTAAGTCGAAAAAGTCCCAAAAATTGTACACCTTACTGTTGATGCAGCGCCGCTGCCGGTGACCGCAGCCGCTGCCGGTGACCGCAGCCGCTGCCGGTGACCGCAGCCGCTGCCGGTGACCTCAGCCGCTGCCGGTGACCGCAGCCGCTGCCGGTGACCTCAGCCGTTGGTGGTGGTCGCTTCTCCATCACGTCACTCTGTCGCGTCCCAGCTGAAATACGGAACATGAGGTGGACGGTGACCTAGACACCTGTCTTGCTGAGCGGCGGTGAGACGGCATTTACTCGGAGCTAGAGCCTAGCTCCCATCACAGTCGTTTCAGCCACTAAACATTACACTTTTAGGAGCACGCTGAATAAACCGGTTTTCTATCTCTTGGTGCCCCAATATTTTTAATGAAGTTGCATCCTGGGTGTTCTGTGCAAAGTAATGGCTGTGTGGGTGGGGTGGGTGTGGGTGTGGAGTGGAGGGGTGTCTGTCGTGCTGATGCACACCCGTGACCGTTGTCTGTGATGTTGGTGTCTATCAGTCACCGATATACGCCAGGTTGTTGCCCACCAGTGACTGATATCTGTAGTGTTAATGTCCAACAGTGACCGTTGTCTGTCGTGTTGATGCTCACCAGTGAGAGAAGCGCGGAAGCCAACAGCAAGCCATTCACGTAGGTTGGTATTCTGTATCGATAGCCAGGAGCGGCTGGAAAACCAGACCGTTTTCACCTATATTGGCTCACCATAAAGCGCCAGAAACTGTGTCGTAAAATTTACTGGCTAGCCGTTAACATTCCGTCTCGCAAGACCACACAGGACTGGAGAGAGAAATTGGGGAATGATACACTTATACGATGGGCCGTATACATCATTTGTGTACCGGAGGGGGGGGGCGTGAGCGGCAGCAAGACCATCCCGGTCGCGATGACCAGCAGCCGCCTGCTCGCCGCGCAGCATCGTTCAACTTTGTATCTAATTGGATTGGGATATTTCTGGCCATAAATATGCCCGGCAGAACAATTAATGGATGCCGTCGGCCTTTGGGTGCGACCGTAAAATGTAGATTCCTTGTAAACACAACAATACCGGGACGATAGATTCGTTAGATTTGGTGTTGGGTTGTAAATTGCGGGCACACGAGTCGTTTCCACTGATCTGACTCACCCTGATCGAGCCATTTACAAGGGTGGGGATTAAAGAGATAGAATGCCGGAGTTTCCGTGGTTTTACGATACTGTTTGGTGGCTATCTTTAGCAGTTTATTGTTCCCAGCTAGAGGCGCTCAGCCGGCCAGTGTACCTGTGACGTACGGACCATGGCCGCATCAGCTGGCCGACGTGGAGAAGATTGGTTTGCACGCATCTTACCCTTTAAATACGATCAGCAAAGCCTCATAGAATATTCGGAGACTAAAGACTTTGACAAATTCGGCAGTCAAGCCACATATTGCTGCATTCAGATCGCATATTCGCGTCCTACCTCACACTAACCCGATCGCTCCGATTAATTTTGCAACGCTTATTTTAAATAGCACTACATTTTCTGACTTGCTTGTCACCGTTGTTCAAGCAGCGCCGAACCTAGTTTGAAAGCCAGCTCGTCAGGATATTTTTGCCTGTGCCATTTTATAATGAACGTGAATGGTCCTAGGTCGGATCTATCCGATGTGGTGACCCTGGACACGGGTTGCCATATCTGGTAGGCAACCAGATATGGAACTGGTAAGTTTGCTAGTTCTTTCCTGTATCAATAATCTACGCTTGCGCTGCACCCTCGCTTCAAAGTGCTGCCTTCATTCTTCGCCAACAGAAGCATCATCAGTTGAACATGCTGGACGACAAAACTGACTGTCGTGCACGCAGAGGGTGGTCGGAATGGCTGAATGTGCACGTGCAGAGGGTGGTCGGAACGGTTGGACGTGCACGTGCAGGGGGTGGTCGGAACGGTTGGATGTGCACGTGCAGGGGCTGGTCGGAACGGTTGGATGTGCACGTGCAGGTGGTGGTCGGAACGGTCTGACGTGCACGTGCAGGGGGTGGTCGGAACGGTTGGACGTGCACGTGCAGGGGCTGGTCGGAACGGTCGGACGTGCACGTGCAGGGGGCGGTCGGAACGGTTGGATGTGCACGTGCAGGGGGCGGTCGGAACGGTCGGACGTGCACGTGCAGGGGCTGGTCGGAACGGTCGGACGTGCACGTGCAGGGGGCGGTCGGAACGGTTGGACGTGCACGTGCAGGGGCTGGTCGGAACGGTTGGATGTGCACGTGCAGGTGGTGGTCGGAACGGTTGGACGTGCACGTGCAGGAGGCGGTCGGAACGGTCGGACGTGCACGTGCAGGGGGCGGTCGGAACGGTTGGACGTGCACGTGCAGGGGGTGGTCGGAACGGTCGGACGTGCACGTACAGGTGCTGGTCGGAACGGTCGGACGTGCACGTGCAGGGGGTGGTCGGAACGGTTGGACGTGCACGTGCAGGAGCTGGTCGGAACGGTTGGATGTGCACGTGCAGGGGGCGGTCGGAACGGTCTGACGTGCACGTGCAGGGGGCGGTCGGAACGGTCGGACGTGCACGTGCAGGGGGCGGTCGGAACGGTCTGACGTGCACGTGCAGGGGGTGGTCGGAACGGTCGGACGTGCACGTGCAGGGGGCGGTCGGAACGGTTGGATGTGTTCGAACGGCGCTGGCCTGCCTGCTCACCCTGAAGATTGGTGACTTTTGCTAGCCGTTCTTGTATGCATCGTATCAAAAGCAATAGGTACCGTTTTTACCATGGGTGAAAACAGAGCAAACTAGCGGAGGCGTGATATCATATTGCAAGGTTTTTCCGAAAGTGATGTCACACCATGACGTCACCATGACCGACATTCTGATGTGGGTACGGAAAGGTAACAATAGGTGGATGCTGAAAAATATAATGCAATATTACGCTCACCAAACAAATTGGATTGCAATTATTGTTCGCAACGTCTGTGTACAAAAAGAAGCATCAAATACACAACTTGGACTCGATTGAACTCCGATCCCATTTTTTCAAGCATATTGAAAACTTCAGGGTGCTACATCTGTGCATTTTTAAAGCTTTTACTGAAAACCAGAAGTGAGGTGGTCATTCTCACCCCCTCACTTCCCTCCACCACTTCCGTTAGTTGTATAGCTTAGTTCGTAATTTCCATGCTGCAATAGGACGCGGAAAAAATGGAAATTAAATGTATCTCTTCCCGACACCCACGCAACAAGTGACCGTAGAATACATAGTGCCTGAATGCGCCGATAGGTGGCAGTACACATGCAGTGAACTAGTAGCGCATGATACTGCAAGCTTTATGAACATCCCGGCGGCTTATGAAGCACGCTAAAGATTGTTTGTAATCCTATAATATCATTTCCACGATACACTTCTAAAGTGTGAAGCTGCTGGAGAATACAATCTTAGTCTCTGTCGCCACTTGCAGTATGTTCATAAAACGGCATTATATGAACTAAAAGCGTGATCCCAGAAATGGTTACGTCCGGACGTGAATGGTTTTCATAAGGTACCCAGATGATTAGGTACGCCAGAGACCTGTCGCCGTCACAGCCGACAGGCCTTGGCAGAAGACACTGGAGACAAGCATTATGCTAATCCCAACATACAGCATCGAACAAAAACGCTGCGAGCGAGCTCGTTGTACCTGTCAGAAGCATGCGATTGTTGACGCAAAAACAGCGGCCATCGAAGCAGCGTGTTCAGGCGATGAGAGAATTGGCAGTGGCATGTCTGTAAGCACATAGCAGTGTTTTTCGCCTGACGGCCACGATGTCCAGACGATTTCTGAAAACCACGTCACGTGGGAAACATGAAAATGACGTCAGCTTTTTAAGGGCTGTGGTGCGCAAGTTTGCAGAGCTGAGAACTGGGCTGTTTTCTTTCGACACACCACACCGCGGTTGCAATGTAGCCAAACACCACGGCCGGCCGGCCGCCTCTCGCACTGATAAACACATCGGCCCCAATGAGCGCCGTGTAAACAACACCTCGGACGGCAGCACGGCTGCTCTGCCAGCCGAGAATGATGGCCGATCAGCGTGGTCGGCCGGCGCGCTGTCATGTCGACCGGCACCGGGCCAACCCGACTCGACCTGACCTGGCCCGTCCTGACCCGAGCAGGCCCTGTCCGGCCCGACCCGGCCCGACCCGACCCGGCCCGACCCGACCCGACCCGACCCGACCCGACCCGACCCGACCCGACCCGACCCGACCCGACCCGACCCGACCCGACCCGACCCGACCCGACCCGACCCGACCCGACCCGACCCGACCCGACCCGACCCGACCCGACCCGACCCGACCCGACCCGACCCGACCCGACCCGACCCGACCCGACCCGACCCGACCCGGCCCGGCCCGGCCCGGCCCGGCCCCGGCCCGGCCCGACCCGACCCGGCCCGACCCGACCCGGCCGACCCGACCCGACCCGACCCGACCCGACCCGACCCGACCCGACCCGACCCGACCCGACCCGACCCGACCCGACCCGGCCCGGCCCGACCCGACCCGACCCGGCCCGGCCGCCCGACCCGACCCGGCCCGGCCCGACCCGACCCGACCCGACCCGACCCGACCCGACCCGATCCGACCCGACCCGATCCGACCCGGCCCGGCCCGGCCCGGCCCGGCCCGGCCCGACCCGGGCGCCGCTGTGTCTAGCAGCAGGGCCACCGCTGATGTCGCGCACTTGAGCCGATCAGTGTCATCGCCGCCGCGCCGCTGCCGACTCGGTGACGTCACAGTGCCGGGAGTGACGTCACACCTGGCGGCCGCTCATTTTTCGGCCGGCCAGCATTGTCCGCGCGGTAAAAATTGGTCGCACCGTGCCGTGTACACCGACGCGATGTGCGGCAGTAAAGCTGGCCGGCCCAGTGCAGGCAGACGGCGCCCCCGCCGGGTGCTGCCCCCCCCGCCCTCCGCCGATCCGGTCACGCTGACCTGGGCGCACGGCGCCGCGGGCCATCCAATCACGTGGCGCGGCCACGCCCTCTGCCCTGCAGCCGCGACGACGGGCCAACAGCACCGGAACCGACACGAGTAATGCCCGCGTGCCGATAGCTGCTTCGGCATTTACGCGGTAAAGATAAATTAAGGTGCCGTCGTTAAGTTAATTTGGTATCATTCATCAGCGAATTTCATGTATCATTAGGGCAGGAATCACAGGATAAGAGCGGCCAGCGTTCTTGCTGAGCTATTAATAATGTTTAGGTGGCTGTGATAGCACGTCGCTTTTGCTCGCGACCATTTGCACTGGATCAAGCATGTGTTTGTCTTCTCGACCGTTCTACTGACGCTGAAGCTGATGTGACTGCATGCTGCGGCTGGGTGAACTTACTGCCTATCAAACAGGTAGCCATGTTGCCTAATTTCAACTCAATGTGCACTGGGAATAACTTTCAGATCTGTTGTGTTCTTTCTTGCTCTTGGTTTGCCGAGTTCACATGCATTGCTTACTGTAAGCATGCACGGACATACGCTGGGCCACACATTTTCAGATTCGAGTGGAATATGTCGCCCAGCCCTGCGTAACAACACCTAATTTTTTCCACTCCCATATTTTCTTGCTCATCCCATCCTAACATAGCAGTCAAGCTAATAGGATCCAAGAGTCAGAAGACCCCATGTTCGGAAGTTATGTTTCCACCATTGGTTCTTAGGCACGTCGTTTCTTTGGAGTGCATTACAATATTCAATAATACGATTAAAGCAGATCTTCGTTTAAAAATCGGGTGTTCCACTATTCTTCTTTTAATTTCCTTCCTATTTCCTCGCTTTGCCATGCTCTCTAGAGTCTACGCCTGCACTCCAGCTAAAACAAAATACTTTTTCGACGCGGGACATGCAGACAACATTCAGCGTTACTTGATTCACTGAAGAGAGCGTTTTGTATCGGTAGTGCTGTGTCGGCGACTGTATTGTAAAATTGGACATGACAAATGCTCAAATATCAAAACTTAATACCTAACTGGGGTCACTGAACATTTCGGGAACAATTTAGCTCACGTTTTAGTGATTTCTCATTGCTGAGACGCGTTGCTGTCGACTGTGATATTACAGGTCTGCTGCGATTGCGGCTTAGTACTGTTCTGAAAGACGCAATGATGCGAACTTTAAGTCACAAGACGACTGAAAGCGGGAATCTAAGATGATACTCTAAGATGACGAGAAATAGGCAATCGGTAGTAAAGAGGTAGTAAAGAGGTAGTAAAGGTGATATGCATGTGTGTCAAAGCAAAACTTCGTCTGTCGCTTTCGCGACTATTTTGCGTTGAACTATGCATGAACAACATTCATGGATGACATGGTGATCCATCCAGCTTGACCTCATCCACGTTGTATTCGGTTGCGCATAGCTAGGATGAAATTCGATATGTCCATTATCCAGTGACGGAGGTGGTGGGGGGGGGGGGGTCAGGAAGGGACGATGGAACAATCACCTTCCAGAATCGAACACAGCAGTGCATGTTTTTTTAACGTGCATCGATGTGCCCTGAGAATCGAATGTTCACCTGCCGATACTGATAGATCACTTTTCAATTTTCAATGTAGTGGTAGGCAATACAACAAAGAAGCACAAACCGAGAAGATATCAGCACATTAGGCTGTTACTGAAACATATGTGTATCGGTCGAAAATGATGAATGTTTCTCCAAAGTATTTGCCTACTCTATGTACATCAGATTCTTGCAACATGTTGTACTGTTGCTACAATATCCACAGTATACAGTATGCAGTTTACAGTCTACTGTAATACTACTTGACACAGTATTCGCCTAATTTGGATTAACAAATGCGTACTTCTCACCAATCGTCCAACTCGCAATGTACACCTTTTTAGGAGATGCATTGTATGACAGGTGGCAGACGTGGCAATTCTGGGCCCAAGGCAGTCGTCATCCCTGGTGGCGACGGTTGGCGCCTTGGGCCAAGTTCCCAATGAAATGTTTCGTAAATTGACCTGAACTGGCTCATTGGTGATGCTAGAGCGCTGGCTGCTAATGAAGAGTTGATTGATGTTGAGTAACTTCGGTCATATATACTTCTTGTATTGTGCTTACGTACCAATACCATTAAGGACTAAAATGTCACAACACTGCAATCAGCGATGCTCTACTAATCGTGCACCTATTGACAGCTCACTCTGTGGAGACATCTTTGCCACAGCGACTTGTGTATTAGACTATGTATCCTACAAGCTGATGCTGAAGCTTGAAGATGCTGCATGTGGACGCAAGACTTAAAGACTCTGATAGATACAATACCGACGATGCTGTCTATTTACCATGCTTCATAACTTATAGGCAGACTTAATGCAGGAGATACTGCAGGTACGTACATAGTCTGGAATGCTGCAGAAACACAAGGAACTTCTTCGTCTCATTATGCACTTCAGATCTAAACGCTGAAAACAGGTAAAATGTTGATATTGATGCAACATTTTCCCTTTCATGTTATAACAGCATTATGATTGGTATTGTGGTCATCATTCGCCCTTGATAGTGGCATCCGCCTTGCCTTACACACATGCATCAAGGCCAACGATGGGCATCACGACTGGCAATTAAACACGTCCCGATTTAGCTTGTGTCTCAGTTCTATATGAGTACTTCGATAAGTAGGGCGTACACCGGCGTGCCGAGCCTATTTTCAAAATATACTGTCGCAAAGGAAAATGATACAGGCTAACCATTTTCCACCCAACAATTGTAGAAGGCAACAATTGTAGCAGACCTGCTATAATTGTTGTTGCCTGCAACAATTGTTACCTGTAACACAAATTGTAGCAGCAATTGTGCCATCCTGGCCGGTGGCTGCCGAGACACGCTGCCGTGATACATTTGTTTTCCGGCGACAGTACGCCTTTCCCTCTGCGTGCTACCCCGGACACTTCAATCACGCCTGGGGACGGAGACGCTCCAGACGCCAACGCGATGACCCGCCCTCGTGGACATCGCGATGTCCTGCCACCTCAGGAGCATCAGGATCTCTCGCGATGTTCTGCCACCTCAGGAGCATCAGGATCTCTCTCGAGTCTCTGAGCTTCTGGGTGGTCGCCCTGACCGCTGCGACGCCCCGGCGACGTTTGACCGCTTCCGCCTCATCAGGAGCACACGCGCCACTTCTGCGAGGGCTCCGTGACCTCTGCAAATGCCTCGTGACGTGCGGAGCGTTTCCGCGCCCCGGCCGGCACCGGGCTGTGTCCGGACACCCGGCCGACGTGCAGAGCGTTCGCGTGACCCGCGGCGCGTCGGTGACCCGGGTGACCTCGGGTCCGACTCACCTGCTCGGCGTATCCATCACGGGATGGGTGCACCTGCTCGGCGGGACCGTCCTGCCGCCATTCAGTCGGCCCGAGCAGCGCCGCCACTGGCTTGGCGGTGCGCT
This sequence comes from Imbricaverruca yamaguchii, assembly GCA_034440575.1. Lineage (NCBI taxonomy): Eukaryota > Metazoa > Arthropoda > Thecostraca > Neoverrucidae > Imbricaverruca > Imbricaverruca yamaguchii. The sequence goes on from JAOTOL010001662.1 coordinate 4,267,765, forward strand.
CATTTTGCGGCCGTGTCTATAGTACGGCGGCCAAATTTACGACCGGGATTAGTTAGATCGTCCGTATTCAGGCGGCTGATTTATGTTGAGAGGCGACCTTATCGGCCGGTGATCGCGGTCGGCCGCCAGCGTGCCAGCCGTCCGCCCCGCGTCACGGCGTCACGTCACGTCACGCGGTGCTCGGCGCTCGGCACATAGAGCACGTCACACTGCACTCAGTGCGGGTCACGAGATACGGCGCAGCGCCACACCCTTGGCAGGGCACACTGACTCAAGGCATGCGGCAGATCACGCAGCACACGTCACAGCTGCACACGTCGTGCGACACCTCACACAGATCACGTAACGGCGTCGCTCGTGATGCGACACTTCGACTCAAGCCGTGCGACACCTCACGCAGCACACGCCACAGCAACACACGGAAAACTGGCACACGACGCACCGGCACAGCCTGGCACGTCACTACACATGGCACACTGGTGCCAATGCACACGTCACACTGATGCCACAGCACATGTCACACTGGTATCACTGCACGCAGCCACACTGATGCCACAGCATATGGCACACTGATGTCACAGCACATGGAACACTGATATCACAGCACATGGCACACTGATGTCACAGCACATGGCACCGGCACACCGGCACTGCGTCATGGCACACGTCCCGCATGGCTGAACTGATGCGGTGCCTGATGAGCCCGCCCGGTCCCAATAGAAGAGGCCAGTATCGCGGCTGGTGGATGCTGTCTGCTGTCGTAATCCACTGCGAAGGACTCTGACACGGGAGTGGGATGTGTTCCTCCCGCTGTCTGCTGCGACAAAGGTGTCGCTCGCCGTAGTGTCACTGGAACTTCCAGTGCGCTGCGGTTGTGACTCGACGGCGTAGGCTGCGGCTGCAGCGACCACAGAAGGCTCGGTGGACACGCCTGGCTGCGACTGCGGCACTCACACTAGGGCTCAGCGAACAGGCCTGGGTGCGGGTAAGTTGCCCGCAGATGGTCTCAATTAAAATGGCCGGCTGACTTCATCTGAGCTGTAGCGACTGGAGCAGCCATCGTGTTTCAGGCGTGCTGGTGGCAGAAGTAAGAACGCCAGCACAACCGGTCGAGGCAGGAATGAACTCTGAACTGACCGCGTGCGCCATTGGGCGGCAATTCGTGGACAGGTCTTCATTCGCCCAACACCTCGTCGGCTATGACGCACTTACGAGCACGCTTTGGGCGACAGATACCTAGTTATTGAAAAGCTCTCACCGTCAACATGCCTTTTCGCCAGGTATTAGCCCGCAAAGCGGACTTGGCCCGCAAAGCGTCTTGGTACACCGGTGTCCGCGAGAGGCAGCAAGGAGGGCGCTTAGTCATAATTTGTTGTGATGTATTGTGATGTATGTATGTGATGTATTGTGATCACTGACTTCTACGTGGTGTGGAATAGCGATATGTCCGATTAAAGAGAGTGTTTTGTTCATTCGCCATTGTAAAATCTGTGAGCCGAATTGACTTCAGTCAGAATATCGGTGCTGCCTTGATGAAGTTGATGTGCGGGCCATCGAGGGTGAACACACATGATCTTCCACCAACTTGTTAACGCCGAGGATTTCCTGACGCCACTGGTGGTTGGCCTTTCTACTTCACAGTCACGGAATATTAAAAGGCGCGTGACGCTCGTTAAACTTCATATTCAGCGAGAGGCATACTGAGAACCGCCATCTTCCTCACGGAACATTTCCTTTAGTGTCTCCCGCGATGGGCCTACAGTTTTATCTAGCTGAATTTATGATGAGATAGCGCCTGCGAGTTTACTTCGCTGAAAAGGAAGGCGGAGCTTTGACTTGACTGAAAGTAGCCGCTTATTCTGATTTGCATATTAGTTAGTGCCAGCCGCGAGATAAAGGAGACATGTGCGGTAGCTGGTAAGCATGGGTAGGTGCCAGTAGTAGTGCAGGTGTGGAGAAGCAGTGGGTAGTAAGGATGGAAAGGCTGTTCACGTTGGTTTAGACTGCCATCCGGTGTCCTCTGAAACGCTGGTGGCAAATTCCCCCATCATCACACTTTTGCACACTTTATATCATGGATGCGTTGTTGCAGCTCGCTGGCAAGGCGCAATCTGTTCGGTAGGTTGTCAAAGGGGCCTCTTGTACGTCATGGTGTATTGGGGTTGTAAAATAATTGTTTTTCGCGAGGTGTGCGGTGTCGAGAAACGTGTGGAGGAACTTCGAAATTCGCCATGGGAACGATGTGGCATAAAATGACATTACGCTCCTAGAACTCAGTCTTGGGCAAGTTGCACTTATTACGGTGAATAACGGTGTGTACTTATAACAGTATTATTCGCTGTTTCTATGGAAGAAGCAATGCTTACACCAGCAACTTCTTATCGAATAGCACATCACATCATGCGTGGCTACATCACATGGAATCGCGTGACAAGATGTCGATGCATTACTGTCCACAAAAGTGAGGATATACATGCTGGTTATAAATACGACATGGTTAGAAACGAGGGACGTAGCCTGCCCACACATCATCGGAAAGCACCATGTCAAAATGTTTTGCGGGAAGATGTCGATTCATTGTTCATTAAGTGGTGTGTTCTACCTATTTTTAGGTACGTGCATCATTGTGATGTAGGGAACGAATAGTCCAGATGTAAGTTGCCCGTTTCACAATCGAAAGATTGTGGGTTCGAGACACACCTGTCGCTACTTTTCGCCCGCGGCCAATCGGCGTGGGAGATTGGCGACGCTGCATCATTCAACGGTCGACGTGTCGTAAAACCAATAACCACCACCACCACCACTATGGTGCAGTTGCGGATCCAGGGTGCCACGGGGTCATGCTCCCCCTTCTTGAGCCCCATCAGGGCCCAAGAAGGCCATTGAACATGTGTTTTTACATAGGCCGTGACGAAGAATACGATCAATTTTCGGGTATTTTCTGGCATTCTAGTCATTCCGGCGACCAGAACGCGCCCCAGTGGCGATTGAAAGGTCCCTGCGTTGCTGTCAGTGTCTCTGGGCTGACATGAAGAGCGCCTGGGCGACACAAGTGGCCGGCTGGTGGATATGGTCCAGAACCGATGGAGAGGGTCCCCAAATCAACGAAGAGTTCTCACGCGCAAACGCTAATGACCCCGGTCCCAGCCGACGTGAAAGGTATCTAGGATGACGGAGGAGGTCCCGGACTTTTGAAAGTGTTCCTAGCTGATGGCGAGGTCCCCCGAGCCAACGAAGAGGGCCCTTGAGCCAATGGAGATGGTCCCGCGTGTCCAGTGGGCATCCTGAGCCGATATGAGGGGGCTAGGGCCCATGCAAAATTGTTCCAAGAGGGCGCACACAATTTTATAGGAGCCCTGATAGACTGGGCCCCTTGAAGTGATTAGAACCCTTTGACTACCCAGGGTATCTCACCGTTGCTCAAAGGCCCTCTGCTTGCCGGGGCCCTCCCCGTCAGGACGACGGCCCTTCTAATGACCCGAGGCCCCCTATGTCAACGCAGGACCATTAATATCTGCTTGGACCTCTCTGACGCTCCAGGGGCCTTCATAGAGACTCGAACTCCCTCCAATGATCCTATGTACTCTTTGGTGGCCGGGGGTCCTTTCTGCTGGTCCTGGAGCCCTCTCAATTGGCTCAGGGCCTCTTTTTACTGGCCGGGATCATCTCCGTCTGGTCGAGAACCTTTCAAACGAGCTGGGCCCCTCCGTCTGCCCAGGGCTCTTCATATCGGCTTGGATCCCTCCGTCAGTCCAGGTGTCTGTCATGGCGGTTCGAAGCCCTCCCCGATGGCTCGGGATCTTTTCCGGTGTCGGTTCGAAGCCCTCCCCGATGGCTCGGGATCTTTTCCGGGTCGGTTCAGCCCTCCCGATGGCTCGGGATCTTTTCCGGTGTCGGTTCGAAGCCCTCCCCGATGGCTCGGGATCTTTTCCGGTGACTAAGGCCCTCAGATGAGGGTTCTCTCCGTCTGTTCAGGGTAACCTTCCGTCTCCTCAAGGTCGCTACCCGTTGACTCGCGGACCTTTTTTATTGGTCGGGACCCTCTCTGTCATCCCAGGGGCCTTCCATAGAACCGAAACCCCTCCGCCCACCCAAAGACCCTTCACTTCGCCCGGAGCCCGAAGTCATCAGCCTCTGCTCTCGAGCGCTCTCCTTTGTTTCGGGGCCTTCATCATCGACTCAGAACAGTCTACATCAGCTCGGAACCTCTTAATCGGTCAAGAGGCTCCTGATCGGTCCACCGGAGGTTCCTCACCTCGGCCCAGAAGCTCATCACACCAGGCCCTGGTCCCATCAAGCCTCCCAAGCTCCGAAGGGCTCATCAGCGCTCTAGGACCACCAACTTTCAAGTGGAACAGGTACCCCATCAGGTCTGAAGGAGCCTATTAGTTCCCACTTGTCCCTCCAGGTCCTGGAACTTTTTTGTTCGCGTCTAAAACTGAAGTTAGTCCAAGCTCCAAACAGTTTGGAATGGTATAAAATTGAATGCGCTGCGATCCGTCTTGACTCCACAAAACCCCCAAGTCTGACGCTGGCTATGGCACGATGCTACCTGCAATACAGCTCCATTTTCTGAGCGTCCCCTCTTCTCGCCCTCACGGTCAACACAAAAATGCACGATAGGGGCACCAAAATCCTGGACACTTCCTCCGGTTGGGCAAGTGCTGGATCCACCACTGCTGTGGTGTACCCACCACTGCTGCTGTATGCCCCTCCTGCTTTAATATCTATGAACAGAGCAAACACTGAGGAGATAGATGCCGTCTCCGTTCGATTTTCGGCGCGTAGCAGCATTGACAATTTTACCGCCAAGTTGAAGCCTCCGTGATGGCTAATGTTTGATGGTGGCCGGGAAGCCTCCGTGATGGCTAATGTTTGATGGTGGCCGGGAAGCGGGTACGCCAGATATCACTGTATTTGAGCATACATTAATAATAACTTGTGCTGGCAATAGGATTAGGAATACTGAAGGGGAATGGGTAGATGCTTAGCTACGACGGCCGGATGCTGCAGTTAGATGTTGAAGATCTTAAATGACCCGACTTGAGTGCATGGTTTGTAAGCAGTCTCTGACAGGACGTGGGTTCGACTCCTATACATCGGCAATTATTATGTGACTCGGAAAGTCCAGCTGCAGGCTGAATGGGGTTTCCAGCGGCGCCGACGTGTCGGTGTGTGGACCGCATTCTAAATGGTCGGGTGAAATGCGCCGTTGAACTGGAATTATGCCACAGGGAGGTGGGGTCCCGCTGCATTCAATAAGCTGGGGTTAGCATGAGCCTTGTCCCGCAAGTCAACGCCAGTGAACAATCGGAGTTTTCTGAGAACTGCCCGTGAACCCCAACCGGCACATGCGAAGGAGACGCCACACTGAGGCCCCTCCCGTCCCCCTGGGTCACATGCAAAAGAGAAATGTGCATGCAGCGGATTGCAGCAGTGGGTGCGGGGCGACAGGCGAGATTTAGAGACGTCTGTCGAGGCTGGTGTGTCGCACGGTACGTAAGATGCTGAACATTCTAGCCAATACCACGTCCTAATTTACAAAAGAACTATCCTCCAACATACTCCGCACCTGCCAATACCTATCTGTCTATTTACTCCTGTTGGCTTGGTGCCGTGTAACACATGCGTGTATCGGGGGCCCCATCAGCAATTTACAACTCCATCTATGCCCCCTTAAAGTGGCTTGCACAATGTACACCTACTGGTATAAATCTCGACCCAAGGGCTCCATGCCTGTACAGAATATTCCAATTGGGATCGCACATAGGCTAAGTGCAGTGCTTGCATGGCTTCCTTGCTGTTATACCCTACACTCCTATGAATGATTCCCAACATTCTGATTGGCATGTTCCTAGCTGAGGTCATCATTGCTTTTTTATGCTTCCAGGTCATTTGAAGCTAACACACCATCGTCTGTTTCCTTTTCAGCAACATCCAGTTCCCTACCTCCCATTGCATATCTGAAAGTCAGACCCCAGACCTCAGACGCATAACAGTACACGGTTTATAGTTGAAAGACATCTGCCATTGACCAGCCCACTTTTTAGCTAATCGAAGTCTAGTTGGATACTACTAGTTTGACCACTACTGTTAGCCACTCCTAGCAGCTTAATGTCATAAGCAAATTGGAACACCCTATATGTCGTTCACAAAGATGAACCCTACCTCAATGTCGTTCACAAAGATGATAAAGAAAAGTGAAATTATATTGCATACATGTCTGTGTAAAGGAAGGTCTCAAGCAATTTGCTACACCGAAAGTGATTAAATTTCCATTCTAAACTACCCCTGGATGCGTCTTAACCTGAGAGCTGTAAAGAGCGTTTCTACCTAGATACTGTCCTGGTGATGTTTTATGAGCCAGCATATAATTTGGATCATTACATTGCATCGGCGACTGTTTAGGTTCCAAGTCCATCAAACTGGCAGCAGATTGCTGTTCTAATTTGGTTTAATATTCGCTGCATGTCCAAGAAGTGCATACTACTCAAAATTTTCCTACAAATTTGCACATAACTACATGAAGTTGAGTGATTGCTGAACTCCACTAAGCAGGCGCTTGCCGATGCATTTGCAGGATGAGGCCCTCCCAAAAACAAACGAAGAACAACACTTGTAGGACCACGATAACACCGTTATTGCACGAGACATCCTGACGCCCAACACTGTCACACCTGCGTGACGTGATGACCGCACACGGCTGACGGCAGTAGACACACTGTACATCAGATCGTGACGTGATGACCGCACACGGCTGACGGCAGTAGACACACTGTACATCAGATCGTGACATGATGACCGCACACGGCTGACGGCAGTAGACACACTGTACATCAGATCGTGACATGATGACCGCACACGGCTGACGGCAGTAGACACACTGTACATCAGATCGTGACATGATGACCGCACACGGCTGACGGCAGTAGACACACTGTACATCAGATCGTGACATGATGACCGCACACGGCTGACGGCAGTAGACACACTGTACATCAGATCGTGACATGATGACCGCACACGGCTGACGGCAGTAGACACACTGTACATCAGATCGTGACATGATGACCGCACACGGCTGACGGCAGTAGACACACTGTACATCAGATCGTGACATGATGACCGCACACGGCTGACGGCAGTAGACACACTGTACATCAGATCGTGACATGATGACCGCACACGGCTGACGGCAGTAGACACACTGTACATCAGATCGTGACATGATGACCGCACACGGCTGACGGCAGTAGACACACTGTACATCAGATCGTGACATGATGACCGCACACGGCTGACGGCAGTAGACACACTGTACATCAGATCGTGACATGATGACCGCACACGGCTGACGGCAGTAGACACACTGTACATCAGATCGTGACGACGCACACGGCTGACGGCAGTAGACACACTGTACATCAGATCGTGACATGATGACCGCACACGGCTGACGGCAGTAGACACACTGTACATCAGATCGTGACATGATGACCGCACACGGCTGACGGCAGTAGACACACTGTACATCAGATCGTGACATGATGACCGCACACGGCTGACGGCAGTAGACACACTGTACATCAGATCGTGACATGATGACCGCACACGGCTGACGGCAGTAGACACACTGTACATCAGATCGTGACATGATGACCGCACACGGCTGACGGCAGTAGACACACTGTACATCAGGTGCACCGCGCCTGTCATCGACATACAAACCAGGCGGCTGACACAACTTCCGCTGTATGACAGGGTTATGGTGCAGTGGTTATAGCCGTTGGTTAACGTTATTTATTATATCGATGTTTGTCTTGTGATGCTGTATGTATCGGAACACTATCGAATCTTGCAAATGGCTCAAATGGTTTCAAACGCCACTAGCCATATTTTGCATCGGCATACAGCATGTAACCGAAAAGCGATCCAAGCGCACGAAGACAGAGGAAGGTTGTGGACACCGAACAATGAGTTTGATATTAAAAGATCAAGCGAAAACACTTGCACACCTCCCATCAAATACCATTGGAAGCATAAATGTCACATTCGATGATACATACATTATGTGCATCGACATCACACATGCACGAATCTCCTGATAAGCGCGCTCGTATATGAGTACGATTCATATACGTCGTGCGGTTGATGACCCCCCACCCCCCGATGTGGCACGGGAGTCGAAATACGGATAGTTTTCTAGCGCACTATGCAGATCATGTAGGCAGACTCACCGCGTGCGGAACCAGCAGAGCTCACAGCCCTAAGAAGCCCTCCTTCAGTTCTTCATCAAGTTGAGTCACTACCTGTGACGTCACCGAGACTATCGCCTCTTTCTATTCTCCTCGACCTGGTTGACATCCATGTCTGGGGGCTCTATCCACCTCTGTTCCCTAGCACTTATGTGGTATGTTAAATTTTGCCTAATTCTATACAGGTCCACTACCCACATGTCGATAGAAAGACCCTGTGCGTGGAAATGCACGGCTATGGGATTGTTATGCTGCTTTCGAATCCTAGATAGATGATTTTATGTGCGAGAATGCGAGGTTCCTCCTGTACTTCCGACATAGCAAATTGAATTGCATTGTGCGGACGCTATGTCACACCCTAGATAATTTCGCATACGACTAAATTCCATTTCCGGCCTTGTTCCATTCGACACTATTTTGCCTGTCCGTATGAATAATTGCCGTTTTATATAAAATACCATACTTCTGCCCTGTTGGCATTGTGGAAATCTGCCCTGTTGGCATTGTTGGCACAACTGGAATACTGGGTGGGCACGCGGTAAATCGGTAGGTGATGACCTTATCGATGCTTCCGGCAATGATAGTTGCATGGGAATATTGACAGAAAATATCCCCACAAAAAATAGCACTTGATGCGTAATCATCTGACTCACTAATTTCACTAAGTCCTATAAGAATCATGAAATGTACTTTTCGTAAAGAAGAGGGTATTAGCTAAAGATGAGAAAACCCACAATGACGTCGAAATAATCCATGGTGATGGAGATAAAGCTAGCGCTAGTGACTGTTATAAGCTTGACGGCATTTGCGACGCTTCTGGTATCTTGAGAATGATGATCCATGTAACTGTGATCGTGATTAAGTGATGCTTCATCCCATGCAACTGATTTCGTGAAGTTAAAAGTTCGTTAATAGCAGGTCAGAACAAGTTCTCCCAAGATGAAAAGGTCCACTTAAATTTTTAACATATCAAGACCATGCGTCCCATGATCTCGAATAAGGGAATGCCACTGATTGTGGGGGGGGGGGGGTCTGAATAATTATCGAAAACCACTAAAAAACGAAAGATTTCGACAATACCCCATTGAGGAAGCAGTGGAGTTAATATTCCATTTTGGGGTATACATTATAGCAAAAAGACAAAGTCTTACCTTCAGTGATAAATTATTTTACAGGGTATGTATGGTATTGAAAGCTGCCAGTTTAGACTACATTCTGACTGAACCACACATCTTGCTGACAATCCTCCTCCCGGCTTAGAGAGTAGCCTGGAAGTGGCATCCACCTCTCCCTAATCCAACGCTTCATTCTCAATAATCTCAATTAGGATTTATGGAAAGCTTCGGTTGTGCTGATGTCTAAGGTGAGGATGTTCACTCAATACTGAATGGTCAGGCCAGGGCTTGGGCCAGGCTCGAGGATATAACGAATTTGTGCTGATATATGCTGCTCCTGAAAAATGTATATAAAAATAAAACGCTTCCATTGCCATGTTGCAGCCGAATATGTGGGAAACAGTTTTTCGATGAGGGAAAGGCAAATATTACTTTTTGTTTTCAATTCGCTAAAACACAGATATCGTTATGCCAAAGTATCCGAGCATAATAATTGGATCACAATGGATATCTACGGATGTTGTATACTGTGCGGAGGTTGTATATTCATAGTATAACAGTTTTATATTTCATCGAGACGGGGGAGGGCAATATCTGCTCACTAGGAGAAGTTGGGGAGGCATTTTCCGCCACTGCGGGGGAATCTGCTCCTCCTCGCCGTTAGCATGCTATCTGAGGTCCCGCTGTGTTCTAGTAAAAGTGAGAGATTCTCAGTGAAAAAGAACATTCAAACGTAAATTTTATCACAGGCAAAACACAAAAAGAGTTATATTTTCCCGGTGGGGACTGCAGCTGTGGTCGAGGCCAAAAGCGGCTCTTGATATGCAGCGCACAAATTAGCATGGCTTGGTGGAGCAAGAACATTAAAAAAACGCTTTTTCATGAACATTGAAATATACTAGACCGACCTTAGAAACGCACGCAGGCAAGATATATACCTATAAGTCACAGCTTAAAAGTCGAATAATAGTGGACGGTATGCCATAATGTACTAGCACGCAATTTTACGCCGATTATTTGTTTGGCTTAGTGCAGCACCATTAATTGATGCAGTTATGCTCAGTCGAATATCTGGCATCCACATATGCCCGGCAATTGTGGCCGTCCTCGGTGACTACCATTTCCCTTTGTGCCCCTAACATGACGACCACCCAGCGTCCTTCCTGCTCTGCGCCGGCGTCATCTATTCGTCGTGTTGAGACCGCCCGCCGGCTTCGGCGGGTGTCCGGTGCCCCGACCTACGGAGACGAGACTGTCCCCTGCTGCCACCATTGCCAGCACTCAGATGTTATCGGACTGTCCGGCCCTCGCCAGATGTGGCCGGCGATTCTGCCGGCACTCAGATGTTATCGGACTGTCCGGCCCTCGCCAGATGTGGCCGGCGATTCTGCCGGCACTCAGATGTTATCGGACTGTCCGGCCCTCGCCAGATGTGGCCGGCGATTCTGCCGGCACTCAGATGTTATCGGACTGTCTGCCCCTCGCCAGATGTGGCCGGCGATCCTGCCGGCACTCAGATGTTATCGGACTGTCCGGCCCTCGCCAGATGTGGCCGGCGATTCTACCGGCACTCAGATGTTATCGGACTGTCTGCCCCTCGCCAGATGTGGCCGGCGATTCTACCGGCACTCAGATGTTATCGGACTGTCTGCCCCTCGCCAGATGTGGCCGGCGATTCTGCCGGCACTCAGATGTTATCGGACTGTCCGGCCCTCGCCAGATGTGGCCGGCGATTCTGCCGGCACTCAGATGTTATCGGACTGTCTGGCCCTCGCCAGATGTGGCCGGCGATTCTGCCGGCACTCAGATGTTATCGGACTGTCCGGCCCTCGCCAGATGTGGCCGGCGATTCTACCGGCACTCAGATGTTATCGGACTGTCTGCCCCTCGCCAGATGTGGCCGGCGATTCTGCCGGCACTCAGATGTTATCGGACTGTCTGCCCCTCGCCAGATGTGGCCGGCGATTCTACCGGCACTCAGATGTTATCGGACTGTCCGGCCCTCGCCAGATGTGGCCGGCGATTCTGCCGGCACTCAGATGTTATCGGACTGTCTGCCCCTCGCCAGATGTGGCCGGCGATTCTACCGGCACTCAGATGTTATCGGACTGTCCGGCCCTCGCCAGATGTGGCCGGCGATTCTGCCGGCACTCAGATATTATCGGACTGTCTGCCCCTCGCCAGATGTGGCCGGCTATTCTGCCGGCACTCAGATGTTATCGGACTGTCTGCCCCTCGCCAGATGTGGCCGGCGATTCTACTCCGCGGCAGAGATCAAAAGCGGTCACGGCGACCGCGGACTATGTTTCTAAGTTACCAGGTGTTGGATGGGACTGGGAACGAGGTCGACGAGGTGGCACCTGACATGGAGCGGACAAATTAGCAGGGCTTGATGGGGCAAGTTTTGACGTGGCATGCTGGACACATGAGTTTCTTTTTTGCATATGGTTCAACATCCCATTCAAGGTTGGCTCGACGGTTGATCGTGGACGCCCGCCCTTGTTACAACACGGTAGCTACTCACTTATTTTTCCATACACCATTTACTGGCCTCTTGATTTCCTCGTAACCTCTCGAAGCAATGGATGGATCGAAATGAAACGAAGTACACCGGATGACCTGTTAAATTCGCGGGACCATATTTCGGTTTTCCGACCTCGAGTTCACGGATGACGTCACATGTCAGGTCATGTAAAACGAATAAATATTTATGGAGCATTGTTTAGCTCTAAAAAATGTGTGTCAAACGGATCGCGTGGGTGACTATTCAGACAAAATGGGGAGTGCAATTGTTATCTTGATGTCGTCTGTACATGTCACATAGTGTGGACAAATAAGGTCAAGGGCAAATATGGCCATATGAGGCCACGGCACATTTGTATAGACCTGCTGCACGCAAAACATGTCTGCCAGTCAAATTACGCGCGAAATAAGGAACTTGATATTACATAGTCGCACATGAAGCCAAAAATATTCCAGCATTTATCCCAGATATACCACGATATACATCACACTACATACGTCTCGCTATGTTGTGATGTCCAAGTTGTGTATTGTCCCTGCGCAATGATGGAGGACACTACCAGAGTATTTCTGATGCGCTGAATTCTGATCTCACGTCTATTTATACCATACACTTCACGCAATATGACCCTGGATCAGGTCATAGACAGCCTAGATTGACCTGGCACACTGAAGATATGCTAACCATATATGGATGTGATCTGATTCGCGTAGATGTATTTGTTCCACCTTCTATTAGTCGTACCATCGGCGGACCCCATGTGAGCACCTACAAATGCATGTATGTTATATTGACATTACCTAAGATCGCCATGCATTCAGTGCATAGCCTACTCATTCATGTATAGGTATCAGACATTTGAGCCTGTTAGCGGCAGCGGTTTCGGCGCTATTCAGAATGAGTTGTGGGGAGGGAGGGCGTACAGATCCCGTCCAGTTACCCGTGGGTTAACAGTGAAACGGAGGGCACGAACACCATTCCAAGGGATCGCTAAGCTTGCCGAAACTGAGTACACACTCTTGGTCCACCGCAGATTTATCTTCCCTCGACTACTCCAACTCTGCGAGTTTTCTGTCTAGGTCAGAGGCCTGCGCCTTGATGGCATCCTTGGTCAGGGGTACATCTCTCACCAGAGCTCTGTGAGAGATGTATATGATATGGGTCTCACAATGTTATAATATCTGGTATCATGATGCTATATGGGGTGGTCATAGTGGAGACATGCATCTATTCATTTTTGTATTTGATACTTGGACCTTATTTATATAATATGTCGTGTAAATTCGTGACTCACCTGAGGTACAAGCACGCGGAAAATGCTGAGAGCTACTTGTTTAGACATTCAGGATGATGTCTCGGCAACTAGAATCACCAAACACCATATGGGTCTGAAACTACTTGATATTTGTGGCTCCCATGTCCCACACGTTGAATTGTGTGCTTGATTCAACACGGAACGAATATTTCAACCTCGACATCTTCACAGCAGTATTATGCAGTAGACACGGAAATTTTGCGTTTTCGAAATTTCAGCGAGACGCGAAATATACACAACAACGTCTCAACATGCTCGTCTCTTATATCTTCTGTGACGCTTTGAGACGGATGTAGGAAAGGAAATATACGTCAAGGGCAAGTTGCACGATTCATATATGCCCATAAAGTGGTACTCTAGAATAAAATGTGATTTACCGAACTGTCTGAACGGCGGTTCTGAGACCTGCGCTCACTGTTTGGAGTTATGGTCTATAATAACCAAATCTATAGCTTAAACGTCATCATAACTGTTACATGAAACATTCAACTTACATGCATATTTGTACATTTTAACTTGCATACATTTTACGTGCATATTTGTAATAGTGATCGTTTGAGAATATTATGGCCCCACATGGTAAAAATCGGAGTGACACAATGAGATTCTAGAAGGGAATGGATGATTCTGCCTTTATCCTTCCTTTTCGTTTCCTGCGTGTCTGTACATGTATTCTTTAACTTTTGCAAGGCTAAGTTAAAAATAAAGCTAAGGATGACCAGATGTCACGGCAGTGCATTACTGCCGACATGCATAGTAATCAGACGGCATGTTTCCAAGATTGCAGAGGTTCAGTTCCTCTCAATTAATCACCATTGAATATAATTAGGCAAAGGGTACGCGCATGCATGTAGATCCTGAGTGGATCGGAGGGCGCCGCTTGGGATCTCCCTAGTTGGTATCCTTCTTTTGCCATTTTCCATATTCAGTCTGAAACTGTTCGGGCCCAGACACCTTGGTTTAGTGAGAGACCACCAATGTTGGGCGGGGGCCTGATGAATGGCTACAGACCTTATCACTCACGTTAATAAGAATAACTCTAGGGATCTTCGATTTGGACGTACATAAACAACAGTAGCATCGATACCTCTGGCAACAATATCCCTGGTGGGTCTGTGGCCAGCTTCCTGATGCCAGAGCAGGCCGGGACGTCATGTGATGGGGGTTCTGATATCAATGTGGCCTGGAACGTCAAGTGGCTGATAACGAGGCTCTGATATCAGAACAGCCCGAGACGAGAACTTGCCAGAATTCTGAGATCAGAGTAGCCCGGAATGTGAAATAGCCAGGCTTCTGACGTCAACGCAGCCCATGACGTGAAGCATGCCGAATTTTGACGTCAGAGCAGCCCGGGACGTCACGTGACCATGCTTCTAACGTCAGAGCAGCCCGGGACGTCAAGCGACCATGCTTCTGACGTCAGAGCAGCCCGGGACGTCAAGCGACCATGCTTCTGACGTCAGAGCAGGCCGGGACGTCACGTGACCATGCCTCTGACGTCATAGCAGGCCGGGACGTCACGTGACCATGCCTCTGACGTCAGATCAGGCCGGGAAATCACGTGGCCATGCCTCTGACGTCATAGCAGGCCGGGACGTCACGTGACCATGCCTCTGACGTCAGATCAGGCCGGGAAATTACGTGACCATGCCTCTGACGTCAGAGCACGCCGGGACGTCACGTGACCATGCCTCTGACGTCATAGCAGGTCTGGACGTCACGTGGCCATGCATCTGACGTCATAGCAGGCCGGGACGTCACGTGACCATGCCTCTGACGTCAGAGTAGACCGGGACGTCACGTGACCATGCTTCTGACGTCAGAGCAGGCCGGGACGTCACGTGACCATGCCTCTGACGTCAGAGCAGGCCGGGACGTCACGTGACCATGCCTCTGACGTCAGAGCAGGCCGGGACATCACGTGACTGGCGGTGCGGAGGCGGGGGCAGCTGACGTCTTCACCAAGAGCTGCTGGCAGACGCCGCCGCCGATAGGAGCGCCGCCGACGGGCGCGTACCGTTTGATTTGTGGCCCGTGTCAGAGGTGACCGATCGTCCGCACGTTCGGCTCACGTGCTTCTCCAAAGCGGCACCTGGGATAGCGCTGTGCCGTGCGGCAATAGGAAGGGCTGAAGTGCTTTTTTCTTTTCTTTTCTTTTCCGTGACGCACGGCATGCTTGTTTTCGGAAAAGTTGGCAGATTATGCATCTGAGCATATTTAGTTAATAATTGGTGGTTGTTAGTGATTATTGACAATTATTGGTGATGTGCCAGGTGTGTCCTTCATGCTCTCTGTGAGCAGAGCACCTGCAGTGCGCCTGCTGAAGCACCCTTGTCTGAAAATGCGTGTCTCACAAACCGTTAACGTAGCAACTGGGAGCAATGCCAGGCTTCGGATTATCATGACATGTGAGAATAATTGCTCCTTCAAGGGTTTATTTTTCCTCACAGTCCAGCATCAGCCTCCTTGCTCGGATAATACTACGAGGGTAAAGTCCCATCGGCGTGCCATGACTGGAATACAACGACAGCATGCTTTCTTGGTCGGACACATCTGCTATAAATCGCTATAGAGGAACACCTACTATACATACCTGTTATGCTGTAAGGAGGCTATAGGGGAGCTGTGCGAGCGAAAGCAAGTGATAAAGGAAAAGTGCAAATTCACCAAATTGCATCACCCAAGGCAGAAACGAAAGGCGCCGCCCCTCCCTGGGATGGAACTCGAGTTGCCGGAATATGAGTCAAGCACGTCAGCTACTTGCTATCCGAGGCGGATGGCACGTGCCGGCTGCCGGGCCAGGTGCATGGTAAGCTGCCCACGCGCCGCGACTCTTCGCCACAAACCCCGCTCTTTGAACACAGATTGCGAGTGCTTCAGGACGAGTATTGCGATGAAGATTGGCAAATATGGAGCTGAACAGAGCAGATCTGGCTCTGTGCGATACAATTTGAACATGGACTGCAGCGTTATACCGTGAAGCGCTGTCGGAGCCTGCCATTGAACGGAAATGCCGGCGCGACTCTCTCAAACGAATTGGATCACGTTATGGAGAGTATTGGGAAAACGGCAAAAATCGAAATTAAAAGGACACGTCTCACTGAGTGGCGTAATTAGGATCGGAAACACTAACAAAGCGTTACTGGGGTTTGGGGTCGGGCAGGTCCAATCCGGACCGGGCTGAACCTGGCTGGACCGGGCCAGACTGGGCCGGGCCGAACTGGAACGAGCCAGACTGGACCGGGCTGGACTGGGCCAGACTGGACCGGGCCAGACAGGACCGGGCCAGACTGGACTGGACCGGACCAGACTGGACGGGGCCAGACAGGACCGGGCTGGACCGGGTCAGACTGGACCGGGCCAGATTGGACCGAGCCAGACTGGACGGGGTCAGACTGGGCCGAGCTGATCTGGGCTTGACTAAGCCAGACAGCACAGATGAACTATTTGGCACGTGCACGGGAGACTCGTTCAGGTTTTGTCGTCCCCCGTAATACAAGTAGATCACTACATAAGTGCCACATCTAGTTTTTGGTTTTTGTTCGGTGTTTTCAAGTTTAGTCTCGGGGACGGCTAGCCCTATTGATTTCTGCCTTTAGTGATGCACTTTCATGAATATATCGCATCCAAATTTACTCTGTCTTCGCATACACGCACGTGACTATGCCCTGAAGAATGCGCCTATAACTTATAGACCTGCTCTGTGAGCATTTGTACCCGATTGTTCAGCTCCATACCTTATATTGGTTTGAAAATGAGCAAACTTCACTTCTCCCTACTGCAAAACGGTGCAGCGTTATTTGCACCCGTATATGGTGCAGTCTTCAACTGTTTTATAGGCTGCCAATATTAACTCAGCCCTGATTTAGCTCCAGAAAAAGTGTTGTCAAAAATCCTCCCGTGAACAGATTATCCATGTGAAATAATGCAATTAAACAAACCATGCCAACACCAAGGTTCTTACAGGTAAGGCTGGACCATCTTTCTCCGCATCAGAAGTGGAGACTCGTCTCCACTCGTCTTGTCCGAATCGACTCGCCTCGACTCGTCGAGTCTCCACGTCTCGGCGGGGACATAAAGACATAAAGACATAAAATATTAGTGCAACTATGAGCCACAAGGGCCCTTCTTGGTTGCACTCTGTACACTGAACCAGTTGCCCACCAAATCTATCAATCAGCCCTCCCTGTAATACTGAAAAGCAAGCCCTCTATTCTTATAATGATTGTCTATGCTGTTTTTAAAGATGTTCAACGTGCTGCTACTGACAATGTTTCTGGCAGCTGGTTCCAGTGTTCTACTGCCCTGTTGGTGAAGAAGGTCTGCTTTAACCTTGTTCTGCTGTGGTTAACTTTAATTGTGAATTTATGACCTCTAATTGCATCATTTCTGTTCAATTTACATTTACAGGCAATAACAGGCAACTGACAATAACAGGCAACAAACAATACAGGCAACTGAAAATGACTTCGTTGAATGAACTATCATATCGGATATTTAAAGGACTCATTTTACGGCTCAACCTCGTGGCGGAAAATACAATTTGTAGAAAAGATAATCATGCAGCCATACCTAAAAGTAAAGTCTAAAAAGTAGCATTGCCCAATAGGAAGACATTCTCTTGAAAGCACATCTAAAAATACGTAAACAAAACTAAACTTCACCAGGAGATGAAGCATGCGCATAATGTACAAAGCAGTAATAGCGGTTCAAATTGGATACGATATCTGCACGGTTCCTTACATTATTTTGCGTTGGACAGGCTGTTCACGGGAGGGTACGCAAGATCCAGGAACCTTAACTTAGGGTAGGGTTCCTCAGGCAACCGCATTAATTAGATGAAGAGGACAAGGGCGCCCGTTGCTGTGCACCGTATTTGCAGGTGCGTCAGCTGGTCTGGCCATGCTGCGCTTGCTCTCCCACCCATGGACCCCTCCTCTCATTGCTTTAATATTTAGTTTGCCTAACTGAATATCGACATCGCTGTGATCAATCGCAGCAGGCCTGGTAGCAGTAAGCAAGGTCGCATGACATTTCCACAGTGAGGAAATGCAGACGTTCCTCATATTTAAAGTAACGTTGATAGAGTGTACTTTATATCCCGATAGCATTTCTCCCTATCTGTTAACTTTATTGGTTTGCATCGCCTTGTTTATTCGTAAACTCACATTTTCTGTTGGGTGGTTTCTCGTTGGCCATTGGGGGTCTTTCTCTTCTCTCCTACTGTCATCCTCTCTCAAATTAGGGAGCCTCCTCATCAATCTTATAAGTGTTACATTGTATATTATGCAATGCATAATAATGCACGTTTTGGTGATTGACAGTGCTCCGTTATCCATGTATGATGGATTTATACATCGTCCTGCTCGAGGCGTCCAACAGTGCGGCATTTTGCGTGTCTGCTCACTTCCGTCAGCCCCTGGCGGGGATCCTTCCGGGCATCGCTCACGCCGTCCCAGCGCCCGTCCCCTCCCGCGCCGGCAATGCCGCTCCGGCCCGCCGGCTTTCCATCGGCACCGACGGTCGATGAGAGCATCGGCACCGACACACCGCCACGGCTCATCCGCAACAGCCGTCTAACGCACAGCTGATGATGCCCCGCTCGTGCTTGCTGTTTTCAGCAAAAAAACATGATGATGATGAGCCATTGAGGTCCTCCACTTCCGCTTAATTTGATAGTGATGGTGTACGTGTAACAATGTTCCGACGTCGAGACAAAAACCGTCCTCAAGTGATGTTGAAGTGTTGTCACGCTGCTCCGAATGCTATTAATGGTCGTCTGATGAAAACCAGCTGATGACCACAAACATGTGTCATCCTTCATCTTTTGGAGATGGTCAAACAGCATATTAAGATTATAAGCCAAGAAGCATGATGTTCATGCCGATGGTGGATTTTAGTTTCAACAGGCAGTGTTTGAGCAAAACGTGGCCTCGCCTAAACACCACCCATGCTTCGGAAAATTAGCTTTAGCGTTAGAGGGATAACTTGAAAAACGTCATCTGGAAGACACCGTAGCTGTACCTAAAATATCCCCAAAAGTGAGAACATCTACTATGGGATCCCACAGCTATTTTTCCAGCCAGAAACGAAGAAGAAAGCATACAATCAAAGCTTGGGAAAACATGTCTTACAGAAGCTGCGTCAGCTTCTCATTCAATTCTGAGCACATTGTCCCGTTCAGAAAGCGCAGAATCCATTGGGACCAATTTGTTTTCACATTCACATTGTGTTCAGATGCAAAATCTGTCTGGTCTGTATCCTTAGGAAAAGCCCCAAGATAATGCTTATTAAGCCAGACGCGTGAGCCACCCATCAGGTGACGTTACGGCTGGCAGGTGACGTTACGGCAGGCAAGTGATGTTACGGCTGGCAAGTGACGCTACGTCTGGCAGGTGACGTTACGGCAGGCAAGTGATGTTACGGCTGGCAAGTGATGTTACGGCTGGCAAGTGATGTTACGGCTGGCAGGTGATGTTACGGCTGGCAGGTGACGTTAGGGCTGGCAGGTGGCGTTACGGCTGGCAAGTGACGTTACGGCTGGCAGGTGACGTTACGGCTGGCAGGTGACGTTAGGGCTGGCAGGTGGCGTTACGGCTGGCAGGTGACGTTAGGGCTGGCAGGTGGCGTTACGGCTGGCAGGTGACGTTAGGGCTGGCAGGTGGCGTTACGGCTGGCAGGTGACGTTAGGGCTGGCAGGTGGCGTTACGGCTGGCAGGTGACGTTACGGCTGGCAGGTGACGTTAGGGCTGGCAGGTGACGTTAGGCTGGCAGGTGACGTTACGGCTGGCAGGTGACGTTAGGCTGGCGGTGCGTTGGTGGGGGTGACGTTAGGGCTGGCAGGTGGCGTTACGGCTGGCAGGTGATGTTAGGCTGGAGGTGATTAGGGCTGGCAGGTGACGTTAGGGCTGGCAGGTGGCGTTACGGCTGGCAGGTGACGTTAGGGCTGGCAGGTGGCGTTACGGCTGGCAGGTGATGTTACGGCTGGCAGGTGACGTTAGGGCTGGCAGGTGACGTTAGGGCTGGCAGGTGGCGTTACGGCTGGCAGGTGACGTTACGTCTGGCAGGTGGCGTTACGGCTGGCAGGTGGCGTTACGGCTGGCAGGTGATGTTACGGCTGGCAGGTGACGTTAGGGCTGGCAGGTGGCGTTACGTCTGGCAGGTGACGTTACGGCTGGCAGGTGACGTTACGGCTGGCAGGTGATGTTACGGCTGGCAGGTGGCGTTACGGCTGGCAGGTGACGTTACGGCTGTCAAGTGACGTTACGGCTGGCAGGTGACTGAGTTACAGCTGGGGGAGATTGCACCGTTTCACCAGGGGACCGGCAGTTTGCACTATTTTAAATGAAAGAGGTCAATTTTGCCCTTTGCAAAAGAGTCCTTTGCAATTTTGTCCCCTTGCAACCTGCAAGAGTTTGACCTATTATGTTTTTGGGAAGTGGGTCTTTTTTCGCACCATAACATGCTTATGCTGTTTTGTTTCGATCTGAGCCGCATTTTCACCTTTAATTACCTCTTTGTTCGTGATTGGGCTTGGCATCTGCTGCTTTAAATCGTACCACTTACATTAACACAACAGGAAATCATTACATTTGACCGTTATGAGAATGTTTAACAGCCAGGGATGTGACTGCAGTCAGTCCTCAATGATCTAGCGTCGCTGATGCCATTTGTGTGGCCAGGGAAATGGGAGACCAAGTAGTCATGCCCCAGCCCCTGAAGACTACCCTGTGCCGACATTTTGCAATCAAATAGCATTTTAGGGGATTAGTAGTTAGATGCTTAGTAAATTAGTGGGAAGTATTCATGTGCCATGTGTATGTGAGAAGATCTGATGGTAGGCGCTGGATGGGGGTACAATTCCAGGCTTACCGAAGTGCAGAATCACGTCCCCATACACACGACAACTGTGCAAATCTTCACTTCCTCCCAACGATAGCCAATGCATTGAGCCAGGGTTCCCCTCAAACTGTTTCCTACGCCTCCATCACAAAGCCCAAGGATAGAAAATGCATTTGTTGACTAAGTTTCTGACTACATTTTCATTTGGACTGGCGGTATGGTTGACGTGGTCGAAATTTATCGTCCGGTATTTTGAAAGTGTTGCATGTTTTGTTTCCAGTTTGGCCAGTAGTTTCGGTGCTGACTGTACCACCACCTGCAAGACCGCGGACACCACGCTTCCCAACATTCAGCGCAGGTAGAAGCATTGACAAAGAGCATGAACATACGTGGATTCCAAAGAATTCACCGGAAATATTGGACAATGATACAGTTGATTAAAACATATTGGGCTTGAAACCTTAAGGGGTATACAACGCATTGGGGACTCTCCCCCATATAGTTGTATGCGAAAATCCGCAATTATTTATAGACTTCGAACAATAAAAGAGCATTAGCTCTCACAATGTTGGTACAAACTTCAAGCTCCCACCAATAACTTCCAATTATAATATGGATGGGATAGTCCTTCCAGCATCAAACAGGTCATGAACATATTGTTAGCCCTCCCCCCAGATATCTATGCATACATTTTTATTAATGTCTACCTGTGAGCACAAGGAGACGTTTTAACTCGGAATGCAAATTTGTGATTGTCAAACATCGGGGTAGATCATTTTCATTCCTCGCTCGTCCAGTTGGCAACCAGAAGCCATTCTTTCCATAATTGAGTTATCAGACGAGCATACGTTCCAAGCTTTCTGAGTCTGAAGAATTTCATCCACGCAACTTCCCTGGTGGGCTTGTCACCAATTTCAGGTAATGCATGGAACTATTTCGGCAATTCATTTTTGAGACAATGACGTTCTTCCAGGTACACAGTGAGGATTTTTTGCAGGCCGGGACATTTTAATCCGAGTGATTTATCGTCATTGCGCTGCATCGCCCGGCGGGCAGGGGCCGGCCGGTACGGGCAGGGGCCGGCCGGTACGGGGAGGGGCGGGCCGGTACGGGCAGGGACGGACCGGTACGGGCAGGGACGGGCCGGTACGGGCAGGGGCCGGCCGGTACGCGGAGGGGCGGGCCGGTACGGGCAGGGGCGGGCCGGTACGGGCAGGGACGGGCCGGTACGGGGAGGGGCGGGCCGGTACGGGCAGGGACGGGCCGGTACGGGCAGGGGCCGGCCGGTACGGGCAGGGGCCGGCCGGTACGCGGAGGGGCGGGCCGGTACGGGCAGGGGCCGGCCGGTACGGGCAGGGGCCGGCCGGTACGGGGAGGGGCGGGCCGGTACGGGCAGGGGCGGGCCGGTACGGGGAGGGGCGGGCCGGTACGCGGACCTGGACGTCAGGCTGCCGCTCAACCATCGACGGCGCGCCTCGTTCCAATTACCCGCCGCAGTCGGCATGGCGCGGCAAATCAACCGCTTCTATTATTTCGAATTTCCGATATGTGCGGCGGCGGCGGCGGCCGGCCAGCCGGCCGCCGTGCCGAGTGTCCATGTTACCGGTGGGCGGCGCCTGGCCGGCTGGCTCCGCCCCGTGCCGCTGCGCGCCAGCTGACGCGCGGCCGGGCGGCGCGGCGTCGCCGCGGGCGCGCCGGCCGACAGGCTATCCATTCCGGGTCGGCTGGCGGCCTGATTGACAGTGAGTGCGTCGCGCCGGGCGAGAGTGTGTGTGTCGGCAGCGGGCGCGCGGCGGCGTGCAACTCGGGGCGACAGGACCGGACTGCGGCCGAGGGACGAGAGCGCGCGCGCTATGCGGCGGACTGCGGTGTGAGCGCAGCTGTGCACGGTAACGACAGCGGACGGCCGCGGCGACTACACACACGGCCACCAGACATGGCCGGCACTCGCCCGGTGAGTTGGACACCCCCCGGCCGGCGCGTCCGCCACCGGCCGACCGACCGACCGCCGCCACCGTACAGCCGTCTGTCCGCGCGGCCGCCGCTGACCCGCCGGCTGTCTCTCTGTCCGCAGGAGGAGTACGGGCTCTCTCACTTCGGCGGCATGGACGGCATGGCGAGCGGCATGTACGACCCGCACGGCCAGCGGCCGCTGCACACGCTCGGCATGGCGCACTCGCCGGCGCACATGAGCCACGGCATCCACGCCTATCAGGCGGCCACCAACCACGTGTCGCCGCCGTCGCACCACGTGATGGGCGCCACGCAGACGGTGCCCGACGCCCAGAAGCGGGACAAGGACGCCATCTACGCGTGAGTTCTGGTGGGCGGCGCGCACATGTGCGCGCCAGCCGCCTCCGTCCGCCCCGGCTCGGTCGCTCCCCTCCCCGCACACACACAGCATCCGAGGCGTCTGCACAGACTCTGGCTGTGTTCCGACTGCGGGCCACACGGCAGGGCGGCTGAAGGGAGGGCCGGTGGGGCGCTGGGCGGCCCAAGGCCGACGGGCAGTGCGCCGGTCGGACAGCCTCGGCAATCACGGAGCCGGCGACAGATATGGTCAGCGGTATTGGCTGCCGTGGTGTGCTGCAGTTTGACAGGTCGGGTCGGCGCCTGACCGTTGTCACTGACCGCGCGAGTGGCGGGTGCACCGACCAGGTGGCGGCCCAGACGCCCTGCGTCGGCTCCCAATCGCCCAACCAGTCGCCCGTCTGACACGAACAAAAACCGTCCCAACTGCTGGGGCCTTAAGTTGCGCGGCACCGCTCGCTAACGTCAGGCTGTGACAACGTAGACATATTCACATCCATCAGGATGCTGTGCCATCTGGTGTCATCCAGTTTGCACCACAATTACAGCGTAAAATTCAATCTAAACCATGCATGGAGCCTGGGGAATTTATTTCTGAAGATTTTTGGTATGGGTATGCACAATGCACGAATGGAATGAGAGGGCCGTATGAATTAGGCGGGGTGGGGACGCACCCCACGGGGTCCCACGCTAAATGATGGCATTATTGGAGATGGGAGTAAAGACAACATCAAGGGGGAAATGTCACTGGAAAGCATATAGAAAACACATACACCGAGCTGTTACGTTAAAATATTTCCTAGCGTGGACGGAGAATTTCTGAGGACCGTTTTGGTCGTCTCATAAACTTCACTGACAAGACGTGCTTTTACCATTTTTTATTTTACTCCATTGAACTACCCAATATGTTGTTGGTTTGGCGCTGCCCATATGTGCCCCATGATCTTGCCGATCCCCGCCATTAGTGCTGTGCAGACGAGAAGTGCCGTCCCAAACCGACCCTGAGCGACACCGAGCGTCACGCCGTCAGTCAGCACAGCCCGCCCCGGCTTCAGTCCCGGCACAGCCGTCAGCCGCTCAGAATTGACATCCAATCGCACGCTCTGATCACTTCTGGGCCACACTTCTCTCTCAGGCTCTGGGTGCATTCCAACCTATCGTTCTTCGATATGTACTGAATATCACTCGGTGTTAGTCTATTCCTGTATAGCCTATACACTTGATGCGTCCATAAATTATAATAACAGTGTTAACATATTTGTTGCTGCCAATACAGACCACTTACCAGTTCGCACCAATACCAGTTCGCCATTCCCCAAGCTCCAGCCAGGTCAGGGCGGCGAAGACGTCTCCCGAAGATTGTTTGTAGTGGCAAGTTTGTAACACTGCCGAGATCTTGGGTGTGAGCATGTTGTAGGCCCGTGGCCCCATGTTAAGTCCTTTGGGAGCACATGCTGTCGCTCTGGAAATTTGCACCATCAGCGGGCTAGCCAAGAATCACGGAGGGTTCTATGACGCAACTTAGTAGACCCTGTTTTCGCCCGTGAAGCCCGTGTGTAGGCATTGTACGCTTATGCAGCTGAGTACCAGCACTTGTCATAGTGGCTGAAGTTGTGCCGTGAACCACCAGCCGGTGAGCCAGTAGCCAGTGTCGGCACATTGTGAGGGCGGACCGCGCAGCCGGGCTCGACTGCGCCATGTCGCGCCGGACGGTCGCCTGTGCCGTAAACGCCGCGCCACAGACGACCGGCGGCTGCCGATCCAACACCACTGACCGACCGACTTCAGCGCGCAAACAGGCGCCAGCTCCTGGCGGGCCGGGCCGGCCGCCGCCGCCGCCGCTGCCGCCTCCCCTCACCGGGGACGCTATTTTTAGTGGGCTCGCCGAGGTTGGGTCCTTGCCCCCTGCCTGGGCGTGCAGTCGGCACCGTCGGGACAGCCGAAAGTCAGTGGGGACCGGACCCCTGCCGCCGCCGGCCGCGGTCGGCAGAGTCGGCCCTGGTCGGCGCCACCCTCGGCGCCACCCTCGGCGTTCGCCGCCGTGCCGGTCGGGCCCGTGGTTGCCGTCACAGCGCGCCTGATTAACAAGCGGCCCGGTCACACCAGGTACCCCGGCGCCCCCTCCCGAGTGGCGCCGTCCCCCGCCCGGCCACCCCGACCCCCCGACTCCCCCCTGCGGCCACACTGTATGGGGCGGCGGTGACAGGCGCCCGACGCGCTCGTCAGGTATGTCAGATAAAGCACGCATCCTCTGTAATTATCCAACCCATACCTGTGTCCTCAAATTATGATAACAGCCACTCGGAAGTCGTTCAATTACGCGTGGCCTGAGCCGTCAAGTGCGCAAGTCTGGCCGCGCGCCGATTGACAATGGAATTTTATCGAACTGGAAGCTCGCTGGCAAGGTTTGGGCGGCTCCATGGCGCTGTATTTCCAGTCGGACGGACGTGCCGATTGTGTTTGCAGCGTTTTCCAGCCGGCCGAATTTCCAGCTGTTTGGCGTGTGCATCACTGGTCGGCTGTCGTCCGCACGTCAGATGCAGATACTCCCTGATTGATTGAGCACACAAGCCGTAATCAGTCAGGCTCCCAATATTGAGATATTGCATGTTGGCCGTCGACTTCGACGTCAGGCATGCCAACTCCCAGCCAGTCCAGTCGAACTCATGTGTCACTTGGTGGCATGCGCAACAAAGACCGGACGGCAGCGTAAATAATTGTGTAGCTGGTGGGTGAGCGTGTGCAGCGGGGTGCGGAATGAACGGTGGTGCCGAACAGGCCCGAACGGCACCGCTTGCGGACGGGTTTGCCGTGTCGTCTGCCATTCTGTCATTGCTACTGACATGCTATACTCGCAGCCACGCTTGGAAGAATTTGCTGCGGCCGGATTTTTGGCATCCACAACATTGTCCTCGAGGAAATTATCTTTTCATTTTTGTCAGCTGGAGGTTCGATGGCGCTGTTTGACAGTGAACTCTGCTGTGTGATAAAGTGTTCATGATTCACTGGAAAGTACATGCTGAGATTCTGATGTCACAGGCCGGAAAAAAAATCCTCTGTATTGGATTACCCTCGAAAAATCATCTCCACATCGAGGATTACAGAGTACAAATGAAGCACTGCATGCAGCTGTTGTCAAACTGATAGGAACAAAAATGTTGGAAGATACTAGTGCCCTTTCTTGGTACCTTGAAAATAGACATGGTTTACGTTAGCACTCCAAGCCCAGTGTCCCGAAACACATAATTTGCAGATTCCATCAATACGGGCTCATGCTTTTTTTGTGTGAAAATCTGCCACTTATAACAATTCTTACATCATGTTTGACATAATGCCTCCAGAAATTAACACTTCGTTCCATTCCTGCGCTAGAAGATAGCTTTCAGCTGGCGCGTCCTAAACGTTAAACAATCAGCGCACGCTCTGCTGTTGCCGCCGCACCTCTGACACCACCCCGTGTGACGGGCACCACACTGATGTCGGTCCGATGTTGCCCTGTTGTGTTCCGCCGCATCACTGACACCCCCCCCCCCCAAATGTTGACAGCACTGACGTCGATCCTATGTTGCAGACACCCGCTGTTCCCCCTGCTGGCGCTGATCTTCGAGAAGTGCGAGCTGGCCACGTGCACACCACGTGACCCGAGCGTAGCCGGCGGTGACGTGTGCAGCTCCGAGTCCTTCAACGAAGACATCGGCGTCTTCAGCAAACAGGTTGGCAATGTGCGCGCGCGGCGCCGCGCCGCGTGGCCGGCCGCTGGCGCCGGCGCTGCTGCTCACTTGGCCCATTGTGAGGCCATTGTGGCGGTGGGCGCCGTCGCCGGGTCGGGTCCTTTGTGCGGCGAATTTCGGGGCGCCGGTGCCCCGCACGCCGCGCGGACTCGCCGGCGAAGGTCCCGGCGCACGGCGCTGAAAAGACGGCGGCTGGGGGCCGGCCAGATGCTGGCCGATAGCGGCGCGGCGGCGGCGTTGACGGCGCGGCGGGTCCGCCGCAGTCGCGCGCTGTTTGCCGCCGCCGGACGGCCGCGCAGTAAACAGTAATAATGAGTGGAAATTGGAGACGGAGCGCGGAGAGAAGCGCGGGCCGCCGCTGCCGCGCGCGCTCGGCCGAGAAAGCCGACGGGCACCCACCCGCACTGGCATCACTGGCGCGCGGAAACCGCCGCGTGATGTCATCACTCGCGCTGGCAGATCGATAGGTGCTCACCGCTCACACGGACGCCTCGGCGGAACTCGCCGCTCGTGTTGGCAAGCTGGACACCCTCACTATTCGCCCACACGACTCGCCGCTCACAATGGAGGCCGGTTGGGACCACTACTCACGCGGCTACTTTGGTGGAAATCATCACTCACATGTGGACGTTTGGCGCGCTCTCCGCTCACATGGGACAGTCGATGTGACTCGCCGCTCACATGTGAAGGCCGGTGGAGTTCACCACTCGCACGGGGACTTTGACGCGGCTCGCCGCTCACATGTTGAAGTTGAACGCGCTCTCCGCTCACATGGGACAGTCGATGTGACTCACGGCTCACACGTGAAAGCTGGTAGGACCCGCCGGTAGCAGGGGCGAGTTTTGATACGCGCCATATCAGCTCACGCTTCACGGGACACACAAGGGAGGGAGAGCGCACATTCCTGATCCGCCCTCGGCCGTCCTTCGCCGTATCAGCCGCGCGCAGCGCTTTGCCCGGCCGCGCACTCGCTAATGCTAAATTTATGCTAAGTATCCCATGGTGTTGGCATCGGGTATGGTGGTGTGGTGCGCATGCCTTTAGGGCACGGCGGTGTCTGGGTCTGTATGTGTTTTTAGTAAACGTGTGTCTTGGCTGTGTTTCTGTATGCAGATAACGCCAGGTATTTTGCCTTGGCCTGATTGTGCTCCTGAATTTCCTTATCACGACTTTTTAGAGGGCAAATCACCCCGAGGAAACACAAACATGCATACATTTTTCCATTTGCAGTCCAGACGCACTCGACCTAAAAGAGGTTTCGTCAAACAGGAATGGGGAGTTGCTTCTGAAATCCCATTTGCCAACACATCACAGGCCTATGCTACAGAGGGATGAGGAATGTTTGCGCGTTAAAATTAGTATTACCCTCCTGTGTAACAGTATGCGGTGTTAGGCGTGTGGTCAAATGTGTGCTGATTTCTGTACCGGCGAAAGTACAGCAGGCTGGGGACGAGTAGCCTAGGGGTAAGTTGCCCGTCTCACAATAGAAAGGTTGTGGGTTCGAGTCTCGCCTGTCGCTACTCTTCGCCCGCGACCAATCGGCGTGAGAGATTGGCGACGCTACATGACTCAACGGTTGATGTGTCGTAAAATCAGTAAAGAACGAAAGTACAGCAGGCTATGTACCTAGTGGTGTTCCAGCACATCGCTGAGCTGGATCGGTCAGATGACCTGTGATCCAGGTGTGTTGGGGGTGTGCTGTTTTGAGTGAGGCACCAAGATTAGTGTCGATTCGTACTTTCAGATTGGGTGCTCGGAGAGGGTGGGAGTGGGGGTACATTTGTCAGTGTGAATCACTTTTGCGTGACGAGTGGCCATCCCTGTGCCGTTATTTGATGTTGGTCGATATGTTTTGCTTTTGCATCCGTGTGACGGTTATTATGTTCGACGTGCGCTGGTTCACGTCAGTACTAGTGACAGTGTGAATTTTGCGTCAGCACCTTGCGTCGGTGTGTTTGCGTCCTATGGTCGCCACATCGTCAAGCGTGCCTGCAGTGGATTGCTGGCTTTGATATGTGCCATTAAGAAATTCTGTATAATCCCAGAGTTAGTTGTGGTGTGTGTGGGGAGAGGTCAGTTCCTGCTGCTCCCTCTGATTCCCCGCCCGTGATGCAGGGTCGTCATGGCACCTATGCACGGACGATACATACCTACTGCTCTGCTGCTCCTGTTGTGTGCCGTATCACGTTGACAGAGTAGCACCACCATATCAATATCGTACTCCTATATATGGCTGATCCCGACATGCTCCTGCTTATAAGATTGCTCCTGACATGGTCCTTTTGATGCATATGGCTGCTCACGACATGATCCTGCTGATATCTACGGCTGCTCCCGACATGATCCTGCTGATATCTACGGCTGCTCCTGACATGATCCTGCTGATATCTACGGCTGCTCCTGACATGATCCTGCTGATATCTACGGCTGCTCCTGACATGATCCTGCTGATATCCATGGCTGCTCCCGACATGATCCTGCTAATATCTATGGCTGCTCACGACATGATCCTCCTGGTATCTACGGCTGCTCCTGACATGATCCTGCTGATATCCATGGCTGCTCCCGACATGATCCTGCTAATATCTATGGCTACTCACGACATGATCCTCCTGGTATCTACGGCTGCTCCCGACATTATCCTGCTGATATCTACGGCTGCTCCCGACATTATCCTGCTGATATCTACGGCTGCTCCCGACATTATCCTGCTGATATCTATGGCTGCTCCCGACATTATCCTGCTGATATCTACGGCTGCTCCCGACATTATCCTGCTGATATCTACGGCTGCTCCTGACATTATCCTGCTGATATCTATGGCTGCTCCCGACATTATCCTGCTGATATCTACGGCTGCTCCCGACATTATCCTGCTGATATCTATGGCTGCTCCTGACACGCTCCCGCCGAACACGATGTCATGTACGCTGCTATGCCGGCCGATTCAGTCGCGTTTTCTCTGTCAATATTTGGGCGGAATTTACGCCTATGGCTGTGCTGGACCGAACCCGTCTCGTCGCCCGGTGGCCGTTTATTTGCGCTGGCAGATGGACTTGTGTGTGTGCATTATGCAGCCCTCCGTGACGGCCTTGCAGCTGGGTGGAGTTCCGTGATGCGGTTGTGTGATTGTGTGAAGCGTCACGAGTCCGGCGGCATGCTGAGGCCATTCACATGTCCGGCACCCCCGCCCGTCACTGTCCGCGGGTGGGGAATTGAAATTGAAATGGTGAATTGTGGCCAGGGCGGCGAAATTTCGGTGCCATGCGTACGGCCGTTCCGGTGGTGCATGACCGTGAATTAAGTCCCATTTGCCTTCCTCTGCGTGTGTCCGTAAATTCAGCCAGCGGTCGTACCAGCAAGCTCCGGTCGTAGGTGGTTTGCGGGGAATTGCACGTGTGCACGGTGTTGGTTGTATGCGGTGCGTGTGCATGCGTGCGTGCGTGCGTGTGTGGCTGCAGTGCCCGTGGGCGTTGCCACGGAGGGGAAGGGGAAATCCGTCATCGGCTTTGTACACGTTTATTGTTATATCCTGAAGTATTTGTAATATGTTAGTTATAAGCGCAATATGGCCAAAGCAGCCATTGCGCCCAGAAACCCCAACTCCGCACACACGCGCACTGCGGGAAATTGGGGGAGGGGGGAGTTCCCCCAAACTTCGCGAAATTTAGTTGTACGCCTGCGTCGTTGCATGGAAAACCGACCGAAAACACTCTCGTTCCTCTTATTTAAAACCCGTTGCGACGTCTAAGCTAGGGAAGCATAACAATGCGGGACGACCGTACCTGTTGTTGGCAACATTTGGGTGGCTGTGTTGTAAGTGCATCATCTCGTAGTCCACCTGTTTGTTGGTTCGATGTGGGAACTTACCGCGGCTGGAATATGACTTTCAACGGTGATACAGACATCGATGATGACGGAAGCGCAGCTAGATAAACGGTAGATCTGTCTTGTCCGGTGCTCTCAAATTCTTAACTTTAGGTGGGCTCGAATCTTGCCTTACACCACTGATTATAAGCCATTTGCATCCTTCAATGAAAATACCCGTGCCGTCGGCTCCCTCGCCGTACATCTCACGATAATAGGTATTCGGTTTCATATGTAAACTGGTAACGAATTATGAAACACGCAGTAGGTTGGTAATCATATGAACATTAATTCTGCTCACGCACACAAACGGTGTTCACATCACAGCCCACCAGCATGCTTCGCTTGTGCACCCCCCCTACAAGCCACTTCAATGACAATACTCCAGAGCATCCCACGCCGGCGACTCGTCTGCCAGTCAGTCGCGTTGCCGGGCAACAGCAATCAGGACAAATAACTCGCAGCCGCTGTTATTGCCATCCAGATAACTAGACAACTTGCTGCCGTCTGGCGAGCTGAAATGATACAAGGATGCAAACTGAAATTTCCAGAAATGGATGAGATGTAACCTCGCCACCTAGCTGACACCTAACTTCAAAACCACCAAGGCAGTGGAAGTGAATGAATGAAGCCACCAGAGCATCGGGGATGGTGCAGGATTTTGACGGAAGGAATTTCTCACTAGTCTCGTGTGTACGCATGCCACGGCACCGTACGCCGTTCTCAGTTGTTCTCAGAGCACGCTTCAAGAATGATGAAATTACTGGCAATGGAGGGCAGAAACTGGTGAAAATGGCATGTAAAACAAATTTGAAGAGATGGCAGAAATTTATGTATCGAAATTGAACAGAAAATCGCTGACCGCTTTAAAGATGACACTCCCGACATGGTCCTTCTGACACATGGCTGCTCCCAACATGGTCCTGTCGATATATATGGCTGCTCCCAACATGCTCCGGTTGATATCTATGGCTGCTCCCGATATGCTCCCGCTGAACACGACCGCGGATTAATTGGTTTTGAATTTGACAATTTCGTGATTGACAGATATATCTTTATCTCGCATAAAACAACCTCATCGCGGGCAATCAGTTGTGCACGTTGATACAAAGAATGTATACAAACTGCACAGATGAAGATAACGCGTACTATTCATTAAATATATGGAACATCGTGCATCTACAGCAAATTTAGTTTTAAAGCGTTTTATGCGTTACATTTGTGTATTTTTTTCCCGACGCACTCTCAGCACCATGAATTGCGTGGTGTGTATTTTTTTAACAAATCTTTAGCAGAGGCAAAGTGCCATCCGCTAGAAATATGTGCTACGTTAAGGAAGAGCTATTTTACTCCGGCTTATGTGGCATCCGGTTATAACAAATAAGAAAGAGAAGAGAGATAAGACGCCGGCAAGCAAAGAACGTGGTGTAAAGGCCGATACATGCATACACAGATGAAATATACACACATGGTTATACACATGACACTTAGAAGTACACTTTGGAGGGTGGGCAGGATCGAAACCCACGGAGGCTCCACTGCTCACCTGCAACCTGGAAAGCGAAGCGGAGTCTGGCACGGCGGATTCAGAATTATTGATCCGATGGAAGGGGGTGGGGGGTGCGGTGCACTAGTTCAGGGGCGCCACTGATGTGGGAAGTTACGAGGGGCATCCCTGGCCTCCCCAAATGGCACCAGTCTTCCTCAGAGGCACACCTTTCACTGACAGGTATTCTCATGCCACACCAGTCTTCTGGAGGTACATCTTTTGCTGAACAACTGAAGTGGATGCGGAGGAAAGCCTTAGCAATGGAGTGCCGTTTTCCAGTCAGTGTGGCGTTGTTTTCTGATCAGGTGGGGGAGGGGGGCACACGACCCCGACGCCCTTTCTCTGAATACGCCATCGAGCAATATGCCCGGACATCCAGCTTCCCTAATTGAGAGTGGATGGGGAGGCGTCATGCCAGTGTTTTTCGAAGATGACAACCCGACAATGAAAAATGGACCATGTTTTGATGATTAAGCAGCCAGAGGCAGAATAACTAGATCGGAATTGACGTTGGATTTTGAAGTTATATTTAGATTACAAAGCCTTTATGGATAATGTGAAATATCGTGCTTTTGTGTGGTGTGCGACAAATAGTAAAAGGGATATACATGCGTCCGATGCATTCCAATTTATACATCATTGAGGGACTCGCCAAATGTTTTTTTTTATAACGTAACATGGAGCCCTATAGACGGATCCCATGAATGGCTTTGTCTTCTGGCCCCAGCCGATGTGTTCTCCAAGTAACATCCATAAGAAGCCACCCCCGCCTGGCCCTTGTTCATACGCCAACAGAAGCAGACCATGGTTTCATCCAGCATCTTTCTAAAGAGACTGCACCTGCTTTAAGCGCCGAAGTTCTTATCGCGGACTACGATCAGCGCGTTATAGCCCCAGTAACTGATTAGGTAGCGCGTTATAGCCCCAGTAACTGACTAGGTAGCACGTTATAGCCCCAGTAACTGATTAGGTAGCGCGTTATAGCCCCAGTAACCGATTAGGTAGCGCGTTAAAGCCACAGTAACTGATTAGGCAGCGCGTTAAAGCCCTAGGAACTAACAATCGAACGCGTTGAAGCCCCAGTAACTGACTGACAAACGAGCTAAAGCCTCAATAACTAAATAGCTCACGCGTTAAAGCTCCATCAACTAACTAGCCAACGTGTTAAAACTCCACCTAGCTAACGGGAGGGTGAAACCGCCTGGAATGGACCATAGGAGTCAATTCTTTGCGAAAATGACAAACAGGGCAGACATGTGCCGCGCAGTCGGTCACATAAATTCCGTCAAAATCTACAAAGGGGTGCTAAAATCGGCTCCAAAAGTGCTTAGAAAGAAGTGGGTGGGGGTCGGCTAGTCACCACCTTTTGCTCCCTTAAATCCACATTTTCCGATCCATTACGTATGGATCGCACGATTTACATGGGAAATTGAGAAAGTAATTATGTCCATGTCGCACAAAGTGGTCATTTTTGAGCAGCGTTAAAATATTGGATTTTCATTAGGTGTGAGATGTCGAAAAGAGTACAGCAGGGTGTCGAAATAGCGATGGAAATAACGCTGTTTAAAATACTTAACCCAGCTCTGAAAACCCAGCTTTGAGACAATTGCGTACATATAACTACACGTGTTGCGTGTTTTGGAAGATACCTAATTTGGGGATACCTATATCAACGATAACGATACGAATGCTTATGATATAAACTGGCATTGTGTAGCAGAGCAAATCATAGGCAATCTCTTTACCTGTAATTGCACTATGGGATATTCGTATATTTCTTTGGGATGTCGATTCAGTGTTCACTAAGCGGTATATTCCACCCTATTTCTTGAATAATTTATCACTGTCTTTGAGGCACAAATCGGAAGATTACTCTATTTTTGAAACAGCTTTACACATGCCTTTCAACCAAATTCACCACTTCAGGATTGAATTCAATATTTCACCTTTCCTTGTATATACCTCTAATGTCTTGCATTTTACTCATTTTCCCTTACTTCGCATTGTTTTCCTACATCGGACACCTCGCTTAAAATGAATTTGAGAACACTCTTGGATGTTGTGCATTGTAAATTAGGTAAAATTGAAACAAGTTTTATCATCCAAATAGCAAGATCACTCTGACAAAGGAGGAAATCCGCCAGATGTGGTGTTAGCGTTCGATTGGGTAGTGTTTAGCTATTGGAAATAACTTTGGTATGCCAATCAAGTCCGTGCAAGTAAAGCTTAATTCGAGTCAGGCTACTGGTTAGTTATTTATTAGGGTTTAGGGCGCATCAACTACATTGGTTATACAGCGTTCATGTGTCAGGCAACAGGAATCAGGTTCTTGATTCAGCTCGTCGATGTAAAACAGATATTTAAGTGTGGTAAGGGCAGAAGCGTGCTCTTTTATTTTGTTTTTCATGCTAACCTTTGGGCGGGCATAATATTTTGTGAAGCTGGCTGGAAAATATCGGGTGAAAGATCACACCAATGTCTTCTTTTGGGGGTGCAGCGGCTGCCATTCCTGCGTTATTGGGGTCTACACTCTGTCTAGGGTTGTGAAATCGACCCAACTGCCGGTTGTAAGGCCAACACCGCCTTAGTGGCCCGTTAATAGCCTATGAACTATGGAAGTGCTGCTAGGCTGACGTTTATAAGGTTGTCATTGTTGTTATCGTTGCGGGGAGTTTCTGTAATGCAATGGAAATGCAGTGGGGAAGTTGGAATCCACAGGGCAACGGGTGCAATGGCCCATTGTCTGTTCATGACAGTTATGCTAGCTTTAAAGCCGACAGCACATATCGCGCTAGTTGGATATTTGTGTGATCTGGCAAACTGCCGACATGGGGCGCCTCATCTCAGTCGGAGCTGAGCCCGGCAGCCGGCGGTGCGTGGGTGCCGTCCAGCTGGC
Source organism: Imbricaverruca yamaguchii (assembly GCA_034440575.1). NCBI lineage: Eukaryota > Metazoa > Arthropoda > Thecostraca > Neoverrucidae > Imbricaverruca > Imbricaverruca yamaguchii. The sequence goes on from JAOTOL010001662.1 coordinate 4,303,169, forward strand.
GTAACTCGCCGCTAACGCGCACGTGCCCACTCGTGCCGGTAACGCCGCCGAAAATTGCACCCGAATCACCATCACGGCTGCGTGCGGTGAGTGGGCCACCGGCTATTGCCGGCGCGGCCGGAAAGGGAGCGCGATTCGGCCAGTGAGCTGTCACTCGGCCGGCTCCCGACTCGCACGCCATGCGTGACGGGCGGACATTGGCGGGCCAGCCGGGCTCGCCAGAGCAGCGCCGGCCCGCCAAGGAATCTGCGGCATCTGACCTGGGACGACCTCTGACGGCGTCGGCACACACGATCGGCACGGCGTGCTCACCGCCGGAGCACCGCTCGCGCTGTCTGTGTACACCGGCACGGCGACGCGGCTGGCCAGCCGCAGCCGCCGTCTCCTGTCGCCACCGACGGGTGTCATGCTGTGTTGAATTGCTATCGCAATGACACGTTACCATCGGGATCGCTTTGTTGCTGACTAACTGGAAGGCGTCGATCAGTGCAACTGTCGGTCAGCGGTGCGCTTCGCTGTGCTCGGCCAGTGCTGGTTTCCGGTCGGCGGCGCGCTTTGCTGTTCCTGGTTGGGGCTCGTTTCTGGCCAGTGGTGGCGGCGGCGGTGGCCGTGGCCGTGGCCGTGCCGTGTATGACCGGTGGGCGAGTGACGGCCGGCGGTGGTGGCGGTGGCCGTGGCCGTGCTGTGTATGACCGGTGGGCGAGTGTCGGCCGGCGGTGGTGGCGGTGGCCGTGGCCGTGCTGTGTATGACCGGTGGGCGAGTGACGGCCGGTGGTGGTGGCGGTGGCCGTGGCCGTGCCGTGTATGACCGGTGGGCGAGTGACGGCCGGCGGTGGTGGCGGTGGCCGTGGCCGTGCTGTGTATGACCGGTGGGCGAGTGACGGCCGGCGGTGGTGGCGGTGGCCGTGGCCGTGCTGTGTATGACCGGTGGGCGAGTGACGGCCGGTGGTGGTGGCGGTGGCCGTGGCCGTGCCGTGTATGACCGGTGGGCGAGTGACGGCCGGCGGTGGTGGCGGTGGCCGTGGCCGTGCCGTGTATGACCGGTGGGCGAGTGACGGCCGGCGGTGGTGGCGGTGGCCGTGGCCGTGCTGTGTATGACCGGTGGGCGAGTGACGGCCGGTGGTGGTGGCGGTGGCCGTGGCCGTGCTGTGTATGACCGGTGGGCGAGTGACGGCCGGCGGTGGTGGCGGTGGCGGTGGCCGTGCTGTGTATGACCGGTGGGGGAGTGACGGCCGGCGGTGGTGGCGGTGGCCGTGGATGACCGGCGGGCGAGTGACGGCGCGGCGGCGGGTGGCCGTGCGTGTATGACCGGTGGGCGGTGACGGCCGGCGGTGGTGGCGGTGGCCGTGGCCGTGCTGTGTATGACCGGTGGGCGAGTGACGGCCGGTGGTGGTGGCGGTGGCCGTGGCCGTGCTGTGTATGACCGGTGGGCGAGTGACGGCCGGCGGTGGTGGCGGTGGCCGTGGCCGTGCTGTGTATGACCGGTGGGCGAGTGACGGCTGGCGGTGGTGGCGGTGGCGGTGGCCGTGGCCGTGCTGTGTATGACCGGTGGGCGAGTGACGGCCGGCGGTGGTGGCGGTGGCGGTGGCCGTGCTGTGTATGACCGGTGGGCGAGAGTGACGGCCGGCGGTGGTGGCGGTGGCCGTGGCCGTGCTGTGTATGACCGGTGGGCGAGAGTGACGGCCGGCGGTGGTGGCGGTGGCCGTGGCCGTGCTGTGTATGACCGGCGGGCGAGTGACGGCCGGCGGCGGTGGCCGTGGCCGTGCCGTGTATGACCGGCGGGCGCGTGTCGGCCGGCGGTGGTGGCGGTGGCCGTGGCCGTGCTGTGTATGACCGGTGGGCGAGTGACGGCTGGCGGTGGTGGCGGTGGCCGTGGCCGTGCTGTGTATGACCGGTGGGCGAGTGACGGCTGGCGGTGGTGGCGGTGGCGGTGGCCGTGGCCGTGCCGTGTATGACCGGTGGGCGAGTGACGGCTGGCGGTGGTGGCGGTGGCCGTGGCCGTGCTGTGTATGACCGGTGGGCGAGTGACGGCTGGCGGTGGTGGCGGTGGCGGTGGCCGTGGCCGTGCCGTGTATGACCGGTGGGCGAGTGACGGCCGGCGGTGGTGGCGGTGGCCGTGGCCGTGGCCGTGCCGTGTATGACCGGTGGGCGAGTGACGGCCGGCGGTGGTGGCGGTGGCCGTGGCCGTGGCCGTGCCGTGTATGACCGGTGGGCGAGTGACGGCCGGCGGTGGTGGCGGTGGCCGTGGCCGTGCCGTGTATGACCGGTGGGCGAGTGACGGCCGGCGGTGGTGGCGGTGGCCGTGGCCGTGGCCGTGCCGTGTATGACCGGTGGGCGCGTGTCGACCGGCGCGCTGGGCGCGTGCGGCGGCCGGTTATCTGCTCCTTTAAATACTAAATGGATGTTTGACGTACGGCTCGCCGGCTGTGCGTGGCCCCTGGCGAGCCGTACGCTGGGTGCCGGCCGACTGTGGCGACCTGTGACGGCGCCGCCGGACGGGCTGAGACCTGACATGGCCAGCCGAGCTCTGAACACTATTAGCGAGGGAGCCGGCAGGGGTCAAAGTGACGGCGGCATAATTCATCGGGTAGCTTCCTCACAGCGTGCCCCCTCCTGTTAGAATCCAACGATTGTTGAGGGATGCAGGCGCTCCGTAGAGATAGGGACTTGGACCGCTGTCTGCGCCGCCCCAGACTGAGCTCCGCTCTGGATAGGCTGCGCCATCCCAGTGGTGCGCCGGTCCCTTGAAGTGACAACTGGCGCGTCCAAGTGGGTGACTGTCAAATATTGGTGATGCTAGTGGTGCGTGGCAGCATGATCCTATGCCGTTGCCCTGCTCCGACGAAATGCTCAGTCTCGAGTAGTCTAGTCCAGTACCGTCGCTCTGTCACACGTCAGGATGTTGCGGTGCACTCCTGTAACACTACGATGCTCTCCTGCAACATTACGATGCGTTCCTGTAACAGTACGGTGCGCTCCTGTAGTCCCATGGGGCGCTCCTGTAGCATCATGGAGCGCTCCTCTAGCATCACGTTTCGCCTCTCTACCGGTACTTTCACGTAGCATCACGGTGCACTCCTGTAGTATCACGGGGCGGAACGCTAAACGCGTTTTAGGACGGTATTGCCCCGTCCCATACCACCGAGCTCTTGACTTCTCCAAACCCCATGTGGCTACGTTCGCTTCCCAACAGCGGCCGTTAATCTTTGAAAACGCCACCTGGATGTCTTCTGCTCGAAAACGGACCTGCTCCCCGCTTCAGTCCACTGTTTGCAGATCCGCAGATGATCCACAGATCCACAGCTGCCAGCCCACTATCCACTGGTGGGGTGCGTTGATACCCACGGGGCTGACACCGCCGCGCCTTCACACCGCGCGTCGCTCCCGTATTTTGACTCGAATTCATTCCACTTCATACTGATTGCACGCAGACAATGGATATCACTTCGCCGTCGGACGGCCAATAGAATTTGCAAATGTGTAAAATCGCTGGCTTGGAACAATTCAGTTTCATCCATTAGAGCGCGGTGCGCTTTGTGTGCGATTTGGCGACGTCGATTCGACTGTCGGGGCCCCGGCCGCCGGGGAGGGGTGGTGCGAAATACACGCTCGCAGCGTCGGAGAGGGGAACGTCGGGGTGACACTGCGCTGTTTTCTTTTGTTATGCCAAATGGAATGCGATCTCTCTCCGGGGAGTGTGATTACCTCCAAACGAGGCATTCGATACACCGGGGACCAGCCCACAAAAAGGGTGAATATTACACCCGGTGCGTTTTTGCTCGTCCCACCCGAGCGGTGGATGCCAGAAATTGTGAGACGGATAAGAAGGCTGTAGTTGTGCTGATTTATCGCCGCTGGCCGGTGTACAACAGGTGTGCGCTGGCCGCACGGAATGCTCGGCATGCCGCCGCTGAGCGCCAGACGTCGTCATGGACACTATTTGAATGAGCCGCGTCGGCCCATATCTGTCGATTTTTTGCCGGGAGAGCTGTGAGTCAGCCACGAACGGCGGTAATCAATAGTCCGCCGATAATGACGCCATAATAAACGTCACGAACGGAGTCCGGCTGTAAAACACACGGACGGCGGCCGGTGGCGGGCGGCACACGCGGCGACTCGGCGGCGTGGGCGGCGCCGGGCGGCGCCAGCGCGGCGAAAACTGTACTGGCTGCGACATCCCTGCGGCGCAGGGGCCGCACATTCCGACAGCTGTGTGCGCGACGATTTGTTACCGGCCGAGGTCCAGATTGACGCGAGACAAGCGCGACACAAGATGGATTCCTGTTCGGACGAGACGACCCAGCCTGCCCGGCCGGTCGCCGCGCGGCCGGGCTTCGCGCAGCTGACCGCGCCGCGCGTGACATGCGATACCACTGGGAAATCGTTAAAACATAACGAGAAAAACCGACCCGGTCGCGTCGACGCCGGCGCCCCCGCCCGGCTACCGGGCCGCGGCGCCCATGTTTTAAACACGTGCTCGCTACCAGTTCTTCCTTTCATATTCATATGCGGCGTGATGGCGGACGGCGGCGGCGGCGGCGGCGACCGGCGGTCGGATGTGTCGCCCGGCGCCTGCGCTTTGTCCCACACCGGCTGTGTGTTGGCCCGCCGCCGCCGAAACGTGCGCACATTTACGCGACGGTGCGACGCGCTCGTGCGGCCGATTTGCATTGCGTCGGCGGGCGGCGGTGGCGACGCGCCTCCCGTCGATCGGATGGCCCCTACGTCATCAGCTGGGGTGCTCTGTCCGGAGGTGCGACAGTCCACTTGGGCTGCCTTCTGGAACTCGGCTGTGAACGCCGGGTTCACAAGCAGACTCTGATTTGGTACACTATTCTCATTTCAGTAGTTGGAAGGGAAGCACACCACTGCCGTTATATCACTTGCTACCATAGGGTAACGGCTGCTATTTCAGTGCGAGCTACCTATCTGTTCATGGCCATAACATCTCCAAGTGAACTATGTCAAATGCTGGGTGAATAATACCGTTTTGAATGACTGCTGGGCCTGGTTGGTCGTGGATAAGCTGACGCTGACGCACCGATGAACTGGTTTGAGTTTTGTACAACTGATCCTATGTTTCTGGAGTAGAACGACCTCCAGCATGTCGTTAATTAACTTGGGATGTAATACTTTTCAATAATCATGAAACAAAGCTGATAGAGCTTCGTGCTTTTTTTCAAGTGTGAATTTTGCGCACAGCGATTCAGAAACGAATAGGTAATATATATATATACATATTACCTATATATACATATCTTACCTTTGAAATTTTTTTGCATAGATGCAGTGAATAAACATCGTGAATGAACCACAAAGCGTCACGTCACCCCTGTCAAGTGTTGCTATTTCACAAGAATAAACACGACTAGCGCATAGAGTAAAGGGCAATAAACGTCACTCAGCGTAACGATAAATGCCACAATTAGCATACACCTTGGAAGCTTTTTAGCAGCTTTTATTTGCTTTGGCTCATACCAGGTGTGATATTTGTTATCAGTGCTCCGCTCCGGCAAATTGTTTTGTTACATGCCCGCCCATGCACTGGCGAATCGAAAACGTAGTATTTTGGAGGAAGCAAAACAACACTTGGCTGTTTTCGCCTGGGTGGAGCGGCGAAAGTATCCAAAGTGCCGCCGCCATCCGTGGGTGTGGCGCTGTGAATGTTCGTGCAAGGATCCGTGCAAAATGTGCGTCGGTGTCCGCAACCTGTGTGTGTATGTGTACGCGAGTCCTGAGTGCATTACGTATCCGGGATGTTTGAGTGTGTGTGTGAGTGTTTGCGTTCGAGATGTCCATGTCCGCCCATGTGTCTCCTGGGTGTCTGTGTGTGCGCGTGCGGGACAGCCGCGTCATGTGCCGGGTGTCCACACTATGTGGATGGCCACGCCATGTCCGGGATGCCCGCGCCATTTCCTGGATGGCCACGCCATGTCCGGGGTGTCCGCTCCATGTCTGGTTGCCGCACCATGTCCGTGGTGTGCGCGCCATGCCCATGGTATCCGTGTCGACGTGTCGCGGCGGCGGCGGCCGACTGCTCTGTGACGGCCCGCTGCCGGCCACAATGCGTGTGTCAACAGGCGGGCCGGCGTTAGTCCCGCCGCGGACGGCGAAAGGGTGCCGTAATCGGCGTCGTCGAGTGGCCGTCGTTTGTGCGCCGTCCGCGCACCGTCTGTTGACACCGGGCGATTAGCCGCGGCGCTGCCACTGGCGACGCGTTAATCAAGCGGCCGCCTGTTGGCCGCCGTATTTGCATGCGACCCGGATTACTTGTGAGCGGTTCACGCGTGTCGGACGCGTGGCCTGTGCCGGCACGCGCGCGCGCGCCTGTGTCGGCCTGTGTTGTCGCCGGGCCGCGACACGGCCGCGGCCAGTCGGGACATGTGTCGCGCCAACCGCTCGGCTGTTGTTGCATGCCGGTCGACGCGTGACAGATAACTGTGTGGCTGTCGGTTTTGGGAGGCCGGCGTGTGTTTCGGTGGTGAACAGTGTACGTGTTTCGGTGGTGACCAATGTACGTGTTTCGGTGATGACCATAGTACGTGCTTCGGTGGCCGATGCATTTGCTGACCTGTTTGCGCATCTGTTTCAGATTCGAGCAGAAAAGCCATACTACAGTCCCAACCCGGAGTTAGATAGTCTAGTAAGTACTGCTAGTGTCGTCAGCGACACCCGCTCCTACGCGCCGCGAGCATGTCGCCGCATGGAAAGCGCGCGCCCGCGGCGGCAGAACGTGCCCGTGTAGCTTAGGCGGGCCCGTCGTTTTGGGCGCGTCGCCCGCCGTTCGAGTGGGCGCGACGCTTAACGAGCCGCGAGCACCAGCCGACAGCTGTATTTCGGGAGCGAATTGGCGCCAGCGCGCACTCCTGACAGCCAGCCTGTGTGCTGCCAGATCGCACCGCTCCTGACAGCCAGCTTGTGTGCTGCCAGATCGCACCGCTCCTGACAGCCAGCCTGTGTGCTGCCAGATCGCACCGCTCCTGACAGCCAGCTTGTGTGCTGCCAGATCGCACCGCTCCTGACAGCCAGCTTGTGTGCTGCCAGATCGCACCGATTGTATCCTTAGATAAACGTCGAGAAAAATTCCTCCATTGGCGAGCGTTGACCCAGCTCGGGGCACGTAGAGGTGTGAATGTGGTCGGTGCGGCGTCTGCCGACGGTTCGGCTCCCATTGCATGATGGTCGGAATGCCGCGCGGCGAAGCTTGCCCATGACTAAACTGCAGATGCGTCACTCCTTACTACTGACCACTACTTGCATCGTGCTGCTTGTACTCCTTGGTCACGTTGGAGGCAGTGTTAAATTTGGCTCGCAACATGACTATTGCATGGCTTCGTCGCGTTGTGCGTGGTCTCTGTCCACGCGAAATGTTTTCCATGGCTTGTTGCGTGCTGTGGTTACCAATCATCGCACATACAATTTTGTGCGTGCTGCGACTAATAACCACCACACATGCTTCAACAGAAATTTCAAAGTCGCACTTTTTGTCGAGCCGACTTACGTTAAGGAAACAATTATTAACGTTCGATATTTTTCAGGACTCCAGATATTCCGAGTCATTCACCGATGCGAGATTGTCAGGAATGTTCATTAAACAAACACGGGAATTGGAACGGTAGTACAGGGTGGGCGTGTCACCAGCACCAGCCATCGCTGCCTCACCCAGACGGGGGTCGATCGCACACACTTCCCAGCGTGTCACCTTTCACCGTATCCACCTGGTCCCGGCATGGGCCCGAGTGGCGCATTGGTCGCACGGTGAGCCGCCTGCGCCGCACACCGTGCGCACGTCGTGTCAAATCGGGAACTGTCGGCCGCCGAGGGATTGATAGGTTCGGCGATGTGGTTGCGATTGCAGCCGGTGGGATCTCGGCACCACGGTGACACTGACCGCCGGCACTTCTCTCTCCGCAGATGGTGCAAGCTATTCAAGTGTTGCGGTTTCATCTGCTCGAATTAGAAAAGGTAAGCGATGCAGCCGCGCCGGCAGGCAGCGCGGGTGCGTCCGCCACACGTCCGCACGTCCGCACGTCCGCACGTCCGCCTGGCGGACGTGCGCCGCCTCCCCTCTCCGCTATCTTCGCTCGGTCTTGATTGATTACACGCAACTTTTGCGGATAAGGCCGAACAAAATGAGTTTTTCTCCGCCGCGCCTGGCACCAGCCACACCACCGAGCGCACTAATGCGTAATCTACACCCTGGCCTCTCATTTTTATTCATTAGTCTTATCTGTCGGTAATCCCGGGCAGCGGGAATAAATTCCCTCCCTCTGCACCCCTATTATTCCCCAGTTGCAGGGAGGTATAAACACGTCCGGTGCGCGGGGCAGAGTGGTGGCGGTCCCTGTTGACACGCGTCCAGCCGCTGCCGCCCGCTCCCCGATTTGACACGCTCTCAATGGTGACCGGGGCGGAGGGTGTGTGTGTGTGTGTGGGGGGGGGGCAGAGTCCTGACATGCCCATACATTTGTTACTGGGTGATGACTGAACTTTCTCGGATGTTGTGTTGTCGACTGTCGCCGATGCCGAACACTGCGGTGACCAGTGGAATAGGTGAAAAGTCCGGCTATATGTGGCAGGTGTATGGGCAGGTGTGGCGAAGTGGATTTCGTCTGTTTTTTTTGTGGGTGTCGTGGGTGTCGTAATTGTCGTGGGTGTCGTGTCGTGCTCCGCAGTTGGCACGACGTGGCGCAGCACGGATCAGGCTTCGGTTCTCACTGAGGCGCAGTCTTGTGCCTATTTCCAGATCGTGATTTTCCCTCTAAATTCCGTCTACACGTCAGTGTCCATCAAACACACGTCAGGTCGCAGCCAACTAACAGTGAATACCCGGGCGATTCGCAGACAACTAGCAGTGAATACACAGGCGAAACGCAACCAACTAACAGTAAATACCCAGGCGATGCAGTCAACTAGCAATGAATACACAGGCGATGCGCAGCCCATATCAAGCCAACTGCTATCATACACTCGACCAATGACCCACAAGCATTCAGCCAACACCCGACCAATGCCTAATCAGCACAGAGGTAGCACTCAGTCATCCTCCATGCAGCAACAATGTACGAATACTTAACCAACACTCAGCCAGCAATTGGTCAGCCGCCAGCCAACATGTAACAAACACCTAGCCATCACTTGGCCAGCCGCCCACTAACACCCGGCCAGCACTTGGCCAGCCGCCAGCCAACATGTAACCAACACCCAGCCAGCACTTGGCCGGCCGTCAGCCAACATGTAGCCAACACCCAGCCAGCACTTGGCCAGCCGCCAGCCAACATGTAACCAACACCCGGCCAGCACTTGGCCAGCCGCCAGCCAACATGTAGCCAACACCTGGCCAGCCGCCAGCCAGCATGTGACTAACACCTAGCCATTACTTTGCCAGCCTCCAACTAACACCCGGCCAACACGCAACCAACACCCAGCCACATATAGCCAGCTTCCAGCCAACACCCAGCCAAAACGCACCAAACACCCAGCCAACACTTGATCAGCCGCCAGCCAACATGCAACCAACACACAGCCAACATACAACCAACAAAAAAACCAACACTTGTCCAGCCGCCAACTAACACCCGACCAGCATGCAACCAGCACCCAGCAACGCCCGGCCAACACGCAACCAAAACCCAACCGACACCCAGTCGATGCCCAACGCACCCGACAGTCGATTTCGACCAACGTTCGACTGGTGGTCGGGGGTGCCGGCCCGGCCGGCGGTAGCGGCGGCGGCGGCGGCGGCGGTAGCGGTAGCGGTAGCGGTAGCGGCGGCGGCGGCGGCGGCGGTGAGTCACCGCCGGTCCGTGCCTGCCGACCGCTCGTCGACGCCCGCCCATTCCGCGCCGCTCGATGGCCACTCTGGCTTCACGATTCCACTGCATTCGCCGGCCGTTTCCAGGAAAATACATCAGGCGCGGCTTTGTGACGGCCGTCCATGCAATCGGGCCGTGGCGGCCGGCGGCACCCGGTCTAGCGCGGCGGCGGCGGCGGCGGCGGAGGCGGAGGCGGCGGCGGCGGCGGCGGCGGAGGCGGCCGGCACGCACGGCTGGCGCCGGCGACGTCGGCCGCCGGCACCGACCTCCTCTGCGCCCTGCACCCCACTGTCGTTGACGGTGTCGGTTTGACGGGCGCCAATGAGTGGTGGCCACGTCATTAACGCGAACGCTGCCTCGGGCGGCCGCGCTCTGCCGGCCGTCGCCGTCGAAGGACGCGCGCCTGAGCGGGTGTCGGAGCGTGTAGCCAGATGCTGTAGGACGACGCCTGGACCCAACATCAGAGCTCCGGCACTAGCTCGAGTGTGTCCGGTGGAGGACGACTTGCCGCAGTAGCCGCCCGGTGGACGGCACCGGCGCACGCCGCCGCTCCGCAGTGACACATCGCCCGTCGCCCAATGTGGTGTGCATCCCGGAGATGGGTGTCGGTGGTGCGACGCACGCCGCTTTCAGCTGCCGCCACTGTTGTGATGGTGGTGGTGCCGTGTCGGACTGCGGTCCGGCTAAATGTGGCTCCACACCTGGTGGCCCGGTGCACGAGCTGCTGGCCGCCCGACTGTGCGCCGCACGTCTGGCGTCTGCCGAAGTGCCGGTGCGGCTGCGCGATATTGCCGCTGCGATTTGAATCGGCGCAATTCTGACCGGTGTTGGTGCCCTGTCGGCTGGTGTCGTGCACTACGGACGGGGGTCGTTTGGCTCCCGACCGGTGTGCCGGTGGTGTGCCGGTGGCGGCCGATCATGTGCCAGTGTGCCGGTGGCCGCCGCTGGTGTGCCAGTGTGCCGGTGGCGGCCGATTATGTGCCAGTGTGCCGGTGGCGGCCGATGATGTGCCAGTGTGCCGGTGGCGGCCGATGATGTGCCGGTGTGCCGGCGGCGGCCGCTGGTGTGCCGGTGGTGTGCCGGTGGCGGCCGATGATGTGCCAGTGTGTCGGTGGCGGCCGCTGGTGTGCCGGTGTGCCGGTGGCGGCCGCTGGTGTGCCGGTGGTGTGCCGGTGGCGGCCGCTGGTGTGCCGGTGGTGTGCCGGTGGCGGCCGATGATGTGCCAGTGTGTCGGTGGCGGCCGCTGGTGTGCCGGTGTGCCGGTGGCGGCCGCTGGTGTGCCGGTGGTGTGCCGGTGGCGGCGTGGTGTGCCGGTGGCGGCCGCTGGTGTGCCGGTGTGCCGGTGGCGGCCGATGATGTGCCAGTGTGTCGGTGGCGGCCGCTGGTGTGCCGGTGGTGTGCCGGTGGCGGCCGATGATGTATCAGTGTGCCGGTGGCGGCCGATGATGTGCCAGTGTGTCGGTGGCAGCCGCTGGTGTGCCGGTGTGCCGGTGGCGGCCGATGATGTGCCAGTGTGCCGGTGGCGGCCGATGATGTGCCAGTGTGCCGGTGGCGGCCGATGATGTGCCAGTGTGCCGGTGGCGGCCGATGATGTGCCAGTGTACCGGTGGCGGCCGATGGTGTGCCAGTGTGCCGGTGGCGGCCGATGATGTGCCGGTGCACCTGGTGCTGGACAGTGGGTCGCCGGCCGCAGATGGCCGACGTGTGCCGGTGCACCTGGTGCTGGACAGTGGGTCGCCGGCCGCAGATGGCCGACGGCCGGTGCAGCCGGCCGGCCGGCCTCGACTGCACTACACGTGATGCAGCCGACCGGCGTCCGCACCACCCGACCATATGGTCCGCACACCGCCACACCGCACCCACATTCCGGCCCTCTTCTCACTGTGGCGCTCACTCGCCGGCTCTCTCTCCGCCGCTGCCGCTCTGCGCCCGCCTGGTCCGTCGCTCCAGCTCGGTCCAGCCGGCCGGCGGCCAGTCAGCGGCGCCGCACGCCCGGCCGTCGGCCGTGTGACGGCCGCACCTGGCATTGGTGCACGTGTGTGTGTGTGTGTGTACGTGAGCGGGCGGCGGCCGGTGACGCGGCGGATTCCGGACGCCGGTAGCCACTTCTGCGGCACGTCCGGCGCTGTGTGCACCCATTTCGACAATCATCGTTGCCATCAGATCGGGCTGTTTGCGCCGGCGGGCGGCCGGCCCATCCTCCACAAACAGCGTACGCGTCGATAAATACGGCGGCCGCGTGTTTGCGCGCCAGCCGCCGCCGCCGCGCCATGTTTGCCGGCGGCCGGCGTGTTTGCCGGACTGCACGATGGTCGTGGTCGCGCGGCCGGCTCTCATGCCGCGCGACAGCGCTCACCTGGCTACGCGTCGCCGCCGGCGGACCGATGCACTGAGACACCCCTCGCCGCGGCCGCTGCGGCTCACTACCAGCCAGCCGGCCGCACTACCAGCCGGCTGGCTGGCTCATCAGCTGGGCATGCACCATATGGTCGTAATGGCGCGCTTTGTGCCGCCGGCCGGACGGCCAGGTAGCGCTGCGCCGTGCGAGACTCATTGTCCGCCGACAGGCGCGGCCGGCACGCGCGCCGGGAATGTCTCGGCTGCGCCGGCGGCGTCGACGTGGCGCCGCCGGCGCCGCAGACGGACGCGGCCGCGCGGCTGTAAATCTGGCGCTCCGGCCGGCGCGCCGCGCCCGGCACGTCGCCGCTCGCGCGCCGATGACAACGCCGCTGACGGCCGCGTCGTCGCGTCGTCAGCATGGCCGCCGCCGCTGCCGCCGGCGGTGCGCCTGCACGTGACCGCCGCGCGGCGGACGGCTCGATTCCAGCGGCTGTCAGTTGCAGGTGACCGGCCGGCGGCCCGCTCCGGCACAATTGGCCGCCGGCGCGCCCCGATAGGGAGACCAGCTGACGCTGGCCATTCAGCCGGCACGTGCTCGCCGCCGCCGTGCAGTCCGTCTGCCGGCTCTGCATACCAGCCTGTCTGCCGGCCATGTCTGCCGCCCCCGTCTGTCGCCCCCGTCTGCCGTCCCTGTCTGCCGTCCCTGTCTGCCGGCTCCGCATACCAGCCTGTCTGCCGTCCCTGTCTGCCGTCCCTGTCTGCCGCCTCTGCCTGCCGTCCCTGTCTGCCGTCCCTGTCTGCCGTCCCTGTCTGCCGTCCCTGTCTGCCGTCCCTGTCTGCCGTCCCTGTCTGCCGGCCCTGTCTGCCGGCCGTCGGCAGTCCCTGTCTGCCGCCCCTGTCTGCCGCCTCTGTCTGCCGTCCCTGTCTGCCGTCCCTGTCTGCTGCCCCTGTCTGTCGTCCCTGTCTGCCGTCCCTGTCTGCCGCCTCTGCCTGCCGTCCCTGTCTGCCGCCTCTGCCGTCCCTGTCTGCCGTCCCTGTCTGCCGTCCCTGTCTGCCGGCTCCGCATACCAGCCTGTCTGCCGTCCCTGTCTGCCGCCTCTGCCTGCCGTCCCTGTCTGCCGTCCCTGTCTGCCGTCCCTGTCTGCCGTCCCTGTCTGCCGTCCCTGTCTGCCGTCCCTGTCTGCCGTCCCTGTCTGCCGTCCCTGTCTGCCGTCCCTGTCTGCCGCCTCTGCCTGCCGTCCCTGTCTGCCGGCCCTGTCTGCCGGCCCTGTCTGCCGGCCGTCGGCAGTCCCTGTCTGCCGTCCCTGTCTGCCGCCTCTGCCTGCCGTCCCTGTCTGCCGCCTCTGCCGTCCCTGTCTGCCGTCCCTGTCTGCCGCCCCTGTCTGCCGCCTCTGTCTGCCGTCCCTGTCTGCCGCCTCTGCCTGCCGTCCCTGTCTGCCGTCCCTGTCTGCCGCCTCTGCCTGCCGTCCCTGTCTGCCGGCGTGCCTGTCTGCCGTCCCTGTCTGCCGCCTCTGCCTGCCGTCCCTGCCTGCCGTCCCTGTCTGCCGTCCCTGTCTGCCGTCCCTGTCTGCCGCCTCTGCCTGCCGTCCCTGCCTGCCGTCCCTGTCTGCCGTCCCTGTCTGCCGGCTCCGCATACCAGCCTGTCTGCCGTCCCTGTCTGCCGCCTCTGCCTGCCGTCCCTGTCTGCCGTCCCTGCCTGCCGTCCCTGTCTGGCCGTACATGTCTGCCGTCCCTGTCTGCCGTCCCTGTCTGCCGGCCCTGTCTGCCGGCCGTCGGCAGTCCCTGTCTGCCGCCCCTGTCTGCCGCCCCTGTCTGCCGCCTCTGTCTGCCGTCCCTGTCTGCCGTCCCTGTCTGCCGTCCCTGTCTGCCGTCCCTGTCTGCCGCCTCTGCCTGCCGTCCCTGTCTGCCGCCTCTGCCGTCCCTGTCTGCCGTCCTCTGTCTGCCGGCTCCGCATACCAGCCTGTCTGCCGTCCCTGTCTGCCGCCTTTGCCTGCCGTCCCTGTCTGCCGCCTCTGCCTGCCGTCCCTGTCTGCCGTCCCTGTCTGCCGTCCCTGTCTGCCGTCCCTGTCTGCCGCCTGTCTGCCGTCCCTGTCTGCCGTCCCTGTCTGCCTGTCTGCCGTCCCTGTCTGCCGTCCTGTCTGCCGTCCCTGTCTGCTGTTCCTGTCTGCCGCCTCTGCCTTGCCGTCCTGTCTGCCGTCCCTGTCTGCCGTCCTGTCTGCCGTCCTGTCTGCCGTCCTGTTGCCGTCCCTGTCTGCCGTCCCTGTCTGCCGTCCTGTCTGCCGTCCCTGTCTGCGTCCTGTTGCCCTGTCTGCCGCTCCTGTCTGCCGTCCTGTCTGCCGCTGCCTTCTCTGTTGCCGTCTGCCGCCCTGTCTGCCGTCCCTGTCTGCCGCTCCTGTCTGCCGTCCCTGTCTGCCGGCTCCTGTGCCGCTCTGCCGTCTTCTGGTCCTGTCTGCCGTCCCTGTCTGCCGTCCCTTCTGTCTTGCCGTCCCTGTCTGCCGCCTCTGCCTGCCGTCCCTGCCTGCGTCCCTGTCTGCCGTCCCTGTCTGCCGTCCTGTCTGCCGTCCCTGTCTGCCGGTCCAGCCTGTCTGCCGTCCCTGTCTGCCGTCCCTGTCTGCCGCCTTCCTGTCTGCCGTCCCTGTCTGCCGTCTGTCTGTCTGCCGTCCCTGTCTGCCGCCTCTGCCTGCCGTCCTGTCTGGTCTGCCGTCTGTCTGCCGCCTCTGCCTGCCGTCCCCTGTCTGCCGTCCCTGTCTGCCGGCTCCGCATACCAGCCTGTCTGCGCCCTGTCTGCCGCCTCTGCCTGCCGTCCTGTCTGCCGTCCTGCTCCTGTGCGTCCTGTTGCGCCCTGCCTGCCGTCCCTGTCTGCCGCCTCTGCCTGCCTTGCCGCCTGTCTGCCGTCTGTCTGCCGTCCCTGTCTGCCGCCGTCTTGCCGTCTGTCTGCCGCCTCTGCCTGCCGTCCTCTTGCCGTCCCTGTCTCTGTCTGCCCCTGCCTGTCTGCCGCCTTGCCTGCCGTCCCTGTCTGCCGTCCTGTCTGCCGCCTTCTGCCGCCCTGTCTGCCGCCTCTGCCTGCCTGTCTGCCGCTCTGCCTGCCCCTTCCTGTCCCTGTCTGCCGCCCCTGTCTGCCGCCTCTGCCTGCCGTCCCTGTCTGCCGTTCGCCCCTGTCTGCCGCCCTGTCTGCCGCCTTGCCTGCCGCTGTCTGCCGCCTTGTCTGCCGTCCCTGTCTGCCGCCCCTGTCTGCCGCCCCTGTCTGCCGCCTCTGCCTGCCGCCCCTGTCTGCCGCCTCTGCCTGCCGCCCCTGTCTGCCGCCTCTGCCTGCCGGCCTTGTCTGCCGGCCGTCGGCAGTCCCCTCATGTCACGCGCCATCGCTGTCGTACGTCGTCGGCGTCGCCAATAAACGGCTCTCCGGAGGCCGACAGTGGCGCCCAAAATGGATAGAGAATGTCGCAAAATTACAGGGAAACAATGCAATAAAGATAGCAGAATGTGGAGTATTCTCAATATTGACGCAGGACGTCCGGCCGCGCGCGCGCGGTTATATTGGTTCTCTGGCTGCCTGACACAACAGTGCCGGCTGGCCGAGCCGGGCCGGTCTCGTGCCGACAGCGGCTCCCCGGCGGCTCTCTGGCGCGGCCGCGGTGGCCGTGTCGTCGGATCTGAGGCGGTCGGTCGTCTGACCTTGGCCACGGTTGTGCTCGGCATTGCATCGTTGACTGGATGTGAAGCGCGCCGAGCGCGTGGGAGCGTGCCGGCTGTTTGCACAGCACCAGAGCGGCGTAGTGTGGCGCCGGCCAACGGCCCGTGACGCGTCACGTCTGTCCGTGACGCGTCGCGCGGGTCGCCGCCCGGCCGGGCGCCGAGATGGGCCGTGGCGTGCCGCGCCGCCGGTAACGACCCGCTCCATGCGCTCCGCCGCTCTGAAGAATTCATTAATTGTTGCCGGCGCGATTCGCGCAGATTTACGGCGCGCGATGCTGGCCGGCCGTGCTGCCGGCCGGCGGGCCACACAGGTCGCGCGGCGCGGCGGTCACCACGGCTCTCCGACAACTGCTAACAGGCAGCTGGCAGCGAGCGGTGAGCGTTATGACGTCGACCTGCCGAAAGCCGGCGGTGTCATGTTTCCGTGGCGGTGACGTGAGCGGTGGACTGGTGATTAGTAAGGCTGGCCGGTGGACGGTGACGACTACCGTCGTTGCTGACCTGAGCCCGGCCGCCACCCTGATGTGCGGCTGGTAACCTACGGACGATCACTGTCCTGATGTGGCGGGTGTTGGCCTACAGCCGACACCGCTGCCCACCCACCCGGCCCAGCTGCTCCGTCGCACTGCTCCGCCAACTGGCGTTATTCAACTTTATGGCTCATAACACTGCGAGACTGCGACTGGTGCAATCCTGCGGGCCCCGACTGGCCTTTGTTGCGGACGGATGGCCGGTGTAATGCAGCCCGTTTCCGTTTGGAGTGCGGCGCCCTGGGCGTCCTGTGTTCGTGTCCTCCTCGGCTGGGCTCCGTAGCTGCCGCGGTGTCGACATAGGGCTGTCCTCGCAACACCGAGCACTGTTTCAGATACGGTGCTGGTCATCTGCACCGCACCGCTGCAACAGCAGCAACAGCAGCCTGACGTGGTGTCCTCCCCGGCTGTCGGGTGATCCCCGCTATCGGGCTCCCTCTTGCTCGTTGAAAACTTCTTGTTACACTGGCCTTGTGGTCGAGTCCAGTTCTCAGCCAAGCCTCCGTCCGACCTCGTGCACCCCTCCTGTGTCCTGCTGTGTCCGTCTGTGCAGCCATCTGGCCGTTGCCGCCCCGCCCCTCACCCTTCCTCCGGGACGCGGCTTAAGATTGAGTCACGCAATTCCGGAGGTATTTATCCGAGAGCTTGGCGGGCGGCCACGATTTCTTAAACATTAAAAAGGCGATTTGAATGACAGCGTAGCTGGTGAGGTCGGTACGGCCCGGCGAAGGTCAGCGTTTTTGCCGCTCATTCCCGGCCCTCCCACACGGATTCCGGCGATATTTCACCGACGGGAGCTCGGACGAGCGACCGCCTTTTTGCACCGGGCAAGGAATGTGTCCCAATCAGGGGAAATGTCCGCACGCTGTCACAACCTTCGCGGACGTCCAGCAGCCCTCTCGAACCGGAGGGGTAGTCTCTGAAGACACCCGTGCAGCCTCCAAGTGGCCTTGATGGGCTGCAGTACTCTGCTACAGCCTGCGTTTGGACCGGTCATGCTGGAAGTAATGGTGCGTCTCTCTGCAATTGAACGGGCAGGCGGTGTCGGGGAACCACTGGCCGCTGATTCAGGCACCTCCGTGCCTGCATCGAAGCGTGTTTATGGCCGGTCGATGCCAGTCTGTTTAATCTACCCCGAATAAAGTTGCGCCCGATTACTGCAGCATTTCGTGGAAATTACGCACGCCAGGTCGTCAGCAGCAATGAAAACCGCAACACAACTGCCGCCGAGTGCACAAACACCGCTCAATTGACCTGTCGTTCTGCTCCTGATCTGTCTCCGGTTTTCTTTTCCATCCACTGTTTGTTGCAAGTTCGCTGCCAATGTTTATGCCCAGTCATAACACACATTAGTGGCTGTTATTGCACATAGACGACCGGCCCTCTTTCCGAGAGTTCACAAAAAGCATGAGCGCTCCCGAGTCGGCTGTAGCGTGCGCGGCCCAGCGATTGGCTAGGGGGGTGAGGGGTGGCCCAGCTGGACAGTGAACTCATCGCGTTGCCAGCTGCAGTTGTTGCTAGGATATACTGCCGTGGCCGGCTGCCCGGGGTGTCCATGTTGGGAGCGACTTTTCCGTCGACGTACGTGCAGGCGCCGACAGCACCTCACTGGTTTTGCATGTCACCCGGCGTAAAAGTGCTGTGTCGCTGGCTGCGGGCCACTCGTAATGCCGACTCCGTGAAACGGGTATTTAACATTCTTTGTAACAAAAAGCCCAGATCGTATCAGCGATGGCTTTTTAAGAAGCTTATGTACCTGAGCTACAACCGGTCGCCCAAATCCTTTTGTTAGGACCGTACCGGGTTTCTCAACACGTGTCCGGCGAACGGCAAAGGCAGGAGATAAGCCCCTCAGCCGTCGGTGGAATATTCCCAGAGCAAACAAAGAGTTTTTTTTTGCTTCTCGTCATAGGTACGCACCACAATGTTCTATTCATAGCTGTGTTCGCGCCGATGTTTGCATTTTGAGAACACCTTCAAACGTCCGCATTTGATGAAGTGTGATCCGTACGATGTCATCTGCTGGTCATGCGTCACATCGGTAGCGTCATACATGCATATCCACGTTCTCCACAGAACAAATATCCCAGCAGTCACTTGTTCTCAGCCGAGCTCTTGCTATCGGCAGTGCTGATGACTGCTGTTGACTGCTGTTGACTGTGCTGTTGATTGCTGCTGGCTGTGCTGTTGACTGTTGTTGATTGCTGTTGGCTGTGCTGTTGACTGTGCTGTTGACTGCTGTTGACTGCTGTTGGCTATGCTGTTGTCTGCTGTTGAGTGCTGTTGGCTGTGCTGTTGTCTGCTGTTGACTGTTGTTGGCTGTGCTGTCTACTTCGCTGTTGGCTCCGTCATCGACTAACCAATGTTCCGCTCTGTTTCAGGTTCACGAATTGTGCGACAACTTCTGCCACCGCTACATCAGCTGTTTGAAGGGCAAAATGCCGATTGACTTAGTGATCGATGAGAGGGACAGTGGTGCGACCAAGTCCAGTGAGCACGGCCAGGGTGATACAAACAACAACAGTGGCAACTCGCGGGCGTCAGCCGAAGCCAGCCAGGACGGCACCAGCACGCCGGACATCGTGAGTACCGTTCTTCTGCTCACCCTCGCCACCGCCACCGCCACCACGCTAGCTCTCTCTCTCTCTCTCTCCCTCTCTGTTCTCTCTCTCTCTCTCTCTCTCTGTTTCTCTCTCCCTCTCTCCCTCTCTCCTTCTTTTCTCTCTCTCCCTCTGTTCTCTCCCTCTCTCTCTCCATCTCTCTCCCCTCTCTCTCCCCTCTCTCTCCCTCTCTCTCCCTCTCGCTCTCCTCTCTCCCTCTCCCTCCATCCCTCTCTCTCCTCTCTCCTCTCTCTCTCTCCCTTCCGTGTCTTTTCGAGGTTGCACGCGCCTGGGCCCATCACCCACTCAAGGATGAGTTGTGGCAGGTCCACCAGGAGGGGGCAGTGTGTGCCGTTGTTGCGACGGGAGGGCGTGAGGTCACCAACGTGTCGCTGTGGGGGTCGCGACCATGCCATTGCTAAAGCCAATATTGCA
The DNA here is from genome assembly GCA_034440575.1 of Imbricaverruca yamaguchii. Taxonomy (NCBI): domain Eukaryota; kingdom Metazoa; phylum Arthropoda; class Thecostraca; family Neoverrucidae; genus Imbricaverruca; species Imbricaverruca yamaguchii. The sequence goes on from JAOTOL010001662.1 coordinate 4,322,582, forward strand.
CCGCTGATGTCACCGCCACACACAAGTATGATTATTACCACGCCACTGATGGGGTCGCACCACACCACTAATGGGGTCACACCACACCACTAATGGGACCACTACTTCACCACAAATAGGGTTACCGCCACACCACTAATGGGGTCACTACCAAACCGCTCAAGGGGGCATCTTCCACACTGCTGATGAGTTTAGTACGGCATCGCTGATGGCGTCACCACCACACCTCTAATGAGTTCATTACCAGACATGTCCCTGATGAGTCTTAGAAGATATCTGAAACGTGGAAGATCTTAAAAATAATTAGACAAATTGAGCCCTATGTCCTAGATACTGAACAATCCCATGGTAAGTTAACACATCAATCATCAAATACCTTTCGGCTCTCGGATTCTGCAGGATTCCCAGATAAATCTTGGAAGCAATAATATACTGCGGGTTTTTCTTCATCCTCCGAAAAAAAATGAAAGGTTTCAACCTGCATCGTGTGGACCATTGTATTTTTGGGTCCATTATGGGATCTTGGACACATCTGTAGAATCACGGGACATGGCTGTCACAGCCACATGTCACTCATAGCTACCTGGTGCTCACAGCCACTTGGTACTCCATGGTTTAGCGGGACATGGGCTCATGCTGCCCTCGGTCAATCCGGTGGCCCATACCGCCCCACACACATAGCAGCTCACCAGAGTGGCGGTAGCATCGGTGTCTCCAGCAGACCGTGGAACACCGGATTGTGTCTCCAGCGGGGCACGTAGCACCATAACACTTTTCTGGTGCGAGAGCGAGACCACATCTTCGGTTGGGTCTGAATAATAGCCGTACCCGCGGAGGACACTAACGTGTCGGTCCACCAGAGAGGACTGGTGCGGAGGACACTAACGTGTCGGTCCACCAGAGAGGACTGGTGCGGAGAAACGTGTCGGTCCACCAGAGAGGACTGGTGGCATGCTATCACTGTCAGGGAGGACTGGAGTCACACTGAACCCGTCAGAGATGAGTACGTACACATTGCCACCCGTCGGGGAGGACTGGCACCCCACTGGCGTGACAAATGCCGCTTCTGAGCACAGCCACACCGCACTGAGCTGACCTCGAAACACGCCTCCCCTGAACACCACGGCACACTGCGGCAGGCTGACGCCTGTGGCTCTAGGATGATGACCGTCGGGTCCCATGGCACGCCAGGATAGCGTGCACACGATCCCGACCGCACGCCACAGAGTAGTGCCCCTGAGAGGTGACAGCCATGCGATGCGGAGGTTATCAACACAACGCAGGCTCATGCTGGGCTTAATTTCATTACACCCGGCTGGCGGGTGGATCCGGGCGGGTTTTGAGTGTCGGGGGTGCTAGAGTCCAAGTGTCTTGGAAAGGTCAGTGCATTGTACGGGTGGCGGGAGGCGTGGGTCTGGCTAAGTGGGCCAAGTTGTGCACACTGCGAGCACGGGGGAAGTGCTAAAAATCAGTCACGGCTGCATTTAGCCAGTTGCATTGTACAATTGATGCGTAGCTGCTCACTATAGTGTGTACTAGATATTTTAAAGTGCCAAGCACGCATCCTCCACGACGTCTTTCGATCAGTTTGTGAACCTGTCAGAAATGAAATGTTTGTTTCGAGTCGCATAGTGGCATAAGCTGTGCGTCGGAAATAGCTTTAATGACAGGAACTCTTCACCTAGTATGTCTTGATATGAAAACTACACATTATTCAGAGCGGCTAATTCATGGTTCAATATTGAATGAGGTACACTCACCGACAAAGGTGTTTGCACATATTTTTGCCTATCACGAGCTATGTGCTGTTGCCATTCATGGCACGCTTGATAGCTCTGCATCAGCTACTGTTTGCTCGCTCCATCTTGTTAGTTATATCCAGCTAAACGTACCGCGGCCGGAGTACCGACTTCACCTGTCGGGTTAACTCCGAGTGGCGACTGGACCGTGGGTGGCCCAACTGGCACTCTCAGTGCACCCAGACGGGGGACAGGGATGGCGGTAGGGGGTGGGGGTGGGGGGTCACTGGATATCGCTCTCCGGAGTACTAGAGCGGCTCACTGGCCGTTTGTGTTTGCACAAGACGGCTGACATGTTTATGACGGGTGGAATAAATCATCGCGAGGGAAGCCGGCCCGAACTGTGGCCAACTCGGTCCCCAATGTAAACACGCCGATAGGAATTTGTCTCGAGCTCCAGAGCACAATATCGACACACGTCAGGCTTATCGGCGGTGGACGTTTCTGGATTAAGCCGGCCGGCTGCGACCCGGCCCGGCTGCGAGCCGGGCCGGCTGCGAGTCGGGCCGGCTGCGAGCCGGGCCGGGCCGGGTCGGGTCGCCCCGTCGACGGTTGCTTCTGCGGCGCGGCACGCGGAGACTCACGCCGTGCTCGGCGAACTGGCGGTGGCGAGGCCTGCGCATGATGCGTCGAACAGTCGGCGTGGCCGGGTCGTGGCTCCCTGATGCGTGGCAGGTCCGTGGCAGCCGGGCCATGTCTGGTCCGGCTCTGGCGCGTGGCAGGTCCGTGGCGGCCGGGCTATGTCTGGTCCGGCTCTGGCGCGTGGCAGGTCCGTGGCGGCCGGGCTATGTCTGGTCCGGCTCTGGCGCGTGGCAGGTCCGTGACGGCGTCAAGCAGGGCGATGTGGGATGGGTCCTCGAACAACACCACGTCAGGTTATGTCAGGTCAGGTCAGGTCAGGACATGGCCAGCGGGTGACTGTCCACTAGCTGGTCAGCACAGTCTGAGTGGCGTCTGGTGAGCCTCCATGTGTCCGCTTGAGACCCCGAAGAATGGGTTTGACCGTCCAGCCTGCCTGCCTATCCATAAATCTGGCCCAGAAGGTCGGTCAGTCGCCACAAGTTTATTATGATTTCGACCATCTGAGCGTTCGGATTTCCTGACTATCTCGGTTCAGATCGTTTATTTAGAAATTATTCCCGTGCCTGCGCCGCGTCGGCCGCGTCCGCCGGGTCCGCCGGGCCTGATAAAATACAACGTGACCTCACTGACAACGAGCGGGACGGTGCGGCCGGCCGGTCGCCTATCGCCGCCATCTGCGCCGCGCCGGCCGACCACCTCTTCCCCACCGGCTCCGCCACCAGTGGCGTGGCGATGGCGCCAAGCGGCCACCGCTCATCTCCGCTGCGCACCACGGTGGCGCGCGACGACCGTCGCTCTGCTGCGTGCGATTCAATTTGGGAGAAGTGGGTGGAGATGCCTGGAAGGAATTGTCGTATCACGACCGTCCCGGAACGAAGTTCCATGTATGCGGTCGGCTCGGCCCGGGGACGCTCGGTAGCCGGCGCGGACAGTGTGCTGTGCTGGCTGCGTGGCGACTGCGGAGCGTGTGCCTGGTTGGAGGTCAGCCGGCGGCCCGGCGACGGCGGCCGCCGCGCCGCCGTCCGCGCTTGACGCGACTGCGGCCAGCCGCGACCGTGTCGCGCCGCCAGCGTGGCTCGGCGGCCCCTTAGATCGGCCGTCAGCTCGGCGTCACACCCGGCTGCGGCTATCACCGCCGGCCATCTGCCGCCGGCGTTCGCATCTTTTGTCGCAGCTGTCAATTCTTTACCGTGTTGCAATTAGGAAGGTTAACAGCTTTTTTGCGCGGTACTACAGGGAAAAAGAGCCGTGCCCTTCAAGCGTTACCGGTTTACCCGAAACTACATCCCGATGCCGGTGTGATAGGGCTGCGGCTTGTGAAAAGTGCTGGGCGGCGGCGGCGGCGGCGGCCTGTGAAGTGGCCGGTGCCGGACACTGGCGGCCCGCGGGGCTCGAGGTCGACAAATCCCGTCATGTCAGACATGGCCGCGGGGGTGCCGGACCGGCCGACTGGCCGACTTACAGAGGGGTACAAGTGTGTGTGTGGGGGGGGCAAAGCTGAGTGTGGTACTTGTCACCTGGACGAGCATCGTAACGCAGATAGGGCTCTTATGGCCACGGACACGTGGCCCTTCGAGGACTATGAAAATTTACAAAATACACTAGGGATACGTTAGGGATGCGGTTCGAAGGAAGTCCACAGCACTCTTAGACAGTACTAGCCTTCTTACCCAACACGCTTTTTTTGGTCCTACATCTAAGACTCCCAGTCAGAAAGTCACGATCGCGCCACTGGAAAGGTGGAGTGGGCGGTATAGCGTCAGACAGACAGGATATGAGACATGACGTTTCGGGGGGGGGGAGTTTCCACTGAGGGTTACACGTTTGGCCGACCTACCGTCGGTCAGGAGATCTCCACTCCACTACCGATATGCAGCGGGTGTTGATGCTTGACAACTGTGACGGGCGGTGGAGCGATTTGGGATGACGTTGCCAATGGTTGGCATCTGCGCTGGAGGGTACCCTGGGGTGGGGGGGGGGGCTGAATGCCCAACTCAGCGCTCCCGGTGGTGAGTGTTGGGGCGCGGTGGGCCGTGCCACTGCCCGCCGCGAGCCACGCTGCTCGCCGGCTGGCCGTCCGCCGCGCAGCTGCGAGGCACTGCTGGTGGGCCAGGGTCACTCACCACGGGCGCGACTGGTCGGCCGCGTCTCGTGCCGCCCTCCTGCCAGAGATATACAGAGGCGGGTGGTGGGCCAGACTTTGCCCCGCGCCGCCCGGTCCAGACACGCCGGCCGCCCTCTGTCGCTGTGGCTCTCTCTGTCTGTGTTTGGGTGTGGGTGTGTGTGGGGTGTGTATGTGTGTGTTCCGCACTGGCTGGCTCTGCTGTTCCAGGTTTGCGCGCGAGTCCTCGATTTTCAATAACGCCTCGAATTGAGCGCGTCCGCCTCACTATGCGGCGTCAAATCGAGAAGACGGCGCGCAGCCTGCCGGCGGCAGACGCCGGCCGGCCGGTGCAGTGCTCCTCCACAGTCAGTGTCGAGGTAAAGAGAGAGAGAGAGAGAGTGAGAGAGGAGAGAGAGAGAGAGAGAGAGAGCGCGAGACGCATGTGTTCAGCGGCTGTCTAACGCGCGGCTGTACCCGCTGTGTTGCAGATGCGGACGTAATCGAAAAGCGCATTCACGTCCCGTCTACAACAAGCGGAGACGCCGAGCGCTGGATAGCCGCTGGACGCCGGCGTGGCGAACGAACGGCACTACTGTGGAGTGGCGTCGTGCCGCACCAGGCGGGGCGCGCCGCCGGCCGCGCGACACTCGCGGCGCGCGCGCGCGCTCACCGCGTCAGTTTATGGTGCCGGCGCCGGCGCGGCGCCGCACTGCTCTGCGCTGCGCTGCGCTCGCGAAACACCGGCGAGTGTGAGCCGAGAGCCGGTGGCCGGCCGGCGGTAAACATTGGCTCTGCCGGCGCCGGCACTGTGGGCGGCCGGCGCCGGCAGTCGTTGGCGCCGGCGGCCATTCCCTCTCTTGTACGCGCTGGTCGGGCGCCGCCGCGCCGGCGCTGTCGCGGCGAAACTGCGCGCGAGCGACGCCTGTCCCGTTGGGCTTAGCCAGTACATTCAGGGACTGGAGTACGTTTATGTTGAGCTGTTAGGTCGCCAGAGTGCGTGGGATCCGCGTGGGCTCGCCACCGCGCGTCAGGTCGCCGGGCCACGTGAGATCCACGCGGCCGACGTGGGCTCGCCACCGCTTGTCAGGTCGCCGAGGTGTGTGGGATTCGCGCGGCCCATGTGGGCTCGCCACCGCCACTGTGAAGAATACTCGTTGCATTTGTACAAACTACGGATATACGTAATTGTCTTTGTATTCACTGGGCGTTCCGGCCGTCAGTGCTTTATTTCGTAATGATCGTGTCAGTCTCACAGTATTACTGGATGATATTTCATCTTGATGATTTCATTACTATAGGGTATTAGTAGGGAGCTTTATGACTCTGGTAGGAAGTGCTATTTCTTGAATGAAATACTGTGATTCGATTAGTTTATTATTGCGCGCGTTGTTCTGTGGCTCGATTGAGTTGCATGGTGCGCAGTGTCCGATATACGTAACCGTTTGTGATGGTGTATTATTGTTAATTATGTGCCAAAATAATTGGTTTACCGTTTGTATGCGATTTCAATTTAGAGCATGATGATATAAACAAGATCATAACACTACTCCATGTCTTGCTCAGCAGAGAGAACCGGAGATTTATGTGCGGTTGATGGCACCCAAAGTGCGCCCGGCTGTTTTCTTTGAAAGATTTATGACAATTAAAAGTGGAAATAACGGGTCCTAAGTGTCCCGCGGCAGCCGTTTTCACTTTATCATTGACATCTGCTCCGAAATGGAGATGAGCTGAGCCGCTGCCAAATTGGTCTGGCCTCTGCCAGCGGCCGCTGATGGCGAGGCTGTCGCCCCACTCCGACTGACACACACGTGCTCGGAACGACCAGACATCTGGCCGGGTCGTGTCCCGCCCACCGAACGTGGCCCAGTCCCGGGGCCGCGCCATCCTGGCCTGGGGCGCGAGGTGTAACCTCTGCCGGCGCTCGAACAGGAGCAACCGGCGCACGACTTTGGAGGACGCGCTCGCTTGTGGCCCATGGCTCGTATTGTTTATGCACCCCCGGGTGAAGTCCTGAATCGCTCTGGCAACGTTCGTACATTCCTTGGTCCATCTTCAAGCGTCAGACGTGCAGGGGACTATTTGAAAAACTAAGGGAAAGTGCGATTTTATGTCCTCAGCGTGGATCAAGGCTCTATCAGTGAGCTATTGACTCCCAGTGCTATTTAGAGGCCTCATGGAGTGGATCATGGACCTCTTAGTAAACTGCTGACTCTCAGTTAGATTCAGAGGAATCATAGTGTGGATCATGGGTCTATCAGTTAACTTCTGAACTCCAGTTTGATTTAGAAGCTCATGAAGTGGATCAGGGACCTGTTGGTGTGAATCTGGGGCCTATCAGTAAACTGCTTACTCCTGATGAGATTTAGATGCCTAACGGTGTGGATCAGGGACCTTTCAAGTGAACCGCTGTCTCCCAGTGAGATTTAGGGTCCTAATAGTGTGGATCTGGGACATCTCAAGCGAACTGCGGACTCCCAGTGAGACTTAGAGGCGTCATGGTGTGGATCAGGAACCTCATGATGTGGACCAGGGACCTCTAAGTTAACTGCTGACTCCCAGTTAAATTTAGAGTCCTCATGGCATCATGGTGTGGATCATGAGCCCTATGGTGTGGATCAGGACCCTCTCTGTGAACTGCTGACCCCCAGAGCCGCTGCAGTCAATACCAGGACTCTCAAGTCACGTATACTCAACACAGCCTTCAGTGAGGAACAGATGAGCCTTACCAGGCCGGTAAGACACATGATGCCCTTAGTTGAAGTCCAGAGTAACCTTCACTGAGGTTCAGGGCAGTCTCCACTGAGGTCCTGGGTAGCCGTCAGCGAAGTTCAGGGCAACATTCACTGAGATTCAGGGTAGTCGTCAGTAAAATTCAGGGGATCATGCAGTGGGGTCCAGCCAGTCAAATGAGTGAACTCTAGCATAACCATCAGTCAGGTTCAGGGCAGCCTTCAATGAGACGTAGAACAACCTTCATCGAGAGCCGGGGTAGCATCTAGTGAAGTATGTGGTAAGTGTCCATGAGGTCCAGAGTAGCTTTCAGTTGGATGTAGAGGAATTTTAAGCGAGGACTAGAGCATCATTCAGTGAAGTCTGGAGTAGATGTCAGTGTGGTCCAAAATAGCCTTCAGTGAGATGCGGGAAGATCCTTCAGCGAGGACCAGAAGCCATAAAGTTACGCTTAATTGTCGCCAAGTGAGAAATGATTTCTTCGAGTAGTGCCAGGTTACCTACATGCAGGTGCCTTCCCCCCGTTGGTGAAATTCAGGTGGCCTCTATTCAAGTCCAGGCCATCATCCTATGGGAGCCTCCAGTAGCGTGGATTGGGTGGTTCTCCAGAATCTCTGGCCTACATATATCTTCCCATGACCTCCATTGCTGACACATCATTGCAGGAGTCCAACAATGTTCCAGGGATTCCCAAGTCGAGTCGGGGACCTTTTCCCTGACCCATCGGTTGTTTGATGTCCCGTGAATACTAAGCTCAAGTCCAGAGTCTCAAAGTTAAGTGAAGCGAGCTATGTGATCAACATGGTCGATGCGCCCTAAAACCAAAATAACCGATGTGAAGCGAACCACTTAATATCTCTTAGGGATACTCCGGTGAAGTCGATGCCTCTCAAATGAAGTCCATGGGGATCATTTATTACGGTCCATGGATACTTGCAGACAGTGAGAGGGTGGGTCTGATTTAAGGACCAGTTAGCTAGGTCCATGGTGTCTCCCTGTGGGAGGGCAGCACACCAACACACTAAATCGAGATCAGAAGAGGCTCAAGGCTCTTCCTGTTAGACGTAGTCATCATAATTGGAGAACCCAAAAGGTACGGTGGAGGTATTATACTTAGGAACCTCCTGGTATTGATTCGTACTCTCCCCATAGATGTTTGCATGCCATGCTTGGATGTTGGTAATTGGCAAGTATATTCAAAACATTCGGGGAAATTATTTCAGGTGAGCGACTTCTGCCCTCCTCCATTAAACAAAAACCGCCTTTCATTCTCGAGAGACACACAGGTTTCCTTCGGGAACCGTTCGTAATGAACCTCAAAGCGATGAGCATTGGTAGGTGGAGAAGTATTTAGAAGCTACAACCATGGCTCATGCCGCTTCTCAGCAAAGCCCGTTTGAACATTTTACGATGACCTGACCATCCAAGGGATATCGGATTACACCTTTCAATATTTTATCTGCAGCTTCATTCTACTATGATCACGGACGAAATGTACTTTTTAGGATGAACAGCATCCCACATGTCCATAATACATCCATTATCTATCCAAACTTTGTGCACCCCCCCCAAAAAAAAATGAAAGAAAGAAGAAACACCATGATAGATAAGACATTAATCGATACCGAAAAGTTGTGAGTCAGTATTCCAGGGGCAAGGTAGCCTTAGATGTTGCTTCTCTTCATCCGTAGCAATGGACATGATAGATGGACGACGTTATATAACCCAGAAGAGCTGATGCATCGTAAAACCAATAACCACCACCACCAGCATCACCACTACCGCCCTCACCGACACCTGATGAGCTCATCCGCGACTAGAGGGGGACGCCTTTTTGCCCCCTCATATTTTGAAGAGCATGGGAGCCTCTACCACTAACGAGCACAAAACGTGGGTACCTTTACGTGAATTACTAGGCTACGTTCAGAAAAGGAAGTACAATGTCAGGGTAAATATCGTCAAATATACGTCACAAAGTCATCGATAGATGTTGATGTCCGTCACCAATGGCCGGATTAATGGAAGGCTATAACGAATAAATACACCCAGGTGATATTTTTATAGTTATTATCCACCCATGACCTGATCAAGCTTATCTTAGGTAAAGTGTCTGCAGATTTTGTACGAGGGATTTTCTTGTGTCTCGCAAGGGTGCGTGTATTATTTTAAATATTAATGTTTTGACCCTAAGGCTATCGTTGACCCAGAACATGATCAATCATTGCCCATGAAGTCATTCGATAAGATGGGTTGCTTTGAGCACATGGCATTTTTTGCTAGAAATGTGTCGTTTTAATTCCTCTTGGATGAACATTTACGGTGAATTCGAATCTAGGGTTCGAAGTTACTCTGAAACGATCGTCGATCATTGTATTGTGGTCAGAAGCAAATTAAAGGCATCATGGTGTAGAGTTGCGTGTAAAGCGTGACGAATAGTGTGGCACGGCTGGGGTGAGGGTTTCAGCAGCAATAGCAGAAGATAATTTTCTGCACCCCGTAGTGCGGGCGAGATGGAATCGTTTTGAACAGCACCCCTACTGACGTTCGTCCTGAGCAAGATGGAGAGATGCGGCGATCGATACTGTCTATATCCATCCTTGAACGTAGTTCTCGAAAAGTTTTTTTTTCAGTCTCTTCCGGTGGACCTTGCAGGCCAGGCCAAACAGGCCTATATCGTGGTACATGGCACCATACTATGCCGTAGTTTTCGGACTCGGGTCGTAAAACAAATGTAATTTTTTGCTTTAAAACTGATGATACGCAAACTGAACACGTAGCTAAGCACATGTGACACGTGCTAAGGTCAAGTTGAACACAATTAAAATTTAAGTCGGTCTACGTCACACGACTCGAAGGTGCGATAGCAAATGAACTTTTACACGCTTTTACATTGCTGCATTGGCCCCTCCCGGTTTATCTTCCCCTAGATGTGATTTGGCTTGGCTCCTTTAATTCATCACAGCTCGACTTGACTTGACCTGTCGCGTCCTGTCAGCGTTCCGACGCGAGTTGCTTGTTTGGCCATGCACTGGGTTAGTACATCCCGGTTCGTCCCACCTCGTCCAGACTCGTTCCGGCTCGTCCGACTCATCCCGATATGCGTGGAGCGTGACAGACTGGTCTGGTCAGCCACGCTCCGCTGAGACTCGCCCTGGCCTCCATCACGGGCCGTTTTTGTCGGCTCGCAGCCTGTTCCAGGCGCGCTTTTTTCAGCCGCCGTACAAGTTTCTCTTCTGTTTATTTGCCAACCTCCTGAGGTGTTTATTTTCCATATCTGACCATAATGCGTTTTATCCATTAGAGATGTGTAAACAGTGGTGGAGAGCGGAGGCCTGGCCAGAGCAGGAGGATGAGGAAGCAGTGGGGACGACACGGATCGCCGCCGTCGCGCGCGCTTACCACCGAGTCAGCTGATTAATTCAGCACCAGGCCGGGTCGGGCGTGTATCGGGCAGAGTCGAACATGCCGTAATTCGCCCGCCACTGTCCGATCAGGCGTTCCCGCTCTGTAAACGGGGCCAGCCGCCAACGGGCAGAACGGGTCGAACGGGCCCCGGATGCAGCCCGTGCGACTGGGCGTTCCGTCTGGGTGAGGGTGAGGGCGGAGGGGGTGTGGGGTAAGGGGGGCTGCAGGGGGCTGTTTTTTGACGGCGTCAGTCAGCGGCGTCCCGGTCGCGCCCATCGACACGGTATTGTCCACCGGGCGGCGGCGTCCACGCCGGACCGGCGGCATTGTCGGCGCGGCCGCCCGCCAGCAGGGGGACCACACAGACGCGGCCGGCCGATGCCTATCTGGCCGCCGGGTCGCGCTGCCATATGGCCCTAATGACGGCAGTCAGCCGGCCGGCGCGCCATCCAACGTCGTCCGGCGCTACCCCGACTGCGCCTTCCAAGGCTCATCTGATACGGCGGGGCCCGCTCGCCGCCGGCGCCGCCAAAGGCGCAGGTCGCGGCGAAGGCGCCTGTCGCGCCTGTCGCGCCTGCCGCGCCTGCCGCGCCTGCCGCGTCGGTCTCGTGCGCCGCCGTGCTAACGCTCTCTCGTCTCTCTCTCTCCCACAAGGCGGCCGGGAAGTGGATGCTGGTAGGCGACGCACTGCCACCGGTCGGGCTGCCGGTGAACCGTCTCTGTGTTGCACGTGTGTCTGCACGACGCGTCGTTGTTGCTGTCCGGAGCATCCTTGCGTCCTCCCGCCAGTTGTCCTGCACGCTTGGAGCGCAGGTGACTGCTCCGTTCGCTCGTGCACCGTTCCAGTGTCCTCCGGCCTCGCTTCCGCACTGGTGCCCGTGTGCTGCCCCATGTGCCGTGCCTCGCCTCAGTTCGTTCGTAGCTCGCCCATAGCTCGTTCGTTGCTCGTTTGGTGTCTGCCCTTCTTGGCCACCCCACGTCACCTCTGCCTGTGTGCCGGTCCATTGCATTTTCAGGGGCTAGGCGAAAGGTGAGGATGGCGTGGGGATTATGCCCTTCCTGTAGGTGCGTGGGGCCTTCCGGCTGTAGATTTAGTTTTATTGCGAGTGTGGAGGTTTGCCATTGTTTTTAAACCACAAGGATAGACTACGAAGGGCATTCAGACTTCATGTGGTTCCATTTTTCTTCATGATATTCACTACCACATTTACTTTCTACTGTCTGGAACCTTTTGAACGATGTCAGAAAAGATGAGGTACTTTGCGGACCACATGGCGTTACTTTTGTACTGCAACATACCCTTTTCCTTTCGTTCCTTCTACACTGCATGGAGATGCATGTGGACTGCGAAGAACTCCCTTCATACTGCAATCCACTTCAGACTTGCTCACCCTATTAAGCTGAGAAGGCCTATGGAAGTTTCGTCCCCAATCCCTAACAGTATTCGTACTATGCCTCACGGTATGTGTGGGATGTGATACTATCAGTATGGGCAGGACAAGTTTGTAGTCAATAATATCTAAGTGGGAACATTGGTAAAACAGGAACCTATACTGTGGAAAAAAGGCACCTTGATCAAGAATAGTGGTACAATTCGAAGAGTCAGGACACAAGGGCACAACAACTGAGTAGGAAAACCGAAGGGTTTGGTGGAAATTCGCCCCAGCATGTCAGAAGTTTCCTTGACATGGACCTAGGAACAGGGGAAGCTGGGGATCATACACTGGCTTTCGGGAGCTTGAGCCATTAACCCTGAGTGCATTTGAAAGAAGTAATCTGCTTACAATTAATCCCCATAGTAGGTATGTAATTAATCCCCATAGCATTAATCCCCACTACACATTCATTACGTCCTTGGATGTGGCCATTGTGTCTCGAAATGTGTGTGGGTGAGGTGGCAGTGGCCCGACATCTTGACCGCATGTACGCTAGGCAGAAATACCCCAGCCACACCCCAGCGTCTGTGGGAGGTGGCTGTGGAAAAATCCCCACCAAATTCCGGTGTTTTTGTAGGAAGTGACAAAATCCTCACCATGCCACGGTGTCTGCGTCAGGTGGGAACATCCTGACGTCCCGGTATCTGTGTGAGTTGGCAGTGTCCCTATACAATGTCCCAGTGTTTGGGTGAGGTCGCAATATCCCTATGCGTGCACGATGTCCAGGTGCATGTGTGAGGCGGGAGTAACCCCACCATGTCCCAGTATCTGAGTCAAGTGGAAATATCCCCACCGTATCCCGACGTCTGTGTGAAATGGCAATGTACCAGTGTCCGGGTGAGGTGGCAACATATCCACCATGTCCAGGTGTATGTGTGAGGCAGCAATATATCCCCGCCGTGTCCTGATATCTATGTGAGGCAGCGGTATCCCCGTCTTTCCCCGGTGCCCGTGTTAGAGATGGCGGCGGCCGGGTCGGCAGGAGACCCCTGACGGCCGCCGGCTCGGCTGCAGGCTGCAACGTCATCTGGCCGGCGGCTGGTCGTCGTCGCCGTCGTCGCAGCTCCTTAGAGCGCTCTCGATCAATACAAATGCGCTGCGTTTCTTCCCGGCGGCCGGCGCCCGGAGCGCTCAGCCAATGGCGGCGCGGCGGCCGGGCTGCGACAAACCTGATTGGCTGCCGCATCACAATACCTTTTCGGTCGGGAAATTGCAATTGGTGAAACAATAAATTAAAATCAACCCATGATAAATCTTGTCTCCGTGACATTCGGCAAGATTATAGCGAAAAGTCTCCGGCTCGGCGAGATATGATCTTGCTACCATTTCGCCTCTCGTTTTTAAATCATTCCCGCGGCCGGCGAGGTCCGGTTTCGGTTCACTCCGGCCTCCCAAAGGCGGCATCTCAGGCGGCTCCTTATTCATCTGCCAATCGATGGGGGTGCCGTTTGCGAAGAGTGCATAAATCTCACCGGAATCCACTCGTGGTGCGCCAAATCCGCGACGGTCACTCAAAATTTCCGCCCCAGCCGCACATCACTGCCGCCCGGCCGCCCGCGTGCTTAGCGAAGCCCTGTGTACCGCGTCCGGCCCGCCTCATCGCCCGCTGATTTACACGGAAATTTGGGAAAATCAACAAGCGCTTCGCGTCCATTGGGCGCGCGTCACTCTGCGCTGCGGCGTCGGTCCATCGTCGCCGACGGCTCATCGCGGCGCTGATCGGTCGGCGGCGACGGTGACGCGCCGAGCGCGGCACCCAGCGGAGGACGGGGCGGGGCGCGCGCCGGCCGTGCACCTGCGCGGCACTGTTTAGCGTGCGCCGGTCCGCGCCTTCTGCTGGCCAGCCAGAAATAGGCGCGCCGGCTCGTGTTCTTCTGCCGCGCGAGATTTGCGTTAATTAGGTGCGACTGAGGGCCGCGTGGCGGCGGCCAACCGCGGCCGTAAATACGCGCCGGCCGCGCCACACAGCGCCACACAGCGCCTCGCACCGCCGACTCATTCATGCTGTCCCGACACGGCGGCTGTGATTCAAGCGGTTGGCGCTGCTGCACTCCACGAGTGTCCGCTGTGGGACCCAACTGAGCCGCGCCATCGCGTCCACCGCTGTCGGCCCTGCACCGGTGTGGAGGTGGGGGCTGGGGGACCGGCGCCGGTTGCCGAAAATGTCCCAGCGCCTACTCAGCGCTCGCTTCACCCGAACTGCGGCAAAGTTGGCCGCCGTTCTATTAGGGAGTCGGCCATAAAAATGATTTAGTGCGGTCGGGAGATTGGTCTCATGCCTCTCGCCGATGTATGGTCGGTCGGCGCCGACACCGCCCCGCAAGATTCAATTTTCTCCCGGCTGCAAAGCCATCGAAACGCCGTTGCAACTTGCTCGGGCGCCGGCGGAGCTGTTGGTCGGGATCGTGGTCTGGCCGGCGGAGCTGTTGGTCGGGATCGTGGTCTGGCCGGCGGCGCTGTTGGTCGAGATCGTGGTCTGGCCGGCGGCGCTGTTGGTCTGGATCGTGGTCTGGCCGGCGGAGCTGTTGGTCGGGATCGTGGTCTGGCCGGCGGCACTGTTGGTCGGAATCGTGGTCTGGCCGGCGGCGCTGTTGGTCGGGATCGTGGTCTGGCCGGCGGAGCTGTTGGTCGGGATCGTGGTCTGGCCGGCGGGCTTTTCTGGGATCGTGGTCTGGCCGGCGGAGCTGTTGGTCGGGATCGTGGTCTGGCCGGCGGCGCTGTTGGTCGGGATCGTGGTCTGGCCGGCGGAGCTGTTGGTCGGGATCGTGGTCTGGATCGTGGTCTGGCCGGCGGAGCTGTTGGTCGGGATCGTGGTCTGGCCGGCGGCGCTGTTGGTCGGGATCGTGGTCTGGCCGGCGGAGCTGTTGGTCGGGATCGTGGTCTGGCCGGCGGAGCTGTTGGTCGGGATCGTGGTCTGGCCGGCGGGAGCTGTTGGTGATCGTGGTCTGGCGGGGCTGTTGGTCGGGATCGTGGTCTGGCCGGCGGAGCTGTTGGTCGGGATCGTGGTCTGGCCGGCGGAGCTGTTGGTCGGGATCGTGGTCTGGCCGGCGGAGCTGTTGGTCGGGATCGTGGTCTGGCCGGCGGAGCTGTTGGTCGGGATCGTGGTCTGGCCGGCGGCGCGGCAGTTGGCGCCGCCCCTGCTGCTCACGGTGCTGGAGAAGTTGCCGTACACCACCGCGCCTCCAGACCGGCATTGTCCGTGCCACCGACTGCCCTACCGTCTGACAATGGTCTACCCTACCGTCTGACAACAGTCTACCCTACCGTCTACCCCACCGTCTGACAACGGTCTACCCTACCGTCTGACAACGGTCTTCCCTACCGTCTACCCCACCGTCTGACAACGGTCTACCATACCGTCTACCCTACCGTCTATCCCACCGTCTGACAACGGTCTACCATACCGTCTACTCCACCGTCTACGCCACCGTCTGACAACAGCCTGACCTACCGTCTACCCCACCGTCTGACAACGGCCTGCCCTACCGTCTACCTCATCCACAGCCCCATGATCTTTTCTATCGCATGTCCCACCGCCCGTCCCACCATTCCCCCAACGCATAGTACCACCATTTGCCCCTTCCCACTACCCTTCTCAGTGTTTTCCCAGAATCGTCCTCAGCGCGTGCCAATCGTCAGTCTCGCCGTGTGTAACACTACTTCCCGCTTTATTTCCCACGTGTGTATACCACCGTCGGCGCCTCATATTGACCATCATTTGTATCACAGTCGGTCCCACCATCTACGCTATTGTTTTCACCGCCGTAAGTCCCACCAACCTTCCGCTGCCGCTGCTGCTGCGCCTGAGCTGTATTAGTGCTGTAGCCCATTACCAGAACGTACTTGTTTTTGGGGGTGGATTCATTGAGCAGCAAAAATCGAAATCTTATGGATGAGAACTAGACAGATATAAGTGATGAAATTCAGGGATCAAAATGAAAATTATTTGTTTTCTGATTTTATGGATTTGGTTCTTGCTGGACAGCAATTCGTTTACCCACCACTAACACCGCATTTATACAGTGCCGAATTGTTCCATAGTTTAATCATGCATACAAATCATTTTTTCTTAGCACTTCAAGCCCCGATTTAGCCGGTTGCTTCCAAAGCATTGATAGTCACAGTGTGTACATTTCGATCTTATCTAGTACGGTGTCGAAAACAGATGATATATCTTTAGTATACTTCTCAAAGAAATAGCCATGCACTGTTTTGAACACTCCCGTGGCTGTGGTGAGCTCGTCTGACGCTGCTGTGGCTGTGGTGAGCTCGTCTGACGCTGCCGTGGCTGTGGTGAGCTTGTCTGACGCTGCTGTGGCTGTGGAGAGCTCGTATGACGCTGTTGTGGCTGTGGTGAGCCCGTCTGACGCTGCTGTGGTTGCGCCGGGCTCGGACCGTTGCCTCTGACCGCCTTAATGTGCCAAACACAACTCCGGTATATGCCAGTTATTCGCACCAGACTCGCCAAGTGGTATTATATAAATACGGGTCAGTGAAAAACATGATGCCACTGCGCGAGCGCGCGAGAGACGCCCACCGTGCGGCTGACGGCCGACCATCTAAACAAATACGCATCGGCCGCGGAAAATGAAGACTGGCAGCCTCTCAAAGGGGCGCCTGAAAAATGAAGCGTCGACCGCGACGCTGTCGGTGTAAATTATTCAGTCGCTCGCCGGGAATTGATTTCAAACAGTGGGTACGATATCTCTGTCGAGGGACCGCGGCGTCTGGAGAACAACGACTCGACCGATCCGCCGGTCGAGTCAGGCGGGTTGATTCATTTTGAGTCTCCAGTCGCAAAAGTAGGCTCTCGACTCCCTGGCGAGCGGGACGACCGCGTGGGTGTGAAGAAGTGAGTCAGGGCGACCGCGTCAAGTGAGTCCAACGTTTACGCGTTATGAGTCCAGGAGGCCCAGGATGTCCTGTAGTCCTGTATATCCGTAGAAAAGTCCACCAAACATTTCCTCTTCCACAAAAAAAATTGTGAATGGAAATTTTGCAACAGATGCTGCACTCTATATGGGATATTATAATATCCCGCTAATGTCCTATGTGGGATACTAGACGTAGGTGCATCAGTGTTATGCAACGCACATGGTAGTAACGGTAGACTTCAGATATATGAAGGCGATCCGTCGGTCTCAACTCCAGTGGTGGCCGAAATCATGCCAGGCATATCGCTTGGCGTTTCAGCTGTGAAAATTTGTCGGTAACTTCACCCTCGGCCCATCAAAGTTGAGAGGCCGATTTCGCGTCCGGCCGGATCGTCAGTCGCGCCAAATGACCAGGGAGTATCAGAATATAGTTGCACAAGGCGATTTGAAAAGCAACCATATTTGTAAAACAGCAGTCTAGGTGACAATGGAGTAAGCATCTGAATGGAAGCTAACTTTAATAAATGAACGTCGCATAACACTTTGTTGATATAAAGTCGCATAAATTGCGACTAAATTCTTCGCAGATACACAAGTTAACATCCAGACGCGCTTGTAGCAGACGAATATTTCAGAGTTATTGAATAACATCAGGAATATCCAAGTTTTGTTTCTTTTGCTGGAGATACCCCGATGCTCGCATTGCCTTTGCACCAGATTCGTATTGAGCCCCTGCAGATTAATGAATAAGGCGAATCTCACATCGCCGGGGGATAATTGGTGTGGGTATAACCCTGCATGGTCATATATGGGTCAGGCGAGTCTAGCCCTGCGAGGTGGCCGATGAATCCGGACACACCGCTACGGCAGAGCTGTGACTCGTGCTGGTGCCCGTCGGCCGCCGAGCAGGTTCTGCCGACCTGGAGGTCGTGGGTCGACCACCTGATAGGCTGGCGGGCCGAGCGAGTGCCTGTGCGGGCCGGAGCCAGAACAGCCGTCCCGCCAGCCGGACCTGTTTATTTACGTCCGTTGAAATGAGCGTTGCGCGATCTGTTTGCCGGACGGTTTCAACAATTAAGCGCCGCGAAATTCCCATTACACCTGGCCGCGTCGTTATTCAGCCGGCTGAAATTTGCACGAGCGACAAGTGACAGAGGCTGATGGTGTCGCGAGCAGCTTTCAAAGCACAGACCGTTCGTCAAACGAATGTATTTCCTGTAATTTAGCTTCGCCGGCGCGAAATGAGACCATTCCCATTCGGGAGGAGTGCAGCCGAGGGGCTTACATCGGGGCAACTAATCTGCGGCACCATTCCGAGCCGCGCCACCGGGACGGAGCAAATTCAATTTGGCGACTGCGGAGGCGACTCGACAGTTGCTGGAAGTGGCTCGACGGTCGCTGGTGCTGGTTCGGCAGTCGGTGGAGGTGGCTCGAGAGCTGTTGGGGGCGGCTCGACATTCGCTGGAGAAGGCTCGGCGGTCGCTGGAGGCCGCTGCATCCCACCCCAACCGAGGGCGCGTCTCTGCCCCGAAACTAATCAGAGAAATGGACCGCCGTAGACAGCTCTCTTACGACCGCCGCTCGCGCCGAAAATCAGAAATGTTATTCAAATCTTGATGGATAAAGTTTGGTCTATTGTTTGGGCTGTTGTGGAAGCGTTTTGCGCCCAGTGCGTTGGCGTGGGGTTGTGCGTGGGTCAGGCGAGTCTAACCATGCGGGGACATACATGGGCCAGACGAGTCTAACCCTGCGGGGTCATACAATCCGGGCACACCGCTACGGCAGAGCTGTGACTCATGCTGGAGCTGTGTGCGGATAGGTGTCGGCAAGGTTGCCCCGTCAGTCTGGCACTGCGCTGATGCGTGCCTCGAACATGTTGTACGTGGACTGGGGGTTCGCCCACTGGCCGTGCCGGCCGATTGCTACCAAACATTGAACCGCCTGTCGCGTGCGACGTACTTGTGTGTAGATTGACTTAGGTTCCCAGCGCCATAAAATCGACACTTGGAGTAACGCTAATTGGCTGTGTCGCCGTGGCCATTATTTGATGCGCCCCCACTGTCCGTCCATTAAATTGGAGCCTGCGGTGCGATCGATGTGGCCATTTGGCCGGCCGCAGCACGGAGAGCGGCACATTTTTACACGTAGGCCGGCCCGCTCCTGTCGCAAATGCGTCGCCGCTCGTAAAGCGCCCCATATCATGGGGCCGCCAGTAAAGGTGAAAATCGCCGCCGGCCCGGCAGTTACTGGCCGTAAATCACCGCCGGTCTCGTCCGTCGGGCCACCGTGTCCCCCGCGCCGTCTAAAATCATACCGGCCGGCGCCATAAAACGGAGCCGGCGACTCACCGACGGCTTCGATACGGTGCTTCATCGCCGAGCCTGGCGGCCACCGCTCGGCCGGCCGGCAGGCAGTCGGCTGACCCGCCGGGTCACCGATGACCGCCGCTGACCCCTTCGCCGGTCGCTGCTCACTGGGGTGTAAACAGAATGCCGGGCCGGCGGCCGAGACGTGCCGGAACAGGTGGGAATGTGGTGTCCCGCCGCCGGCGCGGTCGGATCGTCACCGCGCCGGCCCTCACATGTCAGCCACTGGGTCCCGGCGGCCGCCTCCGACCGTCCCTCACATGTCGGCCACTGGATCCCGGGGGCTACCTCCGACCGTCCCTCACGTGTCAGCCACTGGATCCCAACGGCTGCCTCCGACCGTCCCTCACATGTCAGCCACTGGGTCCCGGCGGCTGCCTCCGACCGTCCCTCACATGTCAGCCACCGGGTCCCGGCGGCCGCCTCCGACCGTCCCTCACATGTCGGCCACTGGATCCCGGGGGCTACCTCCGACCGTCCCTCACGTGTCAGCCACTGGATCCCAACGGCTGCCTCCGACCGGCCCTCACATGTCAGCCACTGGGTCCCGGCGGCTGCCTCCGACCGTCCCTCACATGTCAGCCACTGGGTCCCGGCGGCTGCCTCCGACCGTCCCTCACATGTCAGCCACTGGGTCCCAACGGCTGCCTCCGACCGTCCCTCACATGTCAGCCACTGGATCCCGGGGGCTACCTCCGACCGTCCCTTACATGTCAGTCACTGGGTCCCGGGGGCTACCTTCGACCGTCCCTCACGTGTCAGCCACTGGGTCCCAGGGGCTACATCCAACCGTCCCTCACGTGTCAGCCACTGGGTCCCGGAGGCTACATCCAACCGTCCCTCACATGTCAGACACTAGGTCCCGGGGACTACCTTCGACCGTCCCTCACGTGTCAGCCATTGGGTCCCGGGGGCTACCTCCGACCGTCCCTCACAAGTCAGCCATTGGGTCCCGGGGGCTACCTCCGACAGTCCCTCACAAGTCAGCCACTGGGTCAGGACAGCTTCCACCGACCGTTCTGGTGATGTGAGTCTGGCACTGGGTCCTGGCGGCTGCCTCTGATCGCCCTGGCTGAAGCTGTACAGTGCCGTAAGCTCAGCATTGGCAACACTCGTGATGCGTACAGCTGACATGTCTGCCTCCCCGAGCTGAGCACACCACATGGTAGCCGTGGCTGACCGACTGAGGTCACGACTCGTCGCTGCCGCTGCTGAATCCTGCCTTCACCGGAGGCGGCGTACTTGAATTTTGAATGACGGGAAGGCAAGATGTAGGTGCATCCATGTTTGCGCTATGATTTAGGCTGCTGGAATTGGCTGAAAATGCAAATTCGTTGGTTCAATGTGCATACAAATTTGAATTTTCCTTCAATTGCGAAATAATGTACGTGGATGCAATAATGTACGTGGCAGACCGGCTGTGGGAGTTTGTCCGGCAGACTTTCCCGCGGTGAGGGTGTCCCCAGCGCGGCGACTGACCTCAGGCCGCTGCGAGAGCGCACGGCCGCCGGCCAGGTGTAGCCGACTGATTGACCGTGCAGGCGGCGCCGCGGCCGCCGCCATACTGTCTGCGCGCGCGCTCCCACGTGCATTAGCCGGGCGACGGCGTCGCGATCCTGCGGTCGGCAGCGCGCGCTCATGGCCCGGCAGAGCGGAGAGAGCGGCGGCGGCCGGGAGCGGCCGCGCGCGCACCTGGACCGCCGGCCGGCCGCGCCGCCGCCGCCGGCCAGCGCCAATGCGAACCGCGCCGCCGGCCGCAGCCGCGGTATGCGTACGAGGCCGGCTTCAAAACACCACTATCGGATAAACATGATTTTGATTGCGGGCTTGCGGTGATTAGCCGGCGCGATGAGGACGAGGCAGGAAGGAGCGAGGCACGCCGCAGTGGCCGCCGGCGCTTCCGCGCTGCGCTCGCGCGGGGCCCAGCGGCGCACTTCCGGCCCCCTGTCCGGCCGACTTTTGGCCAGATCGTGAGCCGGCCGAAGTCGTTTCCGGCCGTGTCGGCGACACGGCTCACCGGCTGCCGAAGTTTCCCCCGCGAGCGGCGCTATTGACCAGGCCATAACTGGGGCGGCCGGCGGCAAGAGTCGGATGACCTGCCAACCTCCCGACCTCTGCGCCCTGCGGAATGGTCGCCCCCGACCTTCCGCGCTCGTCCCCGAACTGAGCGAACACACTGCGGCGCATCTGCAATGTCAAACAGACCGCAGAGCCGACACACCGGCTCTGCGGTCTGTTTGACATTCGGCGACGGCGTAGCATATCGACTCACATTTTACCACCTTCCGAAGGGGCCGAAATGGCCGGGCCGGGATTTATCGTTCCGGCGGAGGTGGTCTGGCCACGGGACGACCGCACGAATGCGATTACCGGCGCTGTCGTCTGCCGACCAATAGCACGACCGATTGGTCGCCAATGGCATTAGCCGACGGCGAGCGGCCAGACGACGGCGTCCGGAACGGAAGTGCAAACTATGAACGTGACAATGCGCAACAAGAGACCCCGCGGCGGGCACGGCCGACAAAAACGCAAGACGTCCTGACGCAGGAAGCGGCGCTGCCCGCCGCGCGGATGACACCGCGGAAGGGGCCGGCGGAGAGGGGCATGTGGAGGGTGTGTGTGTGGGGGGGGGGACGACACCACAGTGTGTCGGTGAGAGATGTATGGGCGCACCAGCCACCCACTGCACGCACCACACCAATGACAGACGAGCGGTGACTGCCGCACGGCACTATCGCGGCCTTATTTACGAGGCCGGCGGGCGCCGATGTTTATTTGATCTGCATCATTGAGCCGAGTTTTGTTTCTCGTCTGCGGCCGGTCGGCACTTGCGGCGTGGCGGCGGCGAACTGCAGCCGCCCACCTGTCGACGCTCGGCGCCGCGCCGCGGCAGCTGCCGTCGGCTTCGACGGCGACCGGCGCGCGTGCCAGCCGCGCGAGCACCGCCACCCGGCCGTCCTTTGTCTCCGCTCACGCAGCCGCGCCCGGCTTGACGCTTCGCGCACGCCGCCAATATTTTGAAGTTAACACAGTCGATTTATTTCTGGTGGTTGGTGTTTACTGGCGGTGTAAACTGTCCGGCGGCGCGCCCGGGACCGCCACCGGCGCACACAGCGTCGCTGTGTGGCGGCCACTGCGTCAGCCTCAGAGCAGCACAACGCAGCCCAACGGCCAGCGGGACTCCGAGCTACAACACTGGGAGCCCAGCAGCCATCTGTGTAGCTGCTCATCTACATCCCGATGTCGCATTACATAACTTTAACTGTCCATCTGCATCCACACCATTATCCCAGCACACATGTGTTGTGGTCGCACAAATTCCAGTCATCCCAGCACAACTTGAGGTCGCTGCATTCCGGCACATCTGTTGTGGTCGCTCTATAGCCCAGCACGCATGTGTTGTGGTCGCCCTATATCCCTGTCAAATTATCCCGTGGCACAACTTTACCCCTCCCTCTTTATCCCTATCAATTTCCACACTACACAACTGTTGCTGTCATCTCTGTTCCAATACCAATGTTTACTACACAAATGAAATTGTCTTCTCCGCTCCGATCGCATTTCCCCACTGCACAACTGTAGCTCACATCTATTCTTATTCCAATGCACCATTACGTAACTGTAAATATCCGCTCCATTCCCGTCCCATTGTCTACTACACAAATGCAACTGTGCTATCCATTCCTACCCCATTACCCCGTTGCACAGCTGCCACTTCCCTTTCCAATCCTATGCCATTGTCCACTAGATAACGGGTACCGTGCTCTCAATTTCCGTCCAATTTCCACACTATATAGCTGTCACTGTGAATCTACGGCCCTGCCCTATTGCGCCACTGCACAACCGCCGCCAATCCTTCTACACCTGTGTCTCGTCGTCCCGGTAAGGCACTGTTCCACCTCCCCTCGGCACAAGCCTCCTCAGGTATTCGCAGTCCCAGTCCCATCATCGTGGGCATCACGGGGACAGTTCGGCCTCTTGAGCAATGTGCAGGCTTGCCCGCTCAGGTTGATGGTCGTGTGGTGTAAAGGTCGCGACATTGCGGTGCGGGCAGCGAGTCTGTGACTGGCGGGAAGTGACAGACACCGACCGACCGACACGAGCCCGCCTCTCGCCCGTCCCGCTGCTGCCGTGCACAGTGCCGTTACGCTCGTGCTGCTTCATTCATGGACTAGTTGGTAGCGTCGAGACGCGCCGGTGTCCCGGACGCACCGGCCAGCCTATAAATCCTCGCGCGATTTGTCGCAGTAAATTTATCGACGCCCGTCGCGCGCCTATCTAATATTCACGGCGGGCCATTTTTGACGTTTTTGCGTCAATTTGGAACATGATACTTAGCACACCTGACGAACAATGCCATCCTGACGCGAAGCGCGTAAAAAGTCCGGACGGCACCGGATAACCGGCGCTTTAATGCGCCGTCTCGCCCTTGGAATAATTTATAATACAGGTCGGCCGGCGCAGAATGGGGGTCACTGTTTGCATTGTAATGACCCGGCTGCGCGGCCATTAGACGGGCAGGCAGGATGAGGTGTATAATTTCCCGGTTCACGTCGGCCGGCCGATCAGATTCTACTAGCCGGGCGGATCCGCGGCAGGAGACGAGTAGCTCGGCAACTGTCGGAAAGCACGATAATTGTATATCATTGTGGTCGGCTGGTGAGTTATGTTTCGGATAGGCACGCGAGTCGGAGCCGTGCTCGGTGCGAGAGGTGGTCCGCTGGGTGGATAGGCACGCCGCCCACAGCGGTACTCGGCGCGAGACGAGAGCCACTGGGACTAGTCGAGCATGACCTACATTCGACCACTCATTTGCCCATCCATTCATACGTGAGGACCTCTGTGCCGAGCATTCGACTAGCATTCGTCAATATCGTAAGTCCCTTCTCCCAAAAAAGAAACGGAAAAATATCAACGAGCAATGCTGTGGGACACCAATGTAAGGAAACATGTTCACTTTTTGGGATACACCTTGCACGGTACGCATGACAATTACTATCTCCCACGAGCTGTGCAGTGTTGGGTGTCCATGTACCACTCTCACTGCTGATTTTAAGGAGTTCATTGTATTTCAGCGCAGCCCACAAATTGATGCTCTGTGAAGTTATTACACTACAAGTTGATGCTGTGTGAGGTTATTTGCACTACAAGTTGATGCTGTGTGAGGTTATTTGCACCGCATGTTGTGAGTGAGGTTATTTGCACCATAAGCTGACGCTGCATGAGGCTTGCACAACAGGCTGAGGTTATTTGCACCACAGTGGTTTAGATGTAGAACAGCAAGTACTTTGTTCTCCGTCGTTCCCGTGTTGGTTCCCTTGTATTCGGTGTGCAAATACTAGAGCTCCCAACTATACCATGTCTCGCCCGTGGCACGCATTATCGTGTTCACTCATCCCTGCAGTTGGGAGCGCAGGTGTGACATTTGTGCCCACGCCTAGATGGACCAGTTGTATGATCTAATGAACGACATGTGCGAGTGGCAAGCCAGGCCGAAGGATCTATTGAGGTGACACCATTGGGCCTACTCGGAACTAGGATGGCGATGGGATAGTGTGGCTAAATTCCTGTTCGCGTTTTCGTCGGGTGTGCATGGCATTGCCCACTATTTGATATCAGAGGTGGAAAGAAAATGTAAAGACGTTTACAAGCATGCAAGTTGTATGCACATCAAACAGCGTCGCATTGTTTTGTTTTATTTCATTGTAATACCTTTATTTTTATTGGTAGCACCTGAAAACACCACAAATATGACGCCGAAATTAATGTTAGCTGTATATTATACTTACATCATAGATCTCGAGCATGCTCTAACATCTCTAACATGTGAGCCAGTGAAGGATACCGGTAACACAGAAGATAAATCGTACTTATGTATTCTTGGATTTTGTACTTTTCACTCAACTTTTCTAAATTGGATGCGTTTCAGCCATTGCTGTCACTTTTCAAATTGCGGATGGGCGCTAAATGACCTCGCAGTCGGCGCGTCCCAAATAATCATTTTTTTTCAAGCTACGGAAAAATCATGGGTATTCAAGTAGTCTGTATTAACTACCCTAGCCCTTTCTGGCTGCATTGGTCTTTGAAGCCGCTAGGTGGTGTCGGTCACATTTTTGTCCACATCCTCTCAAACAGACTCGAGTGCATAGGGATGGCCGTTCTGATGTAATGGAGCAGCAGGCGCCGGTAGATGGCAGTCCTAAGGCAGGCCTGCAGCAGTGTTGGGCGGCTCCTAGGGAAGCCCGAAGCGGTGTCGGGCGGCTCCTAAGACAGGGCTGCAGCAGTGTAGGGCGGCTCCTAAGGCAGCCCACAGCGGTGTCGGGCGGCTCCTAAGGCAGGGCTGCAGCAGTGTAGGGCGGCTCCTAAGGCAGGGCTGCAGCAGTGTAGGGCGGCTCCTAAGGCAGGCTGCAGCAGTGTAGGGCGGCCCACAGCGGCGTCGGGTGGCTCCTAAGACAGGCCTGCAGCAGTGTTGGGCGGCTCCTAAGGCAGCCCACAGAGGTGTCGGGCGGCTCCTAAGGCAGGGCTGCAGCAGTGTAGGGCGGCTCCTAAGGCAGCCCGCAGCGGTGTCGGGTGGCTCCGGCAGACATGGCTCGCCCAGGTGGCAGTCCTAAGACTGCAGCGGTATGAGGTGGCGGTCCTAAGACTGCAGCGGTATGAGGTGGCGGTCCAAAGACTGCGCTGCAGCGGTGCGGGGACGCGACACGCCCGGGTGGCGGTCCTAAGACTGCAGCAGTGCGGGGCCACCGCCCCGTGGCGGCCAGAGCCGGGCGCCGACATTCCGCTGCACACATTCACGCCCGCGCTCCGCCGCGCAAATCCGCTCTGACAGACGTGAAATTTGAAATGTGAGCGGCGAGGCGGCGGGGCGGCGCCGCGTGGGCCGGCCGACTGGCGAGAGGCGCGCGCGAGCCGACCTGCACGTGCTGCGCGCCGAGCCTCTTCTGAGCCGAGAGCGCCTGCCGGACAGGCCGCTGCAGGTGGGAGGCGTGCACTGGCCCCGTCACAGCTGAACAACGACGCACCCACGACCCGTTCTCGTCGGTGGTGTTCATCGGTGCAACCATGACATGTTCCCGTCTGTGGTGCCCACAGGCACACTCACCACTCGTCTGTGGTGCCCACCGGGACACCCACGACCCGTCCCCGTCCATTATGTGGTCGACTTGTGGGAGTATGGCGAGTATGCAGGCCGACTGAAAACGAGCAGGCCAGAACTACTTGATATTCACACAATCGAGGACTAAGGTCGTTAAGCGTCGCCAGGATCACATGCTGATTGGCTGCCCCCGGACGTCGGAAGGCTGCACGTTAGAGGCTCGAACTGGAGACGCTCCGATGTGGTCCGGAACAAGAGAGGTCGGCACTAGCGGCACGAGCTGTTTGACGCTTAGTCGGCATCTGCATCGGTTCTCGACGGTGCAGTGTGCATTGGCGTGTGCGTGGCAGCCACTGCCTATACGGCGTTGTCCAGCTACGACACGGATCGGGTCCTGGTGCGGGTGTCCTGCGCCGACCTAGAGCCTCCGGAGCGGGTCCCGACACAAGCGTCCTGCGCTGACCTGGAGCCGCCGGAACGGGTCCCAGCGCCGACGTCCTGCGCCGACCTAGAGCCTCCGGAGCGGGTCCCGACACAAGCGTCCTGCGCTGACCTGGAGCCGCCGGAACGGGTCCCAGCGCCGACGTCCTGCGCCGACCTGGAGCCGCCGGAGCGGGTCCCAGCGCCGACGTCCTGCGCCGACCTGGAGCCGCCGGAGCGGGTCCCGACACAAGTCGTCCTGCGCCGACCTGGAGCCGCCGGGGCGTCCTGCGCCGACCTGAGCCGCCGGAGCGGTCCCCGAGTCTGGTCTCAGCGCCGACGTCCTGCGCCGACCTGGAGCCGCTGCAGCGGGCACTGCGCCGCACCGCTCAGCACGCAGATCGATTGCCGTGCGGCAATTACAGCCCTTAGCCGGCGTCGGACTCGCGGCGAAGATCGCGACCTCATATCCTGGCCACGACCGCATTGTTAGTCGAATGCGATTACGCGCGGCGAACGAGCAGCTCGATTGTTTTAGCGCCGGTTCTCAGGCAGCGGGCAGCGGACGACGCTCTCAGGCCGCGGCTGGACCGGCTGCGGCGCGGCCGATGCGCAATAATTGCCGGCCGCCGGCCACCTATTACGCTGTAGGCTAATGCCGTTCTCAGACTGCGGCCCGTTTCTCGGCGAACTGGCCGGGCGTCGCCGGCGGCCGGGCAGTCTGCTGCGCCGCAGTGAGTTACCCTGGCCGGCCACGACAGCGCCGCCGCCGCCGCGTCGACCGCCTCATGGCGCGGCTCGCGTTGTGCCGTGCTGGTGTCGTGTGCGGTGTGGCCGCCGCGGGCGACGGGTCGTCCGTCGGTCAGCCGGCCGACCTGCCAGCCGACGCGGTTCCCCTGCATTCTCGATGCAACCAGCGGCGTTGTTTTTACGCCGGCCGACGGGGGTTGCCTTTTTGCTGCACGTCCCGCACGGCGCGCTGGCGTTTAGGTGCGGCTTACGCGATCGGTCGCGCGGCGACGCCGGTCGGCCGGTCGGTCCGGCAGGACCGGCGCGTCCGTGCCGCAGACGTCTTCATAGGATGTCCTGTCATACGGCGACGAGCGGCCACCGCGCCGCGGGCAGATTCATATCGTGCCGGGACGTTTTATTGGCAGATACGATCGACGACCGGTGCATACCGGCCGGCTGATGGATCTGCCCGCCTCGACATGTTTGGCTATCGTCCGTTTGCATGCAGAATAATATGCTGCTAATCAGGGCCCGACCGGTAGGCCTCCGCCGCCACGAATCCAGTAGCTGTTAGCTGTCAAGCATTGGATCGATTTTTTATGTAGCCGGCGTGGTAGGGGCGTGCATACACCGGGTCGGTAGCGACGGGACGTTTTGATCCACATGATAGCTGTGCAAAAGCGCGCTCGACGTGGCCGCTTGTCGCTGCCTATCGGCTGCCGATCGGCATTACGTATCTGCCGGCCGGAAAGTTGCGCCGCCCGGCGGCCAGGCCCGGCTGCAGCGTCACTGCCATGCCGCTCTACCTGACGGCCGCCACCGACCAGTTGCGCAATCGTCACGGCGAGATGGCCTTGTTTTGCGCGGAAGGGGGGCGCCGTCAGCGCGGCGGGTGGCGGCGGCGGCGGCGTGGCACCGCCGGCCGGCAAGAAATATCGCCGCGCAGTAAAGCCGTACTAAATTATATCACGGCGCGAGTGTTACGTAAAAGGACGGGCCGACGACGCCGGCTTGGTATGCGCTGCGCGTCGGCCGGCCGCTCATCTCCATATCCAGATGCGATTATTTACGGCGGCGGCGGCGGCGGCGGCGTGCTGCCGCTGCAGCGCCAATCGCGCCAGCCCGCTCCGAGATTGTGCACAGTTGTTTTGGAATCGCCGGCGATATATTTGCTGCAAGTGACTCGCGCGCCGCCGACACCGGTCGACCGGCGTCCATCCCATGGAGCGGCGCGCGCGCGCTGGCCAGCCGCCGCCGCGCGGAATGCCGGCGAGCGGCGCGCCAAGAAAGAAGACCGATGAAGCATTCAGGCCGGCTCCAGCCGACGGCGCCATGACGGATTCCGCGCCAGGCGTCCGGACGTGAAGCGGCCCGTGCCGGCCGGCCGGTGCCGCGCGCCGCGTGTGCTCGCGAAGTCGCTTCGCACGGTGTGACGTCAGCCGATGGTCGGTCGGCTTTTTGCCGTGGACAGCGTTGTGATCGTGCATCAGCGCCATCTATCCGTCGTGATCAGAATGAGCGTGGCAGCAGGCGCCGGGGCCGCTTCCCATCTATCTCGCCCCCTGACAGTGTGCAGGTGGCCTCGCCGCAGAGGCCACTGCTGGGTCAGATGGCAGTGGGAGGAACAGTTGCTCCCTCCGCAATTTTGCTAGCTGTACACATGCGTGCAATTTCTTTGTTTCTCTCACATAGCAACAATACCATAATTTTACAATACAACGATGCCGTCTTGCTGATGCAAGATGGCATTGATGTCTTGAATGCGTGAAATCTTCATGGATGATTAGTCTATAACACTGGCTGATTCCCCTCCAAAGTGTCTGGCAAGCTTTTATGCCGTACCCTCGTCGGAGACAGCGCTGGGTCCGCACCGCACTGGGCCTCCACTGACTGCGGAATCCGGCGGTGTCCACTGGCGGACCCACATTGGACCCTGCCGTTGACGGTGCGGAACAGTCGAATCAGTGGAGCGTCGGCCATGCCAACCTTGTGGCTTCCGCAACAGGTTTGGAGAAGTCAGTGATCGGGTATTCAGGCTGGAGATCTGAACGATCAGCGATTCTTAATTGCATCATGGTCTGCGGCAGGACTGGGTGTTTTCAAAATCGACTCTCGTGCTCCCCACGCAGCCCTGTTCCTGCACGCATCACCGCCCATGGACGTTACGTTGGCCGACTCAATCAGAGCTCACCGTGAGGATGACGTCACAGTATCAAAGTTGACAAATATCAGTGATGTTTGGATGCAGTGCTGCAGTCTGGCCCTTCGTCAGAACGTGCCATCCAGCGCTGTTTTTTTTTTGTGTGCATTCCTCCGGAGTACATACACGATGTTGGATGCATCTAGTAAAAGGGTCCAACCGATAGCATTGTCAGAAGTCGAGCAACGTTGATATATAATTGTATTATGATCATGATGGTTGGGAACGATCAAGTTCTTTTTTAACCACCCATTCGGCGTGACACCCAGTAAGCGAGAACCCGTAATTATTTTACAAACTTCTTCAAAAGTTGTGCAAACGCATGCTATTGATTCATTGATACTCGAGTGGTGCGGAGTAATGTCACTCGCTTGAGGTGTGGGGCACTGACACCCTGGTGAGGTACGCGACCCCTCCCCCTGGTCAGGTATGGGGGCCGCCCTGGTCAGGTGTGTGGGCCGCCCTGATCAGGTGTGGGGCCGCCCTGGTCAGGTGTGGGGGGGGGCGCCCTGGTGAGGTGTGGGGCCGCCCTGGTCAGGTGTGTGGGCCGCCCTGGTCAGGTGTGGGACCGCCCTGGTCAGGTGTGGGGGCCGCCCTGGTGAGGTGTGGGGGGCCGCCCTGGTGAGGTGTGGGGGCCGCCCTGGTCAGGTGTGGGGGCCGCCCTGGTCAGGTGTGTGGGGCGCCTTGGTCAAGTGTGGGGCCGCCCTGGTCAGGTGTGTGGGCCGCCCTGGTCAGGTGTGGGGCCGCCCTGGTCAGGTGTGGGGGCCGCCCTGGTCAGGTGTGGGGGGCCGCCCTGGTGAGGTGTGTGGGCCGCCCTGGTCAGGTGTGGGGGGCCGCCCTGGTCAGGTGTGTTGGCCGCCCCGGTGAGGTGTGTGGGCCGCCCTGGTCAGGTGTGGGGGGCCGCCCTGGTCAGGTGTGTGGGCCGCCCTGGTGAGGTGTGGGGCCGCCCTGGTCAGGTGTGGGGGGCCGCCCTGGTCAGGTGTGGGGCCGCCCTGGTCAAGTGTGTGGGGCCGCCCTGGTCAGGTGTGTGGGCCGCCCTGGTCAGGTGTGGGGCCGCCCTGGTCAGGTGTGGGGGGCCGCCCTGGTCAGGTGTGGGGGGCCGCCCTGGTCAGGTGTGGGGGGCCGCCCTGGTCAGGTGTGTGGGCCGCCCTGGTCAGGTGTGGGACCGCCCTGGTGAGGTGTGGGGGGCCGCCCTGGTGAGGTGTGTGGGCCGCCCTGGTGAGGTGTGTGGGCCGCCCTGGTCAGGTGTGTGGGCCGCCCTGGTGATGTTTCTCACACGGCAGCTGCCATCACGCGGTGTGTCGGCTGCGTCGGCCGCCGGCCGCCGGCCACCAGGCGGCTAATGTATGCGGCATTGTGTGGCGCACGCCATCTACATAGCGCCGGACAGTGCGTCGAGTGGCGGCGACACAGCGACAAAACGTTAACCGGCCGCGGCCGCGTATCCGGCCATCGACACGGCGCACTGTTGGTGGCCGGCCGGCGTCACCGCTCACTCGCCGGCGCCAGCAACCGTGGGCGGCGCTGCGGGCAGCGCTGCGGGCAGCGCTGCGGGCGGCGCTGCGGGCGGCGCTGCGGGCGGCGCTGCGAGCGGCGCTGCGGGCGACGCTCCGGGCAGCGTCGCTGTGGGTGCCCCGACCGGTCTTGCTCGGGCGCCGGCTAGTAGGCCGACTCGAATCAGCGCCCGGTGGCGGTTTGGGAGCGTGTTGGCCCGCGGCGGCGGTCACGCGGCCCGACAGCGTGTCGACGCTGGTGGTACTGGTCGGCTGGCTAGTCGTGCCGCAACGTCAGCCGCACGGCGTCCGCGGTCCGCAGAAATGCTGGTCTGGTGGGCACACTCTCGGGCAGGGATTCACCGGTGTATTGGTGAGTTAGGATAGTAGCCCGCCGGGTGCCAGACATTCGCACGGTGTGCACCACAGCTATCTTCTTCTGGCTTGGAGAAGTGCAAGTCCGCTTCTCTCTAGAGCAGCTGGCATTATCATCAAGCGTATGTAAGCGTAACTGCAGTTTATCGGAGCAAAGTTGAATGCATCATAACATAGCTGCTAAGTATGAATAGCAAAAGCTTCTCAACAAGCTTAATTCCTTGACCATTGAGCAGTCCATGATCTCAGCATTGCTCCAATGCAACGCGTCTGACGAGAAGACGGGTGCTGCTTGCGTTTTTCTGCACTGCGTTTGCAGGTGGCTGGTAGCTGAACGCCCTACTTGAATCAAGTTCAATAATCCTTGTGCTGTGGCGTGCACCAGATAATCGAGACCCATAATGCGTTGTAGACCAAGTCTGAGTGGCTCTCCACCAACTCAGTGGCCGCGCCGTCAGCCGTCAGCGGCACTGCTGGGCTCCGGCAGCACTCACCAGGTGGAGTCGGCGTACTGTTGTCCATCCCCTGCATCCGTCAGCCGTCAGCGGCACTGCTGGGCTCCGGCAGCACTCACCAGGTGGAGTCGGCGTACTGTTGTCCATCCCCCTGCATCCATCAGCCGTCAGCGGCACTGCTGGGCTCCGGCAGCACCCATCAGGTGGAGTCGGCCGCACGCACGCCTCGCGCGACCTGACAGCCAACAAGTGTGTCTGGCGACGCGAACTCATTGCGGCGCCATCAACAGGTGTGCGGCTGCGGCCGATGCGCCGCGATTGTCGCCGTCGAGTGCGATCTGTGGCGCGTCTGGCGCGTGACCTGTGGCGCGTCTGGCACGTGACCTGTGGCGCGTCTGGCACGTAACCTGTGGCGCGTCTGGCGCGTGACCTGTGGCGCGTCTGGCACGTGACCTGTGGCGCGTCTGGCACGTAACCTGTGGCGCGTCTGGCGCCTGACCTGTGACGCGTCTGGCGCGTGACCTGTGACGCGTCTGGCGCGTGACCTGTGACGCGTCTGGTGCGCGCCTGGCCAGCATTGCTGCCCATTGTGGCGACACAGGTGTGACGGCGGCGCTGGTCGGGCCGCCGCCGCCGCCGCCGCCGCCGCTCACGTGACGCGTCACGGCGCCAGACGTGCTGGCGCCGCGGCCGACCCGACTGCGGTTGCTCTGACCTATAACGCTGACGTCAGACACAGCCGCCACACCTGGCGGCTGTGTCTGACTAACCTGCACGGCTATTCCTGCAGTAATGGCTGTCGGCGGGCCCTCATCCAGAGTGCTTTGGCTGCGGTCGGAATCTGCTGCGTTGTTTGACGCAGAGTGTCGTGTATCGGTCCAATTCCGAATGACTGAAAGTGGCACAACTGTTATCTCCGTCAGGGCAGGGGTTGTCGTTGGCACTCCCCGTAGACGTTGTTCTGCGCCAATAGGATTTACTGAGCGCTCGCCGGCTGTCTGGTGGGGATTTGATGATGCCCGAACTGGGAATATTCGTACCCCAGGTGTCCATGAAGATTGATAGGCCGCCACTGTCGTCATGACGTCACATGGCGTCTGTCGTCAGTGCATCAGTGACGGCGGCGATGTCGCCAATCGTCATATGTCGTCAGTCGCCGCCCAGTGTGGGTCGCATTGCTCGGAGCGACAGCTGCCACGTTACTGCGTCCTCATCGGTCGCCATTCGTGTTCTGATGCGATGTCACTTCTGTTGTCGCATCATCGCCCCTTCTGCTGTCGCCCCCTCGTCACTTGCCGTCGTACTTTCAATAACGTACTGCTCGTCACTGGCTATCGTAATTTCAATACCATGCTGCTTATCATTTGCTATCGTAGTTTCAATACCGTGCTCCTCGTCATTTGTTGTCGTAATTTCAATACCATACTCATCGTCATCTGGTGTCCAGTCTTCTTCATCTGTTGCCGTGTTCTCGTCTCATCTGTTGACACGGTCTCGTCATTTGTTACCCCAACAGACAGCAATGGGTACATGAGGGCACCACTCTGCATGTTAACCAGCCTGCGGAAGCGGTGGCAGGTCAGGACATGGGGCTGCGGGCAGCATCTGCGTAATGTGAATGCAGCCACAGCCGCGCCGTTGGTAACTTAAACAAGTGCCCTTCCATCCCGAGTACACTGGTCGAAAGCCGTTCACTCGAGCAAAAAAAGAAGAAGAGATAATGTCCGGGGCTGAAGCGAAGGTGCAGCCATGACAGAAAAATGACGGCGATGTGATATTTTAAACTTTAGGTCCATTCGTGTCATAACACGTCCGTAGTCGTATGTCGAATTGAGATCGGATTACACGACATATATATATATATATATATATATATATATATATATATATATAAATAGTTTGTGAACGTTTACCCTATTTGTACTTAGGCTTCTACATGTTAGCATGCGATGGAAATGTATGCACACATACGGCTACATTAAACGCCACGTCATGGACTTAGTCTGTATTAACCCAATGTAGAGGTGTACCTTCATCCTTTCTCACATTGTGTATTGTGTGTTTCAGCGGCCGGTGTCTGTGACGGTGTGTGTTGTATGTTGTATGTTGTAGAGGCCGGTGTCTGTGACGGTGTGTGTTGTGTGGTGTGTGTTGTGTGTTGTAGAGGCCAGCGTCGGTGACGGTGTGTGTTTTGTGCTGTAGAGGCCGATATCTGTGACGGTGTGTGGTGTGTGTTGTGCGTTGTGTGTTGTAGAGGCCGGTGTCTGTGACGGTGTGTGTGGTGTGTTGTAGAGGCCGGTGTCTGTGACGGTGTGTGTTGTGCGTTGTATAGGCCGGTGTCTGTGACGGTGTGTGTTGTATGTAGAGGCCGGTGTCTGTGACGGTGTGTGGTGTGTGTTTCAGCGGCCGCCGTCGTCATCGCTGTCGTTCAGCGGACAAGGCAACGAGGACGTGCGGTCGCCGGGCTCTGGCGGCACGCCCGGACCCCTCAGTCACCCCCCTCCGTCTACACAGAGCGCGGAGAACGGCAGTGAAGCAGGTACGGTCCAGACGCCCCCTCCCCACCGCCACCACCAGCGCTCCTTCCTGTGATCACTGACGTAGAGAGAATGCGCGCCCATTTACGACGCACTCAACTGCCAAGATTGTGGCATTGCAGGTCTCTTATGCCGATTGGTCGCGAGTGGACCGGAAAATCCGGCAATCAATGAGATTCGAACTCGAGACATTATGGGCAATTGCCAAATCACACGACGTCGCGCTCAGCGTTTAAAAGAACCCAGCTCCTCATTTCTGATTCGGAGTTGTGAGCTTGAGCGCGAGACCTCACGTGGTGCACCATGCAATCATTCTAGCCTGATGTCAAGCTAGATCAAGCGAACGACAATGGTGTACATTATGTAGCGACGTGTCACCTGTGGCTGACTGTGACATCGTCAGCGCCATCGCAGCACAGCTGTACCTCGGCGCAAGCGCACATGCTGCCAACTGCAGCATATGCGCGTGTGTTGTTTGCCGTCCACGTCGACACGCCGCACAATGCACATTTAACGGCTCGCAGTGCAATTCCCGACGCTTCGCATTAATCATGCAGCCTAGATTCACACACATCGCATGAGAGGCTGTACCTGCCCTGTCAGAATTGCCCGATAACGTAATGGCTAGTGCTGGGCTCTGAGTCTAATCAACTTATGACATGTCAGCCGGTATCTCTGTGACAGGTCAAGTCAGAAAGGCACTGGTAGGGCCATCACTTTGGTTGCTTGGCAACCACCCGTCGTCACTGAAGCTAAGAGCAATGTGAGAAGACAGAAATCCGTCGGTAGAAATTAAGGCCAACTGAAAACCAACGAATACATGGCAAATCAAGCATATAATGGGACAAGTTACTTTTCTTGTGACGTCTGACTTGCTACGGAGTACGAATTGACGCAAAGCTAATCTCAGCTAACTGTAGTGCTGCAGGTGACAATGCTCCAGTTATAATCTGACTTAATTTATCGGGACGAAATGTATAATTCATGTTTCCATTGTCATGACATGCTGCTTTAGATGGTAGTAGATAGCACACATAATGTGGAGGGGAATTAATTGCATGAGGATTTTAGAACCATTACAAGACGGCCCCGTCCATCAGCAGGGATCTGAACGGGCTGTTTGTGAAATTATATGTGTGTACCTAATTTGCAATGACCACTTGCATCCACTAATGAAAACAGTGCCTGATATATGGATAGTTTGTGCCGTGAATGGTTGGAATTAGGGAGGCTAAATTAATACAATATTGCAAAGCTGCCAGAAGGGTTATCTGGCGATGGGTGATCCGGTGATTTTTCTCCTTCCTTCCACACTTGAGGAGTCCCTCTATTTAAACCAATTACACTTTCTTATAACAGTTGCAAATGATCATCTCATCACTGATTAATCACATATGCTAATTATATTGGCAAACTGCATTGTTATTAATGCGACACGCACATGTACACTGAATATCACCTCGGTTAAAGGTAGCAAAACTTGCAAGGCGTACTAATGACCACAAGAGCCAGTTAGGTTAAGCCTATAGCTTACAGACACCAGCATCATCTAAAACAGGAGTTTCAGGGCCCAACCGGAACCTGGCGCCCCATCCTAAGGAGAAGACAGCATGTCAGATCATCTACCAATCGAATATATCCTAACTCCTGATGAAAACATCCCTTTCCTTACACACATCCGAAGCGAACATGGATGTAGTACGCTTTAACAATTAACCACTAGCCTAGATGTTTCCTGTAACGCTTTCTTTTGGAACATCACTGAAAATAATATATCTGCATTACAATTTATTCTTTAAATTGTTAGGTTTTCAGGTGCCAAAATGAATAGCCGCCATTATCTTTACGTGATATTTTTTCGCGTTGTTAATGCGATTGCTTTTCAATCTCGAATATTTGTATATAGATAAAACTATATCTAACTTCAATTGTGCATCTTGATGGCGATGCTCTGCAATGATTATCCGGTCAGGATTATCAGATTAGACACACATGGTATGTTCATGCAGCCGAATAATACATTGTCTGCTGGTGCTGTACTCCTGTTTTCCCTACTTATTTTTTTGTATTTAGCTGCGCAAATGTGTTACCGCAAAACGCCCTTTCCTCTTCACATGGTAAAATGACACGCTTCATGATATCCATTTTTCCGCAGTTCACGTTGATGCTCTGCACCTCACAGTTGGAGATAAACTCTGGTCGATGCTCACTCACTTCTTCGTGTCACGGTCAATGGAGAATATCCGTCCGTGCTTTGCTTATCTGGGATGTGGTTTCAGAAACTTCCGGACAAGACCTCACTGTCCTATTAATAGTACCAAACTAACCATTCCCACACTAAACAAAAACGAAACAAAGCAAGGAGAACCCCAGAAGCGGTAATCCAGGAGAAACCTAGAATACAACTTGGTACGTACTTGGAGAATGACACGTTGGCTCGACCATTATGAGTTTGTGTCTTTTTTTTCGAAACCTTTTGAGCCTTCTCGATGCTCGGAGCCGTTCTGGAATTTTTGTTCGCTAGCCAGTGTGAGTATCACTCCGAACAAAGCGAGCCCGCAACAACAACAACAACAACAACAACAAAACAACACGATTAATTTGCCGGTCCTCGTTATGTGGTCGGAGTTGACAGACAATGCTGCATCGCACTGTCGCAGCGACACTGCTTGTGTCGCTGCGACAGTGAGCTGGCTCGGCCGGCACATCCGCGCCGTTACTGCGGTGGCGGCCGATTATGACCAATGTCAGCCACGCGGTGGGGCTCTGTTTTCGGCCTGCCCGCCGAGCGGCCGGCTGGCCCTGAGCTGCACGCAGGCCTGCAGTTGTTATTTACACGCGCGGCGGCCCTGACCGCAGTGCGCATGCGCCGACATTTGGCACCGCTTTTTGTGACGAAGTGTCGCGCGGAGCACATCGGTGCGCCATCAAGACCCA
This sequence comes from Imbricaverruca yamaguchii, assembly GCA_034440575.1. NCBI lineage: Eukaryota > Metazoa > Arthropoda > Thecostraca > Neoverrucidae > Imbricaverruca > Imbricaverruca yamaguchii. The sequence continues at coordinate 4,360,123 of JAOTOL010001662.1, forward strand.
TATTTGACGAATAAATCAGCTCGCGCGACGTGCGTCGAGTGTGCAGTTCCGTTTTTACCGCATCTAAAATGTTAATGATTGCTGTTACGCGGTCTCTAATTGGCCGTTTGACGTGATCCGGGGACCCGTATATGTCACACCGGCGTCAGGATCTCTCAGCGCCCTACACCCGCCGGGATTTACGGCTGGCCGACGTATTTGTAGAATGTCTGCTGGAATTCCTGCCGGGGTCAGAGATACTGCCGGCGCCCGTGTGATGCACGCTGCGCTTGAAGTCATGGTCACACAAATATTCCGTGTGTCAATGCACCGAGTTCATCTTCAGAATACTCGAGTGGACTACTTAGACGATGAAACTGCACTGTTCGCTCCGTACCAGGAGCGCTGCTACGTTGTGTTTGAACTTCCGATATCGGTTCAAGATCTTTGACGCTATGCTTAGCGTCCTATTCATGGTTTGCGTCAGCGAGATTTACGCGCGCGTTTGATGCGAGGAATCACAGTTTAGCACGCGCCATACTAATGCCGCTTTAATGGCCTGTGTGACCAGGTTTAGGGCCGTGCCCCTGGATTGTTAACACACATTCACCCATAACATTGTTGACAGACAGTGCCTTGCGTGGTGAGAGCGGTCCCGGGCGTTTTCAGCCGAATACCGTCGGTGGGTGACGTCGGGGTGTTCTGATGCATGAGACCTATTCAGTTTGTGGTCCAGATCAACACACCGGACTGGAAACGCAAACAACTTTAAACATGGAGGGATGAGTGGGAAAGAGGCATGGAAGGCCGTCCTCCAAACTGATATTTTAACATCAGCCGTGCATGATATGTATGATAAAACACGATCAAAGCGCATTGACACTTCCGTTTCGAGACATTCCCGTCCTATCCTGGTTAGAAATTGCTATTGTTTGGGGTCCCGGTATTCTTTTCATCAACAGCTTTTTCGATACAGTTTTGCGAGGAATTTGTATGACCAAGAATATGTTGAAAATATGGAAGCTGCTGTTAAAATATGGGATACCTGGTTGTGTGTGTGTGTGTGTCTGTGTGTATCTGTGTGTGTCTGTGTGTGTCTGTGTGTGTCTGTGTGTCTGTGTGTCTGTGTGTGTGTGTCTGTGTGTGTGTGTGTGTGTGTCTGTGTCTGTGTGTGTGTCTGTGTCTGTCTGTGTCTGTGTCTGTGTGTCTGTATCTGTCTGTGTGTCTGTATCTGTCTGTGTCTGTATCTGTATGTGTCTGTATCTGTATGTATCTGTCTGTGTCTGTATATGTCTGTGTCTGTATCTGTCTGTGTCTGTATCTGTCTGTGTCTGTATCTGTCTGTGTCTGTATCTGTCTGTGTCTGTATCTGTATGTGTCTGTATCTGTCTGTGTCTGTATATGTCTGTGTCTGTATCTGTCTGTGTCTGTATCTGTCTGTGTCTGTATATGTCTGTGTCTGTATCTGGCTGTGTCTGTATCTGTCTGTGTCTGTATATGTCTGTGTATGCATCTGTCTGTGTCTGTATCTGTCTGTGTCTGTATCTGTCTGTGTCTGTATCTGTCTGTGTCTGTATCTGTCTGTGTCTGTATCTGTCTGTGTCTGTATCTGTCTGTGTCTGTATCTGTCTGTGTCTGTATCTGTCTGTGTCTGTATCTGTCTGTATCTGTCTGTGTCTGTATCTGTCTGTGTCTGTGTCTGTGTCTGTATCTGTCTGTGTCTGTATCTGTCTGTGTCTGTGTCTGTATCTGTCTGTGTCTGTGTCTGTATCTGTCTGTGTCTGTGTCTGTATCTGTCTGTGTCTGTGTCTGTATCTGTCTGTGTCTGTATCTGTCTGTGTCTGTATCTGTCTGTGTCTGTATCTGTCTGTGTCTGTATCTGTCTGTGTCTGTATCTGTCTGTGTCTGTATCTGTCTGTGTCTGTATCTGTCTGTGTCTGTATCTGTCTGTGTCTGTATCTGTCTGTGTCTGTATCTGTGTATACTGTCTGTGTCTGTATATGTCTGTATCTGTCTGTGTCTGTATCTGTATGTGTCTGTATCTGTCTGTGTCTGTATCTGTCTGTGTCTGTATCTGTCTGTGTCTGTATCTGTCTGTGTCTGTATCTGTCTGTGTCTGTATCTGTCTGTGTCTGTATCTGTCTGTGTCTGTATATGTCTGTGTCTGTATCTGTCTGTGTCTGTATCTGTCTGTGTCTGTATCTGTCTGTGCCTGTGTCTGTGTGTGTCTGTGTCTGTGTCTGTATCTGTGTGTGTCTGTGTGTGTCTGTGTCTGTATCTGTGTCTGTATCTGTGTCTGTCTGTGTCTGTGTATGTGTCTGTGTGTGCCTGTGTCTGTGTGTATGTGTCTGTATGTGTCTGTGTCTGTGTCTGTCTGTGTGTGTCTGTCTGTGTGTGTCTGTCTGTGTCTGTGTGTGTCTGTGTCTGTATCTATGTCTGTCTGTGTCTGTGTCTGTGTGTGTATTTGTCTGTGTCTGTGTCTGTCTGTGTCTGTGTGTGTGTGTCTGTGTCTGTGTCTGTGTCTGTGTGTCTGTGTGTGTGTGTGTGTGTCTGTGTGTCTGTGTCTGTGTGTGTATGTCTGTGCCTGTATGTGTGTCTGTGTCTGTGTGTCTGTGTCTGTGTGTCTGTGTGTGTGTCTGTGTCTGTGTATGTGTGTGTCTGTGTATGTGTGTGTCTGTGTATGTGTGTGCCTGTGTCTGTGTCTGTGTCTGTGTGTGTCTGTGTGAGTCTGTGTCTGTGTCTGTGTGTGTCTGTCTGTGTTTGTCTGTGTGTGTCTGTCTGTGTCTGTGTGTCTGTGTCTGTATCTGTGTCTGTATGTGTCTGTGTCTGTGTGTGTATGTGTCTGTGTCTGTGTGTGTGTGTGTGTCTGTGTCTGTGTCTGTGTGTGTGTGTGTGTCTGTGTCTGTGTGTGTGTCTGTGTGTGTGTCTGTGCCTGTGTGTGTGTGTCTGCGTGTGTGTGTGTGTGTCTGTGTCTGTGTCTGTGTGTATGTGTGTATGTGTGTATGTGTGTATGTGTGTATGTGTGTATGTGTGTATGTGTGTATGTGTGTATGTGTGTATGTGTGTATGTGTGTATGTGTGTATGTGTGTATGTGTGTGTGTGTGTGTGTGTGTGTGTGTGTGTGTGTGTGTGTGTGTGTGTGTGTGTGTGTGTGTGTGTGTGTGTGTGTGTGTGTGTGTGTGTGTGTGTGTGTGTGTGTGTGTGTGTGTGTGTGTGTGTGTGTGTGTGTGTGTGTGTGTGTGTCTATGTGCGTGTGTGTGTGTTCGACAAATGGTGCAGAAATATATGTCCGCAATCACTGCCCCGACATCGTCAGCCGAAGGCCACGCAGCGATAGTCGATCACCCGGCAGCACAATCGGCACGTGTTTAAAACACGTAGTTGCTGCAGCCGTGTCGACATTCTTGTTGGCGGAGACGCATGGTTCGATTTAGTTACGAGCGAAGTCGTCGGACTGTTTGTTTTAAGTATCTGATAGAACAATGCCAACTTAAGTTGGCCGGCTGGCTGTGGCGCTTTTGCGGGGCACAACTTCGCAGCGAAACGAGCGAAATATGCGAGCTGTTGTTCCTTGCCACGGGAGTTCCACGTGGATACAGGCTTCACGAAATTTGAATATATCTATATATAATTATAATATCATCCGTATTGCCTACATTTTCACCGCTGGCCGGAACACTTTTCAGGGCGGGACGGAAAGCATTCATTCACAGCTGGCCGGAATCATTGACGTTGGCAGGGAAACATTCACAGCGGGCAGGGAACATTGAGGGGTCAGGAGAACATTAACAGCGGGAAGGAAACATTGATGGAGGGGGCGGGGGGAGCAGAATAACATTCACAGCGGGCAGGAAAAGGATCTCATGACAATTTTAGTTCCTAGTTTTCCCGATTGCATCGATAATAGCCGACGTTGTGGATTATGATAGTTGCGCGTTGTGCTTCGCTGTCAATTCCACTGGTTTAGGATACAATGGATTACACGGATTTATCGCTAAGCTTTCAGCTTGCAGTGTGGGATGCCACATACCAGTTGACCACCTTTTGAGCCTGAATTGTTGTATTTATTGCAATAGGCCGCGAAATGTCGCAATGCGAACTAAATGCTCTAAAAGATATTTAAAACACAATTTCTTGTCTGAAACGATGCAATGTGCTGGGTGCCGTGTGACCTCCGCCCGGCAAGGTGTCCTATGTGCAACTAGGACGTTGCTTTCCAGAATCAGAGATCAGGGTGATCAGAGCCATATTTCTTTAGTAGAAGGTGCATTAGATCTTTTCGCAGCACGTTTGACAAATCGATTTGATGGGACCAAACTTGATGCTGTTCAGTGCACGTTCTTTGATTCCAGCGTTGATTTGCGAACATGAATAGCGGCGAAACCGCCCATTTGATTTTGATTACAGTAAATATTGAATACTGCGCTAGCAGGAGAGCTATTGCGACCGGTGTTCATGAGCCGTTTTGTCGCTGTAAATCGCATTTCTTCTTAACACGTACATGGGAATGGCAAGGAAAAGAAATGTGTTGAGAATATAGCATAGCTGGTCGTGTGATATCCTTGGATGGTTCACACGTTTCCACCAATGAGTTCTGCTATAATTCGTACTGAACGATCACAGGTACATTTTATAATAGTAAAATTTACTTCGTTCTGTACGGACGCGATGCGGGCTCATGGAGCTTAATAGGAGCTTAAATCGCATAAGGATCCTGCCATACATGATATTGCACTTAACTGCTGCATGACTGCCATTTTTCGTGTTCTTTCTTTCGGCGGCAGCGTTGATTGTTTTAAGCTTCCACAAAGAGTTTCCGGAAAGCTGATCCCTTGCTAGCAACGCTCTCTTTCTTCTGTCCCCTCGCAGAGTCGCCTACTTATCGGTAATTTGATAACGCTTTAGTGTCTGCTGATCCACCCCAAACACGGGATTATGCAGATTTGCGCACAAAACGCAAGCTAATTTTATTAGTTAGCTGAGTGCAGCAGAATTGGATGGCGTGGCGGTGACTGTGTGATCACGCATCGGTCTCCAGCGGGCCTGGCCAGCCCAGTCTCTGCGACAGCCCAGTCTCTGCGACAGCCCAGTCTCTGCGACAGCCCAGTCAGTCGCATTCGGGCTGAAGCGAGCCTCTGGAGCCCGCACAAGATGCGCTGGTTTCGCATCAGCTCAGGCGACCTTTTCACATGCAAACCAGTCGCGGCGCCCGCCGGGGATTAGCTTTTTGCAGGCGGCCGCGCGGTTCCCGCTGTGCTTGGCGCGTGAGAAAGCTGGTCAGCGGGCCTGCACCGGGCTTGGGCCGACGGCGGCCGACCTCTCCATCGCGCTCCTAGATGCGACTTTTTGCCGGCCCGTTTGGAAACGTTTCGGCCATATTTTCCATTGTGCCGCAGCGCTTTTGATGCGCGCCGAAGGCCGCCGCGGCCGCTTCCGAGCCGGCGAGCTCGAATGGGCCGCTCTGTTTTCAAATGCCGGCCGGGCGCTCCTTCATTTCGCCACATTTTCCCGGCGATTTCATCGGGGAAATGTTCCGGGCGCTGCCGGCGCGGATGTGATGGACCAGAAAGTCATGTGTCGGCCGTTATCGGCCGGCTGCAGACGACGCGGTCGGCGCGGCCCTGGCCGGGCGCGACGCGCCTAATTGCCGCGCGCGACGTGGTCGGCGCGGCGGCGAGGTGCCGGTGCGCGCCCATTGTGCCCGCCGCCGGTGTCGGGACTCGACCGGGACGCTCCCAGGTCGTTGCGACATTCCTGTCGAGACGAGCGGCCGGGTCGCCACCGCCCAGGCGGTCGGCGCGGGTCGGTGCGGCCATCTCGGCGCGGCCGTCGAGCGACGAGCGACGCCCCGCGGTGCACTAACTAGTCCATTCTGCCCGCTCAACCTAATCTCATTTGGCTGGCAAAGACGACGCGCTGCGGGGCACCGCGACCGGCCGGCTTTTTCGCCCGTCTCCCACTCGGTCGGCCCCACGCCTCCGTCACGGGAAAGGGTGGGCCATTTTTTGTGGGCCACGATCTGATTTCTAAAGGGTGGGGGGTCGGTCGAATTTCCGTGTCGGCGCTTCGTGTGTGTCGGATGCTGACTTTTTGGCTTTGTCATTTAATGCTTGTCCGCGTCGGCCGAAACGGACGGCCGCTGTGTCAGACGAGCAAGAATGCGCACTCGTGATGGGAAAATGGAGGCGACCCCAATGCGGCGCAGATCGCTGAATACGGCTACTTTTTTCGGGGCGCGTGCAACTTGGCGTCGGCGGCGGCGCCGGCCGACGCCGCCGCCGTCTGAATAGGCGGACAATGTGCGGGACGTTCGGGCTGACATCTGTCGGACGCACTGTCAATCACTCATTAGCCACTACTGTCGGGCGTCAGCCGACTGCGGCTCGGGTTCCCCCGTGTCCCGCCGTCCGACCACGGCGCGCCTCCGACCTGCCGCTGGCTCCCGCATCGCTCCCGCCCGGCCGGTCCTGGCGCCCGCCGGCCGCACACAGCACGCACTTGATGCAATCTGGCCGGCGTGCGAGCACCCTCCAGTGAAAGAGCTCACACCTCCGTCAGCGCGTTATCCGGCGGCGACATCTCGCGTCGGCCATCCGCCGTACCACCCCACCCCTTCTCCGCGCGCCGCTGCCCGGGCGCGAGCCGGTACAGATTTCTGCTCTTGTCTCTAATTGCCATTGAGTTTGCGCGCCGGCTCACAGCTGAAGGGCCCTCCAGTCGGACGAGGAGCGTGAAGAGCGTGTTTTCGGCCGCGCCGTGAATGATCCAAACCGATTTCCATTGTGGCGGATTCCGGCAGCGCGGCGGCGCCGACAAAACGCGCCGCACCGGCCGCCAACAAACAGCGACAGTCACGAGCGGCGCCCTCCGCCTCTAGCCATTGTCGCCGGCCGGCGCCGAAGACGAGCGCCCGGCCGCCCTATGTGCGGCATGAATCACGCGCCAGGAACGCGGCCTCTGGCCACTGTGAGTCGGCCGGCCGGCCGTGGCGCTCTGGGGTCACACGGGTCACATGGGCCGGCCGGCAGCCGGGGCGCTCTGGGGTCACACTGGGCCGGCGACCATCAGACTCGGCCGGCGCCTGACCAGACCTGACCAGGACCTGGCCTGACCAGCCTGGCCTGACCTGACCAGGCCCTGCCTGCCAGCCCGGTCCAGCTGTGAGTCGGCCGGCCGGCCGGGTCGCTCTGGGGTCACACGGGTCACATGGGCCGGCCGGCGACCATCAGACTCGGCCGGCGCCTGACCAGACCTGACCAGGACCTGGCCTGACCAGCCTGGCCTGACCTGACCAGGCCCTGCCTGCCAGCCCGGTCCAGCTGTGCGACAGGGTGGTCTGGGACGTGGCGGTCGAAACAGGAGTTAAGAGCCAGCTCTTAGGGTTTCGCCCGGGTTTTAAAAATCCGATTGAAAACAGGCTGGACTGCTTGAAGGACGCAATTGAAAACAATTCTGTCCAGTGTGCACCACAGGTTCACTTCCTCCGGATGAAAATGATCACATCCAAAACACATCAGTTTATGCACCTCCATTATGTCTGTGTGACCGTGATAAATTTTGGCGTCATTATGGACAAAAACCTGGCGTATGAGCCCTATGTAGATCGGCTGGCTAAAGGCTCACCAGGGCCCAACCTGAGATCTCAAGCTGTCTGAGATTTCTGGCCAAGTCTGGGATCTCGGGCCAGCCTGACATCTCGGGGCTGCTGACCCTCAGTGGGAACAGATTGACCTAGAACCTTGGGGCTCACACGTCGTTTGTGACTGGGGACCTGACATTTAAGGCCGTCGTACTGATCTGTGTTTCGATCGTCATGCGCTTCGCAACCCGAGACACGCAACTCGCCTCCACGACCTTCGACCCGGCCCCCGCCATGCACGGCACGGCACTGCGGGACCCCCGTCCCCGAGCCAGGCCGTACAATACCGTCTGGTGCGGCGGGCTCCACACACGGCGCTCTCACCTTCCCCGCGTACCGGTGTTGTCCAATGCGGAGCAGATGTCGACCGGCGATTGACAGCAGTCGGGCCATGGTGACCGGGCCGACATCTGGGTCATATAGTCAACACGCGACAATGGCCGCACAATGGGCTTTCAAGGCGGCGCCACCGGTGCCCGCCGCGTGTATAATCGGGTTTTGTGTGGCGGCAAAATTCCCATGATTTGAACGGGGCCGCCATGGCGCGCGGATTAACTCGATCGGGCAAACATGTTTGGTAGGCCCGGCCAACGGGCCCGGACGTGATCTGTGTCTGTGTGTGGGACGGCGCCGGGGATCGGGACGTGATCTGTGTCTGTGTGTGGGACGGCGCCGGGGATCGGGCGGGCGCGCGGTGAATCTGACGAACGGCAGCTACAGCCGCCTCCTCCGCCTCCGCCTCCGCCTCCGTCTCCGTCTCCGTCTCCGTCTCCGTCTCCGTCTCCGTCTCCGTCTCCGTCTCCGTCTCCGTCTCCGTCTCCGTCTCCGTCTCCGTCTCCGTCTCCGTCTCCGTCTCCGTCTCCGTCTCCGTCTCCGTCTCCGTCTCCGTCTCCGTCTCCGTCTCCGCCTCCGCCTCCGCCTCTGCCTCTGCCATTTCCTCTTCCTCCTCCGCCTCGGTGCGCATAGCCGCTCGAAGGCGCCGCGCACCGCCCGCGGCGATCATGACGTACGACATTACCGCCGGAGCGCGCACGCCGCACGCTTGGCGACAAACGCGGCGCGCTCGTGACAGTCAAATTGTCGGGCCAAACGATGCCTGTCGTCATTGGCGCTGTGCCGGCGGCGGTGGGGTGAAGTGGGGTGGGATGGGTGAGGGCGATTTGTTGCACGCCCAGCCGGCTCACCTGTCCCACTCTGGCGGCCAAAGGAAGTCGCAACTCACTGGGGGCTGACGCCGGGCACTCGGCCGACACTGCGTAGCGCCAGCGCCGGCACCAGCACCAGCACCAGCACTGGCGGAGGTGACTGGTGCGATGGAGCGACCTCATTACTGGCGTCGCGCTCTCGACGTCGCCCACCCTGCTGTCGCTGACCACTGCACACGACCGACCTGACCTGACTTGACCTGAACTAGACAGGCACCTATAAGACAGACAGACAGACATACGTACACATAGACATATAGACATTTCACCAGTGATCACGAGTTTAACACAGTCATAGTGCATGTAGGGGCAAATAACATTGGTCATACTAGGAGTGAGGAGCTTCTGCGGGAGTACAGGGCCTTTCTGGCCACCCTGAAGGGTACCAATAGAGTCATTGTAACATCAATTTTGCCTAGGGCTAGAGCCTCCCCTGAGTGGAGCTCTAGGGCACTGGCAGCTAACGCCAGGGTAGGAAAGTTCTGCCATGAGCTACGTTTTACATTTGTAGACGAGTGGAGCAGGTTTTATGCATCGTGGGACCTCTATCAGAGGGATGGCCTGCACTTTTCTGAGAAGGGGGTCCATGTGTTAGGCAAAGTATACGAGCATGTCCTTCAGGGAAACTAGGAAATGGGGTGGGGAAAGATGAAATTGCATTGCCAACTCAGGAATATTCCAATAGTGTCAGCCAAGGCAATAGAACCTCAAAGTCTGCAAATAGGAACAGCAGCAACTCAAGGGGACAGAGTTATAGTTCATCTAGAGATAAAAAACTCCTCAATATGAAAAAGCCAAAGGTGGCTATGGAGCATTTGTTAAGTGCATGATGTTTAATGCTCAGAGTATCCGTTCCAAACTTGATGAGTTCAAGTGTTATGTTGCTGAGGAGGAACCGGATTTTGTTTGCATTACGGAGGCATGGGTCAGTGAAGGGTATTTTGGAGATAACTTACAGGACTATGAGATCCAGGGATACAATATGTTCTCGTGCAATAGGGGTCCAGCAATGAAAGGGGGTGGTGTAATGCTCTATATGAATAGCTTATTCAGTTCTCAAAAAGTAGCAGGTGGGGATAAAAATGTGTCTGTGGAGTCCATTTGGCTTGATGTCACTGTAGAAAAAGGCAACAGCAATACTCTTAGGATAGGAGCTTTCTCCCGATCAGGAACCCTGTCACATTCTCAGCAACTGGAGCTTGACAAGGTGATTTGTGAGGAAATCAGTAGAAACTTTAAGAGGAAGTGCCTTATTCTCGGTGACTTTAATCTAAAAGGTTATGAAAATGCTGGTGTTGGCTCCCCATCATGCAAAATGTTTAGGAAATGCCTCGAAGAGGACCTGTTCTTACACCAGTTTGTATCGGAACCTACCAGGCATGGTTCATTCTTGGACCTTGTATTCTCGGATTTAAGTGACTTGGTTCAAGACTTGACTGTAGGCGAAACTCTGGGAAAAAGTGACCATAACATAGTTAGATTCAAGGCACATGTAGGGGAAATTATCAAGGATAATTTGGTAAAGGTTCCAAATTTCAACAGAGCAGACTTTAACGGCATGAGAGCGGCTTTAAGTGCTATCAGATGGGAAGAAGAATTCTCCAATTTAAATGCCTGTGAAATGTGGGAAAAGTTTAAATCTTACTTGAAGGAAATTCAGATTAGACATGTCGCCCCAAAAGCAAAGACGCAAAAGAAGGGTAGGAAATCCAGCATGGCTTACACCAGACGTGATACAAGCAATTAAGGCTAAGAAAACTGCATTTATAGTTTTTAAAGAAGCCTCAAATGTCGTTAATCTAAAGGCGTATCGAAAAGCTAGAGACACTGTGAAGCAAAAAACCAGAGCAGCAAAGCGAGCAAAAGAACTGGATTTAGCTAGAAACTGTAATGGGGACAGTACAAAGTTCTTTAGTTTCTACAAGCTGAGTAAAGTTTCTAGCACAATTGGTCCACTGGAAGTAAACGGGACTACATTGGGTGAAGATAGTGAGATGGTTGAGGAGCTGAGCAAGCAGTTCAAATCAGTGTTTACATTGGAAGATATGACCAATCTGCCGACCGTACACCATAGTTCAGTGACATGGGATCTGACAAATGATGTTGATTTCATTGATATTGATGTTGTTTACAATCATATCAGGAAAATAAAGCCAAATAAGGCAGCAGGACCTGATGAAATTTATGCTAGGGTGTTGCGGGAAACTGAAAAGGAACTGGCATTTCCACTTAGTATAATATTTTGTAGATCAGTTTCACAAAATGAAATTACAACCGATTGGAAAAGGTCAAATGTAGTTCCAATTTTCAAGAAAGGAGAAAGAGGGAAAGTTGAAAACTATAGGCCAATAAGTCTCACATCCCTAGTCTGCAAGGTACACGAATCAATTATCAGGGATAGAATAGTTAGTTATCTGGAAGGTAGCAGATTGATTCAAGATACTCAACATGGGTTTAGAAAAGGACGATCCTGTCTCACAAACCTCTTGGACTTTTTGAACTTCGCCACAGAACAATTTGATCAGGGAAATCAGGTTGGTGTAGCATATCTTGACTTTAGTAAGGCCTTTGACAAGGTACCCCATAAACGGTTAATTGATACAGCTTCAGTCCCACGGTATTGCAGGTAGCATCTTAAAATGGATAGAGTTGTTTCTTTCAGATGGACAGCAAAGAGTGATGCTAAATGGTACAAAGTCATCATGGCAAAATGTTCTTAGTGGAGTCCCCCAGGGGTCAGTACTAGGGCCATTACTGTTCATTATATTTGTAAATAACATTGAAAGTGGCCTAAGCAGTAAAGTTTTGAAATTTGCGGATGATTTGAAGGTCTTTAGGGCAATAACAGGTCAGGATGAGCATATCTCGCTGCAAAAAGACTTAGACGAACTTGTGAAGTGGTCCGAAGAATGGCAAATGAAATTTAACTTTGATAAGTGCAAAATCATGCATGTAGGTAAGCAGCATATGAAGGCTCCATACTTGATGGGTGGCCAAGTGCTATCAGTGACTCAACAGGAAAAGGATTTAGGTGTTATTCTAAACACAAAACTGGGGGCATCAGAACAGACCAAGGAAGCCAGGAAGAAGGCACTGAGAATGCTCGGGGCAATAAATAGGAATGCATCATACAGAAGTGAGGAAGTGATCAGGAAGCTTTACTGTGCATACGTCAGGCCACATTTGGAATACTGCATCCAAGCTTGGTCTCCTAGCTATGAAAAAGATTGTTGGCTTTTAGAGAGAGTACAAAAGAGGGCTACAAAAATGGTTAATGGCATAAGCAACCTGGCATATGAGGAAAGATTGAAGAAATTGAATATGTTTTCACTTAGATATAGAAGGCTGAGAGGAGATCTCATCGAGGTCTTTAAATTTGTCCATGGTCTGGAGAGGGGATATCTTGGGGAAATGTTTGAATTGAACAGAAATGATGCAATTGGAGGTCATAAATTCAAAATTAAAGTTAACCACAGCAGAACAAGGTTAAGGCAAACTTTCTTCACCAACAGGGTAGTGGAACACTGGAACCAGCTGCCAGACAACATCGTCAGTAGCAGCACATTGAACATCTTTAAAAACAGCATAGACTATCATTATAAGAATAGAGGGCTTGCTTTTTAGTATTACAGGGAGGGCTGATTGACAGATTTGGTGGGCAACTGGTTCAGTGTACAGAGTGCAACCAAGAAGGGCCCTTGTGGCTTATAGTTGCACTAATCTTTTATGTCTTTATGTATTTATGTCTTTACAAACACACGGACTAACAGACAGACAGACACACCGACTAACAGACAGATAGTCAGGTAGACAGTCTGTCAGACAGACAGACAGACACACAGACATCGACAGCGGCACCAGCACCGGTAGTTGGCTGTTTTATTGATTAATTGTGTAATGTGTGAGCGGCGATGTGGGAGTGTGGCCAATGATAGGGTGTCGGGCTGGCCGAGCTGCCGCGGACCCTCCTCACGCCAGCTGATGAGCGCAAAAACACCGCCGATGATAGGGCCGGCCGGCCACCGGTCGGCCCGCCGCGCCGCCGTCTGATTGAAGAGGTGTGGAACAGGTGACGACCTCGGCCATCACCAGCCGTCCCTTCGACTGGACGTTGGAGGAGCTGAGTGCATCCAGCGCCCATTTCGCGCTGGATATCCCACTGGGAGCCATTTGAGCGGGTGCAGACTCGGGTGGACGTCAACCGACCCAGATGGGATATGGGTATAACTGTTAATCCGCACCGATTTGATTCCTCACTCGATTCCCGACTCCATTCCTGGTTGGACAACGGTGGACACTCCCAACTTCAGTGCTGAACTCCTGCGGGCTGATGGTCATCGATGAACTCTGCGGCTATGGTGGCTTTGATGGGATACCAAGGGCTCTGACAGATCCCCGTAGGCCGCAAAGAGTCTAGACAGACCTCGGCAGACCATGTGCCATATCTCCACAGACCATGTAGGTCCAGGTAAGCCCAGGCAGACCCGACAAGGCCAACCCACATAAGCCCACACCTGTGGGCTTATGTGGGTTGGCCCAAGACCCACGGTTAGTAAGACCCACGGTCTGTGGGCCACACGAACCGGCCGCCGCAGACGGCCGTGGCTCGACCCTGGCAGACCAGACAGACCACGGCAAAGCTCCCAGAGATCCCATTGAATCGAGGCAGACCCAGGCATGCGCAGGCAGGCACAGGCAGACACAGACAGCCCCGGAACTCCTTGATGGAACCGGCGCGGATCCAGACAGATTCTGTCTCATCCCGACAGACCCGGACATACCCGGCAGATCCGGCAGGCCCGGACAGACCGTGCGGGCCGCCACCGGCCGGAGGTGACCTGGCGCCGGCCGGCGGCCGACCGGCCGCCCGGCCAGCCGCGCTGCGCTCGTTTATTTATAACCGCCGGCGGCTCGGCGCGCCCCATGTCAGCCGCGCTATTCTTCCCGCCCCACTTGCGTGTCCAAACAACGCGCGACGGCGCGACGGCCGTTGTCGCCGCGCGACCGCGTCGAGAGCGTCGCGGCGCGGCGCGAACGGCGCCGACCGTCTGACGCCGGTACGGGCCGAGTATTGTCTTCGTGGGCGGTGGATGGTGGTCTGGGGTAGAGCGGGCGCCGCGAGGTGGGCTGCGACGCTGACGGCGACTGGCCCGCGGATCACGTGGCGACTGGGTTGACCCCAGCGAGGTCACAGGCGGGGTGGTCGGCAGCAGTGACGTCACACAGGGGCCGTACACCGGTGTTGTTGCAGCGAGGGCGGCCGTCGTGACGGCGCGGCGCCGATGGCCGATGCAGCGTCGGCTGTCAGCGGCAGTGACATCAGCGGCGCGCCGCGCTATCGCCGCCCCGCGCCATTATCGTCACCACGCGCCCGTGTTTTGATGTGGCTGACGGGTGTCGGCGGCGGCGGTGCGGCGGCCGCCGTCGCCGCGATGACGTCACTGCGGCCAGACGGCTGGCGGCACGGCCAGGTGTAGTGTGAGTTGAGCGACCAGACGGCGGCGCGGTGGCGTCGCGAAATGTGGCCGCATTCCGGCGCGCCCGCTAATGGGCCTCTTGTTTTCGTTCGATGTTGATTCTGAGCGTGTTCCAAGCGCGGCGGCGGCGGTGGCGGCGATTGATATGACAGCGGCCGCGACACGATGTCTGGCCGCCGACCGTTGGGACCGTGCCCGGCAGACGGCCGACTTGACGGCCTGCCAGGCGCGCCGGCCGGCCACGCACATCTGCCGCACGTGGTGGCCGGACCGCCCCCGCCCCCGCCCCCGCCCCCGCCCCCGCCCCCGCCGCGCAACCCCCGCCACTCGGCGAGCCGACGCCGGTTGCGAAACGCGGCGACCGCCCGCCGCTGCCGCCCGCTGCAAGCAAATGTCCAGCATGGGGCGGATTTGTAGGCTTCGGCCGGATTTTGAGTGACGTGCGTGCTGTGCGCGCACACGTGTGTACGTACCTCCGATTGCGGAGACGTATAGGTGGGGAGGGGGCGGTCAGAGCGGCGCCGGGCGTTGCGTGCCATGACGCGAGGCGAGACGCTCTCTCTCTGCGAAAATAAATGTCGCCGTGGATGGTGTGTTGAGCGCGTCGCCGATCGGCCACCGGGCGAGCCGGCGGCGACGGGGGTGCATCACTCTGCCTGTGACACACTCCAGACGGCCAGAACTGTCCGAGCCGCGCCGCCGCGTCACTGCGGCCGCCTGTAGCCAGACAGAGGCAAAACACGGGCGTGCCCGCCACACCGTTGTCTGCGCCTTGGTACTGAACAGGTGGCGGGGCGGAGCGTCCGGCGGAATGGTCGAGCGCACAGGCTGACATATCGGTTAGGCTGAAGATTGAAACGAAATCATGAGAAGCCTGCAAGGCGAACTGGAAGTACGCGAAGCCGACGACGCTGGGTGGGGTCGTGTTCTCACTGTTTCGTGGTATGCTCACATCCAAATAATGGCCGCGCGCAGAAACCGACAAAACGTCCCGTCCCGCGGCAGGGGTGGTCCTCATCTTCACAAACCGCTCGGGCCGCTGCACATCCGTACGGTGACGTAATCAGGCCACACAGTGACGTCAGCCGCGGCGTCAGTCGGCCTCATCAGCGGCAGGAGACGCGTCTGCGGGGGCGCGTCTCCCGCTGTGCGCCGCGCCAGGGCGCCGCCCGCGTCTCGGCCGCGCCATAATGGCCGCGACCGTGTCGGCCGGTGCCCGGCAAGCGGCCATCCATCAGAGTTTTTGCGCGCCCAGTGCGAATGGCTCAGGTGTGACGCCGTATGGGTCGGGCCGGTCTGGGCTGTGTGGTCCGCCTGTTTACGTGTCGCTGCTCGGCGCACCGTCGACGCGCCGGGGAGAGCTGCGCCCTGAGCGGCCGCCCGCCGCCCGCCCACCCACCCGCCTCGCCTCGCCGCCGGCCGGGCCGCGGCGTTTTTCGCCGCTGCTGCGTTCGTCAGCCGATCCGAGCGGGAAGATGGTGGCGCGCGTTTTTGCTGCGGTCTGGGGAGTGAGCTGGGCGCCAGCTGCTGCCGGAGACTGGATACACGCGCCGGCCGCGACGGCCGGGGAGCCGTGGCCAAGGCGGAAAAGGCCCGGTCGGCCGGCGTAATTTTATAACGGCCGACGCGAGCTGGTGTGACCGAAGGTAGCCGGCCAGCTGGAGGTTTGTCTGCCAGGGGAAATTGGGTGTCATGGACAATGCGAATCGCTTTCTTGACTTCAGCTCGGCATGGAGTCGGGCTCTCTTGTAATGCGTTCCGGCAAACCACGGTGTGCTCGGTATCCGTGCAGGTGGGCAATCGCGCGTACATACCTCAATTTTCAGCTCAGCACTCCTTTGCTGGGTTTTACCAAACACGTTAAACCGGTCGTAAAGATAAAACTGAGCAGTCTTGTTTCGATGACGACATGATGCACTGATTCGTTGATGCGCATGATTTACCGAAGTATTCTGTTCATGTATGATGCTTGGATAGCCAAGGGACATATTGGACTAATCTAGACGAAGACAAGTATCCGACCATTTTTTTGCATCATGCACGTGTCGTGTGCCAAATCAGCACTGGAATGGAAGCGGACTCGGTGAGATGCACTACCTTAATGCGCCGACTCTGACTCATGCCGTACGACTCTGACTCTGGGCCCTGTCCGATTCCACTCGCTCGCCCATGGTTCTGACTCGAGAGGCCTTGTCCTGTGATGCTGGCTGGCCATTGCCATATAAACCCTGACCCTGCCTCGTCGTGATACGACCCCGTCTACATGGAACTAACTATCTGGAGCTTCTTCCACCTAGTGGTAACCCCATCTTCGCCGCCTCGTGGTAGCTCCATCTTCCACATCGTGGCAGCTCCAGCTTCCACTTCGTGATAGCGCTATCTTCCGCCTCGTGGTAGCTCCATCTTCCACATCATGGTAGCTCCATATTCCGCCTCTCCATGGAACCTCCACATGGAGCTCGTCCATGCGGTTCCGGTCGCATTCCTTCCAGCCCGTCCTGCGCGTCTGCAGCCACTCGTCCGCATTGCATCTCTTCCATTTCATTACATTGCATTTCGTCTTTAGTGTACATCTACTCCCCGGCCGGCCGCCCCCAGGGGCCACACCGGTCCTGCGCGGTGTGGCCGGCCACCCGTGTCGACGCCGCCGGGGGTGCGCGCCGGTCGGCCGCCGTCAGCACCAGTGACCCAGGTGGACGTGTCCCTCGGTGGCGGCCGCCTCATCGATTTCGGCGGGCGTTCGGAGGGGGCACGGCGAGGGGTGGTCCGGCATGTTCGACACACACACTTACACACACACACACACACACACACACACACACACACACATACACATAGGCGCCTGGCACGCCGCTAATTGTCGGCAATAATCACGGCCAACGCCGGCCGCCATGAACGGTCGCCATGGAAACGTCGACGACGCACGGCCGCCATGTTCATCTCGGCGTCGACTCCGTGCGACCCGAGGCGGAATTTGCACCTCGTAAATCTTGCGTCCAGACAGGAGCTAAACAGAGTCTGTGACAGACAGGGACAGAACGCAGGAAGTGTGCAGGGGGTGGAGGCGAGGTGGAGCGCGCCCCGAGAGGGGAGGACTCACCGGGAAATGCCAAGGATTCCCCGAAATAGAGCACTGGTCGGGGTCATGTCGTCACACGGGAACGGGCGCCATTATTTACGGGCCTTCTCCGACTCCGTCGTCGAACTGTCCCACAAGATAAACCAGGCAATTTTCGGTAATTATGAGGAACCGGTACCGTCTATAAATCACAGCCTCAGGGAGTGGGGGGGGGGGTTCGGAGGTGTGTTGAGGGCGGCTGCCGCTGGACGGCTAGGAACCGGGCGGACAGCCTCGACGTCCAACGTGAGTCGCGCCACAAACGTCACCGATTTATGACCAGCGCCCGCAGCGGAAGGGGGTGGGGGGGGCTGTGCAGGCCGGAGCTGGGCGCTTTCGTCGGGCGACTGTGACCCCAGGACGTTGCCGTCCTGATATACCAAGGCACCAGCAGGTCGGCGTCAAACGGCCACATGGTGGGCGGAACTCAGCAGTGCGGCCGTCAGCAGGGCTCTATGCATCAGGGCCATAGCTGCGAACGGATTACACTGTCGTGTGCCCGCAGGGTTAGTGAGGTGGCACGTCTGTCCATCGGACGCTACTTGTCCGATGGACGGACGGACGGATACTCGGCGCGTGCTGAGTCGACGCCTCGCGGTGGTGACAATCGGGCCAGGCCTGCATCCTGTACAATCGAAGCGCGGCCGCGTCGCCGCTGCTCCCTGTACGACCGTCACGGCTCATCCGTCACGGCGCCATAATTACCGCGACGCCGGCACTTTCGTCGCCGCCGACGGGCGGTGGGCGGCTCGGCTCGGCGGGGCGCCGGCGCGGCACTTGGGCGCGCGCCGACGGCGCAGGCACGGTCCGCCGCCGACGGCACGCGGCCGCCATTAAAGTCGCGTTTGACTGGCGCTGATGAGCTTTATTAGCGGCAACGGAGAAGGATTAGCGAGCCGGAGCGGCTGCGAGGCGGCGGCGGGGAGAAGGCGACAGAGATCAAGCGTTGCGCGACCCTATCGATGGCCGGCGCGGACTGGTGTAGGGAGGCGTGATCACGTCTGTAGGAGGGCGTGATGACGCGTCCGGCACTGCAATCGCCGTCGGAGAGCGGTGCGGCTGGCCGTGGCGCCGCCAAACGGCGCCGGCGCCGTCGGTCACCAGTGTGGCGCCCTCCGTCGACGAGGCAGTTCCGTGCGGGGCCGGCGCGGCCACCGGACCACCCACCCGGCGCTGCGGGCACGGTCGCAGCCGACTCGGCCGAACGAGCCCGCCTCCGTGCGATGTGTCGGCGGCGTAATTGCGAAATCTTGTCGCCGCCGCCGCCGCCGAACCGAGTGGCTTGTCGTGTCGTCGTCAGCGCCGGCTCTGGCGCGGTTTACACCCGGATCTGGCGCGGTTTACACCCCTTGTCTGCTCCGGCGGCGCCGGGCGGCCCGCCGGCCACCGCCCAGCGCCGCGTGGCCCGCCGCACAGGGCCTTCCGCCCCTCCCCTGCCCCGCCGTCCGCCTCCGCGCCGTCGGAGGCGACAGTCGCCGCGTTCCCGTCGGCAAAGCGGATTAGGGCGTTGGGCCGCTTGACTTCGGGCCGCAGCGGGTCTCCTAATCGACGGCCGGCGGCGGCGGCGGCGCGGCCACCGTAATGCCATTTTCTCCTCCATCGCCTGCCGACCGGATTAGGCCGGCGGTACGGCTTCGGCATTGCAAATGAACCGAAGATTATGCCACAATAGAACCAATAACTGGGTTTGGGCCGGCGGCCGGGCGCGTCGACCGCCCGCCGCGTCGTGTTCGAGTCACCGTGTGGTGTCGTGTGTGTCGTGTTCAAATCACCGCGTGTTGTGTGTGTCGTGTTCGGGTCAGCGTATGCTATCTTGTGCGCTGAGCAGATGTCGCGCCGCACGGCCACTGAACTGAATCGCCAGCTGCCAAGCAAGGTTCACTGTGCAGCAGCGTGTCCGGTCAAGTTTTGGCCCAGGTTGGTCAATTGATCAGTGGCTGGATGAGTCGGAATCTGCGGACAGCTAGCGCCACCTACCCAGCGATCAAGTTGTTTTAAATTTAGCTTTTGACTTTGTCATCTCTCCGGTAAGGAAAGTTTGCTAGTTCGATAAGCAGACATTTACTATCCAGCTATGACTTTTCAAGCTCCGATGGTGTCATCCACCGTCAAATCTCTTCATGCACGTCAACATATCCTATACGTATTGCCATATGCAACCGCAATAGTGTGTTTTTTTTTGCATGCGGAGGTAAGCAATTGCTAGGAATAAACAATTCGTCTATTGGCGGCGCAGTGGCTTCCTCATTTTCACATTTCCTACCTCGGAAAGATTCAGATTGCTAGGTTTGTGTGGTGTATCCCCGGAAAAACTTATCGGTGCATGTCCACGTGTCTCAACGTCTCATGCTAATTAGTGGATGATTTGGATCACTAGGGCGCCCACGCATTCAACACAAAGAGGAAACTTAATGCATGTGGCTTCCCACAGTATTTAATTGTCAAGCTAGTACACGCACTATGCATGCTCGGGATGCATTTTCACCAGCTGCTTGCCGATGGCAACTTCTTGTCTCGCCAGCGGCGTGAGAGGTGAGAGAGCAACTCGATATGACATTAGCCACATAATATACATTTAGGCAACTATGTAATCTTGAGCGGACGTCCGCCCCACATCGTGTTTGTGCCCTTCACTATCCAACGCGGCGGGCGTCTGCAGTCTGGCAGAGTTGCCAGTTGGTGGCTGGCAGACCGTCACCGGCAGCTGGCGCGGGGGGAGGGGAGGGGAGGGGGGTCAGGCGTGTCACAGCCGAGGCGCGGGCGTGTCACTCCACCTGGCAGCGTCCGTCCAGACCGTCTAACTGGAGTGCTATGAATCTGGCGTGACGGTGTTGCCGTCAGGATACTGCGCCGCCAGATGGCGCTGCCAGATGGCGCTGCCAGACTGCCAGAAGTCGTCAGACACCGTGTCGTGTCGCGCAGCTCACAGAGTTGCCAGCTGGAGACGGGGGCGGGGATGGCCGAGCGGTTAAGGTGTTAAGCTCTGGATACCAAAGGTCCCGGGTTCGACACTAGCGCCACTCTGGACATTTTCCAATCCCGCGGCCCACCGGCGAAACAGTGTGGGCGGCGCCATTAGCCGTGAATGTGCATAAAGTGCGTCGTGAACCACCCAATAAACAAACAAACAAACAGCTGGAGACAAGCTGCCAGTGACGTCAGCGACGGGGGGGGGCGGAAGCGCAGGTGCCCGCCGGAACTTCGTTATTGTCCGGAGTGTCTCGATCCTGGCTGGTGTTAAAATCTCTCTGATATCTGATGAGCCAGGCTGGATGTCTGGGCCGGTGCCCGCTGGATATCCAGGTGTGTCTCCCGGTGACCGCTGAATGTCTATATGTCTCGTATGTCTCCTGGTTCCCGCTGTCTGTCTGAGTGTCTCTTGTGTATCTCTGTGCCCGCTAGATGTGTGTCTCTCTTGCCTCCCGGTGCCCACTAGATGTCTCCGTATGTCTATCGAGTGTCTCATGGATGTTCACTGGATGTATGCGTGTCTCCTGGTGTATTCTGGACGTCTGAGTGTTTCCTGATGCCCGCTGGCTGTCGTCCGGTGTCCGCCGGTGTGAGGTGTGTGGTGGCCACACCTGGCCACGTCACGGTGTCCAGGTGGCACGGCCTTCAGCGTCGCCGGCTTCACAGCGACGTGGCCATTCGGACGGCCGTTAATTTCTGGTGTTCACACCGGCGGTCCATACAGCATCCCGCCGACAACGGACGGACGGCCATCATCAATCACGGACGCCGGCCGCCGCCGCCGCCGCGGCGGTCCCGTGTCGGCGTGACGTCACACGCACGCGCGCGGCGTGTGACGTCACCCGGTGGCGTGCGTGTCGTGGCGGCCGGACGTCGCGCCGGGTGTGAAGGGTCATACATCACACGACCCCGTGTCGCCGGCGCTAAGTGGCCGTCTTACGCGCGGCGCCGCCGCCGCCGCCGCCGCATCGGGCGCGGTCGGCGGCGCCGGCGACCGCTCGTCTGGCCTCATCGGGGCGGCACTGTGGAGAGTCGGTGGACACCAACCGCCGGCACCGGACACACACTGTCCGGCATCCGTCTAGTGCCCCTGATGAGCGAGCCGCACCACAGGCGACAGGCGGGTGGCAGCGGCGGCGGCGGTGGCCGGCGCACACGCCACCGGCCGATATCGTTAATTATCAAGTAGCGGCGGACGAGCTTCAGGCAGCGCCGGTAATGACCAGCGCCGGGTGGGTGGACGGGGTGCCGGCCGGCCGGGCGATTGCGGCGCCACCGAATATCCGGCGCGCCGGTGCCGTGATATCGGCGGCCGGCAGCGGCCAGTGAGGTGTGTTTGTGCCGGTGTCGGTCGGCCGGGCGGTATTGTGCGCGCGCGCGCCGGCTGCCGTCCCTGCCGCTGGCCGGCGGCGCCGCGGCCCCGCACGCAGATGCCGCCGTCCCACCTCGCCGAGGCACACCCCACATGAATAACTTATGTCTCATTATGTTGATAGCACGCGAAATCCGCGATACCATCAACCTCTTCATTACAAAAAACCTGGTAAATAATTACCCCTTCACGGCGGCGGCCTGCTGGTGTCCGCGCCTACTCCATGCCGGTGCGGGCTGACCGGCGGTCGCCTCGTGACCTGACATGGGCGGGCAGTGTGTTGACCTTGGTGGCCGCTGTCTGGCTGTCGTGGCCGCCGTTTGGCGGACCGACGGTGTGTATCGTTGGTCGCCACAGACGTCATCTATGACGATCGAGCTATAGCCCTACATCCAGATCGGCGGACAGTGTGACCAGGTATGACGCTCGTCAGCATCAGGCACCACGCTCCCTGCTGGGTACACGGTTTACTTGCAAAACGGTCACGATGGACACTAAACGGTTGATTTTCAGCGGTCGGTGGTGAGCTGGAATCAGTGGTGATATGGGCAACCCGCCGCTGGTCTGGAAGTGACCTGCGCATGGTCTGTCAGCTGTTGACCCAGGTTACGGCCTCAGTTCAGCTGTCATCTGTCACTTGTCAGCTGCTAACCTAGGTCACGTTTTTTGGCCAGTTGTCATCTGACCTAGGTCGCGGGATTAGGTCAGCTGACAGCTACTAACCAAGGTCTGTCGTCAGCCGTCGGCTGTTGACCCAGGGGGCGGTCTCAGGTCAGCCGTCAGCTGCTGACCTGGTGACGGCCTGGTCGGGTTGGCAGCGGACGTGCCGGCCGTCGGCTGCAGAGCACGTCCGGCGACGACGCGCCGTTTGTTTGTCGGACCATCTGTTTGTCGGCGTGGCGAGCCGTGTTTTTCTGACCATCACCGGCCGTTCCGGCAGCTGGCCTTCTCCAACCAGCTCCGTCTCCTGCTCCAGCAGACTCTCGCTCCAGCTTGTCTGCTGAGACCGCGGCACAACTCGTTCCGAACCCGACGGCTGGGCTGCTGTGCCGGACCAGTCTCGGGCTCCTCCATCCGTCCTGTGGCACTGGTCATTCGGTCCGATTCATTCCTTCTGATTGATGAGTTGTGAAAATGTGTTCGGCACAAAGCGGCTAGCTATCTAACCTCGCCTTCTGACCCCACCGCCCCGTGATAGTAAGTCATTATCTACAAACCCCCTTGAGACACCATGCTTTTGTTGTTGTCTAGGGAGGTACCTTCACTGATCGCATCCACTTCTGGTGTTCAAGGTAATCAACTTGATGTCAACAGGTCGCGTATTTAAACATCTCATGAGAATTGAAAGTACGTGTTCTGAATCCCAAATTACACCTTCGGAAATAGCAGTCAAGTGCAAACGAGTACTTAATAAGTATTGATTAGGTACTCAGCTGAGTTTTAGCATCTGCCATCTGCCGATGATGGGAACTGAAGCTGTACGCTCATTGGATTCCTACGTGGGAATTGAAGCGTAATTTCAGATAACTTTCTTGGTGTCTCTCCCGAACATCACCTTCCCTCCCGGGAAGCTGCTCAAGCCTCCGCACCATCTTCTGCTTGAAGACCAGGAGCCAACAAGACCCGGGGCTATTATTGGGGGTGGGGGGCATTTCCAACGGTGTTTTACAGTTCACCGAGGTAGACTGCGCGTATCACCTTCCTCTCTGGGTTATCCCCGCCGGGGTGGGCACCTCCGCCTGCTCCACGTCCGTCCGTCCGTCCGCCACTTTCTTGGCATTCAGTGTGGGTCGTGCCGCCCTCTGTGCGTTTCCGCCGCCGGCCGGTGAGCGACTGATTGTTTGTCACCGTGCCGGCCGTCGACGCATATTAAAACTTGCCGATACCGGCGTCGGGCGGCCGCGTCACAACGGCCGCAGTTGGCCGGCGTCACCATTACACCTGTCAGGGCAGGCGCACTGACCGCCAGGTGTCGCCACCGATCTGTGTGTACGGGCCACACTCAGCGCCAGCGCCGGCGGACCGCACCATCACTCAGACCAGCCCGTCATCGCGGCCCGACGTCCAGGAAAAAATCGCCCGCTACGAGGAACTCTGGTCAAGTGCCACACGCCCGCGGGGCGGGCATTTAGACGTGCAGCGTTGTCGGATTGGCGCGGCTCTAATTCGGGAACTCTGGTTGGCCGGGAGCGGCGTTAATAAGCTGCCGGCCGGTCGGTGACCGGTGATGGACTGTGTGTCAACACGAACACGGCCTGGCCGCTCATCGGCTGCACTGCGTCAGCTGACCTGCCGTACCGGGCTGTATGTGCTGCCACATACAGACCTGCTGTACTGGTCTGTATATACTGCCACATACTTGTCTGTCGTACTGGTCTGTATATACTGCCACGTACAGATCTGCTGTACTGGTCTGTATATACTGCCACGTACAGATCTGCTGCATTGGTCTGTATATACTACCACTTACTGGTCTGTCGTACCGGTCTGTATGTACTGCCGCATACTGGGCAGCATATATCGTCACATACTGACTTCCCGTACTGGTCTGCATATACTGCCAAGTACTGGTCTCTCGTACCGGTCTGTACCTACTGCCACATACTGACCAGCATGTACTGTCACATACTGGTCTGCCGTATTGCCCTGTATATACTGCCACACACTAGTCTGACGCACCGGTCTGCATGTACTATCATATACTGACCTGCTGCACTGTGCATATATACTGCCACTTACTAGTCTGCCGTAACGGTCTGTATATACTGCCACAAACTAACCTGCCGCGCTGGTCTGTATATACTGCCACATACTAACCTGCCACGCTGGTCTGTACATACTGCCACCAACTAACCAGCCGCACTGATCTGTATATACTGCCACAAATTAACCTGCCTTATTGGTCTGTATGTACTGCCACAAACTAATCAGCCGTGCTGGTCTGTATATACTGCCACCAACTAACCAGCCGTACTGGTCTGTATATACTGCCACAAACTAACCAGCCGTACTGGTCTGTATATACTGCCACAAATTAACCAGCCACACTGGTCTGTATATACTGCCACAAACTAACCAGCCGTGCTGGCCTGTATATACTGCCACAAATTAACCAGCCGTACTGGTCTGTATATACTGCCACGCAACTAACCAGCCGTCCTGGTCTGTATATACTGCCAAAAACTAACCAGCCGTACTGGTCTGTATATACTGCCACAAATTAACCAGCCACACTGGTCTGTATATACTGCCACAAACTAACCAGCCGTGCTGGCCTGTATATACTGCCACAAATTAACCAGCCGTACTGGTCTGTATATACTGCCGCAAACTAACCAGCCGTACTGGTCTGTATATACTGTCACATACTGACCTGCCGTACTGGTCTGTATATACTGCCACATACTGACCTGCCGCACTGGTCTGTATATACTGCCACATACTGACTTGCCGCACTGATCTGTATATACTGCCACATACTGACCTGCCACGCTGGTCTGTATGTACTGCCACAAACTAACCTGCCGTACCGGTGTATATAAATATATTTTGAATACAGATGCGGATGTCGAAACCTATATAGTGTTTCGGTAATTAAAGAGTATTTATAAAATATAAAACTGGATCACGTACGCTAATATTTGAAACATCAGCTGGTGTTGTTTTATGCATACCAGCTAATAGCAAAGCGACACGTGTTAACGGCGACAGCTAGCCGGTGGGGTTTCTTGTTCGCTGCGAAACGCGCTCGGTCGCGGTGCTGGTGACTGCCGCTGTAGCTGTGCTGTGACGCCGCTGTGATGTCCGCTGTGATGCCCGCTGCTGTGCTGTGACGCCGCTGTGATGCTCGCTGCTGTGCTGTGACGCCGCTGTGATGCCCGCTGCTGTGCTGTGACGCCGCTGTGATGCTCGCTGCTGTGCTGTGACGCCGCTGTGATGCCCGCTGCTGTGCTGTGACGCCGCTGTGATGCTCGCTGCTGTGCTGTGACGCCGCTGTGATGCCCGCTGCTGTGCTGTGACGCCGCTGTGATGCCCGCTGCTGTGCTGTGACGCCGCTGTGATGCCCGCTGCTGTGCTGTGACGCCGCTGTGACGCCTGCTGCTGTGCTGTGACGCCGCTGTGATGCCCGCTGCTGTGCTGTGACGCCGCTGTGATGCCCGCTGCTGTGCTGTGACGCCGCTGTGATGCCCGCTGCTGTGTTGTGACGCCCGCTGCAGCTGGGCAAGGCCGCGTGGTGACCGACTGTTCGCACTGGCAATCTCCGATCAGCTGGGCTCCCCACCTGGAAGACAGAGCTGTAGGGTGCAGTGTGGCAGGAATTGGAGGTGTCACATGTTTCCATAAGTTGTCAACAAATTTACATTCCTTATTCCATGCTGCAACACCAGCTTTTTCAAGAACAGAAACTGACGGTCTTCTACTAATGATAGAAAATGCAGTTAAACTGAGCAGTTTATTAAGGAAGTCGTCAACGGGCGAACCAAATTAGAGGTGGAGCCTGCTAGATAAAACAACGATGGCTGTGCAAAGCACACGTCAAGAACGACACGCATGCAGCACAAAACACACCGCAAAACTGAGCAATGAGGGGATAGGATAACGTTCTTTTGAAAGGTGCTCGAATGAAGCATGAAGCATGAACACCGCAACGCTTCCATAGAAGCGAGTCCAGTCGGCGTGGTCCTAGACTGAAGAAGCTGTCATTGCCGTCAGAGCTTAGCGCTTCGACAGCCTATTGTGTTCCTGTGCAATTGTTGGAAGTGTAGCATATAGGCATGTAAAAGTATGCTGCTCATGGCCATTACATTTATTCTTACACATTTGGGAGAGCTCATAGTATACTATGAGCTACTTAGTATACTAGTCTAGCTATTGATTCACAGGGCAGAAAGTAGGATGGGACAAATGCTGGATTGTGATGTCCCACGACTACGCCAATGTCGGCACCATGGGTGGTGGTTCCTATACCGTTGATGGGGCCTGGACCACATATTATTTGCCTTGCCTGCACCAATTTCCTGCTCTCTTAACTTTGGACCGCATCGGGTGGGCCCACAAATGAAATTGGCAACACTCATTGCCTCCGTGCATTGGGCACCACCAGTAGTTTTCAAACTTCCTCATCCATGGTCGGCGCCATGTATTCTGCGCCGGTGCGCGGTGCGCTGAAAAAAAAGCATTCGGGGTGGGACGATTGACCGATGGAAGGTGGTTCCATGCTATCTCCAAGGTGCTGCCGACGCTGGGGAGTGCATGAGCATGCTGTAGACTGTCCTTGCGGCTGGTCTTGAGATCGAAGGCACTGCCGACGCCGACGAGTGCATGGACGTGCTGTACACTGCGCTTGTGGCTGGTTTGAAAATCAAAGGTGCTGCCGACTCTGGCAAGTGCATGGACATACTGTAGACTGCCATTGCGGCTGGTTTGTAGGCCGCCAGCTTCGACTACCGACTGCTACATGCTCGAGACGACAGGCCCGTGTTATTGGTGCGAGCAGCAGGTGGGAGACTCGTGTTTTCCAGGCTCCACCAGGCTAGGCGCCGGTGAGCGCGCTTGCTGTCCGGCCTGTGCCCGCGGCGACCAGGGTGTCACCTGGTTGCTGGAGGCCCGAACTGACGCACTCTCGCAATCCAGTCAACCGAACGCCTGCTGACAGTCGTCTCGGGGAGCCGCCGCGCTCCAGAACAGCATCGGATTCGGCTTGGCCCACAGGACAGTTGCAATGTTACCACAGTTGTAAACTTGTAGGCGTATATGCTTGCTGGCGATTTGAAAACGTAACACATAATTTCAGCATGAAATCGCACTGGTGGAGTGTTACTGTCTGTTTTGAACACGTCATCTCGAAATTATCTTAGAATATCCCATGTAGCCGTTTGATTTGGACGCTGCCGTATGTCAACTGACATCAAACATCATAAAATCATTGAATTAGGCGGAAATACCTCCTTTTCTAAACCCTGCCTTCCGCTCAACGCTACTGCTTTAGAAGGTGTGTGGTGGCAGAATGTTATTAACATTAACAGCAACATACGCATAGGTGTGGACGGATTGGAATCACTTACTACGCCTATTTTCGACCATTGCACATGAACATTACATTACACATAGTGGGAGGGACGTTCGTGTTCCACACTTATGTGGGGTTCCGACGCACCTGTACGCGAAAGTATATCTATATCGCTGAAAGCTAGCTCATGTCATATTCTCCCCACACACGGGACGTCGGAGAACTACGGTCAATCGTGGGCAACCTCTCGGGTCGATTGGAGTTAACTGCATGGATTGGATATGTGGGACCGCCGCGTTCATGAAGAGCTCTACCGTGTGGCCGGCGGCGGCAGCGGCGGCTTGCAGCGTCGTTGTGGAGTTCTCACGGAGAGACGACTGCAATAACTCTCGGTGGACGCGACCAGTCCACATGGCTACGGCCGGGCAATTACCGGGTCGCTGGTGCACTGGGCACTGGCCGACGGCGTCGTCTGAGGGCGGCCGGTGGAGGCGGCAGCTGAGGGTGGCCGGTAGAGGCGCCCGATAGAGGCGGTGGCTGAGGGTGGCCGGTAGAGGCGCCCGATAGAGGCGGCGACTGAGGGCAGCCGGTGGAGGCGGCCGATGGAGGCGGCGGCTGAGGGCAGCCGGTGGAGGCGGCCGATGGAGGCGGTGGCTGAGGGTGGCCGGTAGAGGCGCCCGATAGAGGCGGCGGCTGAGGGCAGCCGGTGGAGGCGGTCGATGGAGGCGGCGGCTGAGGGCAGCCGGTGGAGGCGGCCGATGGAGGCGGTGGCTGAGGGTGGCGGGTAGAGGCGCCCGATAGAGGCGGCGACTGAGGGCAGCCGGTGGAGGCGGCCGATGGAGGCGGCGGCTGAGGGCAGCCGGTGGAGGCGGCCGATGGGGGCGGTGGCTGAGGGTGGCGGGTAGAGGCGACCGATGGAAGTAGCGGCTGAAGGCACTCGATTGAGGCGGCGGATGAGGGTGGCGGGTAGAGGTGGCGGATGAAGGCGGCGGCGGTCACTGACAAACGCTCGGCCCCCGTGATGCTCCCGGTCGGCTGAACCCACCCTGGCAGGTGCGTGTCTAGCCGGTCGGCCGCCGCGCATCCATCAACATCTCCCCGGTTTTCGCATCGTCCGACGTCGACTGGTGGCGCGGCTCTAAATTACGGTGATCAGTGGCCGTCGCCAGTGCTGTTTCGTGCCATTCGTCAGCTGACAGGCGACGCGTCGGCGCGGTGACGGACGCGCCGGGAGCGCCGTGTCGCGTCATTACCGGCGCCGTTCAATTTAAAAATCATTAGGATGGGCCGTTGAGTGGTTGGTATCTGGAAGGTGTTCCATTTCCTGGTGGGCGCCCGCGGCTAATGCGTGGCTATCGGCCGGCCGCGGCCGGGAGAAATGACGTCCGGTCGGTCGGACCGCGCCGCTTGACGTCCGGGGCGGGGGCGGCGGGGGGGCGGCGGCGGCGGCGGGGGCGGCGGCGACGGCGGCGGCGGCGGCGCGCCTCCGTCGACACACAACGGCGCCCAATATGGCGGCCCCGCCGGCTCGCGTGATTAGTGCAAATTTGTGCGCGGGAAGGTGGAGAGACGGAGCAGTTTGCCAATGACAACTGGGCGGCAGTAATGAGGTGTCATTATGTGGCTGCCGCCGCGGCGCGCTCGTCGCCTGAATGGACCGCCCCTGTCACCCGCCCCCTCGCCGCGACGACCCCTGGTTTACGACGTGCCGTAATAGATGTTCGTGTCTTTCTGGAGGCGAAAAATACAAGTTCCGTTTTAATTGCGAGCTATCGAAAACAGACGCTTCCAGAAAAGAAAAAAACTACACACACCAGATGCACTCCCGGGTGGGTTTGTGTGTGTGAAGAACTCTTGAAGAAAGCCAAGGGCCGAGGGAGAAAGCAAGAGGAAAGGAGAAGGAAAAATGTCAATGGAGTTCGCATAGCTCCCGGTAGTGATACACATCTCGCGGCATTGTGAAACTTCGCCTACTTTAAGATATTCTTGCATGCAGTGATGCACGAAAAAAAGTTTCTAATGTGGTGATCAGACACGCAAGATGCATTGGAAGACATGTTTTCCACCGAGATCGCCATACAGAAAAAGTGTTAAATTTCAGACGTTAAGAGAGGAGCCGGTGCCCTAGCCACCCGTGGACTGCTTCCTCGTTGCCATATTGCATTCAGAACGACTGACAGGCACTGCAACATAGTCGGTTGTTTAATGTCACGATGAGCCTGCACCTACTCAGCGCGTGAGTGACTTCGCCGAACCCGGGCGACGTTTGACGACGCAGCCAACACAGCACCCGGTCGGCTGAAAGTGTGCACGAGCGGCGACCTGGGGCGGTCAGCGGTGGTCACCTGACCGGCCTCGTGACCACGTGACCACGTGGCCGCCTTCCCGGCCGACAGCCGGCCGACCTGGGCCGCCGGCAGCGCGTGCTCTCCGACAGCAGAGAGCACGCCCGCTGACAGCTTCCGCGGCTCTCCTGACAGCAGAGCGATATCAGCTGTCCGGGATGAGGTGGTGACGGTTCAGAGCCGATGGTCGTCATCTGGACGGCCGAGCGCTACCGAGTCACGGGGGCCGGGTGCGGTCGGGTGGTCCTCGAATGCCGTCAGGAGTCGGCGGCTGGCAAGCGAATCGGCAACATTCAAACTCAATGCGATCCTAGCGTTTTAACGTACAATAATAGTCGGTGTACGAGTACGTAGAACGTGCATTCAGCACGGGCGTCTGCTCACAGCCAGGTTGCCGACGGCGAGCACACCCTGGCCGGCCCATCATTCGTCGGAAAGCGCACATGTCGAGTGACGCCAGCACGGTTGGGATGCGACCTAGCTTCACTAGGTGCAGGAGGTTGCTGCCCAGTACACGGCCATGCTTGCATGGATCCTGCTTAACCCTGTCACAGAAGCCTTCGATGGGGCGTGACAGGAACACGTTTTGAGGATTATTCTCTTCCGTTTTACATAGGGGTACGCCGGCCTCTTTGAGTAATGCGAGCGTGTCCATGATGAGTCCCTGAGCCTCTAACGTAGTGAGCGGCAGTTGGTTATGGCCAGAGCACATAGCCTTCTTCATGCTATTTGTTCTTCTGCTTTGCAAGGCAGCATGACCTCGCAAACGTGCCTTTTCTGGGAAGTGGCGCCCCCCAACGTTAGCGCAGCTCGACATGATGATCTGGCGAGAGACCTCCTTTGGCGAGATGGCCACCCAGACCAATGTTTTATTGGGAAGATTGTCCAACGGCCGGTATTTCTATGTATATCAGCGCATATCCACCAGGCGCACATTAACACGTCGATTGCAAAACATTTCGTCCCAGAAACAAGTAAAGTAAACGATATCATCCATGTTGACGTCGATTTCTTGTGCCCGTCTTCAACCGGTAGCCTATGAAACAGCTTTGGGATAAACTGTATGTGTTTTTGTGTTCCATTATTCTGTCACTCATGTCGGTCGCCTTGTTTCCTTTCCGACAAACCGACTTTCCTTGTGTTCAGAATGTTTTGATCATAAGATGTGTTTATCTTGGAGCGACGAGTCGAGAGGTGCTGAGACTCACCAATCTTTTTAGCTGAAGCTCTCACTAGTGACTTGCTTCTCTTTCGGTCCACTTTGTGACGAAGCGTGCCAAGTTTTCTTTTTCCGTGATGGATAATATCGGTAATCTCCAATTGAAAACATCGTGACATTTTCATCTCGGTATACTCGGTGGCAAAAATGGCGACAGTCAGCGACTTGGTTTTGTTCGGGTTTCTCCGCACATATTTTGCGAAAATATTAAGTACTAATTGAAGTATATTTTTTGACCATGCATACTCAAAATACGGTTCCTCCATCATGCAAAATAATAATATACTTGTATACATCACATAAATATTGGTAATTTGAATGTATTCGGTTGATTAGAGGCCACCAGTTGGATGCGATATCCCGGAACGGTACAAGGAGGCCGCCATATCTCGGAATGACCGAGAAGACCATGGCGATATCATATAATGACAGCGTTCCATCCTCTGTCGACTACACTCAGTTCCTCGCAGATTGTGCCTCAAAACTACTGATAGTGCCGCATAGCCTGGGATAATTGTCACTGTGTGGTCACAGCGCTTACTGAGTTTTCTGTGTGTTGCAGGTGAGCTTGCCTGGAAGCGGTGGCTACCAAGGCCGTAGTACGTCCACAGATGAGTATCCGTCCCTGCAGGGCACTCAAGGCACCGACTCAACACCGACCACACACCTGATACACACCAACTATACATTGACTTTACACATACTCCACACCAAATACACATCAAATACACGCCAACTACACCTATAATCCACACCTACCTCACACGAAATACACATGAAATACACGCCAACCACACACCAACTACACACCGACTCCACACCAACCACACATAAAATGCACGCCAACTGCACATATAATCCACACCTACTCCACGCCTACTCCACAACTACCCCACACTATTCCACACCTACCCCACACTATTCCACATATAATCCACACCTACTCCACGCTATTCCACACCTAATCCACGTCTACTTCACAACGGGTCCACACTTACTTCACAACGGATCCACACCTACTTCACAACGGATCCACACCTACTCCACACCTACTTACACATAATCCACATCTACTCCACGCCAACTTACACATATTCCACATCTACTCCACGCCTACTCCACATATACTCTACACCTACTCTACACCTACTCTACACCTACTCACATCTACTTCACGCCTACTCCACACCTGTTCCACATCTACTCCACGCCTACTCTACACCTACTCCACATCTACTCCTCGGCTACTCCTCACCGGCTCCACCCCTACTCCACATCTACTCCACATCTGCTCCACATCTACTCCACGGCTACTCCACACCGGCTCCACATTTACTCCACATCTACTTCACGGCTACTCTACACCTGCTGCGCACCACTACCAGCAGCGTGCTTGGCCCTGGTGGCCCTGGTGCCATAAACCTGCTACATGTCAACCACGCTCCACACGCTGACAAATTGCACAGCTTGCATCATGATGTATGGCATACGCAGTGTGTCCATGGCACACGGAGCTCTGTAGGCTACTTGCTGTATAAAAACTGACAACTTGGATGGCCCTAAAATCCAATATTGTTGCCGGCGTATGCAGGATGTTATTAGTTTCGCTACGTGATTGTTCGTCATGGCTAGGTGGAGTTCCCTCCTGAGGTGCACTTTCCCTATCCACTAGCTAGCGTGGTGGAGTACAGGCTCCTGTCCAACTCTCGTCACAGTTCACACGGCTGTTGTTTGTGTTCTGGCTCAATTGAAACCGACATAGCAATTGCCTCGTATTCATCAGTCTGCCAGAACCCCCGAGTTGTATCGGCCTGCCATAGTCGCCAGTTGTATAAACCTGCCAGAGATCCAAGTTGATCTCGTCAAGTTTCCTAAAAATAATGCTATCGCGCTCATCTCTGGTAATCCATGCGTGTCCACCGCTGACTTCTCCACTCACCTCTCCAGCACGCCATTGCAATGACGACAATGCATTGTCGTCATTGTCTCATGTCGCTTCCCATTTTGGTATTCGGTGGCATTCTTGTTCAGTGTTTTGTGGTTTTTTCTCACAATTCTATTATGAAGGATCTGGTACTTTTCCTGGAGTATCAACATCCTGCCGCACTCGTGTAAGCTGGCGCTAACGGTGTCCGCCACCACTTCTTTCCTCTCTCGTTGTCTTCCATAATTCCACCGTGAAGTGTTGTGATCACAGACTGAGTTCGTAGAACGTCACAATCACAGACTGTGCGCCCAGTCCACGAGGTGTAAGAGTCTCTCCAAGCGGCGCGAAGCATGGGCATATGAGTCTGAAGCTCATGGTATCAATAGCAGCCACGTGACGCCCTCGATAGGCGTCAAATCACGTGACTCATCAATCGACGTCTATCATCTGATGGATTGAACGCGGCATTAGACCCCTATTATTAACCAGTCAATCGATGTGGCACCTTCCATAATTGCTATGTGACTGCTCTAGCTCCACTGTTTCCATAACCTATAGTTGTGTCCAGAGACGCGGCTAGGGGGAGGGCAGCTACTCCCCCCTAGGAACCGAAAATGCATTTTATCAAACAAGGAATTTTGAGATTTACGCTACGTGAGGACACAAATTGTGGGAGCTCTTCGCACGCCGAAGGCAGTCCCTGTTAGGTGGCTTTTTATCGGGCTCCTCTTAAGAATATCCTGGCTGCACCCTTGGTTGTGTCCGCATACTGGTGTCTCCTACCGTGCGCTTATTCTTCAGCGAAACTGGGACCGGTCCTAGGGTGGGGTGGGCAGCTCTCGTCCGCATGGAGATCCCGATCTGGTCAACATCTGTGTCCAGGATCATGGCGGGCATTTGGAGGCGCAGCATATTGCCGAGGTGGACCTCCTCAGCTTCTCTGGACACCGACCTGACACTGACACTGACACCGACACCGGCCTGACAACTACATCGGCCTGACACTGACACCGGCCTGACACTGATACCGACACCGGCCTGACACTGACACTGATACTGGCCTGACACCGACACCGGCCTGACACTGACACTGACACAGGCCTGAAACTGACACCGACATCGGACTGACACTGACACTGACACCGACACCCGCCCCGGACACGGGCTGGTGGCTCCCTGGCTCTGCTGCGTCCGGCGGTATGGTGTCGGTGCCATGTCCATTCCCCATGCCCTATGTCCCGTGTCCCGTGTCCCATGCCCCGTCGGACCACGAGACTCGGCTAGACGCAGGGCGGGTCAGACCACAAACCGGTCGTACCACCAGAGCCAGTCGGACCATAGATTCGGACCGGACCACACAACCGGACCGGACCACAGAGTCTGACTTGAAACATATAATCGAAGCAGAAGGCAGAATCGGACCGGACCACAGAGTCGGATGGGAACAGAGCGTCCGACCGGACCACAGAGTCGGACCGAGGCACAGAGTCAGACCGGACCACAAAACCGGACCGGATCACGACACCGGACTGGACTACAGAGCCGGTGGCGGCGGCCGGGCGTCTGTGTCCGGTGGCGAGGCAATTTGGTCGTCAGCCGTGACAGGAACACCGGGACACCCGTTAATCATGGCCGGCCGATTGTTTTATGTCCGCGGGCGGCGGCGGATGATCGGTGGCACTACGTCCGCCGCCGCCGCCGCCGCCGCCGCCGCCGCCGCTGCTGCTGTCGCCGCCGTCGCTGCTGCTGCTGCTGCTGCTGCTGCTGCTGCTGATGCTGATGCTGATGCTGATGCTGATGCTGATGCTGATGCTGATGCTGATGCTGATGCCGCTGCTGATGCGGACCAGCATCGGCTGCGCGGGCACCGTGCGCATCGCACACATTACACACGGGTAATTTGACTTGACACGAGGCCACGGGGCGCGGTCGGGGCGGCCGGCCAACTCGGCCCCCATTGGACGCACCTCTGGACTCGAAATCGGCGCTGCGTGCGCCAGGTCGGTGGCTCGTGTCGGCCAGCGACTGGAAGGTAGACGCGGTGCAGGCTCATGCCGACGGCGGCTCGATTCGCAGTGCTCCAGCCAGCACTTGGGTCTGCTTGAGCTGCGCTCCGGCGGTGGCCGGCGTTCGGCGATTGCGAGCCAAGCTGGGAATCGTCTGGGCTCACCGGTGTCGGGCGCGCCTGTTGGCAGGCGGGCGGATGTCTTCGCCGAAATAATCGCCGCTCGCCGGTGCCAAATTACCGCCAGTTAGTTGGGAAATGATTAATCCTGGAGAGAGGTCGGCCGCAGTGATATATGGACGTGCTGTGTCGCACGTCGACACTTGTATTTCGAGGTGACAGTGACCCTCACGCTACCTCGCGGTGCGTGGTGCCGCACCGTTACTCTGCCACTGCCCTCCCACCCCTCTGCCGGCGCTCTCCCGCTACCCTTCAGCCCGCCGTCCTTTCGCTGCTCCGCCGCACTCTCACCACTCTGCCGTCGTCCTCTTGCAACTCTGCTGCACTCCCACCACTCTGCCGCACTCCCACCACTCTGCCGCACTCCCACCACTCTGCCGTCATCCACTCGCCGCTTTGCCGCGCTCCCACAACTTTGCCGTCGCTCTTCCACCACTCTGCCGTCGCTCTTCCACCACTCTGCCACACTCCCGCCATCTCGCCGCTCACCGCCGCTCCCTTTGTGTACAGAAACACGCGCACGATGTTATTTATAGGTGGGCGCTAATTGCAAAAACAGTAATTTATCCGCCAGATTGGAAGCCGGGCTTTATTCCGACGGCCGGCGAGCCCACGCGCTCTAACCAGGTGTGAACGCTTGTCAACCAGTGCATTTGTCAAAATCACGTCCAAATCGTCGGCGATGGCGTCACCGGAACGTCGGCCTCGACGGGTATTGATGGTGTGCGGTCAGTGGGGCGGCCGGCGCCGGCCAGCCTGCCAACACCCACACCGCTGCGCCGTGCTGCACATGGTGCACAGTGCAATGTTCTCTGTCGACCGCGACCGGCGCTGCCGGCGCGGCTGCCCGTCGCGCCCCCATGGCCCGAGCGCCGTGTCATTGTTGTGACGGCGGACGGGCACAGTTGCCGCAAACACTCTATTAGATGGCCGGGTATGCTGATGAGCGGCCGGAATGCTGTCGGAACGCGCCGTGCCAGCAGCGCGCCGTCGCGCAGCTCTGCCACTGCCCTTCGGCGGATGCCATCCAATCCCGGCTGTCACTGCCGCTGACACCAGCGCGCCCGCGCTGACCCGTCCGGTTGTGCCGCGTCCGATATGGCCGCCGGTGTGAACGGCTGCGATCGCCGCCGGCTTACGCATCTGTAGCGACCTCCGTCGCCGCCGCCGGCTTACGCATCTGTAGCGGCCTCCGTCGCCGCCGCCGGCTCACCCATCTGTAGCGGCCTCCGTCGCCGCCGCCGGCTCACCCATCTGTAGCGGCCTCCGTCGCCGCCGCCGGCTCACCCATCTGTAGCGACCTCCGTCGCCGCCGCCGGCTCACCCATCTGTAGCGGCCTCCGTCGCCGCCGCCGGCTCACCCATCTGTAGCGACCTCCGTCGCCCCCCCCGCCGGCTCACCCATCTGTAGCGGCCTCCGTCGCCGCCGCCGGCTCACCCATCTGTAGCGACCTCCGTCGCCGCCGCCGGCTCACCCATCTGTAGCGGCCTCCGTCGCCGCCGCCGGCTCACCCATGTAGCGGCCTTCACGCATCTGTAGCGGCCTCCGTCGCCGCCGCCGGCTCACCCATCTGTAGCGGCCTCCGTCGCCGCCGCCGGCTCACCCATCTGTAGCGGCCTCCGTCGCCGCCGCCGGCTCACCCATCTGTAGCGGCCTCCGTCGCCGCCGCCGGCTCACCCATCTGTAGCGGCCTCCGTCGCCGCCGCCGGCTTCTCGGCATCTGTAGCGGCCTCCGTCGGTGTGTTGGCTTTCGCTGCCGCCGTCGCTGATGGGCGCTGTATAACGGAGGCAGTTGATGTGCCCCTAAACCCAAATAACCAACCAACCAACCTGCCGCCGCGGGTAGCTTACGTATCTGGTACAGGCGCGAACTTGCTACACTCTAACCGCGATTGCTTTGCATGCTGTGGCCGCCAGGTTGTGTCTGGCGTGTTCGGCAGGCGGTGTCTGGTGTGGCCGCCAGGTTGTGTCTGGTGTGGCCGCCAGGTTGTGTCTGATGTGGCTGCCAGGTTGTGTCTGGCGTGTTCGGCAGGCGGTGTCTGGTGTGGCCGCCAGGTTGTGTCTGATGTGGCTGCCAGGTTGTGTCTGGCGTGTTCGGCAGGCGGTGTCTGGTGTGGCCGCCAGGTTGTGTCTGGTGTGGCCGCCAGGTTGTGTCTGGTGTGGCCGCCAGGTTGTGTCTGGTGTGGCCGCCAGGTTGTGTCTGGTGTGGCCGCCAGGTTGTGTCTGATGTGGCTGCCAGGTTGTGTCTGGCGTGTTCGGCAGGCGGTGTCTGGTGTGGCCGCCAGGTTGTGTCTGGTGTGGCCGCCAGGTTGTGTCTGGTGTGGCCGCCAGGTTGTGTCTGGTGTGGCCGCCAGGTTGTGTCTGATGTGGCTGCCAGGTTGTGTCTGGCGTGTTCGGCAGGCGGTG
This sequence comes from Imbricaverruca yamaguchii, assembly GCA_034440575.1. Taxonomy (NCBI): domain Eukaryota; kingdom Metazoa; phylum Arthropoda; class Thecostraca; family Neoverrucidae; genus Imbricaverruca; species Imbricaverruca yamaguchii. Next base: position 4,397,977 of record JAOTOL010001662.1, read on the forward strand.
TCTGGTGTGGCCGCCAGGTTGTGTCTGATGTGGCCGCCAGGTTGTGTCTGATGTGGCTGCCAGGTTGTGTCTGGCGTGTTCGGCAGGCGGTGTCTGGTGTGGCCGCCAGGTTGTGTCTGGTGTGGCTGCCAGGTTGTGTCTGGCGTGTTCGGCAGGCGGTGTCTGGTGTGGCCGCCAGGTTGTGTCTGATGTGGCTGCCAGGTTGTGTCTGGTGTGGCCGCCAGGTTGTGTCTGGTGTGGCCGCCAGGTTGTGTCTGGTGTGGCTGCCAGGTTGTGTCTGGCGTGTTCGGCAGGCGGTGTCTGGTGTGGCCGCCAGGTTGTGTCTGATGTGGCTGCCAGGTTGTGTCTGGCGTGTTCGGCAGGCGGTGTCTGGTGTGGCCGCCAGGTTGTGTCTGATGTGGCTGCCAGGTTGTGTCTGGCGTGTTCGGCAGGCGGTGTCTGGTGTGGCCGCCAGGTTGTGTCTGATGTGGCTGCCAGGTTGTGTCTGGCGTGTTCGGCAGGCGGTGTCTGGTGTGGCCGCCAGGTTGTGTCTGATGTGGCTGCCAGGTTGTGTCTGGCGTGTTCGGCAGGCGGTGTCTGGTGTGGCCGCCAGGTTGTGTCTGGTGTGGCCGCCAGGTTGTGTCTGATGTGGCTGCCAGGTTGTGTCTGGTGTGGCCGCCAGGTTGTGTCTGATGTGGCCGCCAGGTTGTGTCTGGTGTGGCCGCCAGGTTGTGTCTGATGTGGCTGCCAGGTTGTGTCTGGCGTGTTCGGCAGGCGGTGTCTGGTGTGGCCGCCAGGTTGTGTTGGCGTGTTCGGCAGGCGGTGTCTGGTGTGGCCGCCAGGTTGTGTCTGGTGTGGCTGCCAGGTTGTGTCTGGGTGTCGCCAGGTTGTGTCTGATGTGGCCGCCAGGTTGTGTCTGGCGTGTTCGGCAGGTGGTGTCTGGTGTGGCCGCCAGGTTGTGTCTGATGTGGCCGCCAGGTTGTGTCTGGTGTGGCCTTTAGTCGGGGAATCTCGTACTTTGTAGCCTGGGATAAGCCTGGTTTGTATCCATCACTCAGAACTTGCTCGCTGGGTAGGTCTAGGCTAGGCTGGGTCGGTCAGTCGTTCGGATCAATGTCACTTACTTCATTTTGGTGACAACCAGAACCTTTACATCTATAGTGGCCGTCACCTGCTGCATAAACGCTGACGGCCAGCTGATGCATCTGCGGAAGGCGCGTCGGCTACGTTAGCGGCAGCCTGCGGCGATATATTTGGCGCGCTGCGGTGCTACAAACCCGTCGTGCCACCACCGACTGCCTCCTAACTCCCGCCAGCCGACCCGATAAGGTCCGCGCGCCCGGTCAGCCGCTGCATATGTAAGGCATTAATTCCACAACAACCATCTATTCTTGCATGCGATATCGTGCCGTGACTTATGAGACAGAGCGGACGAAAGAGATACACACACTGCAGAAACGAGCTCACCTGGCCTGCGCCGCTGCCATATTTGATCCTTGCACCGGCGAAGCCAGTCAGCAGGTACGCTGCCACAATTGTCGCGGCTTGCGTCGGTCGAAGCAATTGCAAATGGTGTTTGGCCGAGCTGAATTATTAGGAAAACAGGACCGAATAGCTGATTAAATTTGCCCTTTTCTCCGGCGAACGACTAATGCCGCCCTGAGCTGCGGTGATTTGTCAATGTCGCCGGCGGCAGGGGGAGCCGCCGGGGGGACAAAGCCGGCCGAAATCTCCTGAGGAGGGCAGATAGGGACGCTCAGATGCCCGCCTGGGACGACCGGCGCTGCCAATCAATAGTGCGGCGGCACGGCGTCGCCACTAGTATCTGGTCTATTGACGGCCGGGTCGGGGCCGCCGGGGTCATGCAGCCGGCCGGGTCGTAGAGGCGACAGGGTCATAGGGGCGACCGGGTTATAGAGACGGCCGGATCATAGTGGCGACCGGTCATAGGGACGACGGTTATAGTGGTGACCAGTTATAGTGGCGACAGGGTCATAGGGGCGGCCGGGTAATACGGGCGACAGGGTCATAGGGGCGACCACGTCGTAGGGGCATCCGGATCAAAGGCGACCGGTTATAGTGGCGACAGGGTCATGGGGGCGGCCCGGTTATAGAGAAGGCCGGGCTATAGTGGTGATCGGATCACAGGGGCGGCCGGATTATAGTGGTGGCTGGGTCATAGGAGCGGTCAAATCATAAGTGTTACCGGGTAATATAGACGGCCGTATTATACAGACTGCCTGGTCATTGGGACAGCGGGGTCATCGAGCCCGTTAGGCCATATAGGCGGTCCGGTTATACAGGCGGGCGAGTCATGTAGGTGGACGCCCATCCCGACGACAGGAGCGGCCCACCATGGCTCGGGTTGTAAGCAAAGCGCAAGCGTTTAAGGCTCGGCGATGCAATTCGGGGCACAGCGACGGTTTTTCTCTCTTTTTGTTTGTTCTTCAGTGGAGGAAATTGAATTGCCATCTGCTGGAGAAGTTACGTTGTATGGCTGCGCTGTGTGTGCTTATCTCCTGATGACGTTAAGTATACGGCTCTGGAATTGCTCACACAAAATATTTACATGTTGCCTGCCTCAACTCAGCGGTGTTTAATCTTGGTAGTTGACGTGTGCCAAAGTGCAAATAGCTACCCGTGCCACGTCTCCTCTTTTGTCAAAATATGTGATATTTTAACGTATTGACCAGCCGCGTATCTGTGGAAACTAACGGAATGTATTTCAGTGATGATTTGTTGGTATGTTGTTGACGGACATGCTGGTGTGGAGTACTGGTGTTAGCCACTAACCTTTCAGACACTATGTCATGAAACAACTTGTATATTAATCAGTTTTTGCCACGCCAGCATGTTTTGATATTTTTAGATGTCTTGAGCCGATTGGATTGGAGGCAAAATGTCTGCAAGGCTTGCTCGCCTGAAATAGTTATGGCTCTTTGGGTGACTGTTGATGGCTGTTGGCGAAATTGTGATTTTCACACCGTATATTCACAATGTGATAACCTTCCAGCACTCCCACATAAAGTGCAGAAGAAATAATGCCGCTCGACAGGGAGCAACCGGAAACTGAAGTAGAGTAAAAAGTAATTTATATAAGTGTCTTGAGGTCTGGTGAATGTGTGTGCCAAACTATATTCGTTTCTCTCAAAAAAGTATGCTGGCTAGCGACCTATTTTCTTGTCCGGGTCATAGAGATGCCGGTTGCTTACATTGACCTTCATCGCCAGGGGCTTTCATAATGTCGGCACGTAAGCCTTACTCCCCATACGCGCTACTACAATGGAGCGCGTGGCAAACGGTTTTCCATACAATGGTAGATGCACCTGGTGACATGAATTAATATCGGCGTCGCAGGGCGTTGGATCACCTGCTCTCTCCAAATCAGCCCTGCCTTCCATCCACCGGCACAAGTCAGCGGACGGACACGACTAGCATCGGACACCAGCTACACGACCTATGCAGCCAATGCGCCCCTAAACTGCAGCGACACCAGTCAACGTCCAAGTGTCGGCGAGCCGTGGCCGAGCCGTGCCGGCCTGTCGGCGACGCAGGCCCCTCCCTGTGCGGGTGGGTGCCATTGGCCGACGGCAGTCACACCTGGTGATCAGGCTACGGAGGCGGCGGCGGCAGCTCTGATTAGGCCGCGCTAGCCGCCGCCATCGACGCGGCTCTCGTGTGCCGATGTGACGCGTCACGCGGCCGGAGCTGTCCACGTGACGGACGCCGCACGTCCCGTCATCGTGGGACGACATAATGGCCCACGTCACAATGCGCCTGTCGCCGCCGTGGCCGGCCGGCTGGCGGACGGTCGTCTCGTTCGAGGGTGGGACGGGACGGGATGGCGGCCGGACGTCGTCTCGTTCGAGGGTGGGGCGGGAGGGGACGGGACAGGACGGGACGGGACGGCGGCCGGACGTCGTCTCGTTCGAGGGTGGGGCGGGAGGGGACGGGACAGGACGGGACGGGCGGCGGCCGGACGTCGTCTCGTTCGAGGGTGGGGCGGTGCCGATGGGATGGCGATGTAATACACATTGTGGAAGTTTTGTAGTCGCTCCCCCTCGCTCCTGGTCAACTCGAGTGTACTGTTCCGGCTTAGTCTGGTGTTTCCGCTGGCTTTGGTATCTCCTCCGGTCTGGTCTGTTATCTCCTCTGGTCTAGTCTGGTATCTCCTCTGGTTTTATCTGCCATCTTCTCTGGCCTGGTCTGGTGTTTTCTTTCGTCTGGTCAAGTATCGTCTCTGGTGTGGTCTGATGTCTCCTGTGGCTTGTCCTTGTGTCTCCTCTGGCCTGGTCTGGTGTCTCATCCGGTCGGGTCTAGTATCTCCTCTGGTCTGGTCTGGTGTCTTCGTGGGTATGACCTGGTCTTTCCTCTGCCCCGGTCTGGTATCTCCTTTCGTCTGGTCTGGTGTCTCCTTTGGCGTGGTCTGCTGTCTCTTGTACGGTATTACCATGTATTATGTTTTTGACGTGACGACGACTTTGTCTTTTCCAGAAATTATCTGCCGTCGATATTGCATAGCATTTCATCTGGCGTGATATGTCGTCTCCTGTACCTTCATGTGACACCGCCTGTAGTCTGGCGTGTAGTCTTTATTGGTCTGGAACATTATATCCTCTGTTCGGACATGTTATCTTCCGTAGCCTGGTGTGTTTTCTCTGTTTATTGAGAACGTTGTCTCCTCTGTTCGCGTAGTTATCTCCCCAGCCTGGCATGCTGTCTCCTCTGGTCGCGTAGTCATCTCCCACAGCCTGGCATGTTGTTTCCTGGTTGAGTTTGTTATCTTCCCCAACCTGGCATGTTGTCTCATCTGGTCGAGTTTGTTATCTTCCCCAGCCTGATATGTTGTCTTCTTTGGTCGGGTATGTTACCTTCCCCATCCTGGTATGTCTTCTCATATTTGGCCATCGACCAAACACGTTGGACACCATTCACGCATGCGGAATATTTACATTTTAATTACATTATCTTTTAATTATTTTGCCCTAAACTGTGCAATCTTTATTCATAGAATTTAAATGCGCTGCTTAATGAGTTTTGTTTTCGCCATTTGTCGGTCGGGCAGGCCTGATGGTGCCCGGAGAGGTCGCACGACCTGTACTGTTCCAGCGCCAGCTGACTTTTCACCGCTCTGATCCAAAAGTGGCGACTCACAGACTCGCAGTGGGCGGCATGGCAGGGCAGCGTGGGTCCAGTCGTGGCAGCTCCAGCCCCAGTTGCAGCGACTCCAGGGCTAGCCGTGGTAGCTGGGGCGCCAGATGTGCCAGCGGCGGCCCCAGCTGTGGCAGTTCCGGCTCCAGCTGTGCCAACTCCAGCTTCAGCTGTGGCAGCTCCGTCTCTAGTTGTGGCAGCTTCAGCCCCAGCTGCGGCGGCTCCCGCTCCTGCAGGAGCGTGCCCGACCCGAGCGACACCAGCGAGTCGGCTCCGGCCGGCGCCACCGGCTCCGGTGTCGTCCGGATGCACATCACCGTCGCCGGAGATAATTTGGCCGGCCGGTCGTTTCATTAACTGCCACGACGTCGGCGGCGCGCCGACCGGCAGTTTGCGCCGCTGGGAGCATCTGCAAATGTGCCCGCCTTCCCAGGCGCTTCCTTCTCGTAACGAGCGTAAAGGCTACAGAAGCGCTTCGGAATTCATTTGCTCGAGTGGAGGCCGTCACGGGCCGCTTTATGGCCGCTCGGTCGTCGCACGAGCGTGGCGTGGAACTCAAGTGGTCCGGGGAGGCGTTCAGCGCGGCCAACGCCCAGTTAACTCGCGCCAGACGGGCTCCAAGTAAAGATGTCGGCCGGCGCCGGCGCTGCGCTGTCAGGAACACTGCCTGGCCTTCCGCTGACAGAAACACTGCCCGGCCTTCCGCTGTCAGGAACACTGCCTGGCCTTCCGCTGACAGAAACACTGCCCGGCCTTCCGCTGTCAGGAACACTGCCCGGCCTTCCGCTGACAGGAACACTGCCCGGCCTTCCGCTGTCAGGAACACTGCCTGGCCTTCCGCTGTCAGGAACACTGCCCGGCCTTCCGCTGACAGGAACACTGCCCGGCCTTCCGCTTCAGAAACACTGCCCGGCCTTCCGCTGTCAGGAACACTGCCTGGCCTTCCGCTGACAGGAACACTGCCTGGCCTTCCGCTGTCAGAACACTGCCCGGCCTTCCGCTGCCAGGAACACTGCCTGGCCTTCCGCTGACAGGAACACTGCCCGGCCTTCCGCTGTCAGGAACACTGCCTGGCCTTCCGCTGACAGAAACACTGCCCGGCCTTCCGCTGTCAGGAACACTGCCCGGCCTTCCGCTGACAGAAACACTGCCCGGCCTTCCGCTGTCAGGAACACTGCCCGGCCTTCCGCTGACAGGAACACTGCCCGGCCTTCCGCTGTCAGGAACACTGCCCGGCCTTCCGCTGACAGGAACACGCCTGGCCTTCCGCTGACAGGAACACTGCCCGGCCTTCCGCTGTCAGGAACACTGCCCGGCCTTCCGCTGACAGGAACACTGCCCGGCCTTCCGCTGTCAGGAACACTGCCCGGCCTTCCGCTGACAGGAACACTGCCTGGCCTTCCGCTGACAGGAACACTGCCCGGCCTTCCGCTGTCAGGAACACTGCCCGGCCTTCCGCTGACAGAAACACTGCCCGGCCTTCCGCTGACAGGAACACTGCCTGGCCTTTCGCTGACAGAAACACTGCCCGGCCTTCCGCTGTCAGGAACACTGCCCGGCCTTCCGCTGACAGAAACACTGCCCGGCCTTCCGCTGTCAGGACCTCTGCCCGGCCTTCCGCTGACAGGAACACTGCCCGGCCTTCCGCTGTCAGGAACACTGCCTGGCCTTCCGCTGACAGAAACACTGCCCGGCCTTCCGCTGCCAGGAACACTGCCCGGCCTTCCGCTGACAGGAACACTGCCCGGCCTTCCGCTGTCGGGAACACTGCCCGGCCTTCCGCTGACAAGAACACTGCCCGGCCTTCCGCTGTCGGGGGCACTGCCCGACCTTCCGCTGACAAGAACACTACCCGGCCTTCCGCTGTCGGGGGCACTGCCCGACCTTTCCCTCGGTTGGTTTGCACCCACACGGTTTTGGAGGGGGGTTCTCAGTGGGTGATTGGTCTCTTTAAACATTTTATAGTGTTCGTTGTGGTTTTTAATAGCTGCGTGAAGGATGAGAAACGACGCATGTGCAAGTGGACCCTGTCCTTATGCATACTTAATATCTGGAATTATTGGCGCGTTTGTCGTAAGCGCATTATTGCAAATGCCAACGTTTACCGGCGCCGATCTCTCGACTGACATATGATATTTCGCATCAAATAACCGTAAAACGTCGACCCTTTCTCGCGACCTAGTGCAGCATCAGTGGCGAAGACAGTTACTGGAATGGCGATTTCGCTTGTATCGTATGTTGGTCGTCTGGATATTTCACACCAGCTGAGTGTCGCTAGACAGCAGCTGGTCACAACTGCTGTATCGGCTCTGGATGCTGGCCGCATCGGTCAGCAACTGGGCAGCTGGCCGCAGCTGCTGTGTCTGCTCTGGATGCTGACTGCAGCTGGTCCGCAGCTGGCCGCAGCTAGCCCGCAGCTGGCCCACAGCCTGCCACAGCCACTGTGTCGGCTCTGGGTGCTGGCCGCAGCTGGCCCGCAGCTGGCCCACAGTTGGCCGCAGCTGCTGTTTCAGCTCAGGATGGCCGCTGGTGTTGGCCTTGAGATGTGGCTGACGAAAATCCACTATCAAGGGCGTGACGTCTTTTTGACAAGATGCCTTTGAAATGTCACTGTGTCGATGGAAAATCAGCAGGAAGGCCCGAGTTGTAAGGTCCTTGTTACTATTGGTGCTGCCAAGTTAGGACGATGCCATTGTAGAGCGTCCTGAACAATGTAATTTTAGACGAAACAATTGGAGGCTTGGGTACAGCGGTCGTTCTTGCGGCTGCTATGCCGGCAACGTTGCTTTATTCACACATGAGTGTGCACTTCTCACCGATACTGGCACCGGTCATATTGTAACGAAAGACGCAAATTTTAGTAGGAACGTGCATTGGCACAAGTTGAAGTTCCGCCAGACGGGCAGGGGATCGCATAAAGCAAAATGTGTGCCGCGGTATAAACATAGTTTGCTTTGGGTCAAATGCAAAATTCCTAGGTCATGCTTGCGGCTGCTGTTTTAAGAAATATGGCCAGTTAAGGCACATGCACCCTGAAATGGGTATGACGCCGCTAGATCTGCTATATGACCGTTAATCAAACATGCAAGTCTGTCCAATTACACACCACCACATTTGACTGTCAGAAAGCCTAAGTTTTATAATATAGTGTATATAGACAGTCGTTGTCAAGACAAACGGTAATTTGATGGTATTTGTCGTCTGTGCATCGCATTTGTGTGTGAAACATTTGCATTTAATAAACGTAGCTACCATACTCTGAGAATTGCTCAGGAGCCCCAGGTGTCCAACATTGCTTAACACACCTGCACAGAGAGTACTGAGTACCTGCTCTGCTGAAGGTCGGGGCTGTGATGCTGGTCGAAGCTGCTCAAGTTTACAATTACTATATGCCATCTTTCACATAATTTCTAATTCCAACATTACTAATATGGAATCAGTTCAACTGTAGCCACGATATACGCGGAAAGCATAATGTTTTCCACGCTATCCATGAGCGACATACCTGCACTGGAAGTAGTCGATGTCATGGCGCTTCATGAACGTTCATCGGCTGTACTATGTTATAATTATCGCTAATTATTGTGATATGTGGTGCTCCAACTGCAGGGTCTGAGCGCTGTTCCGGTCACGGTGGCCCCGAGTGCAGCATGGCACAACCAGCAGGTGATGGCCGACTGAAACCGGCCCTGCGGCTCTATACCCCAGCTCCTCCACCCCACACCTGCCTAACCCCGTACCTCCACCCCACACCTGCCTAACCCCGTACCTCCACGCTCAGACCGCTCCCCTCCACTCCCCCCACACACGCCAGACTTCTTAGTCCCAACGTGCAAGGCCGGGTACAATCCCCGACCGCTCTGATTCCTCCCCGAGGCTGACCTCATGTCTGCGGATGTCTGTGAATGTACGGAGCGCCCCGTTCTTCCCCCTTCCCAGGCTGACCTCATGTCTGTGGATGTCTGTGGATGTACGGAGCGCCCCGTTCTTCCCCCTCCCCGAGGGTAACCTCATGTCTGTGAATCAACTGTACTAGCCGTCTCTGCCGTCTGAAGTTGACACTAATGACTCCAACAATGCAGCGATACCATCAGACATAATAATTAATATCATAGTAATGACATAAGCCGTCGTCGCCTGTGCCAATTCCAATGCGACATGCGTTCAACGTGGTGTTCAGTTTGTGGGCATGGCTGTCGTGAGCTGTTGGGCGTACTGTCCGGTGCCCTGTCCGGTGCTATCCGGTGTCCTTTCCGATGCTATCCGGTGTCCTGTCCGGTGCTCTGCCGGGTGTGCTGTCCGGTGTCCTGTCCGGTGCTCTGCCGGGCGTACTGTCCGGTGTCCTGCCCGGTGCTCTGCCGGGCGTACTGTCCGGTGTCCTGTCCGGTGCTCTGCCGGGCGTACTGTCCGGTGTGCTGTCCGGTGCTCTGCCGGGTGTGCTGTCCGGTGCTCTTCCGGGTGTGCTGTCCGGTGTCCTGTCCGGTGCTCTGCCGGGCGTACTGTCCGGTGTCCTGTCCGGTGCTCTGCCGGGTGTGCTGTCCGGTGTCCTGTCCGGTGCTCTGCCGGGTGTGCTGTCCGGTGTCCTGTCCGGTGCTCTGCCGGGCGTACTGTCCGGTGTCCTGTCTGGTGCTCTGCCGGGCGTACTGTCCGGTGTCCTGTCCGGTGCTCTGCCGGGTGTGCTGTCCGGTGTCCTGTCCGGTGCTCTGCCGGGCGTACTGTCCGGTGTCCTGTCCGGTGCTCTGCCGGGTGTGCTGTCCGGTGTCCTGTCCGGTGCTCTGCCGGGCGTACTGTCCGGTGTCCTGTCCGGTGCTCGCCGGGTGTGCTGTCCGGTGTCTGTCCGGTGCTCTGCCGGGTGTGCTGTCCGGTGTCCTGTCCGGTGCTCTGCCGGGTGTGCTGTCCGGTGTCCTGTCCGGTGCTCTGCCGGGCGTACTGTCCGGTGTCCTGTCCGGTGCTCTGCCGGGTGTGCTGTCCGGTGTCCTGTCCGGTGCTCTGCCGGGTGTGCTGTCCGGTGTCCTGTCCGGTGCTCTGCCGGGTGTGCTGTCCGGTGTCCTGTCCGGTGCTCTGCCGGGTGTGCTGTCCGGTGTCCTGTCCGGTGCTCTGCCGGGTGTGCTGTCCGGTGTCCTGTCCGGTGCTCTGCCGGGTGTGCTGTCCGGTGTCCTGTCCAGAGTGCCATCCGATGTCTTGTCGAGCGTGCTGTGTGGTACTCTGTGGGCGTTCTGCCCGGTGTCTTGTTGGCAATACCGTCCAGTGTGTTATCGGTATACTGTCAGTATCCTGTCCGGCGTGCTGTCGCGCACCATATCCGATGTGCTGTTGGGTATCATATCGGCTTGTTGTCCGGTGTGCTGTCGGGTGTCCTATCGACGTGTTGTCCGGTGTGCTGTCGGGTGTCCTGACGGCATAAAGTCGGGTATCCTGTCCAGTGTATTATCGTACGTACTCTCAGTATCCTGTCCAGTGTACCGTCAGTATCCTGTCCAGTATATTGTCGGGTATCCCGTCCAGCATGCTGACTGATATCCTGTCGGGTGTGCAGATCACCTTCCAGATACTATCCGGTGCCGGGTGTCTTGTCCCGGTGAGCGGCGGACTGACGACGTGGCTGACGGTGTGGCTGACGGCGTGACTGACGCGGACACCTGGTCATGGTTGGCGGCGGGCTGGCGGTGTGGCTGACGGTGTGGCTGACGCGGACACCTGGTCATGGTTGGCGGCGGACTGGCGGTGGACTGACCGTGTGGCTGACGCAGACATCTGGTCATGGTGGGCGGCGAGCTGATGGCGTGGCTGACGCGGGCATTCGGTTCCGGTGGGCAGTGGGCTGACAGTGTGGCTGACAGTGTGGGTGACGGCGTGGCCGACGGCGTGGCCGACGGCGTGGCTGACGCGGGAATCTGGTCCCGGTGGGCGGCGGGCTGACAGTGTGGCTGACGGTGTTGGTTGGTTGGTTATTGGTTTTGCGACACATCGACCGTTGAGTCATGTAGCGTCGCTAATCTCTCACACCGACTGGTCGCGAGCGAAGAGTAGCGTCAGGTGAGACTCGAACTCACAAGCTTTCGATTGTGAGACGAGCAACTTACCCCTAGGCTACTCGTCCCCGTGGCTGACGGTGTGGCTGACGCAGACATCTGGTCATGGTGGGCGGCGGGCTGACGGCGTGGCTGACGCAGACATCTGGTCATGGTGGGCGGCGTGGCTGACGGCGTGGCTGACGCAGACATCTGGTCATGGTGGGCGGCGTGGCTGACGGCGTGGCTGACGCAGACATCTGGTCATGGTGGGCGGCGTGGCTGACGGCGTGGCTGACGCAGACATCTGGTCATGGCGTGCGGCGTGGCTGACGGCGTGGCTGACGCAAACATCTGGTCATGGTGGGCGGCGTGGCTGACGGCGTGGCTGACGCGGGCACCTGGTCATGGTGGGCGGTGGGCTGACGGCGTGGCTGACGGCGTGGCTGACGCGGGCACCTGGTCATGGTGGGCGGCGGGCTGACGGCGTGGCTGACGCAGACATCTGGTCATGGTGGGCGGCGTGGCTGACGGTGTGGCTGACGCGGACACCTGGTCATGGCTGGCGGCGGGCTGACGGTGTGGCTGACGCAAACATCTGGTCATGGTGGGCGGCGTGGCTGACGCAGACATCTGGTCATGGTGGGCGGCGTGGCTGACGGCGTGGCTGACGCAGACATCTGGTCACGGTGGGCGGCATGGCTGACGGCGTGGCTGACGCAAACATCTGGTCATGGTGGGCGGCGTGGCTGACACCGTGGCTGACGCCGGCACCTGGTCATGGTGGGCAGCGGGCCGACGGCGTGACGCCGTTGCATGCTATTTGGCGGTTATCTCAGCGACGCCCATTAGCCGTTAAGCGGATTGGGCTGCCATAATGCGGCGACGCCGGGCACTGAGGCACTGGTAGCCGCATGGCACCGGCCACTCCTCGCTGTTTCGGTCGGAGGGCAGCCGACGCACGCTGCGGGCCTGGCGCTCTGAGTCACAGCTCGGTCTGGTCCCTCGGTCAGGTGCAAGCTCCGAGTGACGGGCTGCCAGCCGGGCTACAGTCGAGTCTCCTGGTCAGGTGCGCAACCTGAGCCACGGCTCTGAGCGAGGAGCAAGCTCCGGCTTGTGTTTCGGTTGTGAGATCTGCGTTTGGATCGGAAGTCAGGTGCACGACCCGCGCTCTGGTTCCGTTGTGTATCACCTGGTGTCCCCTATTCTGTGGCGTGTCACCTGGTGCTCCCTGTTCCATCGCGTGTCACCTGGTGACCCTTGGTCGGTCTGTTCATCGGACACCGTGCGAATGTTGTGTTGGGCGTGCTGGCGTCCGGTACTTCTCACGACATGTTTCATGCTTTTCATGCAAAAACGTCCCTTACCTTCCGGCATTCCCCACCCCTTATATCTATTCTTGCTGAGCTCTCACAAGTCTTTATTCTGGAAAAATAAAATTAGCCATATTGATGCTGATATCTGTTTTATGTTCTAGTACCCATGCTGGCGAGCAGATCCTCACCTAATATGTTAGTTCAGGAGGAGAGGGTGTTCCTAGTCACAGCTGTGTTACCCCACTCCCACCCGGGCTATGATCATTCCCCAGTACTTGATACTTACGGGGGAGCCTCATTGGATGAGCTGGTGGTCCCGCAACCAACGATGGTCGGCCCACAGTCAAAATTATCTTGTGGGCACCTCTGCAAGCCTACATCATCGTCTTGCTACTTACCTTTCGAGGAGCTTGTTTTGTACGTTTCGTGAAGGGGGCTTGGACTTCAAGGAATACCTCCCACGAGTTGTGGTAGGAAACTGCTGGGCAACATTGCAGTTGATGGGTTCATTATTCTTGGTGACGTCATATAATTCATGAATCTTTCAACAAGTCGCAGCGTTAGCATGCTCCTTGTAATGTTGATTAGTGATACTTTACTGCTGATTTTACGCCCTATGCTAATGTTGTACACAGAACGAACCAAATTGGCTTCAGGACGGAAAGGATGGCAGAGGGTTAGATGCTTTTCTTTTGCTCACCATGACCATGAATGTAACATGGCCTTCAAAATACGGCAAATCCCATTTTAATCGCATTTTATGTGGCAGAAATGCAGGCCGTATGTGTTTCTGTGATAGAGAGGAAAGCACGCCATACCTCCCACTTATTATACCACCAACATCTATGAGGACATGCTTTGTGATGCTCTATGTCGGCGCTCACTGAGGTAGCTGCTGGGCACGAGTATCGGCTGCGTTACCTGCAGGCCGCGATTGTGCCTCGTCACGCCGGCGGACGGCAGCACCGGCAGGCCCCAGATGAAGACGTCGGCTCCCTGCAGCTGCCGGACCCCCTGCGCACCGGTGCCCGCCCGTACTCTGTCTCTCGCTGTCTCAGTTTTTGTACGGAAGTGTACGCGGGCGGGTGAGGGCGGCCTGCAGTGGTGGGTGTGTCGGCGGGCTTAGTGCCGACTACCGAGCCTCTGCCGCCTGGACTGCAGCTGACGCTTCGGTCAGCAGGTCAGCAGCCACACCAAACCTGACCTGACCTGACCTGACCTGTCAACTGGCGCCAACTGCAGGCGGCGGCCCGGTAAGCAAGCGCAACCACAATCACCTGTGCCGGCCGCGGCATCACGCACTCGGTCCTGCGAAACTGATTCCGTATGGTGCAGTCGGCGGCGAACGCACGCCACGAGAGAACCGGCACCCATCGCGGCTGCAGCGGCACTGCTCGGCCACACTGCTCCAGACATGGTGGCTGCATGAACACTGCAGTCGATGCGCCCCTAGACTCCTCTCGAGATATGCTGTATGACCTCATGTCATCTTACCTCACTTCATGTCCCGCTTGAAGGCAGAAGTCGACGCTTGTCCGGGGCCGGACCGTCCCGGCCCCGGCTCGGCCCCGTCCCGACCCCGTCCCGGCCCAGGCTCGGCCCCGGCTCGGCTCAGGCTCGGCTCAGGCTCGGCCCAGGTTCGGCTCAGGCTCGGTCCAGGCTCGGCCCAGGCTCGGCCCCGGCTCGGGCCAGGCTCGGCCCTGGCTCGGCCCCGGCTCGGCCCCGGCTCGGCTCAGGCTCGGCCCAGGCTCGGCTCAGGCTCGTCCCAGGCTCGGCCCCGCCCCGGCTCGGCCCCGTCCCGGCCCCGTCCCGGCCCCGTCCCGGCCGCAGCGTCACCCGGCACCGAGCGCGGCGGCGGGGTGCCGCGCCCGGGTCAGCGTGACTCCTGCGGCGGGTCAGCCGGCGGGTCAGCCGGCGGGTCAGGTGGCGGGTCACGCGGCCGACTGACCCGCGCGGCAGAGGTGACGGCTGCAGTGACCTCTGGCGGCGCGGCGGCGGCGCCCGTCAGCGACGACGCGCCGGGCCGCCGACGACCGCTGTTGTTGGCGCCGTCGCACGGCCCGGCGGTCGTCCCGTCGGGGCCGCGCCGTGTCGCATTGTTTGCCGTGCGCCCGTTCCCACGTCGGCCCGGCGCGTACGGCACAAACACCGCCGCCGCCTGTTGTTGGGTTGGCACGACGGCGCCGCCGGCCGCCGGCCGCTGCCGCGCGCTGCGAGCGAGCGTCGGCGCGCTCGTCGAGACCACCATCTTTGGTGGCGACGGCCAATAGCGAGCGGCCGCCGCGCCGTCGCCTCCGACGTCGGCGCAGCCGCTGCTATTATTTCATTACGCCGGTACACACTGTCAAGCCGTCACCCGGCGCGGGCATTATCCTCTCAAGACAATGAGACGACGCGCGCAGGCCGGCGCGCGTCGTCCGACCCAGATCCGCCGAGAGGGTTCCCTGTTGACACGGCCAGTTTGAGCATTAATTGCCGGTTGTCCGCCGTGTGGGAGAATCCCGGCACGCCGATCGGCTACCTTTGTACTGCGCCAGGATATGGAAGGCGCTAATTTGCTGCGTTTAGGCCTGAAAACAGTGGTTAGAAGGGGTGTTGCTGTCATCCGGCACAGGCGGTCGTCGCGCGTTCCATAATTTATCATTAATATGCGTGTAATCGTCCACTCACGGTAATTGCACTCCTGAGACCCATCGGACCAGACGCGGCTCCCCGATGAACTCCTCGGAGGCGGGCTTTGCGGACGTGGGCCGACTAATTTCCTGTCGGCCGCCCGGCTGCGGCTGCGGCTGCGGCCGCGGTCGTGACTAAGTGCGGGCTCGAATATTGTCAAAGGTTCGTGGTTTTTGTTCGGGGATCCGCATGGGCTCTGTTCTCTGTTTTGCGACGATGTCTCCGTGTTAGGTACAGCTCCGATGGTGGAGTGGCGAGGGAGACGAGATGGTGGGTACGGCAGCAGGGCTGGTGGTGAGACGGTGGTGCTCTGAGACGGTGGTGGGACAGACGGAGCAGCGGCGGGACGGTGGGATGGCCCAGACCAGATTGGGTGGCCGTGCGGAGGCGGTCGCGGCAGTCGCCGGCCCGTCAGAGCGGCGACTCCCCAACACGCCCGGTGGGGTGCCGCCTCGCCGTACGCTGCGCCACAACAGCCAATTTAGCCGTGCCTGCGCTGGGATGTCGCCGACCTTGGCTCTTTGTCGGCGCCTGTCGTGGTCGCCAGTGAGACGTGATGTCGCGACCAGCGCTCGCACGATGGCGGCTTGTCGAGCAAAGTCTCCGGCCACTCGTCCTTCTCCCTCGCCACCCGGCGTGCTCTTCACCTGTCCAGCCTCATCTCCCGTCCGCCTCATCACCCATCCATCCAGTACCTCTCTGGTCCATTGCCCTTCCCGTTCAGACCTCGATCCGGTCCCCTCTCCTACACTTTCCCTCTCCTCCTGCCCTCCTCCTGTCCAGTCCCCCTCCCTTCCACTCTCCTCTCTCATCTAGACCATTATCCCGTCCAGTTCGTCTCCCGTCCAGTCCACTTCCTTCTAGTTGCTCTCCCAGTTGCCGTTGCCGTTACCGTCCAGTTCCCTCCTGTCCAGTCTGTGACTGGCGAGCCGTTCAGTTCCCAGCTGTCGTCGGGTTGTCTCTCACACGTCCACAGCTAGAGCCACCGGCGGCCCGTGCAGCGGCTGGCGGCTGGGTGGCGATACGTCCGGGGCGCCTCACTCGACACACTCCGGCGCCCGCTGGCGCCCGCTGGGTAAACCGGGGGCGCCTGCCGAGCGGCACGCCCACTAGTGCGTGACGTGCGCACTGGCGACACTGTGACGTCACGTGCGCCCAGCGTGTGGGCTCACGAAGTGCGCGCACCGATCGTGACGGCGGCGACACAGTGTCGTCCGTGTGCCGATCTCATCGCTGGCTCCTCCGGAGCATATGGCGGCAGATGCGAAACACACAGCCCGTGCGCGCCGCGAGTCACGAATTGAGAATCGAATCAGAAAGTCAATCAGTTGAATATAAATGATAGAATAATACCGCTTGATACGACTTGATGAAGAAGGATCCGTCTTCGCAGCGAGGGTCGGCGGCGGGGTGCCGGCGCCGCTGGGATGGCCTCCGCAGCCCACCGCCAGATACGTTTGTTTTGCCACGCAATGAAGAAATAATAATCAGACGTGAAAAATGCACCCGTGTTTATTGAAATATTACAAATGTTTATGGGCGCGTAGAATGGCATTGGGAGCAGCCATTGATGGCTAGGCGGCCGGGACTCAAACATGACAAACTGCACTTCAGCCGGCCGACCGCGGCAACACAACCGGCCCCCGACTCATCTCCGGTCTCGGTGGAACTGACGCCTAGTAGTCTCCGATATCTGGCGAATGTACTCCGGGGTCTGAACAGTTCCTATTGTCGTCACGGCTGGTTGGTGCCAGTGCAGTGCCAGCTGGCCAGTGCCAACACGCGTGCCCAGGTACACAGGGTGGTGTTGATGGGTGCCAACTCGCCAGTGCCAAGACGCGTGCTCAGTGCACATGTTGCTCGATCGGTTCTCGGCGCCTCCGTCATCTTTCATTCGTTGAACTTGAAGCACAGAACGTCGCGAGTTAAGAATTCGTAGATGTGAACATGAACAAACGTCAACAAACCGTCCATAATGGGCGTACCGTTTGCAGTACTAGACGAATCGGTCGCGACCTGTCATATTGTGCCCCCAGAACGATTAGTGTGAAATCATCAGGTTAAAATATGGATGAGTTGCTCTCGCGGCCTGCTGGCCCTTTGGTGCACTTCGCGCCAACTCCGCAAATGTGGGACGATGGCGCCTCGCTCACCACTGGCGCAATCAACCGAAGGTAAATTACAGAAATTCTACGGGCAGCACACATTTAGGAGCTCAGCATGATGCCTTCTCTTCGAGCGCGGGGAAGTTGGCCGGAGAACGCGGTTGATACATGGGTGGAGTTGGAGACCGGGGCACGGCGGAACTCGGCTAGATATCGCGGAGCTGCGGGCGGGTGTGCCGATGTGGTCAGCAGAGCGGCTGGCTAGGCGTGTCTGCCTGGTGGACTCGGGCTGAGCGGCCACGCTTCCAGCGCTGGTAATGGCGCCGGTCATGGCTGGCCGTCGCTCGGAGATGGATCGCTTGCTGTCGGTCGGCACAAAAGCCGACCTTCCCTCCGTCCGGCCGAGACACTTCAATTGTTCTCCGAGACAGACCGGTCTGGTGGCCGGCGCCGTCGGCAGGCCCGTCTCCAGCGCCCATCGACCTCACCGTGTCACCAGCCGCGGCACCAGCCACGGCACCAGCCACACAACCAGGCACACCACCAGTCACACCACCAGTCACACCACCAGCCACACGACCAGCCACGGCACCAGCCACACCAGCAGTCACATCGCCATCCTCACCACCTCTCCATCCGCGCTTCCCACCACCACCACCGCCGTCGCGGGGGTCCAGGATCCGGCGCCCGGCCAGAGCACGACCTGCCCATCTGCCGGAGTGCTCCTCGGACGTCCCGTCAGAGAGTGCATTGTGAGGTGGCCGGCCGAGCTGATGTCTGTATTGAGTTGTTGTTTACCCTCATCAGCAGCGCCGTAATGGCGGGGCCGGGCGCAGATCTGCCGTGTAATGCTGTCCATTTGGCTGCGCGCCGGCCAGTCATGCTGGTCCCAGCTCCGGCCGACCAGTGCATTGATAGTACTCATAATTACAGCGTGTCTTGTTGTGCGTCCAGCGCCGGTGAAAGATTGACTTTAATCGGCCAAATCGGCGTTGAAAATAGGAGACAAGCATGCTGAAAAGGCTGGGTGACAGGGCTAAACGTGACGGCGGCGCTCAATCTGGTCCCATTGAGCCTGTGAGTAATGACGAGCAACTAACGAAGCCTCCAGCTTATGAAACTGATGACTGGAAGCGGCAGCGCAGCGTTCTTCACCTGATAAAAACCAATCACGCTTCATCAGCAGACATTGAGCCAATCCATCGGCCGGCTGAAGTGGCCGCTCGCCGTGCGCCGCCAGTCGCTAGCGGGCACGCTGAGGCGTCACTGTCTCACCGACAGCTGAGGTGTCACTGTCTCACCGACAGCTGAGGCGTCACTGTCTCACCGACAGCTGAGGCGTCACTGTCTCACCAAAAGCTGAGGTGTCACTGTCTCACCGACAGCTGAGACATCACTGTCTCACCGACAGCTGAGGCGTCACTGTCTCACCGACAGCTGAGGTGTCACTGTCTCACCGACAGCTGAGGCGTCACTGTCTCACCGACAGCTGAGGCGTCACTGTCTCACCGACAGCTGAGACATCACTGTCTCACCGACAGCTGAGGCGTCACTGTGTCACCGACAGCTGAGGCGTCACTCTCTCACCGACAGCTGAAACATCACTGTCTCACCGACAGCTGAGGTGTCACTGTCTCACCAAAAGCTGAAGTGTCACTGTCTCACCGACAGCTGAGGAATCACTGTCTC
Source organism: Imbricaverruca yamaguchii (assembly GCA_034440575.1). Taxonomy (NCBI): domain Eukaryota; kingdom Metazoa; phylum Arthropoda; class Thecostraca; family Neoverrucidae; genus Imbricaverruca; species Imbricaverruca yamaguchii. The sequence continues at coordinate 4,416,901 of JAOTOL010001662.1, forward strand.
ACCGACTGCTGAGGAGTCATTGTCTCACCGATAGCTGAGACATCACTGTCTCACTGACAGCTGAGGTGTCACTGTCCCACCGACAGCTGAGACATCACTGTCTCAGCAACAGCTGAGACATCACTGTCTCACCAACAGCTGAGGAATCTCTGTCTCACCGACAGCTGATGAATCACTGTCTCACCGACCGCTGAGACATCACTGTGTCACCGACAGCTGAGGCGTCACTCTCTCACCGACAGCTGAAACATCACTGTCTCACCGACAGCTGAGGTGTCACTGTCTCACTGACAGCTGAGGTGTCACTGTCCCACCGACAGCTGAGACATCACTGTCTCAGCAACAGCTGAGGAATCTCTGTCTCACCGACAGCTGATGAATCACTGTCTCACCGACCGCTGAGACATCACTGTGTCACCGACAGCTGAGGCGTCACTGTTTCACCGACAGCTGAGGTGTCACTGTCCCACCGACAGCTGAGGTGTCACTGTCTCACCGACAGCTGAGGTGTCACTGTCTCACCGACAGCTGAGGTGTCACTGTCCCACCGACAGCTGAGGTGTCACTGTCTCACCGACAGCTGAGGTGTCACTGTCTCACCGACAGCTGAGGTGCCACTGTCCCACCGACAGCGGCACGTCGACTTCTGCTCCGCCATGAACAGATAGCGAAAGGAGACATAACGGTTCTTACTGACAACACGGGGCGGGGGCGATGGTGATGTGATAGCTTTTCCTCTTTGTCTCACAATTGCAGTAGTAATGCCAATAATAGGCTTATATATAGGCTTAATAGGCTAGCTTGCAATAGTTCACCACTGCTCGTCGGCGGAGAGACGAGTCATTTGGGCAATCCTGTGGCAGGAGACAGGATTGTCGCGACAATCCTGCACGCGAAGTATGCAGAATGGCTTCATTCTCGACCTCACAATGCTGGCGGGAATTATGCAGCACTTCCTTAGACTAAAGTTCCTGCCACGTGACTGTACTCGCCGTGACGGCCCGATATGGGTGACGTCAGACCACACCGGTAATGACGTCATTGACTTATGATGGTGATTGTACTCGCCGATAATGACGTCAGTGGCTTATGCTGGTGACAACTTGCCGTCAATGGCGTCAGTGGCTTGTGATGGTGACCGTATTCGTCGATAATGACGTCAGCGGATTATGATGGTTGTCGTACTCGCCGTGACGGTCAAGGAAATGTTGAACAACGAGCTGAGAATGGCTCGTTTGACAACGATGACGGCTTCTGCACGCTGCGGTACGAAGCTGATGAAGTGATCCTGTGGTGGTCTGATTATGCACTTGGCGATGTTTATGAAGTGGTAGACGGAGTGCTGGACCAGTGATATATCGAGAAGGATTTCACTCATTATTGGTATTCCGGATAGACATTCGGCTGATTTTCAAGTATGCACAAGTAGTTTACAAGCAAGTATCATCAGTAGGCTGGTATGTACAAACCTACAGACAATGAATGCCACCCAACGGCTGGGCGACAACATTGAGGATCGAAGCGGCCTCCTGCATCGTGCCACACATGCGCGTCATGCGCCAGCTGGGCGAGGAACGCACAGCATGTGGTGCGTGACGTGCGGCCTCGAATTTCTGCCCTGTCCGCTGACGTGGTATGCGCGACATGCCCCGCGGCTACGCGGCTGAGATGCTGACCTTTAAACCGCTGTTCACGTCGGCCTTTGGGCGGGCTAGGGCTGTACGCGCTGTACGTGCTGTACGCGCTGTACGCGCTGTACGCGCTGTACGCGCTGTACGCGCTGTACGCGCTGTACGCGCTGTACGCGCTGTACGCGCTGTACGCGCTGTGCGTGCTGTGTGCGCTGTCCGCGCTGTACGCGCTGTGTGCGCTGTGCGTGCTGTGTGCGCTGTGCGTGCTGTGTGCGCTGTACGCGCTGTACGCGCTGTGTGCGCTGTGCGTGCTGTGTGCGCTGTACGCGCTGTACGCGCTGTACGCGCTGTACGCGCTGTACGCGCTGTACGCGCTGTACGCGCTGTAAGTGCTGTGTGCGCTGTGCGTGCTGTGTGCGCTGTGCGTGCTGTGTGCGCTGTGCGTGCTGTGTGCGCTGTGCGTGCTGTGTGCGCTGTACGCGCTGTACGTGCTGTGTGCGCTGTGCGTGCTGTGTGCGCTGTACGCGCTGTACGCGCTGTGTGCGCTGTGCGTGCTGTGTGCGCTGTACGCGCTGTAAGTGCTGTGTGCGCTGTGCGTGCTGTGTGCGCTGTGCGTGCTGTGTGCGCTGTGCGTGCTGTGTGCGCTGTGCGTGCTTGTGCGCTGTGCGTGCTGTGTGCGCTGTACGTGCTGTGTGCGCTGTGCGTGCTGTGCCGCCTGGCGGCGCAGCCCGAGCTCCCTGCGGACGCGTGTGTACTGTCGCGACCAGACGCGCTCTCGTCGGAGGGGAGTTCTCCCCTCTGACCGATCCATCGCGAGCGGGGTGCGCTGGGTCGACACTAGGAACGACTGAGAGTAACTAGCTTGCGGTGCCGACACGGCCTGCTACCGATCGCCCGACATGCGCGCGTCTTTATTCTGGCCATTTGTGATGCATAGTGTGCCAGTTAGCTGCTCTCTGTGCAAACCTTCAGACTCGTGCCAGCAGCAGTCCCAGCAGCGGCGGTCCCAGAACGCCCATGCGGTGGTTTTTATGCGGCATGTTGTCGCATTTCTGGTGGCATAATAATTGATTGAGTGGTTAGATTTACGCACACGCAATATATGGGGACGCCTGTGCTTATCGCGGCTGGTTATCACGTGCTCTGTATTTGTGAAGTACGCCGTTCTGGTGACTGCTTCGCCCTCACCGATGTGTCGTCATGGTGACGGCATGCAGATGTCATTTATGCATATGTATCGCGTTGACCTACACTGGGGATGATACTGCATTACCAATGTTATGCACTCGCCTCGTGATTATGTGATTATGGGATCTTACGAAAAGCTTATTGAGCAAGACATCCATCTCAGATTGATCTGAAATGAATCGAATCGGATAATACACCTTCACATAGTGTCGTCCAAGACAGAGTATAAAAAGTCTGCCCAGCTTAACGACATTGTCTGGGCGGCAACGTCGTTAAGCGTCGCTTCTTACACCCACTCACCAAGACCGCTTGCAAACCGACCGCTAACTTGATTGAACTGTAAAACACGCATGTGGTGTGACAGTGTCGTCTGCGCCCAGATGGCATCGCTTTTCCGTGTTCTCCTATGGTCGTACAGGCTTTCGCGCTGGTTTTGCAGGCTTCGGTAGACGGCTGATTGGCGATTGTATCATGGCCGCCGCTGTCGACCGCCGGCCGGCCTCAACATGGCTAATGATTTCATTTGGAGACGATTATCGGGCGAAAAACAGCCTGTCGGCCGGTGAAAAATATATGTCGGACATTAATATGTGTCAAGAGAGATTGGTAAAATTCATGCCGGCTAAAAAGCGGGCGAATGTATCCAGGCGCACCGCCCGCCGCCACCGCGGCGTACCGACAACAGGCCACTGTTGCTACATGCCGATTCAAAGGCTTAGCCGTGTTTACATAAAACATTAGGGACTGGTTTGACTGCGGGGCGGGGGGCCGAGTGGTGTTCGATGTCGCCTGATTGCGCTCCACTTCGGCAGGTGACGCCAGCAACGCCAGCATAGGCAGCGGCGACGGCACCGGCGAGGAGGAGGACGACACCGGAAAGAAGAACCACAAAAAGCGTGGCATCTTCCCCAAAGTGGCGACCAATATTCTGCGCGCGTGGCTGTTCCAGCACCTAACGGTAAGCGGGTGGCGGAGGTGGACTGGATGGGATGAGGGTGGACGAGCATGATGATGATGATGACGAAGATCATGATAATGATGGTGGTGAGGATGATAATTAACGTCGCCACGGTCACAGCTTGTGCATGACTCTCCTTACTGGCGCGGTGTCGGAATGGATGAGTTTCCCTCTGCAGTTCAGTTCTCTGTTGTTCGGGCACACGCGGATGCATTGCTTTACATCGAATCCGTGCCACTCGACTCGCTGTGGCTCTCGTTCGTGAGGCCTCCTCATCTGTCGGGGTCGCTCCATTGCACTGTGTGGTTGACGCCAGTGGCCATCAGCTTTCCCTCTGCTCGGCAAAACACACGGCCACTGGGCGACGTTCCGAACACTGTGTCCGCCCCCTGATCTGGTCGGCTGACTTCAGCCGAGGAGTCCTCGGAGTGGCTCGGCAAATGGAACGACGAGCTGGCTGCCGGCAGGATCAGTTACTGCTCCGAAGAATAACAGCAATCATGCGCATCACGTCACTGCGCATCACGTCACTGCGCATCACGTCACTGCGCATCACGTCACTGCGCATCACGTCACTGCGCATCACGTCACTGCGCATCACGTCACTGCGCATCACGTCACTTCTGATAGAAAGTGTCGTCCATATCCGCAAAATAGTCCGGATATGCCTTCAAGTTACCTTGACCAGGCTCACCTAAATCTAAATCCTCTGTCAATATCACCTTCGATATCAGCATTGCCTGGAATTATTGGCTGACTGACTGGCTGGCTTCAAACGCGGATCCAATACGGGCTCTGGACGAGACTCCAGGCGCATCTCCAGCTGTGACTGATCACTCTCGGCACGACACAGGGCGCAGATAGCCGGGCGAACCCAGCTCATAGATAGACGCCGGCACAAAGAGACGGCCGCCGATAGTGTAGCGACTCAGGGGGCTGCCAGTCAATCAGCTACACAGCCATCACAGCCGGTTTGATCTCGGACCTGTTTATCCCATTAATTTCGCATCAGTCGAGTGCTGAGCGCCTCTCTAGGGGCCGGCAGCTCCGATCTAATTGGTCCCCAGGAAACCAGATTAGCGCACCACCACCAAGAGCGACGTTGCCACCAGGCAGACTGGCAGACGGGTCGACGGCGGCGACGGCCCGCCAGGGGCTGCCGCAGTTCCGGCGGCGACGGTCTGCTGAGGGCCGCTGTAGCTCCGGCGGTTGTGGTTCTGATGATTCTCCCGTCTGTCGCGACTGCGTTGGAGTATCCACCACTTTTCTGCGAGCTGTTGATCCGCAGTAGAACACCTGTCCGAACCAAATTAATGTCGTGACAGAATATGTACACCAATGCACACGCACACACACACACGCACACACACGCACACACATATACACACACACATATACACACACACATATACACACACACATACACATAAACATACATACACACACATATACACACACATATACACACACATATATACACACACATATATACACACACACATATACACACATACATATACACACACATATATACACACACATATATACACACACATATATACACACACACATATACACACACACATATACACACACACATACACACACATATACATATACACACACACGCACACACATATACACACACACATATACACACACATATATACACACACATATATACACACACACATATACACACACACATATACACACACACATATACACACACACATACACATAAACACATATACACACACACATACACATACACACATATACACACACACATACACACACATATACATATACACATACACACATATACATATACACATATACATATACATATATACATATATACATATATACATATATACATATATACATATATACATATATACATATATACATATATACATTTATACATTTATACATTTATACATATGTACATATGTACATATGTACATATGTACATATGTACATATGTACATATGTACATATGTACATATGTACATACGTACATATATATATATATATATATATATATATATATATATATATATATATATATATATATATATATATATATATATATATTGTCCGCACGATTGAGGGCTTCTTCGACCTGGATAACTGTCCGCCGTATTTTGCAAAACTCCACGTGGGATGAGTGTGACCGAAGCGGGTTCGGGTCGTCACCGACGTCCCTGGTATCGGCGTCTCTGTTGTCGGCGTCCCCGCTCGGACGAGGTTGATGGTCATCGAGTGACGTCACGTGTCGATGGTCTGCGCGCTCTCGTAGCGACTTCCTGCCGCCGCCGAAATCTTCCTGCCTCTATGTTGCCACCTAATGGGTTGGAACTAACGCCGCTGCTGGGGGAGACGGGGCCGGCATCGGCTGCCCGGGGCCGACAGAGCCGCCGGTGGTGTCTGGCCTGAGGCGAGGGTACGCGGCGGCACACCGAACCATCCAGAGCCGACGGACAGGTCGCGCGCGATGCCGGCACGCGGCACCGTCACGTCACATCATGGCTAACAAGTTACCGACTGCTGCACTCAGCAAAGCCGCCCGGCCTGCCGAGACAATGTTGATGCTTCGTGCGGCGAATCTTCTCCCGTACGGCGAATCTTCGGGCATCCGACGTGCGCACACGAACATCGTGACCTGTGTGTCTCTTGGTCACTTCTGGTGACTGTTAAGTTCACATTCGCCTACTGGATGGTGCGTTGAGACCATCCCTTCAGTGGCCCATCGCCGCCAGGTCTGTCCATTAATGGTTGGTGATGATGAGCGGGGGGCAGCCATCACAGTTCCTTCAGGCTGCGGTGCTGTCCCAACAAGTGAATGGGCAGTCTCGAATTGAATCTCCAGGCACCGCCGCGCACTACTACCAGCAGTCTGGCCGACTGGCTCGTGGTCGGACGTCCACGGACCAGGCCAGCCGCCGCGGCGGGAAGACCGCGTCTGCCCGTCACCGCGTCACGCACGCCTCCGGAATGCGGATTCTGACGTGACGCGGTCCGGACCGCCGACCGGCTGTGACACGACGACGGCGGCGGCGGCGGCCAAAAATGCGCCGTTCCACTCGGCGGCAGGCGGTTGATCGGCGTTTTTTCTTCCGCGGCGCGGCGACCGCTGCGCAGCGATCGGCGGCGCGATTGTGTGCTCGGCGGCGACATTCCGCGCACCGAGCTGCAGCGGCGTTGCGCCTGCTGGCCCGGCTGACGAGATCATTACGACGTCGTATCGCCGCCTGCATCTGCATTTCTGTGATTATTCAATTCCGCGCAGTAATGACACGAGTCGAGCCAGCAATTAGCCGTGGTGCGGCTGTGCGCAGCGGTGGCCAACACCGAGCCAAGCCGGACCGGACCGGACCGGACCGGACCGGACCGGACTGAACCGGACCGGACCGAACCGGACCGGACTGGACCGGACCAGACCGGACCGGCGAACGTGACGTCAGAAGAATGCGCCGACGGCTCTGCCGCGTCGCTGTGATCGCACCGCACGCCGGACCGCCTGTTTACCCCGCGCTCCGCTCCGAGCTGGCTCGCCAGCGCGACCACGCCGTCGCCAAAACCCGGCCCCTAGTGTCGCCGCGCCGGCGCTGGCGGGCATTCGATGGGCATCGCCCGACCGGCTTCATGGCTCGGTGACGTAGCGGCTCTGACGGTGACGTCACAACATCGACGGTGACATCACCGGAACACCGGTGACGTCACCGTCCGAGACGTGACGTCACAGTCCGAGACGTGGCGTCACCTCGTCGACGGCGACGGCGACGCGCGGCCGTGTTTGTTTGCGGCGCGGGGTGTTCGGTAGTGGCCCGCCGGACTACGGCAGCGAGAGGTAAACTTTGCGCACCTAGATCAACACGAGCGTACGACAATTGATGGCCTTTAAACAGTCGTCTATCATGACCACCCGATATATAAGCCGGCGGCGTGTCTCCGGTTTCGGGGGGGGGGGTCCGGCTGGTCGTGTTGTCACAGCGCTCAGCGGCGGCGCCGCCGCTGTGCTGTGGCGTGCTGTGGCGGTGGATGACGCGTGTGGCGGCTCGAGCTATGACACGCGTCACGCGTCACGCGCCACGCGCCACGAGCCCGCGGCCGCACCGCAGCCCTGTTTTAACATGTGAATTAGCCTAATGCTGGAGGAGCGGCTTGCGTGTGCGCGCGGTCGGCACTGCCGGTGTAGCGATGCGCTGCTATCGTGCGGTCGGCACTGCCGGTGTAGCGATGCGCTGCTATCGTGCGGTCGGCACTGCCGGTGTAGCGATGCGCTGCTATCGTGCCTGCCGCCTCGCCATCACCCATTACGTGAGATGCCGGACGAAATCGGCGTCGACGAGCGACATGTGTGGTGGCGGTCCCCGGCCGGTGGCAGTGTGTCATGTGGGTCAACGGTCCCCGGTCGGGGTGGTGACCCTGAGGGTCGGCGGTCCCCGACCCGGGGTGGTGTCTCGTGTGAGTAAGCGGTCTCTGGTATGGGTGGTGGCCCTGAGGGTCGGCGGTCCCCGACCCGGGGTGGTGTTTCGTGTGGGTGAGCGGTATCTGGTAGGGGTGGTGGCCCTGACGGTCGGCGGTCCCCGACCCGGGGTGGTGTCTCGTGTGGGTCAACGGCCCCCGGTCGGGGTGGTGACCTTGAGGGTTGGCGGTCCCCGACCCGGGGTGGTGTCTCGTGTGGGTGAGCGGTCTCTGGTAGGGGTGGTGGCCCTGAGGGTCGGTGGTTCCCAGCCCGGGGTGGTGTCTCGTGTGGGTGAGCGGTCTCTGGTAGGGGTGGTGGCCCTGATGGTCGGTGGTTCCCAGCCCGGGTGACCCTGAAGGACGTCGGTCGTCCGTGAGCGGCGGTGGATCTTGGAGCTCCGCGCTCCGCGGTCTATGTGGTGGCCCTGAGGCTGCTCGTTCCCTGGCCGGGGTGGTGAGCGCTGGGGTCCCTCTGCGGAACACCATGGTCAGTACTGGTGGCTGCCGAGTGGTGAGAGGTGTTCAGCTTTCGTGGATAACGGTACCAGTTGGTATCTACTGTACATCAACTGCACTGGATGCCAGCCTGGTCCACGAACCTGCAGGTGGATCAGGCTATGTTCGAGATGTAGCAAAATGCACTCTTCTGGGAATCGTGTTGAGTTGTTTTTATTGGTGCACGACTGCGCGCTCCGACCGTCCGTGATGGTCGTTCCGTGATGAGATCAGCACTTGCATCAACATGTTCTGCCATTCAGACCGACTGATTCGGTGTGTCAGGTGCCTGGTAATTCCAATATTCGAGGCTTCCTGCAAGTTGCATTCAAAACGTTGCTTCCGATGACACCAAGCTGTCGCTTACCCAGCTCCATTTGTGTCGGAGAAAAGTCGGCAACGCGAGCTATCACCGGCCATCCGAGTTGTTCGCGAGCACACGGTGTGCATCAATGTGTAGCCTGTCGCGGCGCATCGGCGCCTGTCGTAAATCACATCGAGGCTGCGAGAGCATACACTGACCGAGATATCTCACTCGGGGACTGGCCAGCGCGTCCAGTGCAAATTACACTAAGAACGCGTTGCCGGGCGGCCGGGCGTGTTGTGTGCAGTGCACCGCGAGCGTGCACACCTACCGCGTGTGACGTCATCTGGCCGACTGGCCCGGCCGGTGTCCAGTGGCCGTGCCTGCCGGAACATGCTCGGACGGCCTGCATGTCGCTGACATGACGTCGAACGCGTGCGACCGATGAGCGACGGTCCGCGCAGACAGGTCGACAAGCTGGGACAGCGCGCTTCCCTGAAACCAGCTGCGCAACGAGGGGCGCGATACGCTTGTCGAAACCGACATCGGCCGGCTGCTGCGGAGTGTGCACATTCTCGGCGCAGTTTTGTGCACTTTTTCGATCGTGCCGGCCATGTGTTTACACGGAGGCCGAGTTCGCGTCGTGATCTGGGCGGCGGTAATCCGCTGAGGATTTCGATCAGCACCAAGTCACGACGAAGTTATGATAATCCGGTCGGATTAGCACAATTCGAGTCGGTACCGCAATCGTGGCGATACTATTAGGCGGTGAGCAATCGGGCGTGACATGGGGATGGCTGTGATGTTGCCCCACAATCGGCATCCTGTTAAGCCACCGGCAGGCAGTGCCATAACCTGATCTGTGTCCGGCGGCCCGAATTTGGTCATGCCGCTATGATGATTAAGCTGGACAAGGAATTCCAAAATTACACGCTTTCTCTCTCTCTCTCTCTCTCTCTCTCTCTCTCTCTCTCTCTCTCTCTCTCTCTCTCTCTCTCTCTCTCTCTCTCTCTCTCTCTCTCTCTCTCTCTCTCTTTGTCTTTTCTCTCTCTTTTTGTCTCTTTCTTTCTTTCTTTTTTTCTTTCTCTTTGTCTCTCCAGAAGCCTTACTTTATATATTTACTGTGCATTTTGTGCTCTAAATACATCACACGATGGCTCTCTCCCCGCCTAACTTCAGGGCAGTTCCTGCGCCTCTTCTGCCCATATCGCGGCCACTACGGCACCAGTTCGTATGGACTACCACATTACCACCCCAGCCTGTGATTACCACTGCGCCATGCCACACCACGTCATAGTCACCACTGCACCATATAGCACCACACCATAATCACCAGTGTGCCGGACGGTGATCGCCTGGCAATTCGGTAGTGATCAGCGTTAGATGGACGCGCGATCGTCGCTCGTGTGCCGGCGCCATGAACCACTCCTGATGGCTGTGCTCGCAGTGGCCGCTCGGCCGCCGGCCGCCGCCCGCCGCCGGCCGCCGCACTAACTGGATTTCCAGCTCACAAATTATTCCCAGTCTCTCGTTCCAACGCAATCTCAAGTCGGAGACGAAATCCAATTACTTGATCCCTGCAGTAATTGGATACGAGCATTTCGTTAATATTTAAAGCGTGCTGGCGGTGACCGTGGAGGTGGGGGGGGGGCCGGATTGGAAGGGGGGATGAGGTGAAAGCGGCGGCAAGTTTACGTTTTGGCATAGTCGCGCGCCGTTCCTCCGCTTCCTCTATTCCGGTTTTCTCGAAAAGCGCGATATCAGCCCTTGCCGCAATGCCCCGGGTTTGTTTGGTATTCAGCGGCCGCCGCCGGCCGCCGATCGAACACTCTCCGCGCGGAATATGCCTGTTTAGGTTATTGGCATAAACGGACTCTGGGGAGACAAGAAATATTTTATATCACCAAACAATAAATAAGCCATTGATAGGGTGCGGGATCGGACGACTTCAGTGCTGAATATTTCAGCGTCGCCTGGGAGACATCGAGACGCCAATTGTTATTCAGAAGTCGTTCCGTGCCGTTATTTTATATTCTGGGGAAGCGGGCGAACGAAATAGACTGGCTACCGGCGCTGCTGACGGGTGGCATGCTCCCGGCCTCCGTGAGACTGACGTCTCCCAGCCATCTGGTGAGATGGTGGCATCTCCCAGTCATCTGGTGAGATGGTGGCATCTCCCAGCGATTTGGTGAGATGGTGGCATCTCCCAGTCATCTGGTGAGATGGTGGAATCTTCCAGCCATCTGGTGAGATGGTGGCATCTCCCGACCATTTCGTAAGAAGTTGACATCTCCAGGCCATTTCGTGAGAAGTTGACATCTCCTGGCCATTTCGTGAGAAGTTGACATCTCCAGGCCATCGGATGAGATGGTGACATCCCGGCCATTTTTTAAAGATGGCGACGTCTTCCGGCTATCTCGTGTGCTGGCGACATCTCTCGGCCATCCGGTTTGACTGTGACACCTGCTGACGTCCCGTTAGGACCGTACGCCTCCGGTCGTCCGGCACGTGTCGATGGGCGTCGAACTATTCACCACGGGACCTGTTACTGCCGGCCTGTTCCAGCGTCGATGTAGTATTCGTGATCTCGTGTCTGGCATCACGATAAACGAGTGCTCCGTACACGGAAGAGTCACCCGCACGAGGGAAGCGACAGCAGGGCGACCATCGCAGCCTGGAAGGTGGATGTGATGACAGTTTTGACCTCACGGTATGCCAACGGGCTGACACGACAGATACGACGTCCGATAGGCAACAGACATTTGATCTGCAATAGGACTGCTCATTGGATGTGCACAGAGAGGCTAGTCCTGGCGCTGCAGCAGGATGGTGCGTCGACATCGGCATTGTCGCACAAGCATCGGTCAGCATGGTGCCACCTGCTGTCGGTGTCCGGCCGGCTCGGCATGCACATGTCGCGCTGCAGGCCGACATGGGTGGGGCGATGGTGATAGACTGATATCGCACTGTGCTATGAGACGGGCCGCATATGTGCATGGGAAATGGGCCGACACGCCCGCGCTCTTGAGGTGACCGAGTGCTGTTTGTTGTTCTAAGCACGCATTTGAAACCAAACGAGCCGGAATTTCCTGCGTAAAGCGACAGCTGAGCAGTTCTTTCGCAGCGTGTTCCGTCTGGGTTTGTTTTATTGCTGCGCCAGATTCATCTCGGCGTTGACACTGCTTAGCTTTATGTCTGGTTAAGCGGCTGCCCGGCGGCGGGCCGTTTCCTTAATGCGCTGCGTCCGCAGTCGGCTGTGAGCTCCTTTAGGAGCTCGTAAGCGAGCCCAGAGTGCCAGATAGCACGGCAAACTTCCAAATGGGAAAAGTGTCAGGTGATTTAATTCAAAATGGCGATGTGTTGCGTGGCTGGCGGGTGTTAGCGGTGTGCGGTGTGCCGGTGTGCCGGTGTGCCGGTGTGGCGGTGCAGCGACAGGGCGCGCCACCAGTCGCGTGCGGCGCGGCCGCACTTGGCGCCATTGCGCCTGCTTATCGCTGGCCGCGTGTCGCCACGTGCCGCCACCAGCCCCGTGAACCGTCGACATGCACGTGTCGCAAGGTCCGTAACGCGTGCTCGACCTGTTTCAGCATCCGTACCCGTCGGAGGACCAGAAGAAGCAGCTGGCGCAAGACACGGGCCTGACAATACTGCAGGTGAACAACTGGTGAGTACAGCCGACCCGTTGTTGTCGGGTTTTTTTTCGCCTGCAACGCGCCAATCTGCGCTTCACACGCAATTAAATCCGAAACGGTTAAGTCGCGGCAGAACAAAGGGCGCGTTAAAACCACATCCAATATGCCTCCCGCCGGGCAGCGCGGCCAGCCGCCGGCTGCGAGCATTTATTAGGCGTACGAGCGGCGTCGGAATATTATGCACGGCGCGGCGGCCGGCGCGGAGATTTGCTACACGGCCGAGAGGCGGGACCCGGGAATGCTGGGCTGGCCGTGCCGACCGGCCGCCGGACCGACGCCGGGCGGTGGCGAGCCGCGGCCGGCCGGCTGCATTATGCATGTGTGTCGCGCCGGGTCGGCGGGGTCGGCCGCCCATTGGTCGTCCGCGGACGCCGGGTCAGCCGCCAGGTCGCAGGTCAGTGGCGACGCGCCGCATTCCCGGCCGACGAGCGCCACAAATCATAAGGAGGTGGGCTGGCCGACCGAGCATTGGTCGGAGCCGGTCGGCTAATAAGCTTACACGGCATATCGATGGTCATTAAAACGCCGCCGCTGGCGGCCAGCGGCGCCCACGACTCAGTCGCCCGCTCGCCGCCCCTCTCCCCCTCTCTCCCTCTCCAGCCATCCCTCCCTCTCTCCCTCTCCATCCATCCCTCTCTCTCTTGCGCGCTCTCTCTATATCTCTCTATATCTCTCTATCTCTCTCTCTCCCCCTCTCTCACTCTCTCTTCCCCTCTCCCTCTCTCGATGATATCGAATGGCCACTCAGCAACGGTAATGGCCGACCAGCGCCCCCATCCAGTTGCATGTTTCGTGTCGGCTTGCTTCGTTAGCGGCAGCGTTCGCTCGCGCGCCGCTGCGCCGCTTTTACCACGCCAGCCGCGCCAGCCTCTCCGCCGCCGGCCGTAATCGTATACAAAGTGACCGTCGTGGCCAAAGTCCCTCGAATTTGAATGGCGGCGTCGCCATCAAAAGTGGAGCCGCGCCGGACCGGACGCTTATGGGATAACGGCCGATGTCCGACTCTATGCATTCTGATGTACGCTCTCGAGAGCGGTGCGGCGCGACGCAATTGTGAGGGCGGACGGTGGCTGCACGAGCGTCGGCGACCGCGTCTGGCCAGCTCAGCCCGCCCACAGCCCGATCCGCCGCTTTTTGCGCTGCGCAGCGCCAGGCGACGCTCCGAAAACAAACGTAATTTATTGCAATTGCTCGTTGAAGCGTTCGGCGTGCGAGCCTGCGTGCTTGGTGGGTGGACGCGGCGTCTCGCGGCGACCCGTGGCAACCCCCGGCCGCGCGCCGCTTCCGGCGCGTCATCAACACGAAAGATGCCGATTCACGTATTGATTTTCGCATTTTATTCAAAGCGGCGGCGGCGAGAAGTGGCCCGGCGCCGCCGCACAGCTGATTATTGCGCGCCGCCTTTGATAAGCGGCTGGTAATGATGCGGCCGCCAGCGAGCGGACATCCCGCTGAGAGCCGGCCGCTCCGGCGGCGGCGCACGTCGGCTGCCGATAAAGCCGCCCCCCTGGGCGGCTGTCCAAAAACGGCCGCCGCCACTGATGAAACACCTAATGAGACAATGGGTTAAAAGCCAGCACGTTGCGTGCACTTTTCGCGCGCTGACGGCTGCGTGCACGGCGATACTCTGTTCACAGACTCCGTGTGCAGATTAGTGCTGGGCCGGGCGGCTCTATTCAGCAGAAGCTGCGGTGCAGAACGGAAGCCGTTGTTGTGAGCAAAACTCGTCGCGATCAGCTATTCAGTGCACCAGCGGACTTTCTGTTGTATGCAAACTACTGTGTTGATCGCAATCGAACGGCTACCGACATCTGCGTTAACCATAGTACATCATGTCAGCCGCGTGATTGGGTCTGCCGAGAGTTAGTTCCATCAATATTTTTGCATACATGTTTTTCGTTTCGTTTCGAAAAGCTAAGCTATTTCCGATCATCAGAGCTACTCGGTATCATATCTGATACCCTGTGCATTGTTCGGAGATTATTCGTGCATAACGGCGTCTATTTCCAGAAAATTTGCCACTGTTCTTAGGTCATGCCTCCTTTCGACATGTTCTTTTGGCTGCATCGTCCTGCCCTTTCTTGTCGTCTTCTGTTGAGTAGCACCGCTCCATACGGCGCCGTTTCTAGTTTTCAGTGCCGGCCTGTTCGTTGCGGAAGCTGCCTGTTCAGTTTCTGCCGAGTGCTGGTGCAGTCTGAACGCCCATTGAGCGCCTCGACACCGTCCAGTGTTGGTTCTGGCCCCTCGTCACGCAGCCGCTGCCGGCCCCAACCGAGCGACATTTCTCAGGGGAACCGCTAGCCGATATATCCTCTTAAAATCGTCGGCCCGCCTGAAATTGCATACTGGCGCGGCGGCCGTCGAGGAAACCTGACGCCGATGGCTATTCTCGGTGGTCCGGCTCCCCTTCCTCTGCCCGCTCCCCTCGTGCGCACTCCACCGGTGGCAATCTGCTGTCGTCGCGTCGACGGCCCAAGCGGCGCGCCGCCGCTGACCGACGCTCGCGCCAGCGCCGACTGGGCTCGGGTCGCCGACACGCGACAGGCAGAAGCACGTGCACCGGAATGTGCAGAATTCACCCACACTACCGCCGTCCTGTGCAGAAATCGACAAATATCCGCCGCGCCGGTGGCGCCCGTCGAATCGGTCGCATGCCACCGCACCGGAAGCGGACCAAAGTGCGCGTCGTGTCCGCAGCAGCCCGCGAGGCTGAGCTCGTCGGCCATGGCGGGCCGCGGACGTCCGATGGTGGCTGCCCGGCGGCCACCAGCGGCCACCAGCGGCCACCAGCGGCTACCAGCGGCTGCTACCAGCGACTCTCCGGCGGCCACCAGCGGCTGCCCAGCGGCCACCAGCGGCCCGGGGTCGGGCGCCCCCGGCGGCCCGCCTCCGGCCGACTGGCGCTCAAGTAATCTGGCCGGCAAATTACGCTATCATCGCAGTGGGCAGCCCCTCTGGCGGCGGCCACCGGCCGGCCGTGTGAAGCCCGATGGAACAGTGGCGTGCCAGATTGCGCCGCGATCGCCGCCACCGAGGAAATTAGGCCCGTCAGATAAGGGGTTAAATGGACGGCTGTGTTGTGGCCGGCGGCGGCAGATTACTGAAACACGATCGATCGCAGTCTGGCTGACGCCAGGATGGGCTCGGCAGGCTGGTGGCTGTGCTGGACGGTGGGACCGGCTGTGTACTGGACAGCGGGACCTGCTGGTGGCTGTACTGGACAGTGGGACCAGCTGTACTGGACAGTGGGACGGCTGTGTACTGGACAGTTGGGCCGGCAGGCAGCTGTACTGGACAGTGGGGCCGACTGGTGGCTGTACTGGGCAGTGGGACCGACTGGTGGCTGTACTGAACGGTAGGACCGGCTGATGGCTGTACTGGACAGTGGGACCGGCTGATGGCTGTACTGGACAGTGGGACCGGCTGATGGCTGTACTGGACGGTGGGGCCGGCTGATGGCTGTACTGGACAGTGGGACCGGCTGATGGCTGTACTGGACGGTGGGGCCGGCTGATGGCTGTACTGGACAGTGGGACCGGCTGGTGGCTGTACTGGACGGTGGGGCGGTGGGACCGGCTGGTGGTTATACTGGACAGTGGGACCGGCTGTGTACTGGAGAGTGGGACCGGCTGGTGGCTGTACTGGACAGTGTGACCGACTGGTGGCTGTACTGGACAGTGGGACCGGCTGATGGCTGTACTGGACAGTGGGGCCGGCTGGTGGCTGTACTGGACAGTGGGACCGGCTGTGTACTGGAGAGTGGGACCGGCTGGTGGCTGTACTGGACAGTGTGACCGACTGGTGGCTGTACTGGACAGTGTGATCGGCTGGTGGCTGTACTGGACGGTAGGACCGGCTGATGGCTGTACTGGACAGTGGGACCGACTGGTGGCTGTACTGGACTGTGGGACCGGCTGTGTACTGGAGAGTGGGACCGGCTGGTGGCTGTACTGGGCAGTGGGACCGACTGGTGGCTGTACTGGACAGTGGGACCGACTGGTGGCTGTACTGGACAGTGGGACCGACTGGTGGCTGTACTGGACAGTGGGATCGGCTGGTGGCTGTACTGGACGGTGTGACCGGCTGATGGCTGTACTGGACGGTGGGACCGGCTGATGGCTGTACTGGACGGTGGGACCGACTGGTGGCTGTACTGGGCAGTGGGACCGGCTGGTGGCTGTACTGGATAGTGGGACCGGCTGTGTACTGGATAGTGAGATCAGTTGATCTGTAGACTGGCACCAGGTGAATTGTTCTTTAAGCTCCGTTAATCGGTGGCTGTACAGAGCGACTGAAGTACCGTTACCGCGGATAGATCGAACGACTGGAAGAAGATTATCTATCATAGAATGGGCGTCAGTGACGCTACTTCACCAATACTCGATGGTATGGGTTTGTGCTCAGATTCCTGGCAAATCACCAGGGCATAGGCATGCTCTGGTGTCGAGCGGAACACCACGACATAGGCATGCTCTGGTGTCGAGCGGAACACCACGACATAGGCATGCTCTGGTGTCGAGCAGAACACCACGGCATAGGGGCATGCTCTGGTGTCGAGCAGAACACCACGGCATAGGGGCATGCTCTGGTGTCGAGCGTAACACCACGGCATATGCGTACCTCGCGCCATGCAGAGCACCGTGGTATAGACTGTTGTTGGGGTCGGTATGGTAAGCAGTGGACCCTTGCTGCCGAATTTGGCGGCAGATTCTGACGATTTCTGATCGGTGTGCACGGCTACATTTGCAAATGTGCCACCGCTGCCTGAGCTACGCAAGTCATGTACATGCCCATTTAAATATTTATCGTATTCTTACGCGATAGGGTAAGAAGCCACTGTGCATGCTTTCAGAGGCCATCGCGTGATCAATGCACAGTTGAATCGAACATCGGTGATTGCTATTCAAATCAAGTCGTTCGGCGGAATAGTGCATTTTAAATGAGATTTATTGCACTGGGCAGTCGGTGATCTCGCCACCGCCTGCATAATGTTGCTTCTACTGTGCCGCAATACTTCATGGAGGAAGACTTTAATGGAGATTGTGTTCGAACTTAAAAGTCTAGCGTCTGGTGACTGGCGTGTACGAATCATTTTCGTCCCTTTTTTTCGAAGGAAACCATATAAATGCTCAACATTAGAAAGGAGGAAATTCCGCAGATGTTGTTTTTGTTTTCGGCCACCGACAGAGTCCCTTTACTGGTCGTCGTTTTCGTCTTGGCGGTGGTGGATCACCACTGCGTTCAAAGTGAGATTCAGGTCGCCAGACTCGGACCGTCGTGTCACCTGCCAGCAACGCAACAGCACACGTTCAAACCTCGGATTGTACCGGGGAAACTTTTCCGAAATTTTCGCTGGGAGGGCCGAAAGCGACACAATAGGCACACAAATGATGAATTTGATCGGGATCGGCGGATTTGCGCCTACAATTGAAGAAATTGGCCGATCACCTGGAGATCTTCTCCAAATTAGCATGCACAAATAAACCATGGTATGTTCCACGCTTCAGCACATCGGAGTAATTCCAGTCATGCAATAACATTGAGCGTGGATAGTCACCACCAGTTTTAATCCGGCCACTATTTCTATTATGATTATGATGTGATCTTTTTGCGCGGTTGCGGCCGGCCCGCGCCACCGGTCGGAGCGGGCGCGCCCTTTTTGCCGGCGCGCCTCCATGATGGCGGAGCGTCGGCGGCCGCGGTGGCCTGATTTACAGCCGGCGGGCGAGCTGCGAGCGCACGTCCGTCGGCCGATACCCGGCGGACTCATTTCCAAACTGTAATGGCCGGCCAAATAGACCTCCGAACAGGCTCTAAACGGCGCTCGGTGTCGCCGGCGCTGGCGACGCCCTAATGGCGCGGCCGGTGCGGCCGCGACGGCCGCCGTCGGCCGGCGCGCGGGCGCGCCTTTTTGCCGCGCGGCCGGCGCCTTTTGGGACATGCGCATCGCGTGCGCTGCATGATGGTGCCGTATGCGAATGCACAGCTGCAAATGGCGCCGTCGGCCGGCCAGACAAAGGCCATTTTTAGCGGCGCTCGGGTGCCGCCGCTCAGGTGGTGCGCCAAGCGTAATTGTCACCGGTGCCGCGGGGCGCCGGCGCTGTCTTCCGGCCTGTCGCCTAAAGTGTATCGATGGGCCGCGGGCGTGACGTCGACGCCTACTGGTGCTGCTGAGTCGTACACTGCTGTGTGTGCTGATGTGCCGGCTGTGTCACCGCGTGCCAGCTGCTGTGCCGCCGGCCATCGGCTCAGCCGTTCGCCGGCGTCTCGCTGTCTGTCGAAGCCGAGCGTCGGGATTCCGCCGGCTTTTTGCCTTCGTTAATATAACAACGTCTAAATTATACGCCTTTGAATGAACTGAAATGATGACAGTAGAGCACGCAAACATTACGGGCCGCAGTTCTGTGGGTCTCGGTGGCACTCCGCCGGACGATACGTCACCGTTTTTGCGCCGCAAGGCGGCGCCGTTGACGCGCAGGGTCGGACGCCGGTGGTCGTGTCCGTGTTCGCCCACTCACTTGTTAGTAAATCAAGGAAAATCACCGGTCCGCGCAACGCGCGGGGAGGGGACGGCCCTGATTCGGTCAAATTACAATTGAAATAAGCATATTGGTAGCCAGATGAGGGGCATTTGTCGTCAAGTACTGTGATCTGGTGCGGTCGCGGCCCCGGCCGGCCCTCTGAGAACAATTGCCGGCCCTCGCGACGAGCGAACCGACGCGAAAACAGCGCGCCACGTCACCGTACCCGTGGCAGATGCGCCGCAGATGGAGCACCTGTACGGGCCGGCACACAGGCGGACGGAGTTGGCACCGCCGGACAGGTGTCGGATCAGAGATGTCAGGTCAGAGGTGGCACCAGGGTTGGGTCAGATGACGCCTATGTACCGGTCGTCTTTCGGGTCAGAAGTGTCAGGTCATAGATGGCCCCAGGGCTGAGTTTGATGGCGCCTGTGTGTCGGCCAGTGTCCGGAGGCCAAAGGTGTCATGTTAGAGGTGGCTCCAGAGCTGGGTCAGATGGCGTCTGTGTGCCGGCTGTCTGTCAGGTCAGAGGTAGGCTCAAGGCCGGGTTAGATTGAGCCTTTGTGCCGGCCGTCTATCGAGATGGCCGTGACGCATCGTCACGCTGTCTGCTGTCGGTCTGGGACGGCTCGACCTGGACGCGACACGCGGCACGCGGTGACACTGCTTCCCAGGGGACGTCAGTGGTGTCACTGCCGACACGGACCGGCCACCCCCACTGACAGAGGCTCCCCTGTGGCGTCTGCTACCACAGCCGTGGTGGCTGGTAGGGCTGACGGGACGTGGTGGCTGGACTGGACTGACGGGACGTGGCCGTGGTGGCTGGTAGGGCTGACGGGACCTGCGGCGCGCACGGCGCCGGTGGTGGGGTCTGTGGGCACTGACGGGGCCTGTGGCAGGACCTGTGAGCGCTGAGGGGGCTTGCGATTTTGTCAGCAGAAGTTGACGGCGTATATGATGGGGTCTGTGACGGAACCTGCTGCTACTGACAGAATCCTGCTTGTGACATAGTCCATGACTGTCGATGGTGTTCATGACGGGACCACCCTGGGCTGATGAGACCTATGGTGGCGCCCGTGTCCTCTGACAGCAGCTGCGGTGCCTCTGTGTTGTGTATGTTTGACCAAAATGTTTGTACAAAAATGGTTAATGGTATAAGCGACTT
This sequence comes from Imbricaverruca yamaguchii, assembly GCA_034440575.1. NCBI lineage: Eukaryota > Metazoa > Arthropoda > Thecostraca > Neoverrucidae > Imbricaverruca > Imbricaverruca yamaguchii. The sequence continues at coordinate 4,437,328 of JAOTOL010001662.1, forward strand.
GACATATGAGGAAAGATTGAAGAAATTGAATATGTTTTCACTTAGATATAGGCTGAGAGGAGATCTCATGGAGGTCTTTAAATCTGTCCATGGTCTGGAGAGGGGATACCTTGGGGAAATGTTTGAATTTAAGAGAAATGATGCAATTAGAGGTCATAAATTCAAAATTAAAGTTAACCACAGCAGAACAAGGTTAAGACAGACTTTCTTCACCAACAGGGTAGTAGAACACTGGAGCCAGTTGCCAGAAACCATTGTCAGCAGCAGCACATTGAATATCTTTAAAATCAGCATAGACAATCATTATAAGAATAGAGGGCTTGCTTTTCAGTATTACAGGGAGGGCTGATTTACAGATTTGGTGGGCAACTAGTTGAGTGTACAGAGTGCAACCAAGAAGGGCCCTTGTGGCTCATAGTTGCGCTAATCTGTTATGTCTTTATGTCTGTATGACCTATGCTGGAGGCCGATGACGGTTCCCGTGACGGTGCCCGTTGCAAGGTCCGTGGCGAGCCGTGTCACGGCGGTGCCGATGGGTAATGGCCAGGAGCTGAGCTGAGCTGAGCTGAGCTGAGCTGAGCTGAGCTGAACTGAGACGGGGCTGAGCTCGGTGGACGGCCGGCACTCCTCCAATGAGCTGAGCATGGCCTCGTGCCACCTGTCTACTCCAATGTTCAACGATGTGAGCCACGTCAGGGCCAGCAGTCCATGCTGACACTCGTGGCGCCCGGCCTGGCACACTGGCTCATGTGACGGACAGATGGCCCGTGACGGCTGCGGTGACAGGCTGGTGACAGGTCGGCGACTGACCGCCAGGTGGGTCGATAGCCGGCGGCCTCACCAATTGCCGTTGTCCGCTTCTCGGTAATACGGGTCACGTAATGACGGCCCACTGTCACCGCGCCCCCGCAATCGACGATCACATTTATAAGCTAAACGCCGGGTAAACATGGCTCGACATGACCCATCAGTCGGCTGCCGGGCAGCTCACAATTTCACGTCGTTTGACGACAGTTTCGGCAGCGACGCTGTCGGCACGTCCGACACCGGGCGCCCGCCTCCGCCCGCGTCGGTGACGGCTGATCCAGACGCGATGGTACAGGGCCCGGCCGCACCGGACGTCGGCCGACCTGACCCGGCGCCGAGCGCGAGCGCCGGCGCGTCGCGACATGGCCCGCTCGTCGCCGAGCGCGTGTGCTATTCGGCCGGCCGGCACGTGATGGATGGTCGCCGCGTGGTGACATCTCGACCGCCACCTCCATGACAAATGGCCGGCGGTGACGTCACGGCCGCGGCCGGGGCGTGACGTCACGGCCGCGACCGGAGCGGGCGGGACGACGGGTCAAGTGGCGCCGTGATAAACGACGCGCATCACGGCTCCGGCCAGCATACCGCTCGCACGTCCCGGCACGTCGTGTAGCCGCGGGCCGAGCACGGCGCCGGGTGCCGGCCGCCATGGCCCGCTTGTCCTCTCCCGGCCGCGGCCGATGGGAAACTCGGCGCTGCCGGGTGGGCCTGGCCGCACCGGCCATCCCCTTTTCATTTCTGATTATTTCTCATCATTTTCGGCGGTAATTAAGCGCGCGCCGGCCGGCGGCACACAGGGCGGAGGCACAACACATAAGTTACAGGTAGCATATGGCCGCTGCGCGGCCGCCCGGCAATTACCGGCACAGCCGCCGGCAAACAGCCGCCAGAAATACTCGTAATGAAGCCGGCGTAAGCGGATAAAAACGGTCAGCAGCCGAACTGGGCGTTTTTATTAATGCGCCAGCTGTTGATTTCGAGTGCCACCACTCGGCGTTGACGCCAGGGCGGTGGGGCGGAGACTGTGCCAGAGACAGGTCCGGCGCTGGGTGCGGGGAAACAGACCGATCTGGAGAACGCTCCGACGCTGGAGTAGGGGTGGGCGCAGGCCAAGCGTCTGACGATGGGCTAGAGGTGGGGAACCGGCATAGACTGCTCTGGCGATGGGTTAGGGGTAGGACACCGACCTCATACGGACCTGGCGATGGGGTATGGGAGGGAGACCGGCTTAGAGACTGCACTGACAATGGGGTAGGGGTAGAGGACCGGTCTAGTGACGGCTATGGTGGTGGAGTATGGGTGGGATACCGGCATAGAGACAGCTCTGACTGAAGTATGGGAGGGAGATCGGTTCAATGACTGCTCTGATAATGGGTTATGGGTGGGAGACCGGCCTAGAGACGGCTCTAACGATGGGGTATGGGTGGGATACCGGTCTCGCGACAGCTCTGACTATGGAGTAGAGGGTGGGATGGGAGCCTGGCCTACAGACGGCTCTGGCGATGGGATAGCGGTGGGAGACCAGCATAGAGACGGCTCTGATGATGGGCTGGATGTGGGAGGCGGCTGCGGCGCAACACCACGACCGCGACGTCGGCGCTGCTGGCTGATTTCCGCGCGCTTTAACCTAATAAAGCCGGGAGCGTCGTCGTCACAAAAACGACAAATGGAGCCCACTTCCACGGACGACTAATGACGCACCAACAATGGCGGCACCATTAGGCAGCGTTTTCATGTTTGCGGTAATCGGCGCGTCGCAAGACGTAATACCGTCGACCGCCATAACTGTCACCCGACGGGAAATGGAATCTCTTCTTGAGCGGTATTTATTGTGTATGTGGGTGTGCCGATATTGGCGCGGCCGCCGGCGGGTGTGCCTGGCGCGTCTGGCAGCGTGTGCGCCTCAATTTCACGCCGGCCGCCGAGAAAAGCCGGCGCAGGCCCTGGCAACATGCAAAAATCGCCAAAAGTGCGCCACGCCTGCCCACTGTGTAATTCCGCCCTGTCATCGCCTCCATTGTCTGGCCCACTTGATAAATTGCAAATTTGCACGCGTTTTTAAGCGTCTGAGTTGGCGTTTGGAGGTGCTGGCCGGGGCATGACGAGAAAAAGCGCGCCGTCGGTGAGGTCTTCATTCCTATGTGCGGCGGCGCGTCGCGCCGGCGCCCTATCTGACGCATCGCCGCGTCACAAACGTCTCGTCGGCGCGGCCATTTGTCTGGAAAAAGCTGGTGTCCGCCCGACCTGGCAGCGCGACACGTGTAACCATAGTAACCATTGTTTCTCTGTCACCTTCGATAATCCCCGCCCCGGCTGCGCCGTGACAGATGAAAACGAATAAACAGTGACCATTAATCAGCGGCTTTAAGCGAGCCAGTCGCACAGCTCTCGCCTCCAATTGTCCATTGAGTCGCGGGCGTCGTCTCGCCGACACAGGAATGTGTCCCGATACCGGGCGGCGCCACTTCGGGAGCCGCCGCGCCAGAATCGCCGCCGGCGCGCGCCCGCGACGTAATCCATCACGGCTTCCACTCGCTATATGCAAATTCGCCAGTCTCCCAGCTGGACGGAGACGGAGATACGCTGAAAACTCTGTTTTCGCCTTTTGGTTTCATCGTCCGGCAGCGTTTCATTGGCTGTGCCGGGCACCTGTGTGGCGCGGGTTATGGATCGGTGTGGCGGTCGTGTCGGACCGCCCCGGCGTGTGGCCGCCGGCGCCGGGGTGGCTGCGTCTCGTCCGGACGGCGTGGTGGCCCCGTCGCTGCGGCCCTGCCGTCACCATCACCTGGAGCGCGTGCCGGCCGACCGCCACACAGGCGCCCGTCGCCCCACTACATCCGCGCCCACCCACCACTGCCCAGTGACAAATGAGAGCCCGGCCAGCTCTGCTGGAGCTGTGACGCGCCGTTTTGCCGGCACGACGCTGGCCGTGATCCGGTAGCCAAACAAGCGATGGCCGCTGCCGGCAGGCGATACGCCTGTGTGCGCCTGCCTTCCAGGCGCACAGCGAGGCCATGTCGAGCAATCGTGGCGTAATATGTTTATCACCAGATTGTTTTCGGGGACCCGGCGTCGCCGGCGCCGGTACGTGCTTCAATAACGCACCGCGTTTTTGCGGGCAATTTTCAGCCCACTTTCGGCCGGCCCTAAATAACGCTTAATTGCCGCACAGCGTATTAGCCCCGTGCGCCGTGTTCCGGGTGCAGCCGGCTGTCGGCAATGTTGTTATGCTGGATGGCGGCCGCCATGGGCAAACAGGTCCGTGACACGACCGGCGCCGTCCCGGTGGTCGGCCGCGCCCCCCGACCGCACGCTCCTGGTCAAACACGGCCGCGTTTGTGCGATAAATTTGAATACACGCTGTCGCCGTTCATCTTTCATTTGTCGCGCGCAACCCTTCACCGCTAATCTTCCCATTCGGGACCGCGCATTAGCGCGTGCGTAATGCCGACCGCCGCCAAATTGAATGATTATTTCGTTGGAAAGTTGTGGGACGCGAATTACTCAAGTGTTGTCGATTGTTCAAGAGTCGTTACGACTTATGATGCCATTAAAGAAGGTTGAATATTGCAACGTACCTAATGGAGGCATTTCCTTTGCGGAGAAATTCCACCAACATATTTGCATTCTGCTGTGATGAAAGTGTACAACAGCTTAATTAGCGGAATGGGGCTGCTATGCGCGGTCGTCGACTTTTTGTGCGCATTCTGAGGCCTCGATCGTGTTGACGGCGCCTGCAGAGCCAGGGCCTCGTCAGACTAGCTGCTGCACGCGGCGCGCGCCCAAATCCCTGTCGCCTGCCACGCGGACACGCGGGCACGCGGACACGCAGACTACAGGAGGACATTTCGGACAGGGGAACGTGGACACTTGTTCAATGGGCTGAAACCCCGGAGTTCCGGCACACTGAATGTAACCTCGCTCACGCGGACACGGGATGTGACCTCGCGCTCGCGGACACTGGACGTGACCTCGCTCACGTGGACACGGGACGTGACCTCGCGCTTGCGGACACGGGACGTGATCTCGCGCCCACGGACACGGGACGTGACCTCGCGCTCGCGGACACGGGACGTGACCTCGCGCTCGCAGACACGGGACGGCCTCGCGCTCGCGGACACGATTATATCCAGCCACGTGTCCGGATTGATGAAATCCTGGCTTTGTTGTCATTCGGATCAAGCAGTTGTTCCGGGAGGACTTCTGTCGCGCACCCTGCTGTCCGCCGGGAACAGTGGCGGCTTAGCGTGAGCTTACGCACCCTCATCCGTCGTCTAATGAGACTGGTAAGTCGCAGGTGGAAGGTGACTTATTATCATGCGCGGACGTCTCAACAAGGCACCATACAATGTGAATGCAATTTTAGCGCCAAGTCCGTGCTACGGGGCGGTTGCATTGTTGGCTTTGCAGCCAAGCCTGTTGGTTGGTCGGTCGGTTCCTTTCTCCGCACACCCCTGGTGGCCGCTGGGGGCGCGGTGCCTTATCAGTATTGGTTTTGGACGTGACCGGGCGCCGCGAGCCCGTGCGGTCCCCGGATGCCCGTTCACGGCGAATGATGTCCGACGTAATGGCTTTATACCGACACTCATTGATTTTTATGGAGCCCGTACTTGGACTTCCCATTTCCCGGTGCGTTTGTTCGGCAAAAAGCGTGTGCAGCAGTGCGGCCGGAGCGTCGTCGTGTCGCGGTGGGACGTCGTGTCGCGGTGGGACGTCGTGTCGCGGTGGGACGTCGACCGGCGCCCGGCGGCAAAACAAAAACGCCGCCCTCCTCTCCGCCACTGCATTAGACGTGATGCGGCGCAACAGCTGTGGCGGCGGGTGTCGTGGCTGTCGGAGACTGGCGGCGGCAGCAGCCGACAGCGGGGCACCACGCGGTCACGCCGCCGCCGCCGCCTCTGAGCCGCCGGGGGGCACTGGCGCCCCTGTCGGAGACTGGCGGCGGCAGCAGCCGACAGCGGGGCACCACGGGGTCACGCCGCCGCCGCCGCCTCTGAGCCGCCGGGGGGGATGGGGCACTGGCGTCCCTGTCGGAGACTGGCGGCGGCAGCAGCCGACAGCGGGGCACCACGCGGTCACGCCGCCGCCGCCGCCTCTGAGCCGCCGGGGGGGGATGGGGCACTGGCGCCCCTTGCAGCCGGGTGTGGCCGAGCTGAGGTGATGCAGCGGCGAGTTGTCCCACGAGATGGCGCGACGCCGAGCCGTCCGAGAGTCGCGCAGAGACACGGCCTGCGTCCGCCGCGCCGACTCTCGGGGAATGCGCGGCATTCGGGCCCGACCAGATGAAATAGTTTGATTGAGAGCCGGCCGGGACGAGCGATAGCATCGAACAAACACCAGCGGCCAAGGTTTAGCACTCAATAGACGCGACCGGCGGGCCGGCGCTGCCCGCCACCCCGAGCACACCCGCCACGACCACGCTACCGCTCTTCCACACGCCGATCGGTGGCGGGACGCGCGACCGGCGCGTCGAATCTGACCCGCCGTCAAATGGGAGAGAGCGGTCGGCGGCCGGCCGGGCACCATCCGCGGAGCGGCCGGACGCGCTACGCGCTGTGTCCGCGTCTGAAGCCGAGCTGAACGTCGCCACCACACCCCACCTGCCTGCGCTGTGAGAGGCTCGCTGCCAGCCAGCCAGCCACCCGTATTGTCTCATAGATGTCTCGCCATCGTCCCTGCCCGTTTGGCAGCGGCTGCCAGTTGCCAGCACGGCAAGCGAGCCTTTCGATGGACAGCGTGTGTGTCCGGATCGGTTCGGTAGTCCCTGTCATCCGATCATGATTGGAATCGGCCATCGGTCAAACGCGTCGCATTTGGCAAAGCGCCGCACGGTCCGCGGCTGATGCGCTGTTCGATGTTGTCGGCGAACGGCGCCCCAGTTGTGCGGCCGCCCCGGGATTTATTCAGTATTTGTTGGGCTTTGCCGGCATTTCCTGGGTAGGGCGGCCTTTGGCGCCAACTTGTATAGACGCTCTGGGCGGGATTAGCCTTTGGAAGTGGTCAGCGACCCGCGCGTGAAAGGTGACGGGCGCCCGCTCGCGAGGTGTGCCCGCGCCCCTGAATGCAGTGGCCCTGGGCCTGCCCGTCTGAACCACCCATACGATTACATCATTTGCCTTTTACGTTGATGCTCTTTTTTACTGGTGGCCCCCGCTGAGAAGGGGGCCAAACGGGACGCCCCCCGCTGCACGCTGGCCGACTCGAATGTGAGCGGCGGTGCGGTGGCCCAGCTAGACGTACCCCTGGCCGTGACCGTTGAGGTGCGGTGCCGGCCCGGTGGCGGCTGTTGGCCCGTCCCGGCTGCCGGTGCTGGCGCGCGGAGCCGGGCCGGCCGGCCGGCTCTGCCAGCCGCCGAGGGACAGGTATTTGACACGGTCGGGCCGGCCCCGACCAGCACCGTAAAGCCAGGCGGAGCCCCCGCTGCGCCTTTCAATCTTCTGCGTTCCCTTGTACGCGGCTATCTGGGCTCTCATCAGTGCATTCTTTTGTGCCAGCCACTTTTTCAAGGATGGCTCTTTTTGTCGGCCGGTGTATCCGGCCGTCTATCGCGATACCCGGGAATCATGAGCGAACTGCCAATGATCTGGCCGATGTGTCGCGTCCTGGTGCGATGTCACGTGCTCTCGGTGCGGCCGGGTGCCACTCGATGGGACGTCGGATTGTGCTGCCACACGCACACCTCACGCAAGCCGCACGCGCACTCATCACACATACCCATGGTTGGTTGGTGTACCTAACCATGGCACATGGCTAGGTACAGAAGCGTCACGGACTTGCGTTGTTCACGGCGACGTTGGAAAACGTTGCGTTGTGAGCGTTAACGCCTCTGTCTCTGAGCAGCAACCAGTCGACACTGTTATTTCGACACTCATTCTGTTGGGATCGCTTTTAGCGAAGACTCAGCCAGGCAGGATTTTCATAAGACCCATCCCCAAAAAACAACCCGACAGACTCCCCCCCCCAAAAAAAAAAATGGCGTGGAACAGAGGCTCAGCGCTGGAAGCGCGCCGAAAACTTCCGCTTTTGCGTGATGAAAATATCAGAATTTCTTGTTGGATCTCGTGTATTTTTAGTTGCTAAGGGAGGGGTCCTGGCCCTTTTCAAATATTACCCACCACCCCCACCCCTCTGCCCCTAGCTTATGACACGATGACACACGAAGGCATGGTGACGGAACGGCCACACCGCGGTGCGGTGAACACACACACACACACACACACACACACACACACACACACACACACACACACACACATACATACACACACACACACACACACACACACACACACACACACACACACACACACGCACAGACACAGACACAGACACAGACACACACACACACACACACACACACACACACACACACACACACACACACACACACACACACACACACACACACACACACACACACACACACACACACCCACACACATACACATACACACACAGACACACACACACACACACACACACACACACACACACACACACACACACACACACACACACACACACACACACACACACACACACACACACACACACACACACACACACACACACACACAGACAGACAGACACACAGACACACACACACACATACACATACACACACACACAGACACACACACACACACACACACACACACTCACACTCACACTCACACACACAGACACACACACACACACACACACACACACACACACACACACACACACACACACACACACACACACACACACACACACACACACACACACACACACCACCACCACCCCGCTGTCATGCCGACACGGGCGGCTCGAGAGCACGACGTGGGCACCACACTGGAGCGCACGCGGGACCCACGCTCCGATTATTATTTATCCGGTAATACTCGCTGTCGGCCGGCGGCATTACCCCGTCACTGACGGAAAGCCGGGGAATGGCGGTTGATAATTCTGTCCTACTAATGTAGCACTTGCGCGGTGTCCGGCGGTGCGTGCTGCGGGGGCGTGCGCCGGGCGTAATCCGGCCCAGTCTGCCGCCACTAATCCTTCCGGTGTGGGAGCCCGGCCGCCGCGCGCACTGCTCACTTCCCCACGCAGCCTGTCCGCCACTGACACCAGCCTGCCCCGCGCCCTGACCCTTTTAGTGGTGGTCACTGGTGCAGAAACCGAACTGTGAAGGCGGCGGCCGCAATTCGATGGCGACGACGGGCGGCCGCCGAGCCCGGTTTGTTGTGCGGCCGCGCCGACCGATAGGTAAATTGGTTGCGCGGCAGCCGGAGGTAATAGCGCGTAATGATCGGGTGGCTGTGTGGGGGCCGACGGTATTGGACGGTTATTAGCTGGCGGAGACGCACATACTGAAATGACCGCACCGCCGCAGCCGAAGCCGCAGCCGCTGTCGTGCAGCGTGTCAAGTCACTCGCTCTTCGCCGGCACGACCGCAGAAGATGGCAGCGGGGCGTTGAGCGCGGCAGCGATGCTCGTGGCATCTAGCGGCAGCCGCCGGAACCAGGGCCGGCGGCGGGGCCGCCGGTGATGGCCGTCTTTGGGGCTGGGCACCAGCCGTCTTCGTGACGCGCTGATCTCAGATTGGTCCCCGACATGGACACACCAGGGGGAGGAGAGACGGGCTACTCCCACCCTGTCCCATCCCCTTACCGAAGATTATTGTTGTCATGAAATATACAAAGTTGAGATTTTGTCGAAAGATATAACAGCGAACCGATGTCATGGTAGTTTTATGTTTGGAGCGCTGGTATCGTCAGACACTTAAAAGCAAAATATTGGTCTCACTACTCCCACCTCACCACCTCCCCACGCTGTCAGGAAAATCCTTGTGCCATGTGTGGTCACCAGGCTGGTGCAGTACCATGTTGTTGCTGATAGCTGTCGCTGACTAGTGAGATGGTGTTACGTGACCGTACCGCCGTGAACGCTAAAAAATGATATCAGGTTCTCTTTTTGTAATTCTTCCCATTCTTCCTAGTAGACTTGCATTGCTGAACTTCGGCTGGTTTCGATTCTTTCGGTGACCAGAAGAAGCCTTTTTACGCTGCTATTGGAACTTGCGGATAAATGTGGCTACCACCAAAATATATTGGTGGCGATATACAAATAACGGGTGTTGGCGGCGCGAGGTTCTGGGAAATGGTGCAATGATGTTTGCCAGCAGCGATTAAAAAGGGTTCGTGTTCCTACACGATTACGAGTCGCGTTCCTGACAGGTTTCAGAATGGGTGGAGTTCAAATGTCTGTCGTTTCGCCCGAACTGCTTCGCTTGATGCAGTTGCATTCCAATCGGAACGTCAACGCTTCCTTAGAAGCACACCCTCGCTCGCGTGAATTCTCCTTCAGTGTATTTTTGTGTGCGGCCAGAAGCACATTTAGATGTGAATCTCGCCGTCGCTGCCGCCCGGTCTGGGCCCGCCAGTCACTCGATCTTTTCAACTCATAAGCCTCTGCCGGGCGATAAGAAATTGCATTGTCAACCGGATGATAAATACTGGCCCATTTACATAGTGAATCCATCAAATTTGCCCCTTAATCTTCTCCATTCAAACGGCGCGCGCGGCCCGGCGACGAAACGCGCCGCGACCTATGATGCGCGCTCTGGTCGGGTGTGGCCGGTGGCTGGTGGCCGGGACCTGGGCTGTGGCCGGGTGCTGCGGCTGGCGTGCCTGTGTGGCGGCGCCCGCCAGCCACCGGTCACGTGTGAGTGGCAGCCGCCCGACGAGGCGGCGGCGGGGCGGCGGCGCGCCACCAGTTCCGCGCCGTGCATGCCGGCCGCGCGGCCGGCGACCGGCGCGCATTAGGATACGACATGACATCGCTGGCCTCGATTACAATGTCATGGACTGCAGTTTTTGCCGCGCCGACAGAAAAACACGAACTGCTGGTAACAACATTTCTGGTCGCTCGATACTAATTGGAATTTTAAATGATGTCAAAAATAATGGCTTCATAACGCAAGCGGACTGTGAGCCGGGAAACACTGCTCGTTACCGGAATGCACTTGTTTTCGGCCTGCCGGCGTGCGCGCGCGCGCCATTATTGGCGCTGCGGCGAGCTGCGGCTCGGGCGGCGACCGCACCGCCAGATGCGTCCGATTAGTGGCGAAGTGGGCGCGCCGCACCGAGGAATCCGGCACTGTTGTTGTGTTTCGCTTTGATTGCCGGTTGGCGGTCGGCCGGCCTGGTGATTGACACCTGATGCAAATTAGTCGGCCCCCTCACGCGGGCCTCTCGGCGCGCGCCTTGTTTGTTCCAAAAATCCAATCGCCACGCCGGACCGGCGGCCGATTATTAACGAATGCATATTGGGACCGCATACCGGCGCCGTGTCTGCCGCCGGCGGTGTGTGTGTGAGCGGCGGTTCGCTGGCACTCTGCTGGCGATTCGCTGGCGGTACAGGCCGGCCGACAGAGCGGACGGCGCGTGGTGGCCGGCCCTGTTGCCATGCGAACAACGGGGTTGGCTACCACTTCGAAGTCCGCCGTGCGCCATGGCAGACTTTCGAACTCAGCTGGGCTGGGAGCAGAAATGCGAAGCCGCTGGGACGGTGTGACGGTGTGTGTTAGGGCTGCCGGTCCGTTGGTGTACGCGCATGTGGCAATGTGTGTCCGCATGTGGCGCTGTCACGCTGTACGCCAGTCGTCCATTGGTCATGAATCTACTGACGTCATCCCTTATACTGAGCTCACCCACACCTCCCCTTCTCCACTCCAACCCGTCCGTACTGTCCACCGGCCTCACTGAACCATCCGCCTGCCGGCCTCTCCACTGCCCAGACCTCTCCGTCATCCAACGGAACGGCCATCGAACGGCCTGTTCATAGTTGAACGGCCTGCTTACTATTGACCAACCTCTCCACTACTCCTATCTTTCCACCTTCCACTATCCTCTCTCCACCGTCCGCCGGCCTCTCCATGGTCTGCCACTCTCACTTCACCGTCCACCAACCTCACTCAGTCGTCCATTGGCCTCACTCCACCGTCCGCCGGCCCCTCCACCGTCGACTAGTCTCACTCCACCGTCCGCCGGCCTCTCCATCGTCGACTAGTCTCACTCCACCGTCCGCCGGCCTCTCCACCGTCGACTAGTCTCACTCTACCGTCCGCCGGCCTCTCCACCGTCGACTAGTCTCACTCCACCGTCCGCCGGTCACCGTCCACTGGTCTGGCCGCTGTACAGTCACGGATGCCGCAGCTCAGACACGCCACTGCCGGTGGCCTTTCTGGCGCGTTGCCGCTGGTATCGGCCGGCCGTCCCATCTATCGCCGTCCGTCGAGCGTCGGCCCCGACGCGGCCGGCCAGCATCAGCGGCCGGCAGACGCGCCGTCGCCTGGCGTCTGCACTTGATCAAATTGAAACACACGCTTTGCCCTGGAGAATCGTTGCCGGGAAAATATGCCCCGTCTTCGCCGAGGGAGCGCGCTCGCGACGCCGCCAGAACGTGCTTTATTTGCCGCGCTGTAGATTCGGCCGGCTTGGTGGGAAATGGCGGCCCGTTAATTCGGCCGCCACCACAAGCCGCGACGTCGGGCGTGCCAGGTCGTCTGAGCCCCCGGCTCCGGCTTCGGCTCCGGCCCGGCTCCGTCCCGGCTCCGGCCCGGCTCCGTCCGGCTCCGGCCCGGCTCCGTCCCGGCTCCGTCCCGGCTCCGGCCCGGCTCCGGTTTCCCAGCGGCGCGACGTGACTGTATCCCGCAACTGTCGCCATCACCAACCGACACGACGACTTTAACACGCACTTTTTCCCGCGTTCGACACGCGCTTACGAATCATAAAGCCGTACTGAAATGATGGCGGCGGTGTTTACGAGCTGGGCCGGCTGGCGGAGCGGGGCACCGTTTCTCCGGCTGTTTCAATCAGAGCTTCATAAAACGATCGCGGCACGACGCTTTTACTGCCGACCACCGGCCTGGCGTCATATCGGCTGTCACCCTCCTCCCGCACGGAGATGTCGGAGCCAGCGCCACGTGCGTCCGCCTGCTGAAGAGATGTCGCCTCAGCCTGCTGGAGATGTTGGGGGGGGTCTGTTGTGTCGCCGGAAAGCCACGAATCTGAGGCATGTCGGGCCGCTGAAAAGACGTGTTTCTGGAGGCCTGCTTGTCCGTTCGAGATGTGGGTATGAAGGTCCGTTGATCTGTTGGGAAAGGCGAGTTTGAAGGCTTGTCAGATGGGCGCTATATGATCATTATGGTCGATGCGCCCCGAAGACCACATAACTAACAAGGTCTTTCGGACCGGTGAAAGGACATGGGTCTGCAGATCCGTTGATCTGAGTGACAATACGATCTCGGTCTCGAGGCCCGTTGATGTAATGGATGGATGAGTTCGGAGGTCTGTTGATCTGTGTAGAAGATGATGGTATGGAGACCCGTTGTTTTGTGTGAAAAGACGATCGTCTAGAGGCCCGTTGATGTGATTGATGGGCGAGTTCTGAGTCTCGTTCATCTGTGGAAGAGATGATGGTCTGCAGGCTGGTTGATCTGACGGAAAGGAGAGTTTGGAGGCCCGTCGGTCCGCGCCTCGCTTCGTCGGTCAGCCGGTCCACGATGCCACAGCTTGCCTGGGAGGTTCGTCGGTCCGCTGGGCTCGCGGCTGCCCGCCGGCGCGGGCAGAGTGCCGCGGAATGGATTGGCGCAGGCGGAGTGGCGCGCTAGGCGGAGCTCCACTCCGCGCCGCCTAATTGGCTACAAATGAAATAACGCGCCGCACCGGGAGGAAGTAATCAGCCCTGATGGCCGACGCCGAGTCGACCGCTCACTGGCCGTTCCGGCCGGCGAGTGGCGGCGCGTCAGGCGGACAAAATTTTCCGCCCGACGCCAAAGATGACCGATGGGCGTTCCGGTGGCGCATTGCCGAGCGCTCCCCGCGGACGCGCGATGCGCGTCGATGCCGATGATTTGATGTCTGCGAGATAGTGGCCGCCGCTTCCGGGGCAGAATGCGACGGGGAGCGGTCGGCCGGACGGCCGACAAGTCGCCGCTGTGAAGATTCCATTCGGTGATTTGTGCGGCCGCTTTGTCGGAAGTGGCCGCGGGAGGGTGCGTGGGGCACTCTGCCAGAGGTCTGGACACTCGTCTGAATATTCTGAACGGCCCAGTGCAAGCGCGCCTGAACAGCCGCCAGAGTAATCGTCTGAAGATTGGTCTGACCAGTTGTTTGGAAATTTTCCAAGCAACATCTGAGTATCTGCCTGAATAGTTGTTCAGACTACAATCTGAGTAGTGACTGGACAGTGACTGAACAATGGCCTCTGAACGGCATCAGATACACCCGTGTATCAGATACATCCGTGTATCAGATATATATACACGGATAGATGTCTAGATACTGGACTAGCTGTGTGGAAAACAGTTGTCGATCAATTATCAGTCTACCACGTATGGGCCAAAGCCACCGCGCCATAAGCTGATTGGAAACTTTCATTACACAAACAGCGGACCTGTATTGGGGGCTGTAGGCGGGGCCAAGCCTCTTCCTCATTCCGAAACCAATCAGCGATTGAAACTAATGGTTCAGCGGACCCGCCCCCCGCGTGACAGTTGGCAAATTGGACAGTTTGTCGGTGACCACTGGCCCGTTTGACATTTGACATAGTGCGCGTCGTCCCCTCGCCATGAGTCCGGCCCCACCGGCGGCGGCGCGCCGCGTGCGCACGAGATATTTAGATCTGTCGCACAAAGGGAAGCAGTGGCCACGTCAAAATACGCTAGGCGTGCGGGTGATTTATCAACAGAGAGCGGCCGGGTCAACAATGGCCACTCTCGGCGACGCATTGTTCCGTGTAGTATTGGCGGGCGGCGTCATCGAGAGCCGGCAGCTGGACACGGTGCCGGCGGCAAGACGGCGAACGTCCGCCGCACGTCCACCGCACGTCCACTGCGCGTCCGCTGACGTCAAGTCCGTGACCTGTCCGCATCTCGTCGGGCGTACACCCATCGCATGCGATACTGGAGGCGCGATGGCGCTCCGCACGTCCGATGGGCACCGTGTCGGTATTGGTATGCCCCGAACAGCTCGCCTGTATTCATATACGCGGTGCATCGGTGCGCGCCGTAATTGCAGTCGTTTGCGGATTTCCTAACGCCGGAGTTTGCACACCATACGTGAGAGGCGTGGTGTGGGATACATCGGTCTGTTTTCCGACGCTCAGTCTATGAACACTGTCGTGGCAGGCGGCATGGTAGGGGTTGAGTCGGCACCGATAGTGCCGGCCAGTCACGGCACGGTGTCGTCGGATAGCTAGCGCGCCATCAGCTCGGCTGTCTTCAGCCAGATTACTGTCGGTCGGCAAGCCTTTCGCTCTGCGGTGCCGCGTGCGCGATATACAAGACCCCAGGCGGCCGTTGCAGCCGTTTTTCATTTGGCGCTGGCGGAAGAATGGTCCTCGGGAGAGAGCCGGGGGAGTTGGCTGCGCCGCGAAGCCATTGAGCGGCGCTCGCTGACATTAGCGGTGCTTTTAGCGAACGTGACGTCACAATTTGATGCTGCGCACACAGTGTTCGCGGAGCTGGTGGCCATCGGCGGCGCTACGAGTGGGGAGCCAGTTTCAGGAGCCAGCGCCCGTCGCCAGTGCCACGAACGGCCCAGGGGGGCGTGCGGATCGTCGGGGCGCCGTTCGTCGCTCTTTCTCATTTCCGCGACCGGCGGTCGGCCGGCGACGACGTGGAGATTTCATCAAGTTTCCTGTCCACCGGTGATGGTATATTGATGAAGATTGCTAATGCAGTTTCTGTGTCGACGCGTCCAGTCTGGGCGAGCGCCAGCGTCGCCTCCGGCGCGTCTGCCTCTCGACGACGCATGAGTGCGCCGTGAAATTTGCCATTTTCTGCTGGTCTGGCTCCGGCCTTTGATGGGCCCCACTGGCCGGCGGCCGACGCCGACAAAATATTCCGCCGGCGATCGGCCGCGCCGCCGTCGGCGGTCGGCCGTCGACACCGACGCGCCGCTGGACGCCGGAAGCGATGCAGGGGCCGGCGGCGCTTACAAAATACACCTTCCGCCGCCCTCTCCTTGGCTTCCGCAAGCGATAGCCCTTAGGGGGAGGGCGCACTCTGCCAAAACAATTACGTCGAAATTTGCTAAGACCATTGTTTGCCGGCGGCCCTAATCTTGAGATAGTATTACACGTCATTACTGTAATATGTGTAACCCTTCCGCGTGGCGGCGGCCGGCCAGGGACAGCCGCCACTAATGGCGCCGGGGACGCCGAGTCCGAGGGAGAGCAGTCCTGCTCGGGAGACGAGCAGCACTCGGAGGAGGATGAACACTCAGGAGACGAGCAGCACTCTGGAGAGCAGTCGTGCTCGGGAGAGTAGCAGGGCTCAGGAGACGAGCAGCACTCGGGAGAGCAGTCGTGCTCGGGAGAGGATTTGTGGCCGGTGGGGGGAGGGAGAGAGTGCTCGGGAATGGGTGGAGTTCGAGAGAAGGCGTGCTGGGGAGAAGGGTCGTGCTCGGGAATGAACGGAGCTCGATAAGATTCTTCGTCGAGGGAGGAGTAGAGCTCGGGATGAGTCATGTTTGGGAGAGGAGTCGTACTCTAGATAGGGGTGGTGTTCGGGAAATGAGTCGTACTCTGGATACTGGTCGTGCTCGGGAGATAGGTCGTATTCTGGAGATGGATCGTGCTCTGGAGATAAATCGTACGACTTATCTGTTAGGAGATATGTCGTACTCTGGAGGGAAATCATACTCGGGAGAGAAGTCGCACACAACAGACGAGCGGAGGTCGAGAAGGTAGCAAGACTCGGCAGACTCGGCAGAGGAGACGCTGGTGGCCAGTAGTCGATAAGCATGCCCCGAATCTCCCAAACTGTCCGCAGAGATAGACTTATTAAATACATCTGCTGCGGCATGCAAAGCAGTCCGATATTCAGGATAGCATGTGGTGTGGCTGTCATTGCGCCCGGCCTGACAAATGACAAAGCAATGTATTGCTGCACTGTCGTAATTGACGGCGGGACCTGTCCGGTATGGAGTTTGTCGAGACCAAATGTCTCGCCTCAGCCGGCCATGACGTGGCATCGTCTCCACCATCTTGACGGGAGGGCGCCGCCATGCTGTTCTCGATCTCGGGGAGCGTGGCCGCCATGCTGTCTTTCCCAGTTGTCTGAAGTGCTGCTGTGTTGTTCGCGCGTCAGTCCGCGAGCTGCTTGCTATGGATCGCGGTCGGCGCCAGCGACCTGTGGGGTTGGCGTCTGCGGCTTGGTGGACAGTTCCCGTGCGCGCTATCTGTGCTCGGTGTCGGGGGAAGGACGGCGTCGTGTTGCACGGTCTGGGTCGGTTGTCATGCTTTCTGCGCTCTGGCGTGCCGTGTGGCAGTCAGTCGTGCGGTGCGGCCAGTGGCGGCCGCTGATTGGGGCCGCCCTGCAAACGGCGCGGCGGCACGGCACCGCGCCGCCGCCGCATTGGGCGGGGGCGGCGCACCGGCCGCGGCCGGAGCCGCCCCCGCCCCCGCCCAGACCCAGCCGCCACACCCCGCCACACCAACAATCGATACTGCGCCGGCCACCGGCCACCACCGACCCCGGCCGCTCTGATTTACTTATCCAATTTGTTCTAGCCGGAGTGTCCGCCGATTTCATTGTTGCCGAAGGTCGCTAATTTATCTGGCGCGATGCTGCGCGCCGGTGGCCGCGGCGGCTGCTGCGGCCACCGGTCCCCGGCCGGCCAGCCGGCGGCCGGTCGGCTCGTCGCCGCGTCTTCATCGGTCGTCGCCGGCGTGATTTGCACAATATCCGACTGACCCCCGGTCCGCCCTGATGGATGGCCGACGCGACGGTGGCCGCCTCACGCGCGCCATGTTTATGAAGCTCTTATCGACAGATGTTGCCGGCGCGGACCGGCGTCGGCTCGACTGATGAGGGCACAGGTCGCCGGCCGACGATGCCCGGGGCGCCGAGAGGGGCGCACCGCGCACGAGACGGCCGGCTCGTGACCGCCGCCGGCGCCGAGAGACGGCGAGCTGGCGGTGGGATCGTGACGCGTGCGGCGGCTTAACGTGGCCGTCCGTCCTACGCTCGTGACCGGCGCGCCGACGGTCGGTCCGTGCGTCAAGGCTGACTGTGCAGCGCGTGCTGGGGTCGGGCCGCCATCGACGCCAGCCAGCCAGCCAGCCAGCCAGCCAGCCAGCCAGCCAGCCAGCCAGCCAGCCAGCCAGCCAGCCAGCCACCCCATCTTCTGCCGACGAGCTGTGTGCGTGTCTGCGGCCGGCGCTTTGTTGGCCTCGTCTTTGTGCGCCTGTCGGCGACGCTGGGGCGGGGACGCGCGGCCGTATCGTCGGCTCCGACGGGCCCTGATCGACGGTGCACTCCTCTTTCCGTCACCCGGCCAGGGGGGACAATGATTAATGACCTCCGACTCCCCTTCTCGCCCCATGGAAAGCGCACCCCGCCGGGTCGTCGCTGCTGATCAGCCGAGCTGCGCTGTCACGGATGTCTGCGCGGCGCTACACCACCACTGCACGTCCAGAGACGGGACCGTACCACCACTGCACGTCCAGAGATGGGACCGTACCGCCACTGCCAGTCCAGAGACGGCGCCACGCAATGTCCAGAGATGGCGCTACGCCACTATTTTCACATGTTGGGGATGTTGAGCCAGTCGGATAGTTCGCACAAGTGACCGTTTCAGTGTGGCCGGAACTGTGGTGCAGCCCGCACGGTGCGGCGGCGGTCACACCCGACCGTCAACCAGAAGAAGCCGCATCGAGATATGTCGGAGCTCGGCATCACAGCTCTGACACAGTAACTTGACGAAACATACGGCACGCGTTTCAGAAGACACGCTCGCGTAGGTTTCGCCTTCAATGCCACGGTTTGTTGGATCATACGAAGTAGTTCTCTAATATTCACAGTTTCTCTCTGCCTGAGAAGTACGCGGAATTTCGACAGGTGCAGGCCCTTCATGTGGCTCTCCAGAAGGCAAGAACAGCTAACTATCGTCTATGTGATAACCTTTTGCAGTCTGAATATGGCCTCTGGCGCGTAAGCGGGGTTTCCAAGAACCAGAGCAGATGCTTCACGCGGTTTCAGCGGCCATCATGTAGTCTAAAATGGTATCTTGCAGCCTGAATAGCCATCCTCAAGTCTAAGAATCCCCGCCCCCACCCACACCGACCAAGCCACCATTGGCTTACGGCCGCAATATGTTCCTGCACCGAACATTTTCGCGGTTGCAGGCGTTCCCGGCTGCAGAATAGCCGGACGCCAGCCGGGCACGCCGTGTCACCAACTGCTGAGCGGTCCGAAAAGGAAATAAACCATCCTGAAAGCTGCTGAAAGTGGGCGGCGTTCAGTATTAATTGACAAACGCATCAGCGATTTATCGACGTCGAGCTGTTGACCCGTTGGCTCGCTCGTTTGTTCTGGAAAAGCCGGCCCTGCACCCTCCCCAGTGGCCGTCGGCCTTTATCATGTCACTCGACTGCCACTACCACGGAACCGAATAACGTCATCAACGACCATTCTTCTAATGTCTGATACGCTGTAGAATCATTAGCTTACGAAGCTGGTTTGTTCATGCGTTAAACACGCGCCGAATGGGCGAACTTTAACCCTGTGGACGACGTTTCCGCAAAGTTTGTGCAAACTTCGTACCGACTGTCCCGCCCGTCGCATATTAATGTGACAACGACTTTCCAACTCTATCTTGCTTATGGATTAAAACGATATTGTAATTTCCTTAATGGATGTCTCCGGTGGATCAATTTTTAATTAGGCATATTTATGATATTCGATGCGCGGTTCCGCCAATGTCCGCTTTAGCATGCAAATAGGATTAACGGGAGTGTGCCCGTTAGTGGTGATGTGTCACAGTTTCGCCACCTGACGCTGCATATTGCATGGGCCCGCCCACGGTTGACCCGACTGCGGCCCTGATTGGAGATGGCGGCGTCGTGTTCTGTCCAGAGCTGACGGCTAGCTGGTGTCGCGTCACCAGTGCTCCGGCACTCAGTTGGAGAGTCAGCATGCAACGGCCGCGCTTCACTCATAGCCCACCGAGCGCAAGAAGCACCTGCGCGTAGTACCTCTCCGGCGCCAAAGTGCCCGCATCGTACTGCGTCAACCGTGCAATCGGTCATGTATGGTTGTTGATGTCGGTGAAGAAAAGAAGAATCGTCTCCGCCTCTGCATTGTCTTTGTCTATGAAGTGGTCTAGACAGACCCGGTGTTTCGTTTTCCGCACACGGTCCACAACGACCTTGTTCTGCGCAGGAGTGATCACATCTGGTGGCCATGACCGTGCGGCAGTGGCACGCTGGTGTGAAGGCACAGTATGGCTGGCGCCAGTGGCACGCTAGTGTGAAGACACTATGGCTGTGGCCCAGTGGCACGCTGGTGTGAAGACACGATATGGCCGTGCGCCAGTGGCACGCTGTTGTGAAGACACGATGTGGCCGTGCGCCAGTGGTACGCTGGTGTGAAGACACGATATGGCCGTGCGCCAGTGGCAAGCTGGTGTGAAGACACGATATGGCCGTGCGCCAGTGGCACGCTGGTGTGAAGGCACGGTGTCGATCTGAGGATGTGTGTGTGCGTCGGCTCCGACCGCGTCTCTCGCCGCCCAGCCACCGAAGCGGCTGATCAATGGTGGGAGCCGATCAATGCCGATGTGTGCCGTTTCACGTGGCCTGTCACGACCAGGCGGGCCCCCCGCCGGCGCCGACGCACGGCCGGCGTCGTTACCCGACCGGTAATAGCGTCGCCGACGGGCGGTCGCCGCCCGCTACCTGCCCCTGTTGACAAATTTATGAGAGCGCCGTCCGGGCAGCGGCGCGGCGGCGTCGTCTGCAGCGGTGGCGGACCCGGCGCAGCGGCGGCGAGCGCGCGGCGCGCCGCCGCTGCAGCGCTGAGTTACGGCGGCGGCAGAAAATGAGCCGGGCCGTGTGCTACACCAGCGCGCGCCATTTTTGATTCGGGCCCGCCTGCCGAGCGGGCCCGATTAGAGTCGGCCGGTGTGGCGGAGTCAGCTCGCGGGCCCGGCTCGTCATCCGGCGATCCCCCGTCGTGTGCTGGTGCCGTCCTGCCGGCCGGCTGCAATTCCCCGCGTGCCGTCGTCGTTCACCGGCGGCAGGCGTGCGAAAACCGGCGTTATCGCCGACGGTGCGGCCCTTATCGGCGTGGATAGCCGACGCTCGTGTCGCCGCCGGCGCGCCCCGACGCGTCGTCGATGCCGACGATCGGGCGCGGCAGATTGTGTCACCGTTTACGAACCTGCCGCCACCGCCCGACGGCCATAGAAAACCCATAAACGGCGCCGCTGTGCGAGCGTCGCCACCGGTCGACCAGCAGTGAACTACTTGAGCGGCGAGTTTGCGACGGCGTTACGAGCCGCGAATCTGACCGGCGCCGCGGGGAGTCGTTCGGCCTCCGGCGTGGCGTGCCGCTCCGCCGGTGAAGCTCCACATCGGTGTCGATGTTCGGCGCCAGGAAGTTGGGTGTAGGCCACACAGCTCACTGTGATCTGGCCAGGACGCTGTCCGGACACTGGGCGAGTCTGTCACACACGCTAGTCGCGACCCCTACATCCAAACCGGCATTCGAGCCATTGGTGGATAACGATATACATTCTAATTGAGTATTCAAGCTGTATTCAGGGTAGTCAGTCAGGTGTTCATTCATGTAGTTAGGTGTTCTTTTCATCGAGTGCAACAGGCCTTGGAAGCTTGGAGGGATGCTTTGCCATAGGTTCTGTGTGTTAAGCTTGATGGGTACTCGGCAAGGTTCAGGGTTAGGCACTTATAAAATAGCACAGTAAGCCACCTATGACTATGACGTACTGCGGTGGGATCACCGCGCAGCTCCATTCGAAAGGCTGCAAACGAAGAGTGCGAGTGGTGCGTGCAGTGCCGGCGGCAGATGGTGGAGAGGAGCATTTGGCGCCGCACGCGAACGACACGTCATCAGAGCACAGACATCAATCACGGCTCCGAGGTGACGCGTGTACGAGCACCGCCAGCCCAGACCCTTCGGGTGGCGCGCACGCCGAGGCGCTGCTCCGTAAATTCGGCCCGCGCTGGGCATCGTCGTAAACAGGCGCGCTGATGGGCAGCGGGCCGCCGCCGGCCTCTGGCTCGTGTGACGCTCTGCAGACTGGCCGTGGTCGTCCTCAAGTGGTCTGCCGCGACTGCTGAGGTAGCTGGCGGGCACGACTCTCGTCAGCCTCTGCTACTTTCGGAGGCTGGCAGTCTCAGGTCTGGCGCTTCTGTCAGATACCGCTCCGATGCCGCTCTCGGAGGTTGTTCTGATGCTCTCTCAGGCGCAGCTTCGACGACGTTCTCAGATACTTCTTGCTACTTCTGTACGCGCATTGGTGTGGAAATAGCTAGCAAAGGGAATAGCTTCCCTCTCTCAATTTTACCGTTTTGTTTCCCGTGCATATGGTACGAGAGCGAGCCGCTCGGCCCTACCGTCATACTTTTGAAACTGTAATGACTGTCTTTGTGTCCGGTAGCCTTTCTTGGTTTTTTTAGATATTGACTATCTCAATTGTTTTCTTCACTCAAACTTAGACGTACTCTTTTAATGTTCATTTCCGTAGTTGGTATCCAAATAACCTTTATGAAACGTGCTTGATGAATCTTCCTTTATGCAAAGAGGTTTACTGAAGCAAAGCTGCATATCAGGTTGAAGGCAAGAAGCAAAATGGTTTGCGGCGGCTTTTGCGCAGGTGTCTGATAGCGTTCCACGTTGCAATACAGCTTTTTAAATGGCCATTGTAGCTTGTTTTCACTGATAGGCAGATCGGCTCTTTTCATTTTGATATTTGCCAGCTTTCATATCAATTTTTTCCCCGACATTCCCTCAATTTTTGTTTAATAAAAAGTGTTTGCGGTGACATTGCAACACACCGGCCTCAGCAACTAAACGTATACTTCGCACAGCAGCCGGTGGTCCCCGTCCGAATATTGTGGCTTATGCTGGTTACATTGGCGATATGGCATTGAGTGGAAGGTGACGCGAGTTCACAACTTTATCTTTTGCGTCTGTTCGATTTTTACTCTTACCCCTTCGAACTTCAAAATTATTGAAGCATCATACTGAAACTGTGCTAACGTTTATCTCCCAGGACTGCTTCCATGACCTCTGTCTCACGAGACCACCTTCTTCACTCAGAGGCTAACAGCCACATGCTCCGTGAGACTGCTTCGGTACCTCAACTCTTATAGAAATTAAGTCTCTCGCATGCCGCCCTGCCAATGCATTGTCTGTCTCCGCTTTTACCTAACCTGCACATCTTCTAGTGATGTGATGTCTAATCCTGACGTCCCCACTGATAGTCCCACCAGCCCAGAGGGCTACAAGACCAACTGTCTACAAAGCTTTGACTTCTCCATGCTGATTTTCTTGGGGTATCATTTCTTACTCTCCGGGCCTATTTCGAGGTCATATGTGCTGTGGTTTCGTGATCTTCCCGAAAATTATCTGTTGCTCTTTGGCGATATTATGAGGTCGGATCGGATGCTGGGCGGTTTAATTCCCAGACGCTATCTGCTGCTGTTGGGTCCAATTTTTATGTCTCAGCTGCTACTGGCGGGTCCTATTCTAAGCTCTCGCATTCTGTTTTTGTTTTATTTTGATGTTCGTCTCTAGAGCTGTCTAGTTCAAAGCAGATCGAATCTGTCCGAGCCAGAGCTGTCCCGACCGGAACTGTGGAGACCAGAGCTGTAGATACTAGAACTGTGCGGACCAGAGCTGTGCGGACCAGAACTGTAGGGACCAAAGCTGTGGAGATCTGAGCCATCCGGACCAGAACTTTTCTGATTACAGCTGTCCCGATCAGAGTTGTCTGAATCCGGGCTGTCCGCGCAGACCTGTCCGGACCCGGGCTGTCTGAACCAGAGCCGTCCGGACCAGAGCCGCTGGAACAATACCTGTCTGGACCAGAGCTGTCCGGACCAGAGCTGTCTGGACGAAGGCTGTCCGGACCAGACCTATCCGGACCAGAGCCGTTGGAACAATACCTGTCTGGATCAGAGCTGTCCGAATCAGAGCCGTTGGAACAATACCTGTCTGGACCAGAGCTGTCCGGACCAGAGCTGTCTGGACCAAGGCTGTCCGGACACAGGCTGTCGGAACCAGAGCTGTGCGGCCAGTGTCGGCGGCATGGCGCCGGTCGATACCAGCTGGCGCTGCCGCCGCATCTCGAGCTGTCATTTGCCGGCGCTGGCGCGGGCGCGTCGCCTAAGCCCCTCCTGCCGCGCCACATATGTCAATAGAAGGCTTCAGACGTCGATACCGGCGTCCGGGCGCTGGTCGATGCGCGCTGATGATTCGTCGACGCCGACGGCGAGCTGGCGCAGCTCGGCCCGGGGCCGCGCAGTGTCGAGCTGCTGCAGCTCGGCGCAGCGCGGCGCCAGCTGCTGCAGCAATGGCCGCCGCCCGGCAGATGTGGGCCCCGGAGGATGGTCAGATGTGAACCTCTGAAGATGGTCAGATGTGGACCTCGGAAGATGGTCAGATGTGAACCTCTGAAGATGGTCAGATGTGGACCTCGGAAAATGGTCAGATGTGGACCTCGGAGGATGGTCAGATGTGGGCCTCGGAGGATGGTCAGATGTGGAACTCGGGGGATGGTCAGATGTGGACCTCGGCTAATGGTCAGATGTGGGCCTCGGAAGAGGTGAGATGTGGACCTCTGAAAATGGTCAGACCTTGGAGGTCAGATGTGGGCCTTGGAGGAAGTCAGATATGGACCTCGAAGGATGATCAGATATGGAAAGCGCGGAATGGGTGGGTGCGAGGACAGGTACACATTCACCCAGGCGGAGATCGGAGGTAACATAGACAGCATTTGGTCCGGCAAAGATGGGCATGTGCTAGCGAAGATGGTCGTTTAGATAATGGTTGTAGACTGGTTTATCAGCGATGGGCCTGTATATATGGGCGTGGGTCTGTATAGATGGATATGGCCTGCATTGATGGATCAAACTGGGCATGCATAAATGGGCAGATGTATAGATGGAGAGATGGATGGGTGTATAGCCTGTGTAGATCTTAGTCTGCATGGAGGTTTCGGGTTCCGGGCCTGCAGAAGTAGATCTGGGTCTGTATAGATCATTTGGGCTTGTGTAGACCTGAATCTGTATGCATGGTTATGGACCTGTAGATAAAGATCTGGACCTCCACAGTTGGCTCTGGGCCTGTAGAGATGGATCTGAACCTATGTGGATGGTTCGTTCTGCACCTGCCAAGTTTGATCTGGACCTGCGTCGATCGATGTGTGCCTTTAGAGTTGAATCTGAGCCTGAAGAGAATGGTGTTGTTTGGTCCGTGTGACCAGACTCTCTCTATCAGACGCCCCCCCTCCCCTCCCTCTCACCGAGATCGGACTGCCGACAGACCGGCCGTGTTATCTGCCCATCAAGTGTGACGATGAAAGCCGCGCTGGGTGCAGGCCTCCCTGGGCGATTGTGGCGCACTCAGCCACAAGCAGTGCCTCAAGGTGGAGCGGTGCGCTGTGTGTACCGGCCGCGCCAGATGTTCGCCCTCAGAATTCGGCAGCAGTAAATTACAGACCGACACCCCGCGGCCCCCGTATAAATCCAATCATATCCGGATAGGGTTAAACAAGAAAATGGCCGGTTTTACCGCTGACTAGCGCTCTGAAGTGACATAAGTATATGGTCGGTAAAGGTGTCCCGCCCAGTTTTAACAGTTGGTAATTTGGCGTTCCCTGGACGTGGGGTAGGCGGAGTGTGACGCTGGGTCGTGTTATTGATGGTAAGTTAGTGGGGGTCTTATTGTGCGCCATAAATTCGGGCTAAAGGATTGGGGGTACGAAAGATGCCGCGGCGTGTGCGGCCGATGATAAATACGGCCTTCTGTTCGCACCCCCTGGACGGCTGAAATTTCAGCCGGTAGGTGTAGGGCGCGCACAGCCACTCGAGAGCCGCGCGCTGGCCGCCGGGCTGCGGCAGCCGCGGCAGCGCGCCGTCCGTCTGTGTCTGCCGGAGCAGCTGGAGCTGCCGATGACCCACCAGCTGGGCGACGGTGCCGAGGACGACGTGACGCCCCGGGCCGCTGCCGGGCCCGACTTGGCGCTCCACGGCCGGTCGGCCGGCGGCTGCCGCGTCATCCCGACAAGTCGAGCCGGGCCGGCGCCGGCCGCGCGCCCGGCCGTCTTGTATCAAAGCTCATAAAGAGCCGGGCCGGCTCTGTAATTACAGTGGGCGTCCGTGGCAACGTCTGACAACAGGCCGGTCCATAGCGCGCCTGACCGGCGGCCCGGCCGAATTCCATTAGATCGTGGCCGGCCGGGCCAGGTGGAAGACCGGCACGTAATCATAGGTTGGAGAGTGACTTTGAGGATGCTTGCATTGTGGGCCGGACGCGAGGAATGCGGCGGCCACATTCCGCTGGCGGCGGCCGTGATGGTCCTGATTGAGTAATGGCCAGATCACGGATGGCGCGGCCAGCCACGCCAGTGATAACAATTATTATCCGACGGCCGGAACGGCCGAATAAATTACGGAAGCGGCTCGGACGGACGAGCCGGCCGAAGGAGTGCGGCGCGCGACGGACAGACGGACAGCGCGGCCGCCCGGTGAGCTATTACGCGTCGTGTCGGCGAGTCGCGGCGGCGACGCTGAGCCGGGAAAAACTGTCGCCGCGCGGCCGGGCCGGAGCCGAGCGCGTCGGGATCGGTCGGCGATAGTGTCCACCCAAGTGGCCGGCCAAATTAAATAAGCGCAGTTCGGCCGGCTTTTTGCCGCGCCGGCCGCCAGTCGGCCGGCGTGATTAAACGTTTTTGCGCCGCCGGCCGGGCGCAGTCGTCGCGCGCAATTGTAATGATCGCGGGGCCCATTTCTCGGCGGCGGCCGCGCGTCGTTACGCGCCGCTCGTTATCGCCGCGCGGCCGGCCTCAAGATGGCGGCGCGTCGGCCGCGTCCTCCATGGCCGGCCATACGTCACCGAGTGCAGCGTGCAGCGTCGGCCGACCGGACACGACCCGGCGGCGTGCCGTCCAGCGCCGGCCGGAGCTGCCGCCGGGCCGCCAGACTGGCTGGCACGACCCGACCCGGCCTCGTCCCCAGCCGTGCGCCACCACACGCCTGCTCGTGGGTGGAGACTAGTGCGTGTACCGCACCGGTGTTGTGTCGCATGTCTCGTAAGTAGATGCTAAGTAATGATGAAGCTGTATATGCGTTCACATAGCAGCAGTATTTGCGTGGCCGCTCGTAAAACAACCGGGCCGCGAAATGGAATCCACGCTCGAAGTCCAAAACGACAACGGACGTCTGGGAGTGACGGTTTGCCGACATGCAATCCGGCGGCTTTTCGTATTCCTGGACCAACGATGACCGCACCATTTGTTTCAATTTGGTACTGACAAATGGCGAGCCCCATTTTGCCAAAAACTGCACATTCTTGCACATTTTGTATGCTTATTTCGCTTCCTTGTTTCATTTGTTCCCCAACCGACCGCAGAAGCCCTTTCTTTTCCCATCCGTTTCTTGCTGTCTCGCTCATCGTGGTGGATGATATCAAATTAATAATGCAGCGTTGGTTTTTTATCGTAATTTTGCGGGTAAGTGACGGCGTCTCCCGACCGCTCTGCAGGCAGGCGCGGCGGGACGCGCCAACATCGCGCGCGCATTTGGTCGGCCCCGCGAGACGGTCGACTGTGAAATTGCCCGGCCAGACCTACTCGAGGGCGACGCCTCGGAAAAAATCTCATTTCTCGGGATCTGTGCCTGGGGAGATGTTAATTTTATGCAAAATATGCGTCCAGAAAGATTGCCACGTTTACAGCGAATAGCTGAGCGT
Source organism: Imbricaverruca yamaguchii (assembly GCA_034440575.1). NCBI lineage: Eukaryota > Metazoa > Arthropoda > Thecostraca > Neoverrucidae > Imbricaverruca > Imbricaverruca yamaguchii. Next base: position 4,464,908 of record JAOTOL010001662.1, read on the forward strand.
GAACTGTAGACGAAAAAATTCGCCGGGAAATGATGAGGTGTGATTATTTGATGTGCAGCGTTCTGCTGTTGACGTGGCGGAGTCCTCAAGAGATTAGGCATCTGCATATTTATGTTTTCAAAGGCATGGACGTGTACGGATATAGTCATCGATGTCATTTAGCTTATCTCTGGAACGTAGATTCATCCAATGCATTAATGATATATATATATATATATATATATATATATGTATGTATATGTACTGAGACATATAATTTAGTACCAATTACCTGCTCTAATTATCTAGCATGATTAAATATCGTTGGAAATGCATTAAATAGCGTATGCTGTCACCTACTGTTGCGCCATTCCATGACGTGACCATGCCGCCATCGTTCACCTGGCGCAAAATGTCGGCCACTTCGTGCCATTTTCCAAAGGTTTCGTGCCAGTGGTCAACTAGGCTTTCACACGCCGGTCTCTCTTCCTCAGGTTCATCAACGCCAGGCGCAGAATCGTCCAGCCCATGATTGACCAATCAAATCGCGCAGGTAAGTCACGTGGCCTCGCAATACTCCCGACGTCTAATTGCTCATGCATAATGAGCGGGATGCATGCACGTGGAAACTATGGAAATTTATGCTAATAGTGAGATACTGCAGCCAGTATATCGGGGTGTGTGCGACCCGTGCATGTGAAGGGCCTCTCTATCTTCTCCTCGGTTAATTAAATTGGTAACATTTCGACGCCGGCCACATTAGTCGAATCGTAACGGCGAACTGGACGGTGGACCTTTGTTTGGTTTTGCGATAGCTATCGGCAAATGGTGATGGTCTGCTCTCGTGTTTATTTTATTGCTGTCCACTCGGTGGGCGTACGTCACGCGCGTTGCTTTGTTTGCGGCCGTCTTTGTGGACGAACGGGTGACGTCACTCGTGCAATGGCGGCCGACAGCCGGGGAGCGGGCTTTGGCCGGCAGCGCACCGGCCTGTCGGCTGCTTGTCGGGATGCAATGACGGGCGCAGACGAACTGTGCGCTGGAACCGAGCGCGCGGCCACCCCAGACAAAATCAATTGCGATTTGTCGCCGCCGGCGGGTGTCAGTCAAACGTCGGGTCGTCTCGTACGTCGTCAGCCGAGAGGCGGCTGCGCGCTCGGCGGCCGACGCACCGATAAAAGTTGCCGCTACGATTGGCTTAGCTAAACGCCAGCGACCGGCGGCCGGCCGGCACACGGCCACCGAATGAAGCCAATTACAATAATGGCTGAATTCGGATTTCGCGACCGACCGGCGTGCTGCCGCTCCAGGCGGGATATTTGGCGCGCTGGGACGGCAAATTTGGCGCGCCCGCGACGGCGCGGCGTCCTCGCGCCGTGCGGCCATATGAATATTGGATATCCTAGCGCGGCATTACCATAGGTGGCCGGCAAAGCTGAGGCCATTGCGGTTCAGACGGGTGTCCACAGACTGTGGACACCCGTCTCCCACCCGCCTCTGCGACAGAGGCGACACGCCACCTTCCGGCCGCACCAGGTGGCCTCGCCGATCGGCCGTCACGCGTTTCGCGCGCTCGCTCGCACTCCTGCTCGATTCGCGAGCGTTATTCGCCCCGTGACAGTCGGCTTTCGACCGTGTCTGGGGACGCGGCGGTCGTGTCTGGTGATCAGTGCGAGCACAAACAACACGGCTCGACGTAGCAGCACGTGGTGCAGCTCGCAGCACCTGAGTGCGGCTTGCGCTGGACGTTTTTATCACACCACAGGCCGACACACAGAACACTGCAAACTCCCACATCCAAGCCACTCTTTCGTTTTTAGATAATAAGAAACAAAAATGGCATGAAGAAAGGGCAATGCAAGGCAGAATAGGAATACATTAAAGTGTAAAAGAGGAATATATGAATAGGAAAATAAGAGAATGAAAGCATGAATAATAAGGCGACTGCTTCATTCCAACTTACAAATCGTACTCGGTGCACGCTCTGCATGCACCGTAAGATTCCCGCTGTTAGGACAAGAGTTGGTTTCAAGAGTCGTGTCCATGAATAGGCTGACATAACTTCCCTCTTACCCGTACCACTTGAATGCGGCGGGTCTGCATGTGGCGGGGGAGGGGGCTGAGAACAAACCTGACGTAAAGAATCCGTGTCACACCTCTGCCGGCCATTTGCGATATTTTTCTGGATCAAGTCTACTGTAAACTGGTTGAAAGGGTGCCTTCATCTTGGGACTATCGTAATCTGCCGTTAGATGGCAAACACGTCCTGTAAACATAATTCGTAGATTTGAAGACAACTTTTACCGCACACGAAACCAACTCTGCTGTCACTGAACGGGACTAAGCGTAGATATCACCCGTGCATAGGCGGAGCAACACTGAAGCCAGGCACTAACTACGAATCAGGTCTGGTGTTGGGAGAGCCACGTCGACACCGACTCGTCGTGCAGCCATTTTGTGCTCCCGACACAGCTGTTGGCGAGGCGAGCGACACTGCCCAGGTGCCGCTCTGAGACGGAGACACTTTTGACACACCATCACGCCACCTCCCAGCGGCCAGTGTCGACACCGCGACACACGGAACACGCGCATCGCGTCCTCCTCCGCCGTTTTTCGCGCTGTGATGTAACGGTCGCTTACTCAAAGGAGGCTCCTGATCAACAGGAATCTGCGTGGGTTTTCTACCAGTAATGTGCGTTCCGAGGTGCCCAGAAATTATCAGGTGATGCTTCTGCTTCGTGTTTGTCATTCTGGGGTGATGCTTTGTCATGCATCGCAATACTCTTGGCGTTAAGTTGCTCGATTGTAGACGGTGTTCAACCAAACGTTAATATTTTGGCCCTACTACTTATCTAGCACTAAACATTCGTCCACTGTATTTTTTAAAGAAAAAAACTGAGGAAGCAATCCTCTGCCCTCTGAACTTCCTGGAATTTGCTGCCATTTTAGAATGTCCTATGTTCGTTGAAGCCTGCGGTAGGTCAGAGTCGGCGGTCGGGATTCCCAGCCCGCTCTGGGTCAACCAGTTGTGATCTGTGGGCCCGCCGCCGGCTGGTAGCTAGTCTCGCGGTGTCGGTGTGTGGTGACCGGCAGTGGGGTTCCTCGGCTGGCAGTGTGTCTCGCGGTGTCGGTGTGTGGTGACCGGCAGTAGGGTTCCCCGGCTGGCAGTGTGTCTCGCGGTATCGGTGTGTGACTACGGCTGTGCTCGACAGTGGGGTGCCCTGGCTGGCAGTGTGTGACCATGGCTGTACTCTACAGTGGGGTTCCCTGGCTGGCAGTGTGTCTCGCGGTGTCAGTGTGTGACCATGGCTGTGCCCGACAGTGGGGTTCCCCGGCTGGCAGTGTGTGACCATGACTGTGCTCGACAGTGGGGTTCCCTGGCTGGCAGTGTGTCTCGCGGTGTCAGTGTGTGACCATGGCTGTTCCCGACAGTGGGGTTCCCCGGCTGGCAGTGTGTGACCATGGCTGTGCTCGACAGTGGGGTTCCCCGGCTGGCAGTGTGTGACCATGGCTGTGCTCGACAGTGGGGTTCCCTGGCTGGCAGTGTGTGACCATGGCTGTGCCCAACAGTGGGGTTCCCCGGCTGGCAGTGTGTGACCATGGCTGTGCCCAACAGTGGGGTTCCCTGGCTGGCAGTGTGTGACCATGGCTGTGCCCAACAGTGGGGTTCCCCGGCTGGCAGTGTGTGACCATGGCTGTGCCCGACAGTGGGGTTCCCCGGCTGGCAGTGTGTGACCATGGCTGTGCCCGACAGTGGGGTTCCCTGGCTGGCAGTGTGTCTCGCGGTGTCGGTGTGTGACCATGGCTGTGCTCGACAGTGGGGTTCCCCGGTTGGCAGTTTACACTCAGTGTCCCTGGCGTGTTGACATGTTCAGTGTCCTGGCTGCTGTGACCATGGCTGGCTCGACAGTGGGTTCCGGCTGGCGTTGTATGACAGTGGGGTTCCCCGGCTGGCAGTGTGTGACCATGGCTGTGCTCGACAGTGGGGTTCCCCGGCTGGCAGTGTGTGACCATGGCTGTGCCCGACAGTGGGGTTCCCCGGCTGGCAGTGTGTGACCATGGCTGTACTCGACAGTGGGGTTCCCCGGCTGGCAGTGTGTGACTATGGCTGTGCCCGACAGTGGGGTTCCCCGGCTGGCAGTGTGTGACCATGGCTGTGCCCGACAGTGGGGTTCCCCGGCTGGCAGTGTGTCTCGCGGTGTCGGTGTGTGACCATGGCTGTGCTCGACAGTGGGGTTCCCCGGCCCGGCGGCGGCCTACTCGTCCTCGGAGGCGGCCAGCATGGGCTATGTGATGGACACGCACCAGCAGATGCTGCACCGCACCGGCGACCCGTACCAGGACTACGCGGCCGCCGCCGCCTACCAGCAGCAGTACTACGGCCACCACCTGTAGCCGCAGGTCAGTCTCACGTCAGCTCAGCTCGGCCCCCGATGTCATTTGTGACGTCAAGAGTAGTCGTAGGTCAGTGCGGCTAGCGCTGGCAAGTGCTCCCGTATGTCAAATCAGATCAGGGCAGTGTAGTTGTAGGTCGGGTCAGATCAGGGCGACTGACGCTGACAAGTGTAGTCGTAGGTCAGGTCAGGTTAGTCGGCTCTCAGTCACCTGTGACGTCTATAGTCGCAGGTCAGTCTAGCCAGGTCTGATCCCTTCTAACGTCATCATATCTTGTACAATTTGTAGGTACGGGTAAAGCCTAGCCATGTCAGCCGGGTTGGGTCTCGTCAGTCAGACCAGTTAGGTTGAGGCAGGCTGACCAGGTGCAGTCAGCCACAGGTAGAGCGCCGCCGCCAATTCACGAGAGCTGGCTGGGCGCCGCCATTTTTACGGTGGACGACTGACGCACGCAAATGTGGGGGGACATGCTTCATGACAACGGCGGGCGCTGGCGCTCGACACCTGTGGCATGCGCCAGTGTAGGTCAGACATCTGTGACGTGCTCCAGTGTAGGCCAGACATCTGGGGCGTGCGCCAGTGTAGGTCAGACATCTGTGACGTGCTCCAGTGTAGGCCAGACATCTGGGGCGTGCGCCAGTACAGGCCAGACATTTGTGGTGTGCGCCAATGCAGGTCAGACATTTGTGGTGTGCGCCAGTACAGACCAGACATTTGTAGCGTGCGCCAGTGTAGGTCAGACATCTGTGGCGTGCGCTAGTGCAGGTCACCGTTCGAGCTTTGTCACCACGCCGTTTGAGTTAGTATGATAGTGGCACGCATTTGCACAATAGTACGACCGGGTCGTTAAGTTTTACGACGATCGAAGAGTGTCGTGCGCCACGCCGTGCCTATGTATAGCCTTACCGCAGTGTGGCCTGCTGGCGTGGATGATTGCGAGAACGAGACTGAAATCTCACGTGGAGTTTCACTGCTGGTGTGCTTGCCTTGTTTTGGGATATATTTATTTGGAATTAATGAAAGGCGTATATAAATAATGACGAAATAAATGTCGTGGTTCAAGTGATAATCCGGGACACGAAGTATCGCATGCATTTATTTATGTATGTTCATATGCAATCGGAGGCAGTTTAACAACAGCTATACATATGTACAGTATTGTAGGTTTGAGGAATTCAAAGGGAACCCATGATGGTTCTGAGACCTTATGCCGCGCTGTGTACATGCAGTCGGGCAACAGGGATTTAAATTGCTAAATAAAGATGGCGATTAAACAAAGATTAAACAAACAAAAACTTCAATTGACGATTCAGTCATCCATCGAAGTTCAGCAAAGGTCCGGGGAATCGGCAATGACGCGTGTCAATGCATCAAGCAACGGCTCAATCCCAGATTGGCTCCAATACGGACCTGGGTGTGTTGCTGGTGTCCTGGCGGTGCGGTGCGGTGCGGTGTCGGCCAACTGCCCAGAGCGACACCTCGCGCTGCGCCGGAGCCTCATAGGACCGTCGTGCAGGGGTACGGACCGGCTGGCCTGCCGCATAACCGGCACCGCTACCGGCGTACTGCACCATTATACAACTGGGCATTTGCATTTCGTAATTACGGATCCGACCACTATCAACTGGCGCCGGTGCCTTGCAGTTTTAAGGCCGCGAGATTAGCGCACGGCGTCCAACCAAAACAACCGGCGCGTCGCTTTTTGCATTTGTAATCAGGTTATCCGGAGCCTAACGTCCAGTTGCAGCGTGCAAACGGCACCAAACGGTACCGTTGTTGCACAATAAGTGGTCGCCCCAGGCCACCAGCGGCAGACGGCGCTGCTATCCCTGCGGGCTTCGCGCGGCGGGGCCCCGCTTTTACAGGCCATCAACCATCAGGTGCCTATCATATACCGCTTTCCCGGCAAAGATCAGCAAATAAAATGCAAATGCGCCGCCCCGGCTGGAAGTGACACTGGCTCTTTGCAGGTGGCCGAAGGGATCTCTTCAGCGGTGGCGCTCGACACCTGTGCTTGGCGGCAGCGTCGATAGATGGCGCTGAGTGCTGGCCGGCGTCGCCTCCGGACGTGCGCGGAGTGCCGCCGCCGCCGCCGCGACAGACTGCTTAACTGTGTGTTCAACGGCTAGGGCGCTTGGTCAGCCTAATATGGTGTGCATTGTGTGTGTGTGTGTCGGTTGGAGTCTGGGCGAGCGCCACGAGTCGCAGCAATAGGCGCCCGCCGATGGCGGGCCGTCACCGACGCCGACGGACGTCGCGGCGCGGCACGGCGCGGCGCGTTCCTGCGACCATCGTTGTATGTTCAATGTGATGACGAGACATGTAAATACTTTGTTACCGCGTATGGAGCTGAGTGTTGTGGTGTTGCGCAGCGCCGAGCGTATTTTGGGACGTACCTTAGTAGTGCATACCCTGATGTGTTGCGCGCGGATGCCGCGCCGGGCGGCCGGCGCTGCGCGTCGTTTGTTTTCGCCGGTCGTTCGGTTGTAGAGCGCACGTCTCGTCGGCGGGCGCCGCCGGCGGCGGCGGGCCCAGCTTGCGCGGCCCAGCGGCCCAACCGTCTGGCCGCCGGAGCCGGGCCCGGCCGGCCGACGGCTCGCCGGCGCGCGCTGTATAATGGAAACAACAGGGTATATCATTGTGCGCTCGGGCATTTCTGTTCACCGGCACCCACACCCACCCACAGACACACAGACACACACACATGTACACAGCGGCGCGCGCGCGCGCGGGGGCCGGCATGGCCCTGTCGGCTGGCGCAGTGTGCGCCGCCGTCGCAGCAGGCGCGCCCCCTAGTGTGTAGTGTCCTCATATCGCTGCCCAGCCCGACGGCAGCCGACCGTCACATTCGGCGTGTGTGTGTGTGTCGTAGCATATGATCAAAATCTTCCCCCCCCCCGCTCGCCCCTCAGCCCTTCGACGCATGCTGTGCACGAGGCAGTGCGTCGTCAACAGTGGCTGGACACACCGTCGGGTACCCGGCGCCGACAAAATGCGCGGCGCCAAATCGTATCGCTATGTGACTCTTGGGCGGTTTTAATCCCGGCGACAGACACGCGTGCTTCTGGCCTTTTATCTCGACACATGGGCTTTGCTCTTGTCTGTTATTTCGACTGACTTGTGGCGACTTCTGGCTCGTGCCGGTCGTCCACTTCATTGTTAACACTGAAATAATCGGACGCTGCAAGGTGACAAATATCATAATTCGCGCATAATATTTCATTGTTTGTTAACATGGTACCCGGCACCAACTGACCTCGCATGATGTGCATAACGATAAGTTTCGGTTTCCATAGTTCCTGTGTTTTGCCGTCTCCCAAATGTGATTTATTTGCTTACCTAACGTGTGGGTTGTGTTTTTGGGCTGCGACCAGACGCCGTCGTCATGTGGCGGTTTTTTCTTTGTCGCCCGGGCGAGCAACACCGAACGGCGGGGCGAATTATCGTTTGGACGCGAGACCTGAACTTGCAACTTCATGTACAGCTTGATCGACAGTGGTATTTCATGTACAAAACTAGCGTCTGTGCCGACTTGTTGTCTGGATTAGAATGCATTGTATATGGTTTTTGAATGAGAACATTACAGCTACTGAATTGTGTAAATGTATATTGGTGGTTTTCCTGGACGGACGAATTGGTTGAGCGAGCTGCAACGTATGGATGGAGGGACACATCATTGTGATGTGAGATGAATGTAATTCTGAGATGGAAAGATATAAATGATCAGCACGTCGGAGGACACGTGCGGTCATGCGACTGGTAGCGCTCCGTTCACACCTGGCGGTGGAGACGCGAACCACAAGCGCGCGTAGCGATGAATAGCGGCCAGAGCTGGGCGCTGCTAAATCTTGGCAAACGAAGAATGTAGAGGGAAGTAATGCATGTATAACTTTTGTCACACCCACACTTCCTCCTGCGTTTGGCAGCTTTTGCAGCAACAAATGCCAGCTTACTTCTAGTGTCAAGACCTTTAGTGTTCTTCGATTTGTTCAAATTTAAATACGTTACGGATTTCCCCCGGAGCCTTAGCGGTAAAACTCAGAAGCGTGGGCGGCGCGGTGTGGTGGATTGTGAAACGGGGTGTGTTGGCGAAACAAATGAATACGAACTCAAGGGCACCTCTTTCAGAAACGTCTTCACCATTTATCGCTTCTTTCAATGAGTTTCGTTTTGGTGTATTCTCGTATATTGCACAAGCTGATATACTGGTGGTAGCAACTCTGCGAAAAGATAGCACCCCGCTCTCAAGCCGCATGAGCATAAACCAACATAAGCGGCACAAACAAAGCCGAATAAATCAGCACAAACAGCGCAAACCAAGTCGCATAAACCAGTACAACCAGCACAAACCAAGCTGCGCAATCCAACACAAGCGGCACTCTTTCAAGAGCTTATTTGATAGTGAACTGGCACGCCTGCAATGGTTCGTCAAATTTGCTTAACCCGCGCCGCCTCCGGTCAGATCCTCACTCGGATCTGACCGGGGTGTGGGGGGGGCGGATAGTAACCCCCTTTAAAATCCAAACTAAGCGTCGCACGAAATCGAAAGAGGTGTCGTCGGAAAGCGCTCGACGAGTAGGGATCCACCCCTCAAAACAATTTTTCCTAAAAGTGACGTCACTAGGGGCTAGATTTTCACGACTTACATTATGTTTTTTGGCTCTGGGGGATATTTGGTATGATATGGATATGTTCATTTTGGGGGATATTTGAAGAAAAAAAATATCTGGAATCACAAAAGGACAGTGAAATCGACCAGGGCCATAACAAATTATAGCCTCAAAAATTGTCTTTATTTTCAAAATATTGAGTTTTGGAGTTTTCTTTAATTTTTTCCAATAGGTAGAGCAGACCGAGAAACGTTGTTGTAAGACAACCTTCCCTCATACAAATGTTTACTTTAGTCAGAATCCTCGATTTGAACTGCAATAGGCAAATACGCACAATTTATATGTAGTCAAAAACGGAAAATATGAAAATTTCCTCTGGTCTGTTTTGTTGCAACCCTAAAGATAAGCAAACGCTGAAAGTTTCATTAAAGTATCTGTATCTGTTAAAGCGTGACGACCGGTTGAACATTTTTGGAGGTGACCTCACTTGAACTTGACTAACTCATTGACCCTAGATGACCTGACTTCAAATTTTTGAAACGGCATGCAAAATTGATGTGCGAAAAGGTATGCCAAATTTTGTTGCGCTGCCTCATGCCGTTCGTTCAATATCCGCGAAAAACCTGAGGGGGGCGGTTGAAGACCCACCCCCCCCTCCACCCCGAGACGGGACGGGTTAAAGATGGGGTGATATCACAACTGGAAACTCCGAATGTGATTGCATTGTCAATATGCTAAAGTGGTTTATAATTGCGTGGGCATGGTATATGACATATATACATTGACAGCGGTGTATAATTGCATTACTTTGTAATTATTAAGCGCTGCTAGCTTCTAAGGAACTCCTCCGATTAACATGGGTCCTATCAAGTGAGCAGTGGCGGATCAAGGCATCCGGGAACGTTTCGAGGCCAAACTTACCTTACCCAGTGTGGGATCTGATTAATCAATTTTGCTGATCAGAAGCAAAGGCAACCAACTTAACTCGGATTTGGTAGGATATTGACGCTCGGATATCAACGTCTTGGGAACACACAACGTAATGCAAAAGACATTGTCTTATAGCTCTCTGGATGCAGAAACGACACGAGGAATTTCTACCTGAGGCTGGAGACAAGTCTGTGTCTCTTCTTCTGGGAGGGACGCTTTAGGCTAAGCACTCAAAGATATGGGAATATGCTCGAGCGTGAGGGAAAGACGCCTTTTTTACTCAGAGGGACGCCTTCAGCTAACAAATGCAAGAGGAGGCAGGATACAGGGGTGCATACGAACGGCCTCGACGTATGCTGCATTTATATGCCCCTTGGATCTACCCCGTTGGATTCTTTCCTGTCTGGATCTACCAGTGATCGCACCAAAGAAAAGCAACACCAATACCAATTTGACATCATAATGATCGACATCCATCGACTGCAGCCTGGAGGCTTGGAGAAATGGATAAAGGGCGCGAAAGGTGTGGAGGGGGTGGGGGCAAACAGGGGCAACACCTTCTTCTCCTCTTGGAGGAAGTTCCCGTGGCAGTGCAGTAAACATTCAGACCAAACATGTGCCGCCCCGGCCACTGATAAAGTCCCATGTGCAGTGGCGTCGCCACGAAATTCTTCCAGGGGGAGGTCGAAAGGGGGCCTCCTGCTTCCCGAAAGGGGCCTCCATTGTGTTTGGGCCTCCTACTGGTTTTTAGGCTCTTAGTATAGTGCGGGAATGGAAAACATGATTTCATATTCATATCTTGTTTGTTCTTGGCATGGCGCATCATTTACTTAAAACGCAATACCAAAAATCATTTTTCGCTGAAAACTGGGCCACACCAGGGTATAAAAAAGTAATGTATGGATAAATACCTAAGTGTCAAAACAAACCAGCGTTGCAATGCTTTCTCGGCCAGAAGACTCTTCCTGCTGGCCTCTAGATTGCAGCGAGTTGGCGGGGCTGGTGCCAAGCATATCTTAAAGGCATCTCTCATTGATCAACCCACTTTTATGTCCACAAACTGTAGCTGAATATAGCTAGATTCATCATTACTGTTATTTATTACCACCAGCTTCTTGTCCTAACAAATCTTAGGTGATCATTTTTTAGTCCTAGGACAATAATTTCGCGAAGGTGACAAGGAGGTGGATCATATTGGTCTTTTGATCGCCATCTTGGGAATTTATTATTTTTATAACATTTGGTGCTGGCTGCAAGGCGCCTGTCACACAAGCTAAATTGGCAATGACATTGAACAACAATGCATAATTGGCAACGCAACAATGCAACGATGGCAATTCATACGTAATGCAAAACCTCCAATTTCCACGCCGTCACGACCATGGTTTTCGCTGCGCTGTACCGTTTTGTAAATGATGTTGAGAAGGTATGGAAGCTGGGAAGCTCTAATCATGCAAGCTGCAAGAACAGAAAAGAAATTTGTAGACAGAAAATGTATTCAAATACATCATTTCACCCATGGTATATGGGGTATGGGTGTTGTTTTATATGCTCGTGGAGGTTAATTTGTCCCCTGAATGTTGGCTTTGCCCCATGAACATATGTTTCTGAAAATGATTGAAGGGACCAGCAGAATACCTATATTTGCGTCAATGGGGAGGGGAAACAGATTTGCATGGGGTCCACATACACCCATTAAAAATATCATGGGATTTCGACTGCTCTTTTATCAAAGAGGACCTTTCGAGATGAAATAATTAGTGATTAACTGAATTATCCTGTGGAGGGTGGAGGATGGTAGGTTTTCTTTTGGCACCCTTTGATGATTGTCACCTCACACTGCTAGAACTACATCTATTTCACACAAAGAGGATCGGTATTCGAAAATATCAAGCTGGACCCCTCCAAAAGAAGGAGGGATTCCCAAAAAATGTCCGGATGAGGAAAATGGCTCTGGAGCACCAAACATACTACCGGATGCCTTCGCAAACTGCGTACGGCACCGAAAAAGATACCGGATCTCGAAAAAAATCGAAGTGGGATCGAGTTTTTGGCTTCGGTACAATGCTTTTTGGTCCCAGCTTGACGTATCGCTCCCAGACGCGAGAATTCTGGTGACCCAACGCCAGTTATCTGGGCTCATCGCGATTTTTGTGGATCTGTTCAGACTTTTTTAAATGTCCGAATCCCGGCCTGATTTTTCGAGCCCCTGGCGCCACGTTTTGTTAAAAATCTGACCTCGATTTTTCGAGATCCGTTGTTTTTCGGTGTCGTACGCAATGTGAATGTAATATGTTGGGTGTTTCAGAGACATTTTCCTAACCCAGACATTTATATTGTAGAATCCATCCTTATTTTGAGGGGCTCCAGCTCGATTTTTCGTTGAACACCGATTCGGTTTTTGTGGTCACATTGTGTTTACGTGTGGCCCTAGACGCCAATTTTTTTGCCTCGACAAGACTACCGATGGAAGTTGTGGGTCCCGAGCGCGATATTTTGTGGACCGGCTCGAGTTTGTGGGACGCGTTGTACTTAGCCCAACGCGATTTTCGGGTTCCTACTGCAAGTTTTCGGGGCCTCGAAGCGAGTTTTCCGAGATCCGCCTTATTTATTTGAAGACCCCTGCGCCGATTCTGGTAGACCGACGCGAATTTTGGTGACCCCAGCGCCACTTCTGGACCCCCGGCACGATTATTAAGAGCTTATCCCTCTCAGGATGTAGGGGGCACTTGCTCCTTTGATATGCCACTGCGGCCACTAAAGGAGTTTTTTTTTGTCCTAGACTGACATTCCAGTTAAGAATTGATTTTTTGAGCAGCGGTAACATTTGGGGCCCAGCGCGATCTTCTGGGCCTCCAGTGTGGTTTTCCAGGGCTGCGACGTGACTTCTTTTAGACCTATGCCATATTTTAGGCCCAAAGTCCTTTGCTTGGATCCCAAGCGCGAGCTTTAGCAGCCTCATCACTTTTTGGGGTCCAAAATGTTTTGGGAGTTTTTGGCGTCATTGTTGAGGCCCCCAGAGTGATTATTCATGTCTGGATTGTTTTTCGTTGCTCCGGCTTCATTTTTTTTGGTCCCAATGACTGTTGTGGAACGATACGACCCGTCGTGCCCCTAGCGTGATTTTTATGGTCCGGGCGTGAATTTTTGGTACCCCATGCTCGGCGTGATTTTTAGGGGCCCACCCGGATCTTTTGTGACCCATATCATGATTTTCAAGTACCCCGGCGCGACTTCTATTTCTATGGGGCTTATTTCTGCAAATTATAGGCCTCATTTCCCGTCTTAATGATTTCATCTCATTTTCTGGAGCCTCTGTACCAGTTTTCAATGATTCCTTGTGTGTCCTAACCTCCCCCATATTCCATAGTCCTCTCTCGTCTTCGAGGGCCTCCTCTTACATCCTGGGGCCCGTTTAGCTTGGCATGGAGTTTCCTCTCGTGTTCCATGAGTATTATCTGCCAAATTGGGGGCTCCTGCCACGCCTCGTGGGCCTCCTCCTTTATCCTGGAAAAGCCATACCCGTCTTGAGGGATCTTCAATTTTGGAAACCTCACATCCATCAATGCCTGCTACCACTCCCATCTTTAGGACATCCTCTTACTTCCTTGAACCTCTTTCCGGTCTTCGGGGCCTCATTCGGTCCTGTAGACCTACTTCTTATTGAGGGACTCCCCTCGAGTCCGGCAGGTGCCTAATTTTTCTTAGTCATTTTTGTTTAAAGTAAAGTCCTCTCACGTCTTGGGGGCCCCCTGCTCTGGGTGTTCATTCTAACTTTGCCCATCTTAATCCCATCAAAACTACAGGCAATCTTTTCTATATCAGAGGCCTTGTTATTTCTCGGGGACCTTCTTGACAGTCTTCGAGCCTTCTTTTCCGCCTGTGAGCCATCTCTCCGATTCAATGGCCTTTCTCTCCTATTTTAGGGTCCTCCTCGTTCATCATGGGTCTCATTTTCAATCTTGTGTCGTTCTCTTCCGAATTAGGTGCCTACTGCCATGTCTCTGGGTCATCCTTTTCTATTTTAGTGGAACCTTACCCGTTTTGGTGCCTGCCTTTGCGTCTCCAAAACCTCACCTCATATCCACTGGCTTTCTTTTCCGTCTTATGGCCTCCTCATTTTCTGGGGTCTCCCTTCCCTTCTATTGGGGCGTCCTTTGCAATTATAGGGCCTCCGGGCCAATTTTTGGAACTCTCTTGATTTCTGGGGCCTCCTACCCTTTCCTAGGTGATTCCTTTTTCAAATTAGGGGCCTCCTTTCACGTTTTGGAGGCCACTTTAGCTGTGATTGGAGCCTCATTATCCTCTTAGCAGGGTGATTTTTCGTCCTAGTCTTAAATCTTCTCTTCTAGGCTCCTCTTCCAAAATGTGGACCTCATCTGGCTGGTCTCAGTGGCTTTTTCTCGTTCCTGCGGAGACCTTCTTGCCCATCTTGCAGCTCCCTCTTGTGTCCGGCGAACTCTCTCCTATCATGTTTTATTTTATATTGTAGAGACCTCCTCTTCCATCTTGGGGGCCTCGTTTTCCGAATTAACAATACGTTGCCACCCATCGGAAGTCTTCTCGTCTAACCTGAGAGGCTTCTTGCCCATCTCAGTGGCATTCTTTTCGTCGTGGTGCCTCCTTTTCGTCCAAGGGAGGCGGCCTCCTTTTCGTCCTAGGGGACTCTTCCCATCTCTGTTTTAGGCAGGGGCGGTCGGCCCATGTAAGGCACTAAGGGCGTGCGTCACCTGAGTAGACCTGGGAAGTATTGTTGTAGGTTATTTTCATGAAATGATCCTTTCATCCACTGGAAAATTGCAAACTTGAAAAACTTGAAACAAATATGCATTGGTGACTCATAATTATAGTGAAAATTGAAGTTCATTTACATTTCCATCATTTGCATCTTAGTTTCCAAACAGCTCTATCACCGGTCTGCAGAGGCCAGCCTCTCGCACATTTCGCAATTTGGTGAGTTTTCGTTTCATAACGAGTGCAGGTTAGGCCGGGGCCCTCCAGTATCGTTTGGCAATCGGTGACGTCACATGGGCTGGACAATTGCTCAGTCCCGTAGGCGCTCCAGCGAAACTTCCTTGTTTTCAACACGACATTTCAGGGCCTCGCCTAACATAGTCACTGGTGGACCACTTGGTCCACCAGTGCTCCAAAGTGGTCCACCAGTGACGGGAAATTGGTCCACCAGTGGCAAATGCCAGAAATTGAGTTATTTTCAGTTGGTGTTTGGTTCAACCAAACATACAAATGTTATTCACAAGTGTGACCGATATATCTTACACTTTGCATCTCTACAGGGAAAAATTGTACTTTGTAGCAATTTTCCTTCTTAGGGAATGTGGTAGCTTACCTTTTAGAGACGTCAGTCACAGCCTCTGGCGCCTGAACAGAGCCAGCCTGGTCCGTCACAGCCCCTGCCACCTGACTAGAGCCAGCCTGGTCCGTCACAGTCCCTGCCACCTGACCAGAGCCAGCTTGGTCCGTCACAGTCCCTGCCACCTGAGCAGAGCCAGCCTGGTCCGTCATCCGGGCCGCCTCCTGATCCAGATCTTGCCACCGATAAGGGTATGTGGTACAAAGGGGCCAAACTCCAGCTGAACTGGCTGACAGAGAACTTCCCATGCTTGAAAGTGACTAAGGTGACGTCAGGAACACGTCAGAGATCTGTAGTGACGTGCCAGACATGTAAAGACCAGATTCATGTGGCGCAGAAGGCCTCGGTGAATGGGCGCGTGTACATCACCGATGGAATCATCGTCCATGGTAAGGATCGGCTGAAGTTAGTAGTGGATCACTTGAAGGGACCCGTCCATGAAGCAGCCTCTCAAGGCAAGCGTCTCACTGAGCAATGGCAAGCTCAAGAGGCAGACCATCCGTGGTTGAGCATTCTGAGCAAGCACCGAGCGGACTTCGTAGAGCTGCTGGTACACCTCGCCACAGACGTCTACAATGATTCGCTGTTGGAAACCCCTGGTCGTGGCCCGCAAGATCGCTGGCGGTTCTACACAGTCAGCGAGTGATGACGATGATGGCTGAGTCGACTCCGTACACACCAACACAACCTCCGCCATCTACGCTCTCACACCGGTCGCCGGACATTTACTGAGAGATGCTGGAGATTATCAGTGACCTGGGGGTCAAGAAGCTTGGTCATGCCATGCCAGAGTGCGTGGCCTACAGCGTTCAAGTTGACGGGTCGGTGGATCGCCAGGCGATTGATAATAAGTTCATCACCGCGCGTTTCATCCGGGATGACGGTAGTCTTCAGACAGTCATTCTTGGGGTCGATGAACCTGAGGGCTCAGGTGCTAGTGGCCTTCTGGAAGCCGTAAAGAACGGCTTGAAGCGATGTGGGGCGCCTCGCGACAAGCTCGTTGGTGTGACCACTGACGGAGAAACAGCGAACACCGGCCGACACGGGGGGTTGTGGCGCCTCCTACCTGACTACGCGCAGCGCCAACTGCTCACATTCTGGTGTGCATGTCACAGATCAGACCTCGCGATGGAGATCGTCGAGAATACTGTGAAGGAGATCCAGCACTGGAAGGGAGACCTCCGCGCCGTGGCGACATTCTTCCGAGTGTCGGGAAAGAGGACGGTGAGCCTGAAGAAACACGGTGGCACGGTGGCCTTTCCAGCGTGTTTTGACGTCCGTTTCTCGCAACATCTGCTCGCCCTCATCACAGCCGTGCTGAAGAACCTGCCAGCATGCCGCATCGTCTGGGAGGAGATAAGACAGTCAGGGAGTGAGGAGAGCAAAGCATCGAAGGCGGAAGCGCGCGGATTCCTGCACCGCTGGGAAGAAGTGGGAAGGTTGGTGCGTCTCACTCACCTGATGGGGGACGTAAGCGAAGTCATCACCCACCTCTAGAAGATACTTCAAAGGAGCGACATCATCCTCCCCCAGGCGCTCGAGGCGCGCGACAGCGCCAACATGCAACTAACGGTGATGACCCATGGCAACCTCCTGGGAGGTCGAGAGGAACAGGTCTTAGACAAGGGCAGGGAGCGGGAAGATCAGAGTCCGAGAAGGCGCGTCCCAAACGAGAACGTCACGTTTGAGCGCGATTTCATGGCCGTCAGAGAAGAGGTTCTGCAGAGCGCAATCAACTTGGTCGGTCAGCGTCTCGACTTTGAACAGGAGGAAGTGATCCAGAGCATGAATCGGATGATGAGGGCTCAGACCGCCGAAGAGTTCATCCGTGCCGGGGAGAGCGTGGTCAGCGACCTGTTCCCCGAGAAGGCGACAGAATTTTCCCTGAACATCTGCGACAGGTGGCCGGCCATGCAAGCGTTAGGCGGCGCAGAGCACTCGGACGACAGAAAACTGCGAGCCATGCTGAAAGCATCAACCGGCGTTTGCAAGCAGGTGCTGGCTGCTTTCATCACGCTCACGCCCCACAGCATGGCCACAGAACGTGCTGTCTCTCACTACAATAACCTACGCTCATACAACAGGCTCAGCATGAAGAACAACACGGTGAATGCCCGTCTAATCATCGCCCTCAACGGTGTCGGCACGGTTCATTACGATCCTCGCCCAGCGATGTGTGCCTACCTTGAGGAAAGGGAGCGGCGCATGCGGGTGCCAGATGCAACCACCTACCAGAAGCGTGAGTTTGTCACGAAGTTCTCCCTGGCGACAGGGAACGTGTAGGTAGTCAGTCATGAGATAATCCAGATGGTACAAAGATCGTGATGTGATTCTGATGGTTGCAAATACTGAATCTCTGATGGTTACTGTTATGTTTGACCAAAGTTATCGCGTGCGTTTGCTAGTTGGCACTATGCGAGTTCAGAACCCAACCAGGCAATGCGACAAGTCGCGTAGTTGCGCCCGTTGAACCCGTCGCAGCGGCATACTCAGCCTTGTGTGCCTTGTGATAGTAGCTTTACGCTTAGACGCGGTGAGCCACGAGCGGTGGTCCGCGCCCCTCCTAGTCGTTGACGGCGGGGTTTTGTGGCAGTAACCCAGAGGATGCTCAAACTCGGAGAGAACGTGTTGTTTAGAAGCTGATGGCTGGGTATTATACACATGTATGCGTGACATCTCCTGTGTACCCTGCTGATCTCACATTGTTAACCCAGAGGCAGTAGGGACGATGTCCTTTTCGGTCAGTTTGTTCCTTGTACTCAGTCGTAAAGCGGCGGTCGGCGTTCAGTGAGCACCATTACCGTGCTGTACTGTATCGTGCCGTGAATAGTACCGAGTACACTTATTGTACCTCGTTTTTTGCCAACATGAAACAAGCTGAAATTTGACAGTAATGTTTGATGAAAGTTCAAATGTAGGTAAGCCATTAGGTTCTGCGAGACAGCTACATGCTACTTTGATATCGTTCAGTGCGTATTTGCCTTGAAAATAATAATTAGTATACCTAGGCGAGCATGCGAAATTTGACCTTTTAATTCACTGTTTAACCTGCACTGTATAGTTGGCCGTGACTTCTTCAAGACATGTCCTGTCAGAGTCAGTGGCGTCTTCACCAAGGGTGCCGTGACATCCGTAAAAAGTAATCCTGACCGGATTAGGAGCACAAGATTATCATTCAGCCTTAACACAACATACCCATAAATAGCGCTGATGCGGCCTGATTGTGAGAGGCCTTGGATATTGAGTATATAGGTAGGATATAGGCCAATAGGTAGGAATGGAGGCCCCTAAAACATGGAGGGCCCTTGGCCAAAGTTGTCCACCAGTCAAAATTCCTCAGACGAGGCCCTGCGATATTTCAGATCTTAAATACCATCGAATGGGAAAATATCGGGTTCATTTGAAAGCTTGAAGAATCTTGTCCACGGATATGAGCCGTATTTTCCCTAACACTAGGATTTTTTTTCGCTTGGACCCACGCTGACTGCATTCATGTCAAGCACCGCAGGAATCGCGCAGTGCCACGGGTAGTAGCAGTATGATGAGACAGGGCAACTGAAGATCACGGCCGGGCAGGAGGGGTGGGAGCAAGTAAGAGATAACTGTTGCAACGCAATTCCTCCCCACTCGGTGCAGGGGCGTAAACAAGGGTAGGGGTACTGGGGGCATGTGCCACCATGGGAAGGTGGAACCCATCCGGCCAAGAAAAAGCGCCCACATTATATTTAGGCTACTGGCGGATGTACCTATACTGGTTGGAATAGCACGCCCTTATCACCCATGTGCAGATACGGAGCCTGCAACTGGTTTTCAGGATTGCTTTCCATTTTTCATTCATGTACGTCTAGACCAGGGATGTTTTTGTATACTTTTGAAGGGCAAGTTCCCCCTCAATGTTGGCCTTGTCCACTAATAATTTAGACTTTTAACATGGAGTACCATTGAGGATGCACTCCATCGGTATGGGGCTTCCCATTCATTTAATGCATTTTTATCCAAAATAATCAATAATAATAGTAACAACAATAATAATCATTATATATATGTACATATATATATATTTATATATATATATATATATATATATATATATATATATATATATATACATATATATATACATATATAATATATATATATATATATTTATATATATATATATATATATATATATATATATATATATACATATATAGCACATATATTAATGATAATGTACACAATATATGTGTGTGTGTATGCCAGCTATTTAGGGTTGTGAAATGAACATATATGAAAACTTCCCGCCAATTTGGAAGCATTTGAACAGGAGGGATAGGGGTGAAATCCACTGACTTCGGAACGATGGTTATAGGTTTGGCACTTTTCAGCGCCAAATTAAGTTGTTGATACTCATCTTGCCATAAAATAATAATGGGTACTTATCATATAGCATACTAAAATGCTGGTCGAAATCCATCGACTTTTTTTCTTCCTCATCTCATTTGGGTGTCACGGACCGCACCTGGTTCTACGTCTCTTATAAGGACCTAATATTTCCTGGGGCTTCGTCAGTCTTGGAACCTCCTTGACAGCATCATCTTCTGTCCCGTCGGATTCCTTGCTCACCTTTTTTCGTGTGCATTTCCGGATAGGAGCCTCCTCAACTTTCAATGGCGGCACCCCCCCCCTCCCTCCAGTTTCATGACTTCTTCACGAACCCAGTTCCCCCAGTTTCTTGGGCCTCCTTTTCGTCCTGGTGGCCTCCTTTTCGTCCTGAAGGCCTCCTGTTCGTCCTGGAGGCCTCATTTTCGTCCTGGGGTCATCCTTTTCGTCCTGTGGAGCCTCTTTTCGTCATTGGGGCCTCCCTTTTGTCCTGTGGCCTCCTTTCACCATGTGGGCCTCCTTTTCGTCCTGGAAGCCTCCTTTTCGTCCTGGGAGCCTCCTTTTCGTCCTGTCGCCTCCTATTCGTCATGGGGATATCATTATTTCTACCATTATGTTCTTTCCATCTAACAACACAAAACTTTAAAGTCTCTTTATGTTTTTTCTTTTTTCTTTCTTAAGCGAAGCGAATTGTAAAACCGAGCTGCAGGGTTATCGCCCACACTACACATTTCGGACGCTGAGACAAATAAAAACTTAATCTTAGCACTTGGGCACGACTTACAGATTTCAAGGATTGTTAAATGGTTTCGATTTACCCATCTAGTGGCCGTGGAAGGCTGACGCAATATACCGCCCGCTTAGCATGCCCACCAATAGCATGCCCACATGAATTGTTCCGTGGTTGTCAGACCAAATCCATTCAAATGTAATACCCCAGTGTTTCTGGTCGCTACACGGATGTACACAGCTCTGGTGGTTTTATATTTTCCAGCGCAACCATCGGGGAAGAAGTGGACTTTCTCCAGTTCTGAATGCATCTGCCGCATGGAAGGAATCAGCACAGAAAACACCGCGACTACAGCCGTGTTTATGTTGGATAGTTGGGACACGCAAAAGCTTGCGTATAAATCGCTGGTGCGTAGCGGTGACGTATGAACAGTGGACTGGGAGTTGTCCCAATGGAAACTTTGAGCGCATCCTGGATAACGAATGAAGAATGTAAAAAAGCAACACGGACCACGGCCTCGCTGTCAGAGATAGTCACGCAGCTGCTTTACGCACCGCGATTACACCTGGGCGATAAGATGGCGACGCGTCAGCTGCGGCGTTGCATCACTAAGCGTAGAAACATGACCGTCGACCGGGCGCACATCAATCAACGTGCAACGATTATCAGATCACACACAGACGTTATAAGTGCCCCGCCGTCGGCCAGCACGCAATGGTGGGGCACGAGACTGACAAAGGATAAAAACCAGATGTCAGGGCTTTCATTTCCTTCATAAAAGACAGTGCGCAATTCGCGAAGATTGTTCAAAAGTAGATTTAGG
This sequence comes from Imbricaverruca yamaguchii, assembly GCA_034440575.1. Lineage (NCBI taxonomy): Eukaryota > Metazoa > Arthropoda > Thecostraca > Neoverrucidae > Imbricaverruca > Imbricaverruca yamaguchii. The sequence goes on from JAOTOL010001662.1 coordinate 4,486,111, forward strand.
TAGCTAAAAGCTTTTGTGCTGCCTATTTCGTGCCCCCTGCATCTCAAACTGGCTTAGCATCTCCATGTCAGGGCACAACCTACTAAAGTGGTCGGACTTGTAAAATAAAAACACTTTCCTGTTAGACTTCTTTTCAGCGGCGTGCTTTGCTACAGCGGCTCCCAAGAATATTTACAAACAGAACGTCATAAAATGTTGACAACAGAGGAACGATAACTCGTGGCCCAAACGTCAACAAGCCCTAGCGACACGAGGAGACCAGAACAGGCCCCAACGACACGAGAAGATCAGACCAGGCCCCAGCGACACGAGGAGACCAGACCGTGAGGAAATTCTTCAAGGCACCGTAAACCGTGATATAGTTCGAAAAACAAACAAATTATCAAAATGGGACAGATGCGACCTTTCATGATACGTGTATGACTTTGTTTTCTCCGAACAAACTGCTCACAAACACTAACGTAGCGAATACTCTCCATAATGCACACATCAAGCTTCAACTTCGGTGCAGGTCGCCGACTCATATGTGGCCACCGTGACCTCTCGGGCAACTAAACCTGGATGACGATCGTACTCTATCAGCAAAGGGTTTAAAATGAGACCTATGTTGACCACTTCTACAATGCACACAAATTCATCATGCAAATGCCAGGTCATTGATCCACGTGTGACCTTTCCGACCACTAGCATACTTGACGATACTACCATCATGAGCTATGGGCGAGTAGCATTTAAATGGCATCCTCATCGGATATGCTATAGGCCAGGGTTTCTCAACCTTTTCTCGGCAGTGGCCCCATCCTAGGCAATTTGAGTTCCCGTGCCACCCCCCCCCCCTCCCCACGCCTAAGTTACTGCATCTTGGGAAGTAGATATTGATCATTGTAGTTAGGATAGAACTATGGACTTGAAATTCATGTTCGAATTGAAATTCAATGGACTTTATAACTTCAGTGAAAAGTGTATTTAAAAACTCGCCCATAAGCATAAAACAATAAGGAGTCCAACTACAATCAGCGTCTGTCTTTATCGTTTTTCAACTTCATAATGTGAATGAAAATTGTATTTAAGCACTCAAAAATAATTATGTAACAATAAGGTATCATAAGGTATGTATAATCAGTATCTGCCTCCAAAAGCTTTTCAATGGGATCCCAGCGACTGGTGTAGGGCTGCCATATTTTCAATGTTTGGCTCCAGCGTCAACAGAGCGAGACGTAGATCGCCTCTTTTCTCGATGTCCAGGTGGTTTCGAGTCCTCGAAAGTAGAGAAATAACCTTACTCCACCAAGTAGGATGATGGAAAAGCAAGTAGGAACAACTTCACTCCTTTCCAGAGTGGTAGGCACTTCTAAAGCATTTCTTTTCGCCCACCTGCAGCTTCTGACGTACTCCGTATTTGAATCTCGCTTGAGCTGTTGTGTCGCTTTTCAATTCTATGAAGGTTTCTTGCTTGGTGATGTCAACTTCAGATGCATCGGCAACGAACGGATTCACAAACCAGTGTGTCACCGACATTTGGAGGAGGTCAGAGAAGCGAGCTTGCATATCATGCAGCTGCTTCAGATGGTCAACATACACGGCTAGGTCATCATCAATCAGCTCGCTGGATGTAGCTCGCAAGGAAGGAAACTGAGCAAACTCTCATCTCCCTAGGTTCAACCGGAACAGCTTGAGTTTCCCGTTGAATGCAGCGATCGACACCTTGCGGGACGACAGTCTGGAGACATTCCCTTGAAAATCTTTGTTCAGGACATTCAGCTTGTCAAAAATATCCGACAAGTAGAAGATGTTGCATTTTGCATCAGTAAGTTTCTGGCCAAGTTCTGTTCCACTTAAGATAGAGATAACACTGTCCCAATGTGCAACAAAACGACGTACGCAGTTGCCCTTCGACAACCACCTGACTTCTGTGTGCGATACCAGTCGTTCAAATTTTTCACCATTCTCTTCGCACTGCGCTGGAAGAGGCGATCATTCAGTGCACTTGTTTGATGAAGTTGACAGCGCTGACAACGCGCCCTTGCGCTTCGTGCAGACTTCCTCCCAGGTGCTGCCGGTGAACAACACAGTGGATGCAAACCATAATTGGCACAGTTCTTTTTGTCAAGTGGGCATTGAACCCCGATACTTTCTGACCATAGAAGCAGCACCATCTGTTGCACAAGCCACAACGTTCTTGAACGGAATATTGTTCTCCTCAAAATGGTCCTCGACTTTCTTTTAATATATCCTGATTCACCTGCAGTGTCAGTCGTTAGGTTCAAGGCGGAAAGCATTTCCTGATATATAACATGAATATCAAGAAATCTCACAAATGCCATCAGAAGAGCCGAATAATCAGGTGAAGTTGATTCGTCGATCTGTAGTGAGAACTCGTTCTCCTGCAGCTTCAAACCTAATTGTCCTTTGACATCCCCCGCAATTTCGTCGATGCGCCGTGAGATTGATGAGTTGATCAGAGGTATAAAACCAGTTACTTCTTGTGCACTCTGATTCATGACTGTTGAGAGCACAACGGACACTGCAAGAATGATTAGGGATTTGCGGATGGTATGCGGCTTACTAGCTTTTGCGATCAAATTATCTATCCTGCAAGGAGCCAATAGACCTTTGTCTATTTTACCGCATTTTTGGTGAACATCTGACTCACAGTCATCCATTGTTGGAAGGGTTTACGTAACTTCCTGAAGAGACCAAGTGGCGTGTCTTTTTGTCTATCTGTGCATTCTCCAGATGTTTATTTTTAGCTTGCAGGCACGCATGATTTCACTTGAAAGTGAGGTCATGCAAACCAGACACAATGACATTGTGTTATTTTGTCGGGACTGAATGAACCCACAACCAAGATATTCAGCATATATATTGAATGCATTTTTCTTAGCTGCGCTGCCCATGCTTAGCTGGAATAGAAAAACAATCATAATTTAGCATGATCAGGAATCAAGAATTTAAGTGGGGCGGGGATGGCCGAGTGGTTAAGGTGTCGGGCTATGGGTACCAAAGGTCCCGGGTTCGACTCTAGCGCCACTCAGGACATTTCCCAATCCCGCGGCCCACCCGCGAAACAGTGTGGGCCGCGCCATTAGCCGTAAATGTGCATAAAGTGTGTCGTGAACCAAGCAATAAACAAACAACAACAACAATAATTTAAGTAGCCTAGTATTTGTACATTACGAGTGAAATAAAATAATTGGGATTGGGCTATGGGCAGTAATACCACGTTTATATTTTAGAGTACTTTAGTCGTGTAATATTGTATTATTGTTAAACTTAATGATATTATCTTGGTATGTAGAATGTGAAAGGTAAATATAAAATTACAAATCAAAAAGCCAAATATAAAGGTAAAACCCTAATGTAGAGAACAATAAATAGCGTTATAATGAAAAACCTAATAGAGTAGAACCACCTTAATCCGGTATTCAAAAGACAGGCACCCTCAAAACAACGGCATGCATTTGCCAAGACAGTAATTAGTTATAAAGTCCTAGATAAACCAAAACGCGAATATATTTCAAGTGTCATTGGATGTCCTGTTACATTGAAAGCTACTCAATACTCATAAGGCATTTTTTAAAGGAAAAATGGCGAGAATGAATCAACATCTGTCGTAACGTATGTGTATAGTGAAGGGGAAACATTCTGACGGGGAACAGCCTCGCCCAGCTGATCGTAAGCGATGTTTCGATTGAAGGTTTCGACTTCCATCCCATTTCGCCACTCCACTCACAAAATTATCTAGTTTTATATGCTAAGGTAGTGGTAAATAAAATGTATACTTAAAACCAGTCATTTTTCCCTCGAATGCTATAAATGAACTAACATGAATTTATTAGGCTTATACCAGCCACACAAACTTAGCAACACCACACATGTTATGAGATGTTCTGTGGCCCCCGTGACCCCCATTTCCCCAATTTTGTCCTGTGGCCCCTACAAATTTATAACGGCCCACGTTGAGAAACCCTGTTATAGGCTAAAATGAATAATGTAAAATATCATTATCTGGAAGCTCATATCAGGGGCTTACACTTGATCTATGTGACCCATTACTATTTTGGTTTTACAAGAAAAACGATACGTCATCAGACACCCATCAGCTAAAAATAAAAAAGAATACATTTAGAAGGTCACGAGGTCAATAAAATGTCACGAGGTCACATGTTGACTTCACCAGACTACTCTCATTTGAACTGCATTGGGATGATCTTCCGAGTTCAGATGATAAACATGCTTCCGACCAATCTGATACTGCTAAGAAGATAATCACGATTTTTATGCGAACTTGCTCAGAGACGTTAAAAAATCCTAACCCGTATTTCGTGACTTCTTTGACCTAGAAACGAAACAAAAAATATCAGAATCGTAATCTGGGCCATAGTTAACCCTGTGAACTTTTTAATAAAAATGTCAGGGGATACGGTGAACAATTTGGGGTCTATTTTGGCGATTTTCCCTGGAATTATCATTATTGGATATCACTTCTGGATGGAGAAATGCCCACCCGTCACTGGAACTGTCCGTTGCGGGAAAGCACATTAGATACTAATACGGCCACGTTTGAAGGTCTGCTGATGTGGGTTACGGAGGAAATAGTCCCGGGAGACGCGCAGATGCCAACCGACACACATCGGCCGCCAGAAATTAGGCCAGACCATTTGCCCGTCCCTCCTGACGAATTCGGTAAGAGGGCACGTATGCACTGACCCAAGCGATCTCAAGAGTACCCATACCGGACCGCAATCCTAACCCGACAACAGCAGGTTTTTTCTGTTCAAACCTACAGCGCTGGTCTGACCCCCGCCTATGTCTCATTGCGTCTGTTCTTGACCCTTGCGACACGTGCCGAAGCCCTTTCCTATCGGCATGCCGGAACCCGCCCGGTCTGGCCGAGCGGCGGGGTGAGGAGACCAAGCGTGCCGCTGGAGGCCCCACCCAGCTGTCACACGCTGCAGGACAGCGCCAGCTGGTGACGTCACAGACGGACTGGGCGGGTCACAATGGCCGCTGCCGGACGGCGGCCGCGCGGGCCCTGTCAAGTCGACAGAGCCGCCTCCATCTCGCCGCGGCTCCTCATATGCATACAAAGGTCGGGGTGGCGGGGGCGAGACGCGCGAGGGGAGCCGTTCCCACGGTGCGGCGCGACACGTCACACCACGTGACGGCGTCACCGGCGTCGGTCGGTGGTGGAGTCACGGCACCGGCACCAGCGGCCTGAACTGGAGCCAAAGCGGTCAGCTCGGGGCCACTCCTGGGTCAGCGTCGTAATTTGCAAACGTTTGAGGAACGTCTTGCCCCAGTGGGGTGGCGGTAGGGAAGGGAGGGGCATGCAGCAGCTCGCGAAGGCCAGCAAGAAGCTCTCTGTCGGTCGACCCAATTGAAGGCTTATCTTGTTCACTTTAAAAACAAAGGTTCTGTGTTGTCGGGCTGAAGTGCGCTTCACCGAAATGTGGTTTGGCAGCATTTGTTCATTGCAATGCTCAGAAAAGCGCCCAAAACAACACAGGGTATCTGGTTGTGTTTTTGAGCTCTAATTGGACCATGGATGAGCATCATGCAGTGCCCATCGCCAATACGTCGCTCTATGATTATTTATTTGCACAAGCTGGGCTCGGCCGTGACGTCACCCAGCGGACGAGAACATCAGCAGACGGGGAGCGGGTGAATAAGAACGGACGGTGTCCAAGGCCATCTACTGCACTACCGGTCCGCGACAAATCTACACCCATCTCGGGTATCTACCGCATCTTGCCCATCAGAAAACCGCATCACCGACCAAAACAGCATGAACCTGGTGTTGTGGCACACACAGTCCGCTCAACTGTCCACCACGAGACAACAAACAAGCTGCGTGACCATGGCAGCCAAATGCAACTGAAGGTTAGGTCCGGCCCAGAACGCCGGATTCCCTCCACGTTCAAATTGTAGGAAAACATGGCACGGTCTGCGCCAGTATTGCAGACCGCCTAAACGTACATCCAACTACAGACCGTCGAAACTTCATTGTGAAAGACGTCGGATTAGTATTTGGTAATGGATAAGTAAAGCATGTTAGGTCCGACAAACTCCCGTTAAGGTCAGCATGCATTTGTAAAGCTTCTACACTTTCGTAGCAGACTGCAGACGTTGGTAGGAGTCCGTGTACGTTTGTGAGGGCCCGTCAGCATTCGCAAAAGCCCGTCAACGTACGTAATAACCCATGGGCGTTAGTAGAGACCAGTAGGCGTTCGTCAGAGCCCGTGAGCCCGTAGACGTTTGCAACCGCCCTTTGGCGTTTGTAAGGGCCGGTAGACATTCGTAGAGATCCATTGGTGTTTGTAAGGACGATACGAAATTTGCCAAGGACCGTGGACATTCATAAGGGCCTGCAGACATTCGTAAGGACCCCTTAGGCGTCTGTAAGCGTTCGTAGACGTTCGTACGGATCCGTAGACGTTCGTACGGATCCGTAGACGTTCGTACGGATCCGTAGACGTTCGTAAGGATCCGTAGACGTTCGTAAGGATCCGTAGACGTTCGTAAGGCTTCCGACACGTTCATGGGGACCGTACACGGGGTGAGGTGGACGAGGGGATACGTCGCCTACGGACGAGGAGTGATGTGCTTAAACGTAAAGGAACTTATGTCTAAATGTACGCACATTGGCTCATATGTACATTTTCTCCTCCATTTTTTTCCGTTTGCGTACTGCTGCGCTTACGCACATTTACCATTACGGATGTTTCCGCTTACGTATGTTTGCGCTTACGTACTTTCGCCCTTACGTACATATGCGCTACTTTTACGCTTACGTACCTTTGCGCTTACGTACTTTTGCACTTACGTACTTTTGCGCTCACGTACATTTGCGCTTACGTACATTTGCGCACGCGTACTTTTACACTTCGCGCTTACGTTTACGTACTTTTGCGCTTACGTACACCAATGCTCCCTTGGACGGCTATAGCTTTTTCGTACACCAATGCTCCCTTGGACGGCTATAGCTTTTTCGTCTGACAAAAATATAAGTAGAAATCGGGCCATTCCGTGTTAATACCACTAAAACATAATGTTACGACGAGACGTTTTTCGAAAGGGGTCCAGAGCAGCCAAGGTGGTAAAGCGGTTACCCCGGAAGCAGAATTGAACAGAGTCAGAAAAGGCCCTCGCTAGAATAGCTCACCAAAGCAAGACCCTGGGAGGTATGGACGGTAGTATGAAGAGGCAGACCAGCAAGTATCGCTCCAATGATCGGATAATTTAAGGAGCTGTTCAATTCTTTGTTTTTATTGGACGGAACAGTCTAAATGACAACCGAATCATTCCAATTGCTGCCGGCAGAAGAGCGGGCATATTTGAATGGTGCCAGCCGTCGCACTGCGTGTGCGTTCCGCACAAGCCGGTAAAACCCACTTCCTGCTGGTAATCTGTTGGGCTAATAGCCTCGTTAACGAGCGCAATTCCTTGCAGAATTTGGTTTATGCCAGCACTTAACTCTGTATGTACGGCCGCTAATCAGTGGTGTATTGTCCTATGCATTTTACGGATTAACAGCCGGATGTTCGGCATAAAATCAGCCGGACACGTCCCAAGCAAATTGTATTGAACCACAAATTGTGCGGTGTTGATAAGACCATGAGTACCTACTATTTCATGTGTTCCCCTATTTCTCCTCCTAATGGTTACATCTATGTTGGGTCTGTTCCCTAACGTCATTTCGTGTCCGCTGCCATTGTGGGCTCGTAGCCAGTTGGAATGTGGGTCAACTTTAATATCTTTTTCTTTCGAACATCATACCTTTTTAACGGAATGAGTGCATTACTCCCCGATTTTCTTGCTTGGAATGCCGCTTTCAGCCAGTAACTCGACTATGAAAACATTTCCTTTAAAATGGTGAACCGATGTGAGGCATTTGGGATCCTCGCTCCGTGATTTAAGCTCCACGGACTTGGGAGGCTCCGAAGAGCCATGGTACCAGAAATGGGCAGGTTTAGCCCATTACTGTAATCGGCGACATTGCGATACTAATACGATACATTAAATAAAAATTGCGGCTCAATATTAGCTGCCCGACCATTTCTTCCTAGATAGTTAAAAAATAGCATCCAAGTTATTTTACGCTCAGTGTATATATTCGGGAATTCATTCTTCAATTAATTTAGATCAATTGATTCTTCAAAGCCTGCAACATCCATGCACGCCAATTTTAACTATCATACGTCCAACCTATCCAACACACACACACACACACACTATATATATATATATATATATATATATATATATATATATATATATATATATATATATACACACACACACACACACACACACGCACACACACACACACTTTGACAACTACGCACCCATATATATATGTATCATAAAATTCCGGATGTAACTGTCATATCTACTTCACACACGTACAAGATGAGTGCATAATTGCGATACCTGCTCTAGTATGTGGACCAGACGCGCCAACAAACTAATAAACTTAAGCTTGTTTACACACACTACATCAACTTCTTATGCATTGTAATCATTTAGAGTCCTTAACCCGCGCCGTCTTTCCGGTCAAATCCTCCCACCCCCGTCTCGAGGGGGGGGGGGGACGGTTGAAGACCCCCGTTTAAAATCAAAACTAAGCGTCGCAAGAAAACGAAAAAGGTGGCATCGGAAAGCGTTCGACGAGTAGGGTCCGGGTCAACCCTCCAAACCAATTTCCCCCCAAAAGTGACGTTACCAGGGGGCTAGATTTTCACGACTTTTCACGACTTACATTATGTTTTTGACTCTGGGCAGTTCATTTTGGGGGATATATGAATAACAAGATTTATTTGGAATGCAAAAAACAGCGAAATCGACCAGAGCTATAAATTCTTTTGCCCCACAATTTTTTTTTTGAAATTTCAAAATTTTGAGTTTACAAGTTTTCTTAAATTTTCCTTTTTTAATGGGTAGAGCAAACCGAGGAACGTTGTTGGAAGTCAACTTGCCCTAATAAGAAGTGCTTACTTTAGCCAGAATCCGGTATTTGCACTACAATTTGGCAAATACGTATAATTCATAGGTAGTCAAAAACGAAAAAAAGTGAAAAATTCAACTCGTACGTTTTATTGCATCCGTAAAGATAAGCAAACGCTGAAAGTTTCATTAAAATACTGCATCTGTTAAAGCGTGACGACTGGTTGAACTTTTTTTGGAGGTGAACTCACTTGACCTTGACTAACCCGTTGACCCTAGATGATCCGACATAAAATTTTTGAATAAGCATGTCAAATTGATGTAGGAAATGATATGCCGACTTTGGGCACGCTGCCGTACGCCGTTCGTCCGTTACCCGCGAAAAACCTGAGGGGGGGGGGGCGGTTGAAGACCCCCCGAGACGGGACGGGTTAGTGTGCTTCTGAGCCGGGATGATATGCAAAGGTGCACTGGGTGCAACAAAGGCTATTGATTCGGTGCTTGTGCAAAATTAGGAGTAGTTGCATGCGTAATGGTACATTAATATGTGAGATCGATTGAGGCTTATATAGGTTCATGTCTGTACGCATATATACTCGGACATGCCTATTTCTGTAGATTGTATGCTCGCGGCATTAATATTTTCAAGTGCATCTATTGCTGTGTCTATACGAGATATAACAAACTGGTATTTGGAGCACCGTCAAAATGTCTTCATTTATCGCCAGTTGTTTAATTTTAGTGGTGTATATATGGGTGTGCTAATGTGGCTTAATTTCAAGTGAGCTGAAGAACAATTAAACAATGTGTTCGTAGACAATGTGTTCCCGTGACAATGTGACAATGACAACAATGTGTTCCCATGCCGTAGACATGTTGCCAAATTGTGCTTATCAAAAGGTGGGTTATTGTCCTGTAACTCAGTTCGATTTGACATGTTTCCGCAACCGGGAAATGGTTTGTGTAACATGAAAGTCACAAACAGCTGGGTAGTTAGTAATCACATAGTGGAGTGATGTATTTTTTAGTGAAAGGTGCCACCCTGAACTGAACATAATCCTAGCGTAGATAACTTCTGTTACATTTCTCGATTGTCGAAGAGCATCAGCGTGAAACATTTATTCATCTGTCATGTTCGTCTTTAGAGTACGAACGTATTTACAGGTTGTAAGCCGGCTTAAATCGTGTGCAGTTCTTTTAACCTTTACTGCACAAAGTATCTGCTTAAATCTTCCTCACCTAACATATTCAGCACTTTCGGAGCAAGCCTGCGGATTCGCCGGCGGCCCGTCTGACTACGTCGCTGTCGACGTCCCAAATTGTCAACCACCTGCATAGTTCGGCTACGACCCGGTTCGGTCCGGTCTAGTTCGGCTCCGACCCGGTTCGGTCTAGTCTGGTTCGGCTCGGACCTGGTTCGGTCCAGTTTAGTTCGGCTCGGACCTGGTTCGGTCCAGTTTAGTTCGGCTCGGATCTGGTTCGGTCCAGTTTAGTTCGGCTCGGATCTGGTTCGGTCCAGTCCAGACACCGGGGCGGGCAGAACAGAGATGGCGCTGTGCGAACATACTGGTGATACTAAAGTGATGTATCCATGGTGGAAGATCATATTGAATGAGAACACGCATAACCTGTCATAACCTATACATTTTTTGTAAAACCCTATAAGTTTACGAGCAGTTCCTATCGGCATACAACCAGCAAAAAAAAAGTTAAATCAGTTAAAAACATGCTGTCGTAGTCGGCAAATTAGCCGGCTATTTGTCACTAGGCTGCATGCGGGCGGATCTATAACGCTCTCAAGGGTAAGTAGGCTCTTCAAGTTTTGTTTGGCAGAGCCTGGTCCCCTCGCGCGGTCCAGTTGGCTGCGGCCCGGGGATCAGTTGAGATGGTAGGTCTCGTTTGGAATGATATAAACCGAATTGAGAAAACTCGGTCGGATCCAGGTCAGTTCGACCGGATCCAGACCAGTTCGGCCGGAACCAGACCAGTTCGGCCGGAACCAGACCAGTTCGGCCGGAACCCGACCAGTTTGGCCGAGTCCAGACCAGGCTCTGTTGAGGCGAGGATAGCCTTACCTCCCCCACCCCTGTAGCGGCTTGAGTGGCTACGTTTACTGACGTGTCCGTTGGCGAGAGCTCCAAAGATCCGTCGAGCTTGTTGGCACTTGTATCCGGCGGCGACAACGAATACCACAGCGTGAAGGTACCAGAGAGAGAAAGCAGTTCACATGGCACGTTATATGCGGTAACAGCTGACGTGTCAGAGTGCTGTTCCGTTGCAGCGGCTCGCACACATGCGCAATGACCTGGGCGAGGTCACGGGCGATAATAGCCAGTTGCCGGGCGTCTCGGCGCATGCGCATAGTAATGGTCGTCGCGCGACACATGTGCTGTCAGAGCACGAGTTACTACACCCCCCACCTCCAATGACACATGAGTTGGGCAACGCCTTGGCATGATGCCACGTGCATGTTTCGAACCCGTCAATGTTATGGTCGCAGGCGGCGGAACCCGCGGGACCTTGGGTCGCTGCACAAACTCCGCAAAGTAATATTGGCCCTATAGCCTTGACGCGGAGAAGCGGCTCCACATTTCACCGACTTCCTGCCATTCAATCCAGATGTTCCGCCGCTTTTGATGCCGGGTCCGACTGCCAGTGTTGGCTTGTGAAAATGATTCACAGAAGTCAAGAAGTTCAACTGTTCTGAACAGTCCGTTTCACCGGAGTGAAAAAAAGTGGAAGAACAACAACAAAATTGAAGCGCACGCTCCATTTGCACCTGTATTCCTCATGGCTAAGAACACACACAATTTGCGCAGCACGATCCTAAGTTCCCATGCCGTACACGACGTGTACTCTGTTTCAACCGAAAGACCAATGGTATTTATCATTTTTAAAGATAATTTTCTAAGCCTTCCAAAAAAACGCGGGTGTCCAACAAGTCAGAGAGCAGCATGTTTGCATGGTATGGGCTAGCACGATATAGCATATCATTATCATATGACAGGTTGGAACTGCAGCGAGTGTGCTCCCATTACAAAACGACAAATCCATATGTGCGACCGAACTGAACCCTGCTCGATCCGACCGGTTCTGTCAATCTGTCTGTTGGCTTCTGAAGCCTTATCAACTCTCTTTTGCCACGACGTTTTAAAATAGGTATAATCTCTGCACATATACTTAGACCATTATGATCCTGATGCTATCAACTTCCATGAGGTATTTTCTCCGGAGTATGTTAAATATCTTCCCTTAAAATATAGCTTTGTGACTGTACTTCTCGTGTTTCTAAAGGTAGCCGAGTGAATCTGGCCGGTCGCCAGTCACGGGGTGTTACTCAAGACCACGTGACCAGCGTGTCCCGGGGCCGGCCAACCGACCAGCCCGATGACTGCAAAAGTAAATTCCGCGCTGAACGGCTATGTGACGTCATACTGTACGTGAGAAAGCCATAGCCCAAAAGGGGCTATGGCTACTTAAGCAAGTAGGCATTGTAGGCTACTACATCTGCTACTTAAGCAACGCGGCGATGGGCATTTAGGTACAAAATGCGTGCACAATATTCCAATGAACTAGTGGTGAAATTGGAAATACATTTTCTGACAATGGTCTGCTACTCTATCAATTATGGTGCCTCACTCAAACAATTAGCATTGCCTCAAATTTCAATGCATTTAGCAAAATTGTCCAAATCGGTGATATCTCCTTCCTAGTTGCTCCCAGGACAGGCGAAAAATGTGCGCTATGGCTGTGTCTGCAAGGCCAACCAGGAATTCCTGTTGCGATATGTGGGCAAGCATTCTACCCGCCATAGCCCCCGATCCAGTATTTGCAGGCCTGGGGCTCTAAGACAGTCTCTTGCCCCTGCTGATTCAGAATGCTTGATAGTGCTTGTTGCCGATAGGTTAGGATGACAAATTATTGGTAATATTCTAGTATATGTGGGCATTGTTCCAGCAATCATCTTGAATAATAGCGGAGGTATATAAAGTGACCATTGTGCCGGTCCGATGTCGGTGGGATTCTTCGGTTCAATTAATTTAGTCCGGTTAGGTCGAATCGGATCTGGTCCATGGGAGGAGGCTGTAGCTATAAGTTTGGGGGTTTGGTAGTGCTGAGGCCGAAAATAATGTAAAGTGCATTGAAGGAACTGGGTAGTATGTATGACAATTTGTTCTTAATCACGTGTTGTGGCTTTCCATGAGAAGGCGAATATTGGATTCATGAGTCTTCCATGTGAAGGAAGCGGGAAGGATAATATAAGTATCCTCAATTTGAATCAGCCCATCACGTCTGCATGGGTCTTGAGAACTTTGATCTGAGGCGGTTTCTGTTCGGTGATTGAGTTGGCTAATCAAGACTGTATCCCGCCCCTCAAGGTACGATCATAGAAGGCCCATCGAGCCTATTCCATGACGGGCAATGACATGGCTGTTGTGGGGTCCAGCAATAGGTATTTCCCTAAGCAAGTACTCGAGGATCACTCCCACAAAAAATTATTTCAATATTGAAATAGGCTTAGTTCTAGGTCACCGTCGACGACTTTATTTGGCAATGCAAGGTATCCCTCTGCCAATGATGATATCTTCCCTATTCTTGTTCAAAACAGTTAATGTTTGGACACCTTAGCAGCACCCACAAAAAAACTTTTAGGAAATAAACGAAGCTAGCATAACGTGTTCACAACTGCTGATGTGTTATTCGTGTGGTATCAATAACTACCACGAACTTGCCAGTGCCAACTCGGTCAACTTACTCAAGCACGCAACGTTACCTTAAACATCTGCCTCAACTCATCAAGCCCCGGCCTACCTTGGTTGCGCCTCCGTTCTCAGTGAACTCCCTTTTTTATTTCCCCAGCCAATGCTTCTGGACCGTCCCCGATCAGGGACTAAGCACGGACTAAGTTTGAAAAATGCCTTTGCAGTAGAAAAGGGCACAGGCGTACTTGATACTTTTTTAATTTCAACTTCAATGGGAAGTTAATTTTTAGGCGTGTAGGACCATAAAGGTTACTTGCGTCGCCTTTAAAGCGAGTGTGCATTGTAAGCAAAGCTGAAGCGAGTGCACATTTACGTTAAGGGAGTAGTACGTTACAGTACGTGTGTGTGTGTGTGTGTGTGTGTGTGTGTGTGTGTGTGTGTGTGTGTGTGTGTGTGTGTGTGTGTGTGTGTGTGTGTGTGTGTGTGTGTGTGTGTGCATGTGTGTGTGTGCGTGTGTGTGATGTTTTAGATGCTGAAGGTGGGGTTTCGAGTGGGATACATATCACGGATGTCTGAACGGTTTTAGTTTTACTTTGCTCTTCCTCAAGCTAATTAGTAGCTTGGTGTGTGTGTGTGTGGGGGGGGGGGTGATTTTGAGAGTGACGAGAAAGTTGATTTTGCCAGGGTGCCGACATTAGCGTATTCTTGTCGGGGGCGCCGAGGAGTCTTTACAGTGCGGACACGGAGACAATTGTCCGCACCGCCTAGCCAGCCGCCGCGTGTTAGTTGTTAGTAAAGCACTAATCTAAGTCTTTCATGCAGGGCTGTCAGTGCGGTTAGTACAGTGGTTCGCAATTCCGCTCATCTACGTCCGCTGTATCCCTGGGCAGCAGTTTTACGTTATGAGTTGCAAAGTAATACGGCTCATCTACGTCCGGTGGCTACTCTTGGTATTCTTTTTGCGCTCTGCCATTTTCTTCCTTTTTATTCTTTTTTTTAAAGGAAATCGGCCCACCTCCGCCCGATCCCATTCGGGGATGACTACGTGTTTCCTACGAGTGTATCGCAGGCATGAATTGCGGGTTGAAGTGAGAGCTGGTGGTGTAGTGTTTATAGTGTTCATGCTATTTGTTTTGGTTTACAAATATTCAAATAGCAATTGAACGAATTCTGGATGCTTGTCACTCAGAAGCGACGAAAGCGGCAGGGTGATGCCATCTGTTTGTCAGAAGACCTCAAGTTATTGCCTTCGGACGTGAAAGCCCGCAGTCTAGCAGGATGTGGCCTATGCTTGATGTGATGTTGCAGGTGTACCAGTCAGGAGTTGTATATTGGTCATCCTCAATTTGAGAATGTGTTAGCAACGAGTTCTAAGTTTAGTGAGGATGACGCAAATAGTTCAGAAAGCCCATATGATATTAAAATATATCTAAAAAAGTGTGGATGAATTACTTTTGTCTGTAAGATTGACTTGACTTGTTCCACGTGCCTATCGTTGGCTTGATGTTGTGGGTGTGATTCAATTTGTGTTATAGAGAGTTGCACTGTGTCCATGTGCTCTGGTGGTGCTAAATAATGTGGTGTGCTTTGCAATCGTCTACAACATTCTCCATACTATGGTAAGTGTTCAGTGATATGGTTTGCTCCAAGGATGCGGAGCCTGAGCCGGAGCCTGAGCCGGAGCCGGAGCCGGAGCCTGAGCCGGAGCCACAGGAGCCGGAACATTTTTCCCGGAGCCGGAGCCGGAGGCGGAGCCGGAGCTGGAGCCGGAGCCGGAGCCGGAGCCGGAGCCGCCGGAACATTTTACTCGGAGCCGGAGTCGGAGCCGGAGCCGTCAAAAGCCGGCTCCGACTCCGAAAGAGGTGTAAATTAAACAAAATTAGCAAACGTGAAATGAACACCTTATACCTAGTATGGTATGGTATGGTATGAACACGTATTTTCAAAAGCCAAAATGTTTAGATAAGAGTAACATGTAAAAATATCATCAAATAGTGGTAGAATAACCAATAACCATATTCTAGCCTCAGTAGACAATGCAATAGTTCCACATTTAGTTTAGTTAAGTTCATTATTTCCATCATCAACGGGTTGTTGTACCTTATTAGAGATCAGGTCAAACATTACAATTTACAACAATGCTTTCCTTGGACCGTTCAGGGGATGGGGAGTGTTGTTGATTCGAGTCTCCCCTCTTCTGATTGCCCCAATACGGCACGAAGCGAGCGTCAATTTACGAAGGCATAACACCGAAAAATGATTTCAGCGGGGGCGGGTGTTTATTTAAAGATAGATGCAGGGTTTATATGGGAAAGTTGCTTATAATTGTCTGAAGTTTGCACCTCTAATTGGTCGCGGCTAACTTTTTTTTAACATCCCCTAGCTCCTACTTAATGGATCGATGACGTTTGGGATGTACGGAGCTGGAGCCGGAGCCGGAGCCGCCGGGACATTTTACTCGGACCCGGAGCCGGACCCGGAGCCGGGATAATTCCCCGGAGCCAGAGCCGGAGCCGGAGCCGTCCAAAATTTTCCCGGCTCCGCATCACTGGTTTGCTCTTTTAGAGCTGGTGTGCTTCTTCGCTACCTGGGATGCTGGCGTGGCCCGACATCCAGAGGAAGGGAAGTTCTTGGTTACGTCATGGGCCACGATTTGTTGAATTCTGTCAATTACTGGATGTGGACAGTCGTGAATATTGCTTATTAACTGAAGGACAGATTTGGAATGTCGGCAAGTTACTACGCTTCTAGCTTTATGCCTCATGGGAATGGAGATAGCGGCCAGAATGGTCATTGCTTCAGCGGAGTAGAGAAATTATCCGGTAAACGCTTTGAAAGCATAAAGCCTGGTGCAGCGATGCCGATGCCTACCTTCACCTCGTGTTTCGACCCATTCGTGAATACGACTGTTGTGTGCTTGTTGTCATCGGCAAACTTATGGAAGATGCCTATAACTTTGATCGTTGTGATAGTCGATTTCTTTTCCGAGAGCAAGTACTCGAACTTTGATTGACTGAGTGCCCAGAATGGCCCAGTGGCCGATCCAGCTGCATTGGTTGGCATTATGAGGTTGAGATCTGAGATAGCCGTGATGATTTGAATACTATATGGCGGAAGATTGCGTCCAAATGAGCTCTTGTCGTATCTGTCAGGCGTAACGCGGCGCTGCGCCGGATGATATTAATGTATTCGATTTTGAAAAAATAAAATGCATTGATGAGTAGCAATCGTAGTAGAGGTACATCTGTTGTGTCCTACTGAAGTAGAGTGGAGGGGTATATGAGCCCACTAGAAGACTGGGTATGGGTGTGGCGCTGAAAGCTCCTATTGCAGTTGTTTTGGATGATTTATAACTTTTTTTCTATGGCTTTCTGAAATGGTAGAAAATATCATGCTGTTTTTTCCTTTAGGATTGGTCGTATGATTGATTTGCAAGTCGTAGTGTTTTCTTGCCTCTGCCCCACCCTGTGCCAGCAAGTACACAGAGGACGTTGACGGGCTTCGCGCATCTCTTGGAGATGTAGGTGGAGTGTGTGTGTTGACACATCAACTTCCATACATGGTACAGTCTTGCAAACACATTGCTGATGGAAGCGAATCCTGTTGTCACCTCGGAAATCCACATCTCTAAACATCCGTATTCCACATAAAAAGTTGTCAGCTTCGAACACGGGTGTTTATCTCTGAAGATTATTGAGGGGACGTTTAAATTGAGGGAAGTTTAAATTATTTGGGGAAAGCAGATATTGAGGGGGCACTTACCTCCTCAAAAGTATATAAAACACCCCTGGTTTCCAACCGCGGATTGACTTGGCTCCAACCAGCCTGTATGAACAATTTCCTCCATGACTTTTTTACGAAGAGAAAATTCCCCCATATGAGATCCCTAGCAACAACAAACATGCGGCGCACATTTCGCATTCGCTACAATTCTTTTAAAGAACTTCACAACTTGAGTAGCGCTGGGCGTAACCAAGGCGACATGTACGGATGTAGCGGAAGTTAGCAGGGGTTCAGCAGGGATTCGGCAGAGATTCATAACTTCCACTGATTATAACGCCTGTAATTGCAACGTCAAAACAACTAACTTCCAGCATCGTGCCATGCCATTTATTTCGTGGTATATTAGCACAAGCTGTACCTCAGACCTTCGCCATATTCTATGGGGGAAATATAAGTGAAATATTACCCAATTCTCTAACTAATTTCAGCATGCATTGCATTACACACGATTTTGGCAAAAATTGCAGTCTATAGTCAGGTCGGGTAGTCAAGCAATATGGCTGAAGAAACCTATATGGGAATTGAACACGAAAAGTTTCTATGGGGAAATAAGAATTTGAATATTCGCGAAAATTCAAGAAACATGTTCAATCTATCGTGTTGCACAGTAATCGAAAGCGCTCGAAAGCCCAAACAAAATGTCACTACTTTTGGTTTCGTCTACCCCTTAGGCAAAATTATATGCTCATTTTAAAATTTCCTGTCTATGGGCAGGCCCCTACGATTTTGACAAAAATTGCAGTCTATAGTCAATTCGGGTAGTCAAGCAATATGGCTGAAGAAACCTATATGGGAATTGAACACTAAAAGTTTCTATGGGGAAATAAGAATTCGAATATTCGCGAAAATTCAAGAAACATGTTCAATATATCCAGTTCACAGGAAGATGCTGGTGTGTTATGACGACCGGTGGCTCGCTTGATGCTAGTCTGGTGTGCCGACCAGTGGCTCGTCTGATATTGGTGTTCTGTGACGCTGGTGGCTCGTCTGATGCTAGTGTGCTGTGACGACCGGTCGATCGTCTGATGCTGGTGTGCTTTGACGACCGATAGCTCGACTGATGCTGGTGTGCTATGACGACCGGTGGATCGTCTGATGCTGGTGTGCTGTGACGCTGGTGGCTCGTCTGATGCTAGTGTGCTGTGACGACCGGTCGATCGACTCATGCTGGTGTGCTGTGAGGACGGGTGGCAGGTCTGATGCTGGTGGCCGCGTCGGGTAATCAAGTTGAAATCCTGAACAAAATGATACGTTTTATGTCGTCTATCCCTAAGGACAAATGTTATGGGCATCCAAAGATTTCGAATATGTGGTCAGGCCCCTATGATTTTGACAAAAATCGCTCTCTGGAGCCGAGTCGGGTAGTCGAATAATACGGCTGAAGAAACTGCTGGAAGTGGAAGTGCTAGAAGTGAAGAAACTGCTAAGCTGAAGTGTTATGGCGACCGGTGGCTCGCCTGATGCAAGTCTATTGTGGCCAGCGGTGGCTCGCCTGATGATGGTGTACTGTGACAACTGGTGACTTGTCTCATGCTGGTGTGTTGTGACGACCGGTGCCTCGCCTGGTGTTCGTCCGGTGTGGCGACTGGTGGTTCTTATATGTTTTTGCAGCGTCCTGAACCGGCTCTCTACACAGGCGTTGCTGGCACACTGGTCTGTGATCTGGCACGACCACAGCGGCGATACCGGCATGATGCAGGCGCTGAAGTGGTCCGCCAGCGCCGGGCAGTAGCATGTATTGCTGACGGGCTGATTGTTGCCGGTTGCTTGCAGCTCGACCTCTATGTGACGCCGAACTGCGTGGAAGTGGCGGCCAGGCGCCGTGTTGAGGCGGTACAAACACCACCTGTCCGCTCCCTCCTTGTCGGGGGCCTCGCCTTCCATCTCCTCACCGTCTTCCTCCGTCTGAAGCTGGAGCATGGTCCGGGACAACAGTACGCAGGAAATGTCTGATACAAGGTTGAGGGCAGACATAGATGTAGCCCGCTGCATCCGGCCAAATAGCCACATAACCATCTTGCGTTCCGTGACTTTTTGCGTGACAGAGACACGAGCCACCTCGTGCGCTATGTGGCAGGCGCAGAGGGAGACGGCAGCGGCAGGCGCCACTCCACCTGTGGCCGTTCTCCATGCCTTATCGAGGCCCGGATCGGGTAGTGAAACAATATGGCCGAGGACGTGTATATGGGAATTGGACATCAAAGTTTAAATAGGGAATGAAGAATTTGAATATTCGAGAATATTTTAGAAACATGTAGAATATATCTTGTTGAATATATCTTGTTGAAGCGAGTTAATTTGAATCTAAATCTAGGCATAAGCTGCAGCGTGTAGGATGGTTTCGACCAGGATGCAGGCATTAGAGGAAGAAATTAGGACCCTTAAGCCAGAGCTTTCCAAGCTCAAGGCTGCCCTTGTTGCACAGGGTAGGCAAGATAAAGCAACAAGGGGTCACTCTGTAGCAGGGACATCATATGCCCAGGTGGTCGCAGGCCACCAGGTAGCTGAGGCTTCCCCTACTGTGGAGGTGGCTGGGATTTCTCGAGAGGGGAGTGTTAATAGTAAACAGAGGAGGGGTAGTTCTGGTAGGTCACAGGAGGGGAAGTGGCATGTGGTCAGGGGGTGGAGGATTTGGAGACGCGAACCTAAGGAAAGGGTCAGTGAGTGGCAGGTGGCAGGTGGTAGGAGCGGGAGGAAGCCTAGCCGAACGGCCCAGCGGGCAGGCATATTAACATCAAATAGGTTCCAGGCATTGGATGACTGCCCCCAGGATAGTAGTAGTAAGGAGTCAGTGCTGGTCGTAGGAGACTCTCGTGTGCGGCATTTAGAGCGGGTATTTTGTAAAGGTAGGAGGGACAGGAGGTGCATCACCAGGCCTGGTGCCAAGGTGAAGGGCCTGGTACCTGTGGTGGCACAGGTCACCAGTGATCACCAGTTTAGTACAGTTATCGTGCACGTAGGGGTAAATAAATAAATCTGTCCACCCTGAAGGGCAACAATAGAGTCACTGTAATAGCAATTTTGCCTAGGGCTAGAGCCTCCCCTGAGTGGAGCTCTGGGACACTGGCAGCTAACGCCAGGGTAGGTAAGCTCTGCCATGAGCTAGGTTTCACATTTGTAGACGAGTGGAGCAGGTTTTATGCATCGTGGGGCCTCTATCAGAGGGATGGCCTGCACTTCTCTGAGAAGGGGGTCCATGTGTTAGGCAAAGTGTACGAGCATGTCCTTCAGGGAAACTAGGAAATGGGGTGGGGAGGGATGAAATTGCATTGCCAACTCAGGAATATTCCAATAGTGTCAGCCCAGGCAATAGAACCTCAAAGTCTGCAAATAGGGACAGCAGCAGTTCAGGGGACAGAGTGATAGTTCATCTAATGATAAAAGAACTCCTCAGTATGAAAAAGCCAAAGGTGGTTATGGAGCATTTGTTAAGTGTATGATGTTTAATGCTCAGAGTATCCGTTCCAAATTTGATGAGTTCAAGTGTTATGTTGCTGAGGAAGAACCATATTTTGTTTGCATTACGGAGGCATGGGTCAGTGAAGGGTATTTTGGAGATAACTTGCAGGACTATGAGATCCAGGGATACAATATGTTTTCGTGCAATAGGGGTCCAGCAATGAAAGGGGGTGGTGTAATGCTCTATATGAATAGCTTATTCAGTTCTCAAAAAGTAGCAGGTGGGGATAAAAATGTGTCTGTGGAGTCCATTTGGCATGATGTCACTGTGGGAAAAGGCAACAGCAATACTCTGAGGATAGGAGCTTTCCACCGATCAGGAACCCTGACACATTCTCAGCAACTGGAGCTTGACAGGGTGATTTGTGAGGAAATCAGCAGAAACTTTAAGAGGAAGTGCCTTATTCTTGGTGACTTTAATCTAAAAGGTTATGAAAACGCTAGTGTTGGCTCCCCATCATGCAAAATATTTAGGAAATGCCTTGAAGAGGACCTGTTCTTACACCAGTTTGTATCGGAACCTACCAGGCATGGCTCATTCTTGGACCTTGTATTATCGGATTTAAGTGACTTGGTTCAAGACGTGACTGTAGGAGAAACTCTGGGAAGAAGTGACCATAACATAGTTAGATTCAAGGCACATGTAGGGGAAATTATCAAGGATAATTTGGTAAATATTCCAAATTTCAACAGAGCAGACTTTGACTGCATGAGAGCGGCTTTAAGTGTCATCATATGGGAAGAAGAATTCTCCAATTTAAATACCTGTGGAATGTGGGAAAAGTTGAAATCTTACTTGAAGGAAATTCAGATTAGACATGTCCCCCAAAAGCAAAGACGCAAAAAAGGGTAGGAAAGCCAGCATGGCTTACACCAGACTTGATAAAAGCAATTAAGGCTAAGAAAACTGCATTTAGAGTCTTTAAAGAAGCCTCAAATGTCGTTAATCTAAAGGCGTATCGAAAAGCTAGAGACACAAGCTAGAGACACAATCTTCGATGCAATCTTTTTTGATTGATGAATGCTTTGTAGACCGAGTCCCGGTGTGATTTTGTTCACCCATGGCGCCATATTCCTGTGTCCAACCGCGATTTTTTCGAGGTCCTCTAGTTTTTCTTGCACGCCATTTTTGAAGGCATCTGGTGGGGACATGTTCGTGGCTCCTGAGCAATTGTCCTGTCTAGGACATGAATTTTTCTGAATTTCACCTACTCTTGCAGGGCTCCGGCTTGATTTTCCCACACTTGTCTTGGTGCAATTATTTTGGGGTCACGATTGGCTTGTTGGAGTCATAATAAATGTATGCCTATAGGCATATATATATATATATTTAACTATGTACATGCTCTTGCTACTACTCGTTCTAGGTTATTTGACTATTTGTATATAGCTCACGCCGATCACACTGAATTTAGTACTTGAAGCAACAAAACAAGGGCTTTGATGCTACATGCCTTTTGCGAAGTACATCCAGCCAACGCAATTCGCCTCATAATGTTTCAATAGTCCACATAATGACAGCATTGTATTTCAAACATTAAGTCGATACCCAGTGAACATGCGGACATAAAACTATTGCTGTGCCGGTGATCCACCCGATGTCAGAAGTGTGTCGGCCGCCGTCGCCCCTGGCCGTGTGTCGGCCTAAAGTTTACTACGATCGTTGTTATCCATAGTTTACGCACCATCGTATACTGTGTATGTTTGTACAATATACGCTTGAAGTTGTGTTTTTGGTGTTTGCTGCTTCGTGATGTTTATTACTTTTATCTCTTCCAGTTCTTCCACCCCTCCAAGTCCTGAAAACAGCAATCGTTCATGGATCTCAATGATGAACAAGTAAGGATTTGAAGTATTTGTTTTGGGGTGACTGATATGAAATAGTTGTAATAATGTTCATTGCGTGAGACGAAATGTACGACCCTCAATATACCAGGAGGTGCTGAGTTTACATCAAAAGTGGCGTTAGGGATTATGCCATATTACTCAACGTTTCGGTCAGGGGCCATCGTCAGGAGTCCTGACGATGTGCCCCTGGCCGAAACGTCAGGAGTCCTGACGATGTGCCCCTGGCCGAAACGTTGAGTAATATGGCATAATCCCTAACGCTACTTTTGATGTAAACTCAGCACCTCCTGGTATATTGAGGGTCGTACATTTCGTCTCACACAATGTCTAAAACCCAGGAGCACTTAAGAGCCATTCTTCGTTGTGTTAAACAGTAGTAATGTTCATTGCTTTTCGTTCGGTTTCTGTGGAAAGTTAGCTGTTCATTTTCTTTTGTAATCACCTTTACAAGCACTGAATGGTGAAGGTAATAAGTGCATGTTGGAGCCCTTGATTCCCGTTGGTTCGTGCTTTTTACGTCTTAGTTCATGTGCCTAAACCCGTCAGTGGTGGGGTACAGAACATGCTGGAACCGTGTCGACATTGCCAAAGGAACGGCTTGGTCCGCCGATTTCGATTTGACCCTCGCATTACGTTGGGGGAGGGAGCGCCAGGGTACAAATAAACTCGATGTCTTTGATTTTTGTCATTCAGAACATTATCCTCTCCCACATAGTACCCTGTCCTCTTCAACAGTTGACATGCCTATTCTTTACAAAAACTGCAAACTCCTTGTTTTTTTATGAAAACGAATGAATTCGCTGGAAAGTAAAACAAGGGCATTCTGTAGTGCAAAAACATGACTTCCCGGAAATCTCATGTTATCCGTGATCCACATCTCAAAAACTGATTGTGGAAACGATCAACGATTGCATTGCAATATAATCACATTGTTCTTTGCCATTCTCAGACCATCCAAGGTCTCCAATCTGTACATGGATGTTCCAGTCCAGATAAACTGAAGTTCTGGCATGGCTTCATGTCCAAGTGCATCGGGAATCAGCGACAGAGGCGAAACAGTGACAAACTGGCGAATCACTACTGCGATAAATTCAAGAACAATCGGTCATTTCGAGATCAAATCATCGGCCTTTTGGAGCCGAAAGATTCCAAAGCCTGTGAGAGACCTGCTATCACCACACATGCCAAAGGAGTATCCATGCTCACGAATACTAAAGGATCCCCCTTCGACGCCTGTACTGAGGAAGTCCCCATCGACCCGCTAGCCGAGGAAGCCACCAAAGTCACGCCTTCTGAGAAGACCGTCCTCGCCGCCCTGGCCGAGAAAGCTCCCATGTTCGCACCTTTTGATAAAATCGTCCACACCACGCTGGCCGAGAAGGCTCCCATGTTCGCGCCTCTTGAGAAAATCGTCCCCACCACGCTGGCCGAGAAAGCTCCCATGTTCGCGCCTTTTGAGAAAATCGTCCCAACCAAGCTGGCCGAGAAAGCTCCCATGTTCGCGCCTTTTGAGAAAATTGTCCCCACCAAACTGCCCAAGAAAGCTCCCATGTTCGTGGCTCTTGAGAAAATCGTCCCCACCACGCCGGCCGAGGAGGCCCCCATGCCCGAGTCTGCTGAGGAAGGTCCCATGGCTGCTACGAGCCAGAAATCCACTGCCGCCACTACTAATGGTCCCCCGGGGCATAGTTCTCAAAGCACTGTAAGACTGCATATAGCATGCGACGAATGGCGCCAGATGACGCATGGAGCTACACGATCGAACAATCTGTCATCGGAATGGACAAACATACTCTACAAGTTATATGCGGCTTCATCAGCCCGGCCGTGTGTTCTTATTTTCAAGTTTGGCCACTTGAAGAAAGAAGATTCTAGGAAGGTATCAGCACCATTTTTTTTTCTGCACGCGCTACATGCAAGTTTCCCATGTGTAGTAAAACGTTCCTCTTTAGGTCGACTCACCTTGGGCACAGCGGTGATTTGTTCGTTCGTGTGTTCGTGACTGTTACGACACCTTGACGGCAGTTTCGGTCGGCACCTCACCAGCCATGAGCGCACCGCCGCCGCTAGCAGGGTCAATGCAGCTGGTCCGTACCGTGTGCGAACAGAGATGCTAGTGGATGCTCCTGAAGAACAACTGAAGGATGGAAACACGACAGCTATACCCAACTGTGACCAGCTCCGTAAGGCAGCGGCCGAGGCGAGGGCAAAGGCACGATACTCAGCACGTGCCGTGGAGGATGTCGGCGTGATGAAGCGGGTGTCTGCCGGCCTCGACCTGTTGAACACATCACTGAAGGACGACATCCACCTGGTGTGCAATTCACCATTTATTGTACACATGTACAGTGAATACTTCTTTAAAAGGTACGCTGAAAGCCCGTGCACTCTCCATCTGGACGCCACAGGATCAGTCACTCAGCAAGTGGGCGGCACACGGCCGTACTTTTACTCCGTGATGGCGACAGGCAAGGAAGGGTCGTTCCCTGTGGGCCACATGCTCTCAGAGTCCCACAGCATACCGACCATTACCTTCTTTTTGAACCAGATGGCGCACGACTACCACCTCGTCAAGGCCCGCTCTATGCAGCCGCCACGAATTGTCACCGACTATTCGTGGGCGCTGCTGCACGCAGTCAGCTTAGCTTTTGCTGACATGACTCTGCCTGCGTACACCGATGAGGCATGGAGGGCGGCCACAAATGGAGTGGCGCCGCCGTCGTCGTCTGCCTATGCGCCTGCCACATAGCGCACGATGTGGCTCGCGCCTCTGTCACGCGACTGGGTCGGCAAAAAGTCACGGAGCGCAAGATGGTTATGTGGCTATTTGGCCGGATGCAGCGGGCCACATCTGTGTCTGCCCTCGACCGAGGATTCGCAGACATTTGCCGTGTACTGTTGTCCCGGACCACGCTCCAGCTTCAGGCGGAAGACGATGATGAGGAGGTGGAAGACGAGGCCCCCGACAAGGAGGGAGCGGACAAGTGGTGTTCGCACCGCCTCAACACGGCGCCTGGCCGCCACTTCCACGCAGTTCGGCGTCACATAGAGGTCGAGCTGCAAGCAACCGGCAACAATCAGCCCGTCAGCAATACATGCTACTGCCCGGCGCTGGCGGCCCACTTCAGCGCCTGCATCATGCCGGTATCGCCGCTGTGGTCGTGCCAGATCACAGACCAGTGTGCCAGCAACGCCTGTGTAGAGAGCCGGTTCAGGACGCTGCAAAAGCATATATTGTTGAAGCGGACTAAGCTCTCGCCGGGCGCGTTTCTGGAGCTGGTCATGGGGGACATGGCTGCGCGGCGCAAGTCAGCGCTGATACCACCTGCGGTCAAGAAGCCGCGCCGCCGTAGGCGACCAGCAATCGACCACCGAGACGCTGAAGAGATCTGGCGCAAGCGGCGAGAGAAACGGGGGTTTTCATACCGAACGGCTACTGTGCCGCCCTGCGAGGCAATGCCTGCCGGCGGCCGCACAGCCGCTGCTGCACCTACGGAAGGCGTCGTCATCGTCCCGCCTGGCGAGGGCGCCCCAGTGGCTGCACCAGTCGAGGACGACCGGGGTGCGTGGGGCGCCCCAGTGGCTGCACCAGTCGAGGACGGTGCCACCGTCGTCCCGCCTGGCGAGGGCGCCCCAGTGGCTGCACCAGTCGAGGACGGTGCCACCGTCGTCCCGCCTGGCGAGGGCGCCCCAGTGGCTGCACCAGTCGAGGACGGTGCCGCCGTCGTCCCGCCTGGCAGGCGCCCCAGTGGCTGCACCGGTCGAGGACGGTGCCACCGTCGTCCCGCCTGGCGAGGGCGCCCCAGTGGCTGCACTCGAGACGGTGCCACCGTCGTCCCGCCTGGCGAGGGCGCCCCAGTGGCTGCACCGGTCGAGGACGGTGCCACCGTCGTCCCGCCTGGCGAGGGCATGGCTGCACCGTCAGGACGGTGCCACCTGTGCCTGGCGAGGGCGCCCCAGTGGCTGCACCAGTCGAGGACGATGCCGCCGTCGTCCCGCCTGGCGAGGGCGCCCCAGTGGCTGCACCAGTCGAGGACGGTGCCACCGTCGTCCCGCCTGGCGAGGGCGCCCCAGTGGCCGCACCAGTCGAGGACGATGCCGCCGTCGCCCCGCCTGGCGAGGGCGCCCCAGTGGCTGCACCAGTCGAGGACGGTGCCACCGTCGCCCCGCCTGGCGAGGGCGCCCCAGTGGCTGCACCGGTCGAGGACGGTGCCACCGTCGTCCCGCCTGGCGAGGGCGCCCCAGTGGCTGCACCAGTCGAGGACGGTGCCACCGTCGCCCCGCCTGGCGAGGGCGCCCCAGTGGCCGCACCGGTCGAGGATGGTGCCACCGTCGTCCCGCCTGGCGAGGGCGCCCCCGTGGCCGCACCGGTCGAGGACGGTGCCGCCGTCGTCCCGCCTGGCGAGGGTGGCCACGCCGACTGGAGAAGTGCCCATGGCCTTGTCTGCTGAAGGTACTCTTGTGGTCACGCTAGCCCAGGAAACTCCCGAGGTCATACCAGCTGAGAGAGCAGTGTTGGCCGTCAGTAGAATAGCCGCCACCGTGACCGCTCCTCACCAGAGTCGGCAACGCCGTGCAGCGGTCCACAGCCAGGGCCTGCAAGTGTCCGCGTGGCTCACCGACCTGGACATTGACCGCTTCTGTGCGGCCGTGTCGCCATCGACGGTGGCACCGTTCTCTGTGTTCTGGCGCAGGGCGATGATGTCGGCCTGCCGGGCGTGCGTACGCCAATACATTCAGTGTGCTATACCAGGCAAGGCAGTGTGGCTGTTGCCGTACAACATCGGCGGCTGTCACTGGGCGCTCTTTGTGGTACTGTGGAGCGCGAAGAGTTAGTTAGTTATTAGGGCTTTAGGGCGCATCGACTACACTGGTCATGCAGCGCCCAATGGAGCGCGAAGAGGCTCGTGCATCTGGACTCGCTACTGATCCAGCCAGAATCTGTCGACGTGAGGGCGGCACAGGAGCTGATGGAGGCTGCGTCTCCGGAGATGAACTGGCAAGGCTGGCGACTTGTCGTGCCATCATCCACACCCAGGCAGACGGACTCATCGTCCTGTGGGGTGTACGTGTGTTGGCACGCCGAGGCCGTGGCTACCGGGCGCACACGGCCATTCGACTCTGCCGAGATGCGTACGCTGATTCGCCACCACATCTGCAAGGTATGATTCCTCGCACCCTGAGTACAATCGAAAATGAGTCGTTGGCAATTGCATGTAATCAATGAGTAGCGATAGCCGCAACATATTTTCTTATATTTGCGATCAGAATTTCATTATGAATATCACCCAAATATAACCATTTGTTCTATGTTTGATATTAACGGGTTGACATTTGACACGTTTTAGTTCGGCCATGTAGTGTTTGTTTCATTGCTATGATATGCACCCTTGAACAGCAGTATGTATTGTGTTGCCGATTTAGCCAAAATAACAAAATATTCTTTCCTTCTCAAAGTAGTATTTAGCTGGTAGTATGTGGTACAATGACAACGCTATACTTACTACGTGCAATCTTCAGCCAGTGGCGCGAAAATGGTTCAAAGTTTGGGAGAGGAAAGGCGACATGGGGAAGAGTCGTCATTTCGCATTGGATTTATCTCATACAATACCCATAGCTCTCAATGATGCACTCATCACAAGTTGGAAGGAAGCTTTGCTCCGTGTGCCCCCTTCCGCGGTAGCGCTACCTTTGCGCGTAGGATGCCCTAGGATTGCATGTAGTGCATGTCGGCACCATACATTTGTGTAATGTTTTCCCTTATTTCTACAGGTTGCGTTGAAAAGACGCCACGCCCTACTACCCCCAATGAACTGCCATGGAGGACATGCTAAACAAGTACAAAAACCAGAACGGCCACCTCTGCCAACCATAACAGAGGTTGGACTGAGGTCAAACGTATACCTAACAGTTATGTATGAGCGTCATTGTTAGGTACTCACGAATTGAGCGGTCAGTAGTCTCGTAGCGCACCTTTTCCAGTGCGCAAGTTCATATTGTTTTAATAAGTGCTCGGCCGATCTGGTCGCCGGTCAGTTTGGAGGAAGGGTCACGTGACAACTACTGGTGGCGCAGGCGGCGGCAGGCGGCGGCTATGCACGACAAGCCGAGCGAGCACAGATGGTGGCGGCGCGGCGCTCGACGACGTCGGTGTCGTCGCTGTAACGCAACTGATCGCATTGTTCGTATTTTTCGCATTGCCCGCATTGTTCGTGCTACGTGCAGGTTGACGGTGCACCGCTGAGCGAGGTGATCTCCAGTGCGGTGAGGGTGTGTACCGGTCCGTTCCCGAATTTATGTCCAAACATCCGAACTTAAGCACCCCTGTTTGGTATCTAGTTATGCAGTTTTCGACGTTTGTACATATGACATGAGAAGCACATATAAATACGTGTGCCACTGTGGGAAAGTGTGTATTCTTCTTCCAGAGTTGTAGAGGTCACTATGAATACGCCAGAGTTGTCAGAATACGCCACTATGAAATACTCGCACTGGAACTCGCTGGAACTGTCGTGTTTCAGGGCGTTCAGCTGGCTCGCGGATTACTTTTGCATCTAGCATGTCACACAGCATAGGATACGTGATCGAACCAGTAGAGCAAGCGGTCCTTACAACACACCAGCAACAGGCGAGCCACTGCTGGCCACACCAGATTAGCATCAGGCGAACCACCGGTCGTCAAAACACACCAGCATCAGTCAAGCCATCGGTCCTCACAGCACATCAGCATCAGACCACCCAACGGTCATCACAGCACACCAGGATCAGACGACCCACCGGTCATCACAGCACACCGGGATCAGAGACTCACTGGTCATCACAGCACACCAGGATCAGAGACTCACTGGTCATCACAGCACACCAGGATCAGAGACTCACTGGTCATCACAGCACACCAGGATCAGACGAGTCACCGGTCGTCACAACACACCATCATCATTCAAGCCATCGGTCGCCACAGCACACCATCATCAAACGAGTCGCCGGTCGCCGCACCAGACTAACATCAGGTGTGCCACCGGTCGTCATAGCACACCGGCATCAGGCGTGCTATGGTTGTTGTTGTATGTTATGTATATAAAGGCGTGTAATCAGGCGATCCACTGGTCGCCACAACACTCCAGCATCAGTCGATTCACCGATCGCCACTCCAGGCTAGCATCAGACGAGCCACCGGTCGTCATAACACACCGGCATCAGATGAACCATCGGTCGTCACAGCAGCACACCAGCATCAGTCGACCCACCGGTCGTCACAGCACATCAGCATCAGGCGAGCCACAGGTCGTTAAAGCAACCAGCATCAGACGAGCCACCGGGTCGTCACAACACACCAGCATCAGACGTCCCACAGGTCGTCACAGCACACCAGCGTCAGTCGAGCCACCGGCCGCCACACCAAGCTAACATCAGGTGAGTCACCGGTAGTTATAGCACACCAGCATTAGGCGAGCCACCGGTTGCCAAAACACACCAGCATCAGGCGAGCCACCGGTCGTCATAGCACTTCAGCCTGCATCCGTTTCTTCACTTCCAGCACTTTCACTTCCAGCAGTTTCTTCACCCATATTATTCGACTACAAGACTCGGCTCTAGAGCGATTTTTGTCAAAATCGTAGGTGCCTGTCAATAGACTCGAAATTTTTAGATGCCCATAGCATTTTTCCCTTAGGGATAGACGACATAAAGCGTGGTATCAATTCGTTTGGGATTTCTCGCACGTTCTATTCGTATGCAACAAGATAGATTTAATGTTTCTGGAATTTTCGCCAATATTCGAATTCTTCTTTCCCATGTCAATTATTAGTGTTCAATTCCAATATAGATTTCTTCAATTTATATTTTTTTCGCAACTATTCGAATTCCTTTCCCCATAGCAACTTTTCGTGTTCAATTCCCATATAGGTTTTTTTTTAATCCCGGATTTTACACGTTTCTCCAGTATTCGAATTCTTATTTCCCCATATAACTTTTGGTGTTGAATTCCCATATAGGTTTCTTCAACCATATTGTTTGACTACCCATATAGACTGCAATTTTTTCTCAAAATCGTAGGGGCCTCCCCATAGTCCGAACACTTTTAAATGACTATATAACTTTTTCCTAAGGGTGACATTTTGGTTGGGCTTTCGATCGCTTTCGATCGCTGTGCAACACGATAAATTGAACATGTTTCTTGAATTTTCGCGAATATTCGAATTCTTATTTCCCCATAAAAACTTTTAGTGTGCAATTCCCATATAGGTTTCTTTAGCCATATTGTTTGACTACCCGGCCTGACTATAGACTGCAATTTTGGTCAAAATCGTGTGTATTGCAGTGCATGTTGAAATTAGTTAGAGAATTAGGTAATATTTAACTAATATTTCCCCTATAGAATATAGCGGAGATCTGAGGTGCAGCTTCTGCTAATATACCACGAAATAAATGGCATGTCACGATGCTGGAAGTTAGTTGTTTTGACGTTGTAATTATAGGCGTTATAATCAGTGGAAGTTATGAATATCTGCCGAATCCCTGCTGAACCCCTGCTAACTTCCGCTACATCATGTATGGGCGTAACCAAGGCGGTATATACAGTCGTAACACAAGACGATATATATATATACCACATACCACCAGTAATTTCTCAACGAATTCTGTTGTCAGCTGGCAGCCGTAGGTGTGTACGTGTAGGTATGTACATGTATGTGTGTAAGTACCTAGTCGAAAATTTCATCAGTGTTGAATTGACTTATTCCCAGATATCTGATGAAAATGTTCCATAAACTGGGATAAGTCGATATTCAATGTTGATATACCTACCTAACTAGAACGTGGATTAGACAATCACCATAGCACCTATAATAAACAAATTAGGGACATTATTTGTTTTGTCATATCATATGACAAAACAACAGGCATATGACTCATATGCCTCTCAGCTAGTTATTCCTGGATGTTGCACAAGGTGTATTTCATTCTTGTATTGTCCTCTGAATACAAATATGGCATGAGGGAAAACAATTTGCATCTTTGTCTTTTAGATTGTTCCAGTGTTCAAGAAAATATCATGCATATTTAATGTGATCAAGATGATGAGATCACTCATTTCCATCATAAATACCTTCCTTTCAGTTGGCAATCAAGCTGTCATCCCTTGACACCTTGTGCAACCTGTTATCTACAGGGTTTGTGTAGCCAAAGCTGGAAGGATTTCACATCCTTTACACTAGGCAGTTTTACAACAGCTTTTTATTCCCTGGTCATATTGGATCACTAACACGATATTGGTAGTGAGCAGACCTGACATTATGATGAACATTTTTTGGAAGTGGCAGTTGTTGTGATCCTGACAACAGTTTCAAGAACAAACAGGTTTGCCAGCAGTACTGCTCAAATTAGAAGAACTAAACTTACAGATGTTAGCAAACAACAATATGTTTCTTGGTTCATGTCAAGATGGTGATCTGCTTTTTCAAGCTCAACACATGAGCATGAAATGATAACATTAGCTCTGTTCACACTGAAGGTCAAACTTTGAGAGCTGATATCTTAGTGGAATGGAAATATGAATTATAAAAACTATATATTATTCGGATCTCAATGAGCTCGTCTTTTGATTCCTGGTGTCAGTTTTTGGTTTGTGTATATTTTACAGATATGACCCATGACCTCAGGTAAAGTGACCTGTGGGGACCCCTAGTACAATGATGTTGATATAATTATTCATATAAAACAAAAGCCTCATCATTTATCTATCTGATGAAAAGATAAAAATAATGTATATTAGATGCCTAATACCAGTTTCTGTGACAAATATTGGTGACCTATGTGAAAAAGACACCTAAATTGGCTGGCTATTCAGTACACTGTCTTACTGGTGCCTCTGAAGCATCCAATACCAAGTATGGTACCCAGACATTTTACATATGTTGCTAAGTAACTTGCTTCTCATATCCAGTGCAGACATGTTTTGACTAAGCATAGCTGATATAGCCAACAGCAAACATCATTTAAAGATATTTTGCATAGGGGATGAATGGTTGCCATTTGCCTAAGCTTGTGTCCACTTCAGAAAACTAGGCATGAACACTATGACCATAAATTCACTGCATAAATGCAAGAGAGATGCAATCTTGACTCTGTATTCTGAGTTAATAGTCTGGCAAAACAACTAAGAGGTGTCATTTTTGCAAATCATCAATTGGGGACATAATTAAATAAAACACAGACATGCAGAACTATATTTCACAAACATATTGAGACCTGTGAACTTTTTACACATTGTACATGCTATGCAACCACCAGAAATCTACATAATTCATAGGACAATGGCATTGTGATGCACTAGTTTATTTTGTTTATTATTAGCATAAAAACCACAGGCAGAGACAGCAAATTATGCTTGTAGTCCTAATGCTTTTTCCTGCTCACATATGCTCACACAAAATTTGGCAAATGAGCAGTTTTGTTATTCATTGCATAGTACATGCATATGCACCACTGCACATGCATGGTCCAGGTGGATAGCGTTCTCTCATAGCATTTAACTTCCTGCTCACCCTCACGACACATCCCGGGTCACTGGAGAGTTCGTGCACTGCAGTTAATGTGAGGTCTAAGGGAGAGAATCTGAGGAACCGTTATTTACCTTTCACCGGAACTGCTCTCTAAAATCGCTGTCGGAGATAAGACGCTGCTTCTTTCACTTCCTGATAGCTCACAAACACGAACTTGACAGACCTGACATGATTCACATCCTACCTATACCACTCTACACCAAAGAGGTATAGAGGTTGATGTATCTTCACTCAAACATCTGGCCACCAATTATTAATCAATACACACAACAAGCAGATAATCCATTATATATTTAAGAAACCAATGGAATATAAGATATATAGGAAGTCATTTGTCCTCAACGGCGATACGCCTAGGATGGGAAAGGTCATGTCGGCGTCAAGATAGCTTGTCACATGATCGGTGGTTTCATCCGAGGGTGCGTAGTTCTCGCCAGATACAGGACGTGCATTTCCACTGGAAGTTTGGCTGCTGGAGTCACGTAACTGAGCCGGCGACACCTCTTGCAATGGTAAGCTTTTAGGATCCTTAAACGACCTTCCAATGCAGTTTGTGCACAGGAAAACGACCTTCTGAATTCGAATGTCATCCACCAGTTCGACCAGTTGCTCAGATGGTGGCCTCACACCTTTAGTTATATGATATTCATGGTACTTCTGCGTCAGAACAGCCCGCCGTACCACTGATCTGACCTTGTGAAATACCCGGGTTTTTTCACAAGGTCAGATCCTGTTAGGATAAGACGGCACCATTTCACTTTGTTAAGAACCAGACCTCTTCGCCTCGTGCCTGGCGTCGACTGAGCACACGATTCCGATTCTACGCTCAGGGTTCCATGAGGAGATACCTTATCTTGTCGCTCCTCTCGAGTCAGCCCGGTCGGTTTACGCGGCGTAACTAGACCCCTCCCTTAAACAGCGGGGAGAAACGACAAGGCAGCGTAAGCTGGGATCGAAGTTTACAAATAGCGCTAACCCGTTTCGCGCCGACTTGGGTCTGCGTGGATGTCGACTACCGAACGTCCACTGTCCTCAGAAGTCCGTGCATACTTACCGGTGTGCATCAGGTGATGTTGCATATCTGACACTTAACCGTATCCAGTCTGTCGTATCCCAGTCTGGCCTAAATGTGAGTTTAGTGTTGAAAATATGATTAAGAGGCTAAGCAAAATTTGCCAAACACATCCGTAGGACACTACGATGCTGCAATCTTTCGAAGAACCGGAAAGCAAAGCTAATGAACAGCAGGCATATTTAAGCAGCATTTTTTTCGCATGTGTCAGGAAGTATTTGTTTCAGAAACTGGTATTAGGCACTTAATATACATCGTTTTTGTTTTTTTCATCAGAAAGATAAATGCTCAAGCTTTCGTTCTACATAAATCATTATATCAATATTATTGTACTAGTGGTCACTACACGTAAGGTTATCCGAGGTCACGGGGTCATATTTTCAAAATTTGCACAAATAAAAAACTGACTGCAGGAATTGAAAGATGAGCTCATTACAATTCCAACTATGTACAATTTTCACACTTTATTCCCACATAATATGAAGATATTGGCTCTGAAAGTTTGACCTTCAGTGCAAATTCAGAATA
The DNA here is from genome assembly GCA_034440575.1 of Imbricaverruca yamaguchii. Classification (NCBI taxonomy): domain Eukaryota; kingdom Metazoa; phylum Arthropoda; class Thecostraca; family Neoverrucidae; genus Imbricaverruca; species Imbricaverruca yamaguchii. The sequence goes on from JAOTOL010001662.1 coordinate 4,521,012, forward strand.
AAACGCTCCAGGCAATAACACGTAAACCGCCGCTCTGATTGAGCTAAAGGGTCAGAAATCGTTTCAGGGCCCCATATAACCCAGTATGCCAATTTTCATAAAAATTTGCAACAGGAGGATGTTATGCCATGTTCAAGATATGGTGGATGGCACCTACTGTCTAATATCATTTCCTTCCTTTTACCCCCCAAAAAAAAAAAAACAGTGGCACTTGTCTCCAGTCAGATCCTCACACCCTGTCTCAGTGGGCTGATAGGAGCCCCCTCTAATCTCCAAACTAAGCATTGCATGAAAACAAAAGAGGTGTCATCAGAAAGCACTCAATGAGTGGGGCCAACACTGCCCCCCCCCCCCAAAGAAATGTCCACAAAGTGATGTCACTAGTGAGCATACATCTTCATGACTTGCATCATGTTTTTGGTTCTGGGGAGTTATACTAAGAAGTAATACAAATTGTAAAAAAATGTAAAGTTCCTCTGGTGCATTTTGTTGCATCCCTAAAGATAAGCAAACTCTGAAAGTTTCATTAAAATATTGATCCATTAAAGCGTGAAGACTGGTTGATTTTTTGGGAGGTGACCTTACTTGACCTAGACTAACTTGTTGACCCTAGATGACCTGGCTTCACAATTTTGACACAACATGGAAAAAGTATGTCAAATTTTGGCCTGCTGCAGTGCACAATTCTTTCACTTTCTACAGAAAACTTGAAGGGTTAATAGTCCTGTGCTTTACTCAAATGTTTGGGTCAACTCACATGCGATTCATATATTGTGAGATCTGATTTGACTCATGATTCAGAGCAGGTCAAAATTATTTGATACAACTCAATCCAAACTCATGAATACCGAAGCATGAAGCATTAATGCCAAACAGCATTAAAGCATTGGTTTTTCGTTAGGTGTGGGATGTCGACATGAGTCCACGGAGATGTTGATCTTGCCCATGGAAGTTTTGTTGTTTACAGTGTAGTTTAAGTTCTTCAAACTCAATTGTGAGCTAATAGCCTGTGTATGTGCATCTGTCTCGTTTAGTTCGGGAGTCACCATTTATAGGGATACTTATGTTGATGACATTGATAAGAATGGCATACTATCAGCAAATTGTCTTAACAGTAGACCATAGCACGAGTAATCTCTTTACTTGAAATCGCGTTCAGCACAAGGTATATCACAATATATAATGGTGAAAATAAGCATGATGCCTACACACAAACCACGGTGGGAAACGAAACATGAAGACTTCAAAAACACATCAAGGAGTAAGATGTCGATAGTTGTTTGGGAAGGATGTCTTCTTGTTGCTCAATGGGTGGTACATTCCACCCTATTTCACGAATAATTTATCACTGATGCCAAAGCACAAAGCATGAATACCAAAGCACAAAGTATCAATACCAAAGCAAAAGGTGGTTGCACTGGACAAGGTGGTTGCACATTGCACAACATGAATTTATATGACATCTCCCTTCAAAGGTTGCTTGCAATCTCCCCCCCCCCCAAGTCACAACAGCTCATGTGGTGTTGCATCTTTAGTTCACCATAGATTGGAACTATATTTTGTATGTGTTGTACCAACATGAAATGGAGCAGTTTTAGCACCCAGACATAAAAGTTGCTGGAAATGTGTGTTTTGATGCACCCTACCTGATTTATTCCAGAGGTTCCACCATGCCTCTGTATGAGGGTATTGGCTTAATAGGAGAAAAAGAGCTTCATCCGGTGGTTCTGGACATTGGAACAGCATACACCAAGTAAGCATGTCTAAAAATGAATTTTTCAATTAGCACAACTAATTCTAAACCATGCTAATAATATTCTATTTTTAATTAGTATGCTGATTTTTTAGTTTGTGCTGTGCTTTCTACATATTGTGTGCCACAACAAATCACACCAGGATGGAAATCTCCGTGGCTGTCTTTCACCACCTTATATGATTATACCTGGCCTTGTGCATTGGTGGTGTGTGTACTAGTTTTGCACTCATGAGTAAGTGCTGTGACTGCATGGTGCACATGCTTTGGTGTGGCAGCTGTTGGTGGTGCTAATGCAGGAAATGACTGATGTGACATCTGCCAAAGATGTCAATTTGGTGTTCATTGGCTGGTTTGGCAGCTGTTGATGGTGCTAATGCAGTATATGACTGGTGTGATCACTGTTGGCAGTGTTGGAGTGGTGTACATAGGCTGGCGTGATAGCACTGAAATAAAGCCAAGTATGTTGGACATGTGTGCAGTTTGTTATGCATATTAAATGGGCAATTATTGATAGCAGGATATAGGCATCTCTCAGATTTGATGATGAGATAATTTATTGAACATGAAAAAAAGATCGTTTATGCGTGAAAAGTGCCTTGGTCTTTTGTTTGCCTTCCACAACATATTTGCCGCCCTCCCACATAAGCCAAAGCTAATCCTCCGGAGACGCTGCTGTGTGGTGTACACTGGGTGGTGCGGTGGCTGCTGACAGTACCTGTGTACGGTGCAGGTGCGGTTTCGGTGGCGAGACCGGCCCTCGCGCCATCATCCCAAGTCGAGTGACGCTGGACGGCCGTCAGCGCGCCGTGTTCGACTACAACGACGCCGAGGAGCTGTACCGGCTGCTGGTCGAGTTGCTGCAGGCCGTCTATTTCCGGTGAGCTGCCAAGCTGCTCACTGGGTCTGCTACCCACTCAAATTGTCCATTACTACCCATTTGACGTGTCCACCACAACTCACCTGACCTGTTCATCACTTCTCACATGGTCTGTACACTGCTACTCACCTGATCTGCCCACTGCTACTCACCTGATCTGTTAACTACTACTCACCTGATCTATTCAATACTGCTCACCTGGTCTGTCCACTGCTACTTACCTGATCTGTTCACTACTACTCACCTGATCTGCCCACTGCTGCTCACCTGATCTGCCCACTACTACTACCCTGAACTGTTCACTACTACTGATCTCATCTGCCCACTGCTTCTCACCTGATCTGTCCACTGCTACTCACCTGACATCTTCATTACAGCTCTTCATGCTTCATGACTATGGCTGCTTCCCATATGAATGCAAGGCATTGATCCCAGTTATTTGCCTGCCTGGAGATCTGGCCTTCGTTTTATTGATGCAGTTAGTAATGCCTATCATTGCATATCATCTGCCAGGAGGCATGCATGTTTCCTACACATACTGGACACAAGGTGTATTGTTCCATGTGATGCGTTCTTGAGCCGGACGAAGCTGACGGCGGCCGTCGCTGACATTGGGCGGGCAGTCGCTATGTGTTTTCCAACGGCGTGACGAAGTTGCACGGTGCTGAAGCCGGCTGATGGCTAACTAACTAGGATCTAATATATAGTTAACTAACTATAATATATAACATACTAGCTAAGATCTGATATCATAAGGCAACTAACTAAGATCAATGCATTGTATTTAAATGAAAAGTAGTCGAAGCCTCTCACGTGCCAACTCTCAGCACGGCTGGCGACGGCGGTGTGACTCACTTGTACACACATAGTGTCCTGTTTGGAGCTCTCAGCACGGCTGTCCTGTACACACACAGTGTCCTGTTTGGAGCTCTCAGCACGGCTGTCCTGTACACACACAGTGTCCTGTTTGGAGCTCTCAGCACGGCTGTCCTGTACACACACAGTGTCCTGTTTGGAGCTCTCAGCACGGCTGGCGACGGCGGTGTGACTCACTTGTACACACACAGTGTCCTGCTCGACAAGTTGTTCTAGTACTTAGCACACTTTTCAGGTCCAACTGACTGGCCTGTAGTTTCCTGCACACTTCATGCTTTTTCTTTTTTTAGTTGCTACTACATTTGCATTTCGTGTATCTTCTGTTATTTCAGAATACTCCACGGAATGCATGAAAATGACACAAGGGAACTGCCACTGCTTTAGCACCAGTGTTAAATTATTCGTAAAATAAGGTGGAATTTACCACTTTCTGAACACTCAACTGACATCCTGCTCCAAGAACTATCGACATCCTGCTTCTTGATGCGTGCTTATGAAGCCTTCGAGTCTCCTTTCTAACATTACCTCGTTTGCTAAGTATTAATTTTTATCGCTATCTCGAATATAGCTCTTCCTAACATTTGAATTTAAAAACAACTGATGACAGTACAAACATTGGTTCAAATTTAGGTCTAAGACATCAAAGGCACTTGAAATGACACTGATTCAATGGCAAATTTCTTCATCCTACTGTGCTCGTAACGACATCTCACACCTAACGAAAAACCACTATTTTAACACTGTTTAGCACACTACTATGAGACTAGCATGTATATCATCTGGTCCAGAAGCTGTACAGCTGTACTTCTGTATCCTCTGTTGTTATTGTAAGATCCTCCATACTATCTATTACTATGGCATTGCTTTCAGTTGTTTCCAATGTACCAGCTGTTGTTACAGTTGTTTCCATTGACTTAGCGAGCTCGCCTCCGCAGCCGTCTGCTGGTCAACTCCAAGGACCGGCCGGTGGTGGTGGCCGAGTCGCTGCTGACGCCCACCCTCTTCAGGAACGTGCTGGCCAACGTACTGTTCCGTCACTTTGAGGTGAGCGCGAGACGACTCTCCGGCCGCATTCAGCGGTGGGCTGTCGCGTGCGCGTGGTCCAACGACTTCAGATGAGACGTCATGTCTGGTGATGCCCCACTTGGTCAGACGTCCCCTGTCCAACAGTGTCGCCGTCAGACATCACCTGTCCATCAGTGTCGCCGTCAGACGTCCCCTGTACAACAGTACCGCCGTCAGACGTCCCCCGTCCAACAGTGTCGACGTCAGACATCACCTGTCCATCAGTGTCGACGTCAGACATCACCTGTCCATCAGTGTCGCCGTCAGACATCACCTGTCCACAGTGTTGGATTTTCACTTCTCGGTCTTGGATTCGGAGTGTATAGTTTTTTGGCTTGCCAAAGTATGGAGTGTATAATCTTGAGAAGCACTATGTTATGGGGTGTATGATTTCCCAGTTTGCCAAATTATGGGGTGTATATTGAAGCACCAAGTAACGGAGTATATACATTTTATGAATAACGAAGTGTATACATTTGGAAAAATGCAGTGATATTTCCTGGAATGAAGAATAGAAACCCAGGGGCCTCGGTAGCTTAGATGGTGGAGCGTGGGACTCGAATCTCCCGGCCGGCGGGATTTGCAGAGTCCACCCACGACCAATCGGTGTGATATAGGTTGGCGACGCTATAGAACCTTGCGGTTGAATGCGTCGTAAAATAACCCGATAGTTCTTCTTGAAGAATAAAACGCCTTCAAGTCATTTGTTAGGTTCTTATCCTAGTGTCTCACAGACCACCAGATGGGGTCCACCACACATCGTCGTCTGAAGTCATCCACGTTGCGTGAATGACTTATAAGGCAACTTCCTGAGCAATGGTAGAGAAAATGATCACAAAAGTATACTTAATCGACATCAACCAAGTTTATATATCAATACCTGCCACTCCTAGCATACCAACACCGCACAACTAATACAAATTCACAACATAACTCGAGAGCAGGACATTCGTGCACCGACTGGTTCTAAAATGGGAGGGTCTAAAATGTTACTTCGGGATATGGGTTTCGGAATATATAATGGTTTAAGGAAAGTTATACTAAAACAATCCGTCTAAAATCTTGTATTCTCTCGACAATGAAATTTTCTTTTTTCAAATGAGAAAGCTGAGAAAAATATTGAAGTTAATTCTTATTAATATTAAATGTATTTCGATGCACTTTTTAGTTCATGTCTGGAATATTTAGTGGAAGCAAGGAATGACTTGGAAGGATGAAAAGCGACTAGAAGGGCGGGCAAATTGCCGCTGTAAAACAGACTATCGTCACGAACGAGCGGAAATTAGCGTCTCATTTCGCACCATGATTGCTATAAAATACCAAAAAATGAAAATAAGTTAGAGAAAACTGCCAAGAGAAGTACAGGGGACCTTTTTCTCAATTAATAATAATCAGGATTATGGGAAGAAATTAATCATTGGACCAGAATGAGGCTTATAAGAGTGTAGAGGATTAGGTCAACACACGTAAATCTGAATTTGTCCGGAGTGGTGAAACCTCGCGGTCGGAGTGGCATGAATACAACTATTCCCGCTTGTTGATGAAATTCGGAAACAATATAAGTCTTGAAATCGAAAGAAGGTGAAATTTCTGGTTCTATGGTTCTTCATTTTAGAGCAGTGTTAGCAGGTTTTAGGAACGTTTTGGTACCATTCAGGCAATTTTCATGAGGAAAATCCTTCCGATATCTTTTATGTATATCGCTCCTAACTTCTTAATAATATAAATATGAACGGTTTTATCCATCCCAATTGATGCAGAACATATCATTCTCCAAGGAAGCAAAAAGAAATGCATTATCCATGGCTTTTCGTGGCAATGGTTTAAATAGCTCCGGCCGGAGTGGGAAATGAAGAGCGGTGAATCCATTGAATCCAAGAACGGACTTTCCTACGCGGTCGGGCTGGTAAAGGTGAATTACTATATTTGGTTAGCGCAGCGTAGTGATTTTTGTATTCAACGAAGGATTTTCTTCAAAGCTCTTCGCTGCTATCCGGATGGAATTGACTGCGTGTTTGGCACGAGGCATGAGAGTTTGTATTGTCTGACTCTGTAGGTACCTACCTACTTACCTATATCAAATATCTTCGCGGTAATTCGAGTTATTGATTTGGATAAACCAAAGCTGTAAGGTTGTGTTGTGTGACGGGATATCTTCAGATAATACAAGGAGCAGGACATGATAATATTAATTGCTGCGATGTTTTGCCGACAAGCGTAGTAATGAACAAAACTGATTGCTTTGCTTTTGTCTGGAAAATCCTGTTTTCACTTACCACATTTTGAAGCGTGAATGTTTTTCTTTCAAAATTGGGGCTGGGCCTCTTCAGTGCACATTGACTGGAGATATTATAGATATGCATGCATTCAAGCATTATTTGTGCATTCATGAAATGTTCAGGGAATTGTTAGGTGCATCCTGTCCCCATTCTCCATTGAATACCATTATACTTTTAACATTTCTGGTCTCTGACTTTCTGAATGGACAAATTTTCAGTTTAAGGTGATTTTATTTCTTGAAATTTATTTGTCATGCAATGATTATGAATGTGTTCATAATGTAGGTACTTACTTGATGTGACCACACATTTTTATTTGGCAAGTGCAGTAGAGTAGCAAAATGACACCAAAAAAAATGGGCTTGTGTTTGGTTGGGAAATATACCATGAAATGTAATGTTAAAAATAAAGAAAAAAGCTGCAGCCTAACTGGATGCAAGAAAGCCTTTTTTAATATAAATTTTCTAAGCAATTTTTTTCCTTTAAAAAATTAAAAGTAAATGGTCTATTCTAACCAAACAGCCTATGCTAGCCTGAGTGTTTTTTTTATTCACAAACTTTTATAATCCTGAATGATTCCGAAAGGAATTTGATAAATAGATAACTTACAAAAAAATAATCTAGCATAACTTAGCCAAACCTAATGCCTTTGTATGCTTCATGGAGGTAAAATGTGTGTAAAACATGTGTGGAAAAGTAATAGTGCCCATGAAAATTCCTATTCTGTGGCAAAACATGGCTCATGTCCACCAGTATTTTGTGGATTTGTGGGAAGTGCTACACTTTGTGGCTTACCAGTTGTGTGGATGCCACTCTAGCTCTTGGTGTTCATCCATACATTCTTCTGGGCACACCTGGACTTGTGTTCTGAGGTTTGTCCACAAATGGAGAACATACACATGAATGCATTGGTGGCTGTTTATTAATTCACCTGCACTTCACCAGAAATCACACATGCACAAATTGAATGTTATGGAATGATATTGAAGATGGAATGTTATGAAATATGGAATGTTCAGTGGCATTAAGGTCATATTCATACTGCAGTGATCCATATTTTGCCATCCGTTGACATCTGCTGTACTTGTGCATGCTAGCAAACTGATATTCTTCCAAGCTGGCTGGCATCTCATTTTCAGCTCCACTCCTTCCTCCTCTTGGAATGTGCCTACAGATGACCTGAAATAACAAACGTGTATTATCCTCAATTATACTGGAAACTTTATGTGGTAGGGGGACCCAGTATGACTGGATCTTCCTCTCCACCCAAGTTATCACTATTGTATAATGACATCTAGCTGTCTTGCTAGTTAAGCATGTCTTCATCCAGCAATGCAAGGAGTGTACAATTCTTTGGATTGCAAAAGTTCCAAAAAAGGGCCACTTTCCAACGATGCCTGTCCATCAGTGTCGCTGCTAGGCGTCCCTGGTACAACAGTGTCGCCGTCAGACGTCCCCTGTCCAACAGTGTCGCCGTCATACGTCCCCTGTCCAACAGTGTCGCCGTCATACGTCCCCTGTCCAACAGTGTTGCTTTCAGACGTCCCCTGTCCAACAGTGTCGCCGTCAGACATCACCTGTCCAACAGTGACGCCGTCAGACGTCCCCTGTCCAACAGTGTTGCTTTCAGACGTCCCCTGTCCAGTAGTGTCGCCGTCAGACGTCCCCTGTCCAACAGTGCCGCCGTCAGACGTCCCCTGTACAACAGTGACGCCGTCAGACGTCCCCTGTCCAGCAGTGTCGCCGTCAGACGTCCCCTGTCCAACAGTGCCGCCGTCAGACGTCCCCTGTCCAACAGTGCCGCCGTCAGACGTCCCCTGTACAACAGTGACGCCGTCAGACGTCCCCTGTCCAACAGTGTCGCCGTCAGACGTCCCCTGTCCACAGTGTCGCATCCAGACGTCCCCTGTACAGCAGTGTCGCAGTCAGACGTCCCCTGTCCAGTAGTGTCGCCGTCAGACGTCCCCTGTCCAGTGTCGCATCCAGACGTCCCCTGTACAGCAGTGCCCCTCTCCATCAGGTATCTTCTCACACAAAGGTATGCCTATCCCCCATGTTTCCCCTCCGGCAGCGTCCCTCTCCTAACTTCTCTTTCCCTGTGCCATTCAATCTCATGTGTCTCCTTGTCCGTCACTGTCCCTCTTCCAATTCTTCCCCTATTTCACAGCCCCATTCTCCCCCAATTAGCACCCTGTCTGACAGTGAATCCCGCCGAGGTGCCTCCCTGTCTGACAGCACCCCTATCCCCATTTGTCTCACAGTTTTACAGCGTTCCTATCCCCAGTTGTCTCCCTGTTGAAAGCGTCCCTCTCCCCCAGCTGTCTCCTGGTCTGATAATATACATGTCCCCAATGTCTCCGTGTCTGGCAGTGCACCTCTCCGCCATGTGTCTCTGTCTGACAGCATCCCTTTGTCGTCTTGCAGTTTAGATAGTCCTTCGCACCCAGGTGTTCCGCTGCCTGTGTCGTCTTACGCCACTTGTGAGCGCCCCTCTCATCCTAGTCTCCCTCACCTAATCGCACCGCTGTCCCTCGGGCTTCTTGTGCGACAGCGCCCCTCTTCGCCGGCCTGCCCCGTGTAACCGCGCCGCTGTGCGCCAGGTATCTCCTCTGGTACAGCACCCCTCTCCGCCAGGTATCTCCTCTGGTACAGCGCCACTCTCCGCCTGGACTCCCCAGTGTAACTGCGCCGCTGTCCACCAGGTATTTCCTCTGGTACAGCATCCCTCTCCGCCAGGTATCTCCTCTGGTACAGCGCCCCTGTCCTCCAGGTATCTCCTCTGGTACAGCACCCCTCTCCGCCAGGTATCTCCTCTGGTACAGCACCCCTCTTCGCCAGGTATCTCCTCTGGTACAGCACCCCTCTCTGCCAGGTATCTCCTCTGGTACAGCACCCCTCTCCGCCAGGTATCTCCTCTGGTACAGCGCCCCTGTCCGTCTGGTCTCCCCCTGTGTAACCGCCCCGCCGCCCGCCAGGTGTCGTCTTGTCTGTTCGCCCCGTCCCACCTGGTGGCGCTGATGCCGCTCGGCCTCAGGACCGGCCTGGTGCTGGACGTCGGGCACCGCGAGTCGGTCTGCATCCCAGTGTTCGAGGGCGTGCCCGTGCTGTGTGCCTGGCAGGCGCTGCCCATCGGCTCGCAGGCCATCCGCACGTGAGTACGGCGCCAACGGTGGCGGTGACGCAGTGTTCAAACAAAATTCTGATCCGACAGCGTGCTCCTACGTGCACCGTTTCCTTTGTTTTGAGATACCTAATTTAGGGGTAGTGATTACGATGCAAAATGCTTGCTTTTATCAATCGAACTTGTATAACAGACCACGCCATAGGCAATCCTCTTACGGTCGATGTGTCGTAAAACCAATAACTAACAAACCAAGTAATCCTCTTATCTGAAATTGTGCTGAGGGATGTTTGTGCATCGCAATCTATAATAGTGAGTACCAGCACGATACACATCAACAAGGTAATGCTGGAATTTAGATATGATAATTTCATGATGACTCATCACGAAACAAGTTGTCGATACTCCCCTGGGAGGGATGTCAATTCATTGTTCAGAAAGTGGTATATGCCACCATATTTCACGAATAACCTATAACTGCGGTGACATGCATGCTTACACCATCTGTGGTCTCCACCCTCTACGCCTGGTCTATACGTGGTCTCGCGCAACACCATTCAAACGGATATCTAGTAATTGTCGCCTCTGTTATCTGTGGACAGGGGAAAGAGAGAAGATAGAGAAGGTGTTGTGGGCGAATCTAAGGGGCTGATGATGTGTAAAGTGTGTCAATGATGCTTGGTTGTCAGTCTACGTAAATGACTCGTAACCTATTTGACACAGTTCCCATGTGCCCATCATCAAATTTGCACTCCCCATCTTCAGAAAACATCGTGGTTCGCTTTGTTGCATCTCTTCATGTTTTCGTTTCCCCTTGCAAGTGGAATTCTCTCCTCTGGATTTTGGAGTCTGGCTTTGTGGTAGGATTCTTACCCACAGTGAGGTAACTTCACGATGCATGTCCTCACAAGCGTTTACGTCCAGCCGGTGCTGGCACCCAACAGTTGATTGTATCGCACACTTTGGACCAATATCACAGCGTGACGGTGGCGTATTGGTCTGCAGCGCCATCCGGGCAAGTCTGGTGGAGCACGGTAGCGTTTCTGACCCAAAGGGACGCTCCATCCAAGACGTGGTATCGTCACTCAGCGACTCCGTCATAGAGGACCTCCAAGTGAGTAGAGGAATGCTGCTCAGACCCCCGTCCAGCCACCTATTCTGCGCACGCGTGCCTGCCTGCGCCGTACATGCGTACTCATTTATGTATGCATAAATGTATTCATGTATGTATGTATTCACACACACACACACACACACACACACACACACACGCACACGCACACGCACACGCACACGCACACGCACACGCACACGCACACGCACACGCACACGCACACGCACACGCACACGCACACGCACACGCACACGCACACGCACACGCACACGCACACGCACACACGCACACGCACACGCACACGCACACGCACACGCACACGCACACGCACACGCACACGCACACGCACACGCACACGCACGCACACGCACACGCACACATACACATACACATACACATACACACATATATATATATGTACATATATATATATATATATATATATATATATATATATATATATATATATATATATATATATATATATATATATATATATATATATATATATGTATATATACGAGGTCTGTCTAAAGCTACCCGACCTTGAATTTTCCCGGGTACAGTAGTGATACTTAATTGCGTGCGTGAAGCTTAATGCGCATGCGTTAATTTTTTATCTGCCTGCGAGTGTGTCAGTCGCTGCCTACTGTCCGTTGAGTGAGGTGTTCCGATGCATGTTCGTCGGATTTTCGATTTCTCTCAAGATGACTGAACGAGTTGAGCAAAGATACTGCATTAAATTCTGTCAAAAGCTTGGTGATTCTCAAAGCGAAGCAATTCGTAAGATTCACCAGGTGTTTGGAGACAATGCTATGGGGGTAACACAAATTAAGGAATGGTTCAACCGATTCAAAAATGGCCACACATTGGTGGCGAGTAACAAACGTTCTGGGAGGCCACAAACCACTTGAAATGCAGCTGTTGTTGCGAGGGTGGAAAATCTGGTAATGGAAGATCGGCGTTTGACCGTACGAGAGATTGCCGAAGAGGTTGGGATCGGTAAAGATTTTGCACATGCAATTTTGCGTCATGATTTGAATATACGCAGAGTGGCTGCGAAATTTGTGCCCAAGCTGCTGTCGGCGGAACAGAAAGCACACCGTCTTCGGGTCGCACAGGACATGCTGGACACTGCCAACACTGATCCTGAGCTTCCAAACACCGTGATAACTGGAGATGAATCATGGGTGTACGGGTACGACCCGGAAACAAAAGCACAGTCGTCGCAATGGAAGCATCCCGCGTCCCCTAGGCCGAAAAAAGCGCGCCAGGTGTGAAGCAAAACCAAGGTAATGCTGTGTTTTTATATCCGTGGAATTGTGCACCACGAATACGCACCGGAAGGACAAAAAGTGACAAAATAATACTATCAACAAGTTCTCAAACGACTCCGTGGTGCAGTCCGGCGCAAAAGACGAGACCTCTGGACGGCGAAAAACCGGCAGTTGCATCATGACAAGGTTCCAACTCATTCATCCGCACCTGATCCAAAATTTATTGTCCAAACATGGAATTCCAGTCGTCAACCAACCTCCCTACTCTCCAGACATGACTCCTTACGACTTCTGGTTGTCTTGAACCAGAATTGAACCGAAATTAAAGACGCCATTGAAAGGATCCCGTTTTTACAGTAGAGACGAGATAATGCAAAACGCGACGGCGGAGATGAACACAATTTCAATAGAAGCCTTCCATAAGTGTTTTCGGCAGTGAAAGGATCGGTAGGCTAAGTGTGTGCAAGCGCAAGGGGCCTACTTTGTAGGGGATTAGGGTCCCAATCCCGTTAGGTACGTAATATATTTTTTTTTCCGGCCAAAGGTCGGATACATTTTAGACAGACCTCGTGTATATATATATATATATATATATATATATATATATATATATATATATATATATATATATGTGTGTGTATTTATGCATGTATTTATGCATGTGTGTATGTATATACGTATGTAAGTATGGGGCGGGGATGGCCGAGTGGTTAAGGTGTCGGGCTATGGGTACCAAAGGTCCCGGGTTCGACTCTAGCGCCACTCAGGACATTTCCCAATCCCGCGGCTCACCGACGAAACAGTGTGGGCGGCGCCATTAGCCGTGAATGTGCATAAAAGTGTGTCGTGAACCAACCAATAAACAAACAACAACAACGTATGTAAGTATGTATGCATCGATGCAGATATGTGTCCGTGTATGTATGTATGTACGAGGTGCGCCAGAATTTGTACGCAGTATCAGTATTCCGTTTCTGATCACAGTTTCAACTCTATGTATGATATTGCCATCACTATTATGTGTATGTGTCTGATTGCTGTGCTAGGATATGCCTGGCTGATCTACCGACACCTGCACATGTCCGATTGCCATTGGTGTTCGCGTTTTGGCATGCCAGTGCGCCAGGTCCCCATTTTAACCACTGCGCTGTTGTAACGAAATCAACCTTGGATCCATCTTTCGAATGCGTCTGGCCGATTAATGACGGCTGTTCCACTGTACCGTGGAATCCGGCTAAAAGCGGATCACGGACGGTCGGCCGGCACCCGCCGCCGCCGACGTCGGCAGATTGACGCCTCGAGTCTCGGCGGTGGCCGGGTGTTTGGCTTGGTAATCTCCGATACCAAGCGGCGATGGCCGGTCGGTGGATGCTGTGTCGTCATGGGATTGTGACACCCATGCACCATGTAGCTGAGCTGCATGTGGGGCGCGTGTGAAGTGCGAAAACCGGACCCATCCCTTCGTGGTGTGTTGCAATAGATGATGCCGGCCAGTGACATAACAGGACGTTGGCCGGGTGGGCACCCTCCACATGAGTGGTTGGTCCCCTCTAGCGCGCGTGGCGTGTCATTGCTGTTAAAATCGTTGTACAAGTTGTTGCCGTATTGCTTTATCACCAGCTAGGACAATACAAGAGCGTTGGTGGCTGTTGGATTTGAGAACCAGTTAAGGTACAAGCGAGGTAAAACCCTATGCTATCACCGTGAGTCGAAACGAACTTGCCAAAACTGTCGCCGGTCCATGTTCTAAAATGGTACATGTATTTTGTCTACTACACCAATCGCTGTATTTGGCCCCTTTTTACAAAGATATCACCAATCCCTCTGCCTTCGTCATGGACAGTATATTAAGCTCACACCGCATCGCGGCTACGTCGTCCCGGCCATCCACTCCACTGCATATCTTGGCATTACCTGCGGACGTGAGCCATTTAGGTCGCGCATGACTGTACCCTGCGGCATATTGCGTGTGTTACGCAATCTGCAGTGTTGCGCTCTTGATGTATACAGACCGGACGGCAGCTCTGACCTCGTGTGACTGTGTTCTGCACCTGGTGCGTGCCACGCTCGTGACGACTATAAATCGGGTGGTGACCGTGACCACGTATGATTGTATGCCCTACGGCAGGTGCGTACCACGTTCGTGACGACCGCAGACCGGGCGGCGGCCCTGACCTCCGGTGACCGGCCGACGCCGCCGCTTCCATTCGAGTACCCTCTGCGAGATGGTGTGACCCTGACCGTATCAGGGGTCACCCGGGAGGAACCGGCCGAGGTGCTGTTCGCAGCCGACGCCGACAACCTCAACCTGACGACCATGATCCTGGACGCTCTGCGAAAGGTATGTGTGTGTGCGTATGTCTGGGCGCTAAGTGATCAAACTGACTCGATGCGCCCTAACACTCAAATAACCGACCAATCACGTGTGCTGTTGAGAACAGGGCTGTATTTGTACTTGGCATTTCTGGACGTGGGGAGGAAAATCATTGGCAATGGAACTCGGAGATAATGTTTCCTCAAATCTGCTACATCAGAAGCTCAGTACATTTTCTCATGAATCTTGAGTATTTTGTTGTCACAGAACAGACCATTGTCAAACAATACAATTCAGCCTCCAGGTGGGAAAGAAATGAGGGGAAGATTTTTCGGAGATGATCTTGCGGATGCCAAGCATCCGGGAAGTTTTTTTTTTGTTGTAAACCCTGGGTGTATAGGTGTGTGTGTGTGTGTGTGTGTGTTTGTGTGTGTGTATGTGTGTGTGTGTGTGTGTGTGTGTGTGTGTGTGTGTGTGTGTGTGTTCGGGTGCGCTATGGGGACGGGTATCCAAGAAACAAGACGGAAAGCAGTCTCGCTTTAGGTTTATGTCATTCAGAGTATAATGCTCTCCAGAAGTTACCGTTTTCTTTCGTATTTATTCGATAAATTGTGATATTTTAATAAAGCCACTGCCATAACTGCCCTGCCTGTGGTACTGGCTCACATGGCTCCGATGCTGCAATGTCGTCAGCTGTCCAAGGTGTGTCCGCTGGTGCAATGTCCGCGACTGTCTGACGCGTGTCCGCTGCTGCAATGTCCGTGGCTCTAACACGTGTCCAGTGCTGCGAGTTGTCAGTTGTCTAAGGTGTGTCCGCTGGTGCAATTTCCGCGGTTCTGACGCGTGTCCGCTGCTGCAATGTCTGCGGCTGTCTGACGTGTGTCCGCTGCTGCAATGTCTGCGGCTGTCTGACGCGTGTCCGCTGCTGCAATGTCTGCGGCTGTCTGACGCGTGTCCGCTGCTGCAATGTCTGCGGCTGTCTGACGTGTGTCCGTTGCTGCAGTGCCCCCTGGACATGCGGACGCCGCTGGCCGCCAGTGTGATAGTGATGGGCGGCACTGCGCACCTGCCGGGCCTTCAAACCCGCCTGCTGGCCGAGCTGCGCCGCCAGGTGGCGCTGCCGCCCTATTCTGACGTCATGCACGCGCCCGCCTTCCGTCTGCACCGGCCGCCGGCCAAGCTGAACTACCTTGCTTGGCTCGGAGGTGAGTGGCGCGCGGTGTCGTGTTCTTTAGAGTCTAGTGTCGGAGGTGCATGTCGCGTGTTGTGTAGCCGCTTACGCGCTCTGTCCACTGCACACCACCTGGCTGTGTCCGAGCGCCGACTTCGTCCGAAGCCCTGAGGCGGCAGCGGCCATCTGTGTAACGCTGCGCGCCAGCCCGTCCCCGGTAGTCTACGTCATCTGTCGTCATCGTCATCGGACCCCAACCGCGGAGTGTGGCGGAAGCCAAGTCGAGTGAGGAAGTTTGGACAATGTGTGCGCCGCGTGTTCCCTGACCTATGTGTGTCGGGGCGGTGACGACCAAACCGGCGCCGCCCCGACAACTGCAGCTGTTCCGTCCGTGTGGCGATCCAGTGGTGCGCCGCACGCCAGACTCCGACACAGGCGACAGTGGTGGGTCGGGACGTCGCTGAATCCATCGAAATACAGCCCTCTTTATAACAGACTATCGACGTCCAGGCTAGCTTATCAACGGTTCACCAGAGCCAGCCGCTCTGAACCAGAGTTCAGAGCCTGCCGCTCACCAGCCTCGGCACGTTCCGGTGCACGTTGCAGCTGGGGACCCTCGGGGTCGATGCGATAGTCCCGAACGCTGTCTGTGAACTATCTGGCATCCTGCGGAGCGTGACCCCTCATTCGCTGTGAAAATTTTCACCTGATTTCCGGCGCAGATCCGGATTGTTGTGTCACCGCCTTCGGCCTCGGCGACTCCAGCGCCACAAGCGGCGGTCGTGACCGGGGCCTGAGCAGGTCACTGCTTCGCTGGAGAAGCGACTGTGGCATCACATATTCGGGTCGGCGGTGCGATAGCGGCGCCTCCGGTGGCGGCGGCCGGTACCAATCGATTATCCAACTGAGTGGTGTCGTCCCATGGTTCCAGTAGCGAAGCGTCCCTCAGACGTGAGGGTGTGCGTGGACAGTCCGCGACTGAATAGTGATGTGGAACGACCCGCATTCCACGTGAGTCCGCCGTATGACGCGGAGTGGCCAAACCAACAGCCGTCGGTCGTTGGCTAACCACGCTGCCAGAATGGGATATTTCTAGGCCTCAACTGCCGAGGCCAGCCGGAAACTTGCTTACTTCATTACTCCGTTAAGGGAGTCTTACGTTATATTGTAAGTGACGTTGTGGTGTCACGGGTCTCGTGATTAGCGTGACCGTGACCGCCTGTGACCGTGAATACGGACAACTCGGACACCACCTCGCAGGAGTGGGTTGAACCATAGAGTAACCCAGCAGTAAGTTGCCCGTCTCACAATCGAAGGGTTGTGGGTTCGAGTCTCGCTTGTCGCTACTCTTCGCCCGCGACCAATCGGCGTGAGAGATTGGCGATGCTACATGACTCAACGGTTGATGTGTCGTAAAATCAGTAACGAACCAACTAACCACCTTGCAGGAGTTCTCTGCAAACCGTCACCATTTGCCGCCTGCCGACCGCCCGTACTGGGATGTGCGCTGTATACTGGCTGCGGTCATCCCAGCCAGTCTCCGTCGTGAGATAGGTGGGGGTGGGGGTGAGTTTAGAGGCGTGTTGGACCATAGAGTATTCGCGTCGCCTGTAAAGCGAGTGGGTTTTGCAAGCAAGTCTAAGCCAAATGTATATTTACGTCAAGGGAGGCATACGCTATGACTAAGATTAAGGGAGTTCTACGTTATGTCGTACTTTATGTGACGTTATGGTTCTGGAGGCAGAGTTTGGGCGGGGAATATCTCCCGGATTTTTAGTGTTTTTAGTTTTGCTTTACTCCTGAGCAAGATAATTCATAATTACTGCGTGGGATTGGCGCTATATAACTGAAGCAGTCGATGCACCCCTAAGCCCAACTAAGGGCGCTGCATGACCTCTGCAGTCGATGCGCCCCTAAACCCCAATAACTAACTAACTAACTAAGCCCAACTAACCAACCAATTAGAGTGTAGGGTTGTGACGATAAAGTTGGCTTTAGGGTACATCAGCCTGCTCTTGTCAAAGAGCGCCGAGTGATCTTTACCATGCGAATAAGCAAGTAATTGTCCACACCGCTTATCACGCCTGCTACCGCGCGTTATTTGCAAGTACTGGCTTAGTAGAAGCATGCTTTCATCCAGCGTTGTGAGCTAGTTTAGTAGTGTTTTGCCGGTTGGCTCATCTATATCCGTTGCACCTCTGGGTAGTCGCTTTACGTTATATATTTCGAGGAAAGCCGGCCCATCTTCGTCCGATGGCTCCTCTGGAATAGTTTTACGTTATATTGAGTGTAAAGCATGTCGGCTCGTCCCGCAGGGAGATACTGACTCGACTGCACTAGTCCCGTATCAAGGGACCGAGAAATACAAGTGCCATGGACGCCTCCATTTACCTATTGATCTGACATAGACAGCGATGTTACATAGGTAGCCATTGTACCAACCGGATCTATCAGAATAAGGGGACTGCGATTCGCACGTTGGTGTCTCTGTGGGCCGACTATTCCACGTCTCTTGGTGAAACATTTATCGTGCATGTGGACTAATTTTTGGGCTTCTCCTTCGGCATGGAGTACACGCGCACCGCCTCTGGTGCTAATCTGACTCAGCAGGTCTGGCCCATCTTCGCCCATACCGGCATCCCAGCCGTGCCGACAACCAACGGCGGCTGGCAGCTCAGGTCGGCGGCGCTCTCGGTCGGTCGGGCCTTCGTGCCCGAATGACGGTGCGCCGCCAAACAATGCGTGCCATCGTAGCACCGCACGGCCAGCAGCGGGCGAAGACGACGCGAGACGCGTCCTCACGCCCGCCCAGCCGCACGCGGGTGGCCAGGAGACACCCAGAGCACGACCGCCGGCGGCTGGCGTGGGCCGGCTATCGTCTGCCGCGTCACGCTGTGCTGAGGGCGCATGTGGTGGAGGAACGGGCGGGTCTCTCGTCCGCATCTGCGCCGCCCGCCGGGAGAGCGCCTGCCGCTTGGCGGCGCTCGGTGCTCGCCGCCCACTGGGGCGTCCCGCCGTATGAGCCGGCGCAACGCCAAAGCCGTCCACGGTGGCCGCACGAACCAGTGCGACTCACGGTGCCGTGGGAAACCGCGACTGACGCGGATGCGTGGGCCGTGAGACGGATCTTTGAAGCAGTGCCATGGTGTGCTCAAGGCGCCGAATGTGATGTTTTCACGTTGCGCTCAGGATGATTATTTTGTCTTGCGACCCGTTATTCGGGCTTGTGGAGGTGTGGTGTTCTTACTTGTGCGCTCCGTACACTGCGCACCGTACTTGAATGCGTCTAGGCGCCGGCCTCGCCCGGTCCTCTGAGACTGCCGCGTGCATAGCTGCAGCCATCCACGTCCAACCCGCTGAAATGTGCTGCCGGTCTTAGTTGCGTTATAGCCAGTTCAGCTTCACACATGATTACGCCAGTGTAGAGTTGCCGTCAAGCACGGGATAAGCCACGAACATAGCATACACATATAGCAGAGTCACAGTTACACACAGAGTCACACACATAGTTACTTCAACTTGTTTTGAAGTGCGTCAAGCGAGGTGTATGCATTTATAGCTACCTCCCCTGTGTTGTGGATACGCTGTGTATATCGTGCAAGCACATCTGTTCGACCTTGGCCGTGATATTCATGCTGAAGTACCCCATAATCACTACTTCGAGATACATCAGCGAATAACTTAACGCTGAAGGTATTCCACTTGGCTTCCACTGGTATTCCACTCGGAATACTAACTTGTCGGTACGGTGCCATCGTCCTCCAAGTTTTCATTATCAGCCGGCTTTGGAACACGAAATTTCTTTTTAGCTGTGCGATCTGCGCTCTTCAGAATATGCGACTGAAGCTTTGTTGGTCGTTCTCGTCATACGCCTGGATCCGAAGTACGCGTGGTGTAATATCACACCATCATACCTGTTGCACCGGACATCAGACAGGAATGGCATGGTGCAGGTGTGGGCACGTCGCTGGGCCCGGGTCGTGTTGTGACCCAGTCCCAGCCGTCCGGCCGGTGTGTGACTGGGTACGTAGTTGGTGGTTCGATACACCACGATTTCCACCCCACTGGGAGGTTGGCAAAGGTGTCGGCTGGGTGAGCATTGTGATGTTCTGGCTGTTCATTTATATTGGGCTGGACACCGGAAGGCCTTGTCTGTTTATCAGTGTGGGAATTAAGGCACTTCTTAAGAGATTTCATCTCTTAAAACATTTTTGCACTCCGGATTCATACTGGATAGAATGGGGTCCACATGTACTCCGGCACAAATATACAGAAGGAACAAAGATACCACAAAAAAACTAATACAGGATTGAAGAAAATATCCACCAAACATGTTATTCTACTTACGGTTACCAAATAACTATACACTGTTCGTACCATCAAGCACACAGACAGCAACCAAACACACACACCACACGAAACCACAACCAGCGGAAATGCCGACGACAACGCGCCAAACTTCGCGCATGCGCACTGAATATAGTGGCCTCCGGCTGCTACGAATTCGGCCGGTGCGTCTCCAGAAACCTGCTTTCGAGCCACCCTATAGTGGGAAAAACTGACCGTTTTAAGAGTCGCTTCCGGAGTGCAGCGGAGGCCACCGATCGGAATTTGCTGCGTTAGCATTTTCTGTTACGAAAACTGTGCTTCAACCAATCAATGCAAGGTATTTTTTTAAATGACGTCATAACCATTATAAACTTTGAACACGTGTTTTGAACACTTAACAGTGTCATGCTGCAAACACAAGACCTTGACTGATCCTTTGCTCACCGCCGTCGATTCCGACTTTGTGTGAGGTAGTTGTGTGGGTCCGTATCGTGCAGGGAATTGGCCGTGTATGTAGGTAGGTGTGCGCTCTGAGCTGAGGGTGAAGCGTGAATTATTTGTGCTTTTAATTTTGCCTAGCATTATGCTGAGACCAACAGTGAAAGGAAGGCGCATTGCTCCTGTGAGTTATGAGAGACAAAGCTGAGCTGATCACAACTCCCTGTCTTGTGGTGCCATCCATTGCTCACTTCTTTGTTTCTATGCTTTGATGTAACCAAAAATGATGTGTATTATGCCTATTACGTAGACACTGACTAGGTACATAGGCTTTTCTCGTCGGTTACCGGCAAATAGATTCCATGCATGAAAAATAATATGTGCATGAAAATGTACTTCGGAAGAAATCTGTTTGCACCCCGACACCAAACCCGGAAAGCAAGTTTCCCACCCTGCTGTTTATGCTTTCATCTCCTACTTAACTCCATATTCAAGGCATGGGTTATCACATATCGACGCCATCCGTGATTTAAGTAGCGGTTATATTGATAACTTATGTGTTCAAGATTGTGGATGCGAGTTTTCTTTGTTTGTTTGTTAGCATGCCTGGATTATTTCACGTACATTCTTCATATGGTGTCCAGTAGCCGTTATCACTCGTTCGCTTCCGTGTGCCGAATGCGCTATCATTGGGCTTCGCTGTCCAGGATTGTCATGACACTCGTTATGTCCGACAGGTGCCCTTTCCGGTGGCACGGACGTGGTCGTAACACGATCGCTGAGCAGGGAGAAGTTCCTGGAGACTCGAGTGCTGCCGGACTGGTGCTCCCTCGCCGGCAGCGACGGCGACGCCAGAAACGTGTAGTTTGAAATGCAGTCAACAGATGTCAGGTGCGCTGCTCTAAGGTGTTGGGGCATTGGTGTGCACTCTAATCGCTGATACGCCATGAGACGCTGAATTTAATTGATTCTCTGTTGCGTATGCCAGTGTTGATAAGTCACTTCGCAGTGAAATAAATAATGTATTTTATTTATTACGTCATGCCACTTTTCTGTTTCCATCGGCCCTTTCTCATTATGTTTCGCACCTCACATATATCGGCACATCTTTCTAATGTTTCACGTTTTGTGCAGTCGTACCGTTTGGCTACTGGTTGATGGGTTACGCGAGCATCGTCGTGGTATCCTCTGTATGATTGTGTGCTAGCTTCGGTCTAGTCATTGGCGTAGATGCTGCGGAGGGAAGAGGACGGGTGGCTGAGGAAGAGACATGGTGGTCGTGACTGGTCACTTATCGGGAACCTTTACCGTTGACCGTATCGTGGTTGCATGGAAAGCATCGACCTAAAAGCGGCTTCCGACACTGCCTTGAGACGTTCGTAAGCTGTTGAAGTCGACGGTGCACTGCTAGGTGCGAGTAAATAGCTGAATATGACTGAATACTAATACAGACGCAACGGGTATTCAATTGATCATCCCTAACGTGAATTGGTAACACCTGACTGAACACTACATGATCTTCAGCACTCGTGTATGACACGCCTTTCCTTTTGCATTGCACTATGTGCGGCAGACGGCGGTTGTTTGGAATATGCTTTGTGACAAATGCATATATATTTTATGTCGGCATTTTCATTGGTCGGTCAGTCTTCTTGTCACCGGCGATGTAGTCGACTGATTGGCTCGTTTCGTGTGGCGGAGGCGTGTCGTTAGTCTGGACTTGGGGCGGGTCGCCTCGGCGGGCCGTGTTGCCCGGGAAACGCGAGTAGCGCGGGCCGCGTGTGCTAGGTGCCACGGCCGCACACTGACGGTCCAGTCCGTGTGAGGTGTGATTTATGGACATGCACATTGGACGGGTGTTTGGATACGTCTCTGGGCCCAGATCCCCGCTTCCAGTTCGCGAAGATCACGCGCCTGATCCTCGTCACTGGGGCAGTCCCGGAGACGAACAAGCTCGACTGCATAGCGTACGTCCGGCCGATTGTAGCTTGAAACAGCGTTCTTGTACGACTAGCGCGGTCCCGGATGACCGCATGAAAGCAACTGATAAGATGCGAGTCGGTGGTGCCACGTTGAACATTACGTGAAAGGACTGAGCCGTGCTGCTTACCTCGGGACTTGAGCGTCCTCCCCGTGGGGGATGGCCGATGGGTACCAAAGGTCTCGGGTTCGACACCAGCGCCGCTCGGGACATTTCCAAATCCCGCGGCCCACCAGTGAAACATTGTGGGCGGCGCCATTGGCCGTGAATGTGCATAAAGTGCGTCGTGAACCACCCAGTAAACAACAAAAGGTTATCCCCCTTTCTCAAGTTCCGCACTAACTAACCATGCTCCCGGGGAACGACCAGATCCGTGTAAAAATGTGCTGGGCCCGCTCTCGACAGTGCCTGTCCGTTCGTGCCGCTCCGCCACACATCACGCTGCAGTATTCCAGTACAGCTCTTGCATTCACCCAATATGGCTAACAATCGCCTCAGGGCTGCACTGATACGGCGACCTGTCTTGCCAGATTGAATAGATCGGATCGTGGGCCGATCTGTGAACCCTGTTCGTCTGGTTCACTATATAATTGGCATCAACAACAAAAGTCATCTATTCGTCTGTTTGCACCTCACATCCGTTCATCGGAGCGTATGCCTAAATTTCACGCGACCCTCTCCCGTTCTACAGCTGAGTCGCCGCTCGCATACACCGTCAGTACTAGTTGGTGGCGTAGTGTCAGTGTCACGTGACGTGTGTAAGCGTCACGTGACGCGTGCACTGGTGGATCTAGCCCACCGGTTTTGGGGGGGTCAACTCTCGGATTTTCGCGTCAGCCCTCGCCCCTCCCACCCAATGCCGTGCCTAGGATTTGCATTATAGGGGTCGGATGGATTTGGAGGGTGCCCGTCCTGCCATTATTTTTTGTTTAATAGAAATGCTGGCAAATGCACTGCAGAATACACTCACCATGGCCTATGCCAAATTATTTTGGCTTCAGCAATAGGCTTCCCTTTGTTCAAGAAAAAATAGTATCTAAAAGTTGTCAAACGTTTGCATGGTTAGCTAGAACCATTAAACCGGTTGCATATTTGTTGTATTCCCACTCTTTCCACAGTGCAAAAACCTTGACCTGTTCACCTGACCACATTAGCAGCTGTCTCCAAGATAATCATTAGTGAGAAAATTGCTAATGCGAACTTCTTACTTGGAGTAACAACAAGCAAGCTGATCTCAGTCCCATTAGTGTGGTGCAACTCTGGATCCTGGCAGGCAGAGGCTGGGCCGAGGCCGACTTCTGGTGCAGGCAGAAGATCGAGACAGGAGTGGTTGGAGGCAGAAACTACCCCTTCACGAGAAGGTTGTGATGGAGAATCCAGTCTGAAAATAAGGACCGACATATACTTCAATATGCAGCTTTGAGTTCACAACATTTTATTCCTAGACATCTTAGTTTAGACAATTATCTGTCCACAACAAGAACAACAAAGTATTGCATCTATAAAAATACGCCATTTGATTATCGATGCATGATTTTACCTCCAATGGGAGATTAGGCTAGGTTAGTACGCGCCCTGGAGGGGGACGAAATCCGCCCACCCCTCCAGTTTTTTATATATAACTCCAGATTTTACCGGCCGATATACGCCATTGTGTGGGTACCTGCTTAGAAATGACCGGCACGTTGCTTAAAGTAAGCAAAACGGAAATCTGCGGAACATTTTTGCGAGTTATGGGTCGTTAAGTAACAAAAATCGCAGCGCCAGATAACAAAAATCGGCGCTAATCCGCTTCCCGTATATTGACAAAAGGGAGGTGTCCTTGGCAACACCACTAACGGCTTATTTGATGTGTATTATTATGCTATATAGTTCCAAAGTCATATTTGGTCACCGAGTTCAAGTCAGGTCAAATTCATGACAGGTTAATGGAACCAAACTTGGTCGACTGGAATGTTGTCAGAAATGCAAATGACCGTCCTGCGAATGATGTCACTTTACATGCTACTCCCTGCACATCCTGCTGAAAACTACTGTTTGTCATTGTTTACCTAAGCGTTTCAATACTTTACTGATGTACTTCACTCCTTTCTTCGCGAAGCCGATTGCGCCGAGCCCCCCAACGGAGCAGGCAGGCGGGCGGCCCGATTCCGGCAACTGGAGCAAGTAATGACCTGATAAAGTGCTGCTATATAGGTGACCTGAGGTCAAATGTTTGGTCTAGCATCTGTAGTGCATCATTAGTAATGTCCAAAACATCACTGATGCCCATTTGAGAGCATCTAAACACAATCACAGCGATCCACAACGATGGCAAGCCAGGCCACGCAAAACGATATTTTGTTGTTGGTATTTTGCCTCAATTGGCCTTGAAAATATTGACCTAAGGTCATGAAATTTCCGCACAATAGAGTAATTTTCTGAAGCCCTCCAGGGCCCGTATTAGGTTCTGTTGCATTTTTAGTTTATTTTTTAAACATTGCTTTTTATCAAACTCAATGCTTCATTTTGGTGTTACTTTGCCCACAAACTGAAAAGTAAACAATTGCACAGAAAATGAGTGATCCTAATCGGTGTCAGTCACATTCATAAACATTGCATTGGAAGGGTATATTCCATAGGATTCATAAAACGCCTTCAACTATGAATTACCTACCTAACCTTCCATGTCAGAATTTGTTGAAAGGATTTCTCTGTTTTAATCTAAAAAATAAACTGAACCATAGACCAAAACCTAGACAAACCAAATCTGTTCTTGCTGAAAACATATTTATTGGGAATATATATTTTTAAGAGTTTTTTTTCAACTAAAAGGAAAAACCCAATCTTACCTAAAATCTAACCAAGATGAACCTAAACCTATATGCTTGCTTAATGGAGGTAAAATGTGTAAAACATGTTTTGTGGATACTTTAAACCGCCCCTCCCCCCTCAGGTTTTTGTTTGCGGATAGTGAACGAACGAGGCGGGGCGGCGGGCCAAAATTTGGCATCGCCTTTCCGACATCAAATTGGCATATGCGAAACTTTTGAAGTCAGGTAATCTAGGGTCAACGAGTTAATCTAGGTCAAGTGAGGTCACCTCCACAAAAGTTGAACAAGTCGTCACGTCTTAACGGATGCAGATATTTTAATAAAACTTCCAGCGTTTGCTTATCTTTAGGGATGCAACAGAAGTTCGATTTAAAAAATCCATTTTTAATTACTTCAAAATTTTCCATATTTGCCTATTAGAGTTTAAATCGAAGATACTGGCTAAAGCAAGTATTTTGATTAGAGCAAGTTGACTTCCAACAACGTTTATCGGTCTGCTCTACCCATTAGACGAAGAAAATTAAAGAAAACTTTAAAATTCAAAATTTTGAAGATTCATAAAAGAAATAAAATTTTCATTAGGGGGATGTTTGACCCTGGTCGATTTCGTTGTACTTTTCTGATTCCAAATAATTCTTGTTTTTCAAATATCCCCAAAATGTCCCCATAGCCAAAAACATAATGTAAGTCGTAAAAAGTCGTGAAAATATATCCCCTAGTGACGTCACTTGGGGGAAATTGTTTTGGGGTGTGTATCCGGGCTCGACTCATCCAGCGTTTTCCAATGACACCTCTTCCGCTTTTGTGCGACGCTTAGTTTGGATTTTTAGAGGGGGTTACGTTCCCCCCCCCCCAGAGACGGGGTGTGAGGATCTGACCGGAGAGACGGGGCGGGGTTAACACGCGCTCTGGAGGGCCTCTGAAAATTACGCGCACTGGAGGGTGGCGGATTCCTTCCCACCCCCTAGAATGTCGGCTCCTATTAATGCTTCAGCAACGAAATTCGCAGGGTGGATGGGTACGGTAGAGAACTGTATTGTGCGCAAATTTCATGACCTTAGATCAATATCTTCGAGGGAAAAATGTCAAAATTTTATGGTTTTGCGTGGCTTAGCTTGTCATTGTTCTGGATCGCTTTGATTGTGTTTAAGTGCTCAGAAATGGGCATCAGTGATGTTTTGAACATTACTAATGGTGCAATACAGATGCTAGACCTAGCATTTGACCTGAGGTCACCTATACAGCAGCACTCAATTAGACCATTACCTACTCCAGTTACCGAAACCGGGCCGCCCGCCCGACTGCTCCGTTGGGCCGCTCGGCGCAATCGGCTTCGCAAAAAAAGTGGTATGGAACATGAATAAAGTATGGAATCGTTTAGGTACACAATGACAAACAGTAGTTTTCAGGATGTGTAGGGAGTAACATGCAAATTGCCATCAATCACATGACAGTCATTTGCATTTATAACAACATTCCAGTTGACCAAGTTTGGTTCCATTAACCTGTCATTAACTTGACCTGACTTGACCTCGGTGACCTAACGTGACTGTAACTGCATAGCATAACCATATGCACAAAATAAGTCACTAGTGTTGCCAAGAGCCAGGAATGCGGAGCCGGAGCCGCCGGAGCCAGAACATTTTGCCCGGAAGCCGGAGCCGCCGGGACATTTTACTCGGAGTCGGAGTCGGAGTCGAAGCGGGGATACTTATCCGGAGCCGGAGACGGAGCCGGAGCCGGAGACAATTTAACCGGCTCCACATCCCTGGCCAGAACACTTCCCTTTTACCAATATACAGGAAGCGCAGCAGCGCCGAATTTTTTTTAGTCTGGCCGGTTTTTTACTTTAACGGCCCCTAACTATAAAAATCTTCGTACGATTTTGGTTTTCGTGCTCTAAGCATTGCACCGGTCATTTTTAAGCATGTACACAACCTATGGCGTATATCGGCCGGTAAAATCTGGAGTTATGCACGAAAAACTGGAGGGGTGGGCGGATTTCGCCCCCCCCCCTCCAGGGTGTGTTAAAGTGCAATAATCCCAAAACATAGGGCAATAATTACAAGATTCTAGGAAGGTACCTATGTACTTATCAAAGTAAGTACTAAGTAATAGGCAAAGCTTATCTGGTGTTGTCAGATTTGATACTTCTCCGAACGAATGGGTGATGAAACTTACCAAAGGCCAATACATCCAAGAAGACTTCAAAGAAAATACTAACCTACTATCAGAGTATTTCCTTGTTGAGCATGGTCATCCAGATCAGCATCCGAGTGTACAGTGGTATCGCCATAGTGGTAAACTCGCAGTGTAAGGTAATTTTTTAGTTCTTGAAATTTCTTTTTCTGATGCAATGCTTATAAATAGTGTGAACATGAGGCAACCACTCATTTCCTCTGGAAGTGCATTTTTTTCAGTTGGGAGGCAAAGTAACACCAAAAAATGGTTTGGATTTTGGTAAGACAGCATGAAAAGTGATGTTCAAAGTAACAAAAACAATGTAGCCTAACTTAATTCAACCTAGCCTAACCTTCCATGCACGAAAACAAATTGTTTGAAAATGGAAAATGTTCAAACAACATTTTGCATAACAGTTTCAACTTAAAAAACTTTACATAATCAACCTAGCCTGGCCCGTTTTTGAAGGATCAATTTCTTGGAAAAATATCCCTAAAATTGTTTATTTTAATAAAAAATATTTTTTCCAACTTAAACAGAAGACTAGTCTAACCCAGCCTAACCAAACCTAACCTATTTGTTTGACTTATGAGGGTATATGTGTAAAACGTGTCTCATAGATGCCTGCCTTAAACTGTAATAAAACCTTTAAAGTATGAAGACGCGGTCCTACCACCCGAATCTCCAACACCTGTGAACCCATCATTTGTCTCTTATTCAGGATCTAAATACCTACATACCTCCTCTTGCTATTCTTGAATATAAATCAGCCAACGTAGCCTGTCTCTTCACCTTAGCAACCCACATCAAAATGGGAAACACGCTGCTCAACTGGGCTTACTGGACACATGCGGAAAACATCTTGTTCAAATTTCGCTTTCGAAATCTGGCCCAGCGGGTTTCCTTGCCCGTTACTGGCTAAACTAAGTGCATAAAGCTATTTGACTAAGGAAGAATGAAACTACTGATTTTATCAACTCTTGCTGTAAACAGAACTATAGAACTAGCAGAACAGCATAGAACCATCGATATGCGTCAGAATCTACTATGCTACCATATTGAGCTTCCAAACAAGTAACAAGTATTACCTAGGTGGGTGCTAAGTAATAGGCGAAGCTTGTCTGGCGTTATCAGATTTGTAACTTTTCAAAACAAAAGGTGATGAAACCTTTCACGGGCCAATACAATTTTCATCTAACAGACTTCAAAGAAAAGTCTAACCTATTATCAGAGTATTTCTTTGTTCAGCATGGTCCTCCAATTCATCATCCAAGTGTAGTGGTAGCACCATAATGGCAAACTTACAATGTAAGATATTTTTTGAGTTCTTGGAAGTTCTTTTTCTCAGGCAATGCTTATATATATTGTCAACATGATGCAACCACTCATTTCCTCTGCAAGTACATACTTTTTTTTCAGTTGGGAGGGAAGACAACACCAAAAAACTGGATTGGAGTTGGATGAGATAACATTAAAAGTGATGTTAAAAGTAGCAAAAAAAATGTAGCCTAACCTAGCCCAACCTTCCATGTAAGAAAATAAATTGTTTTTAAAAATCGAAAATTTTCAAACAACTTTTTGCATAAAAGATTCAACTTAAAAAAAGTTAACCTAACCTAAGCTTGCCTGAACCATTTTTGAAGGAACAATTTCTGGGAAAAATATCTCCCCTAATTTTTTGTTTAATCCAACTTAAAACAAATTTCCAGACGTAGCCTATTTACTTGCTTCACGAGGGGATACGTGTAAAACTTGTCTCATGGATGCCTACCTTAAACTGCCATAAAACCATCAAAGTTTGATAGCCCGATCCTATCACCCGAATCTCCCTTACCTGCAAACCCACCAGTTACCTCTTTTTCAGGATTTAAATACCTACATACCTCTTCTTGCTATTCTTCTTGAGAACAAAAATCAGCCTGTCTCTTCGCACGCACAAAACATCCTGTTCAAATTTCGCTTTCTAAATATGGCTCACTGGGTTTGTTTGCCCTTCACTGGCTAAACTAAATTCATGAAGCTACCTGACTAAGGAATAATGAAACTGCTGATTTTGTAAACTCTTGCTGTTAGCAGAACTACAACAGCATAGAACCCTCGATGCGCGTCAGAATCTACTATCCTACTATGTTCGGCTTCGAAACGATTATTAGAAATAACTTTTAAAAATGGAGATTAATTCATGGGGAGCACTATTTTTCAACCTCGGCCAAAGTTAACGT
This sequence comes from Imbricaverruca yamaguchii, assembly GCA_034440575.1. Taxonomy (NCBI): domain Eukaryota; kingdom Metazoa; phylum Arthropoda; class Thecostraca; family Neoverrucidae; genus Imbricaverruca; species Imbricaverruca yamaguchii. The sequence continues at coordinate 4,550,826 of JAOTOL010001662.1, forward strand.
ATTTTAACATCCTTTACTTCTGTTGGTTTTGGTGGCCGAAATACATGATGCCCCTTTGAAGCGCTTCGGGGGGGCATGGCCGGAATGCCCCCTGGATCCGCCAGTGGCCACGTGTCAGTGTCAGCGTAAGCTCTGCACCTGGAGGCGTTTAGTTTAGGCCCCACTTCTCCAGTCATTCACCGAGCTGATGTGGTTGACACTGAAGATGCAACACGACACGCCTACCGTCCCACCTGGTTGAACATCTTCGCATTGTCCGCGAGCGTCTGAGTGTCTATTGCGCCTATCCCGGAAATCACCTATGAAGCAAGCGAAGAGCAAAATCGGGAGCAATCCGCCTTCTAGAGCATCAGAAAATACCTGGGTCAACGCAGAGCACGGGCCATTCACTACTACCCACACCACTCCTCCGGGCAGGTGTTATGCTGGATGAGAAAATACTGTGCCGAATAAATGGTAACTTCATTTAAATTTGTGTAACTATATTGTGTGTTTTACATTCTCAAAGGCCAAACTGTAGTCTGTATGAGTTATATCTGCGGGGACCAACAGGTATGAAGCTCCAGGCGATACTCAGTAAGGTACTCGGTGCATGGCGCATGGGCGGCCACTGCCCGTGCTGCCTCTCGGAGAGAATAGACTGGACGTGGCAGTATACAGATAAACGAGGGGTCCTCCGTCTCTCTCTCCTCTCTCCCTCTCCCTCTCCCTCTCCCTCCTCCTTTCCGTCTCCCTTTCCGTCTCCCTCTACCTCTCCCTCTCCCTCTCCCGCCCCCTCTCTCCCTCTCCCCTCTCTCCTTTCTCTCTCACTCTCTGTATCTGTCTATGTCTTTCTGTCTGCCTCTCTCTCTCCATCTCTCTCCATCTCTCTCCATCTCCATCTCAATCTCCATCTCCATCTCCACCTCCATCTCCACCTCCATCTCCATCTTCTCCTTGTCTCCGCCTCCGCCTCCTGCCTCTCTGCCTCTGCCTCTCTCTCTCTCTCTCTCTCTCTCTCTCTCTCTCTCTCTCTCTCTCTCTCTCTCTCTCTCTCTCTCTCTCTCTCTCTCTCTCTCTCTCTCTCTCTCTCTCTCTCTCTCTCTCTCTCTCTCTCTCTCTCTCTCTCTCTCTCTCTCTCTCTCTCTCTCTCTCTCTCTCTCTCTCTCTCTCTCTCTCTCTCTCTCTCTCTCTCTCTCTCTCTCTCTCTCTCTCTCTCTCTCTCTCTCTCTCTCTCTCTCTCTCCCGCCTCCTCTCACGCGTTAATTATTAAAGGTAGCAGCGCCACAAGCCGGTATTTTTGCTGTGAGATGAACTTTTCAAACATTTTTTTTTTTAACTGGTACCACGTTAGCACGCTGATCGTAATATTTATAAACTCCGCAAGAATGCTGAATATTGAAGCATAGGCCATGCATATCAAGAATGCGGTATGCATCCATGCGGGTGTGCAAAAACAGCGCCAACATGTTAGAAGTTCTGATAGCAAGCCCTCCTCTTCTCCTGAGGGGTATCGGGGTTGCGATGAAATCAACCTGGTGTCATTAACACCGTCTGCGGTGGAAGCCACCGGGTGTCATTGACACCGTCTGCAGGGGAAGCCACCGGGTGTCATTGACACCGTCTGCAGGGGAAGCCACCGGGTGTCATTGACACCGTCTGCGGTGGAAGCCACCGGGTGTCATTGATACCGTCTGCGGTGGAAGCCACCGGGTGTCATTGACACCATCTGCGGTGGAAGCCACCGGGTGTCATTGACACCGTCTCCGTGTGGTGTGTCACGACTACCGACAGACGGTAGTCACTTGATTTCGCAAGTGGCCATCTCTAAGTCAGGTCTTGGGGAGTATGTGCTGTTGATACCGACCTTGAACTGCGGCTTTTAAGCCGGCGACAGGCCCTGGAAAACCCCAGACATGTAACGTCGTGTGTATAATTGGTGGTATGAATATGTGACTACCATTTAGAGTACGGTGTTACACCTGGCACGAACACTGTGCAGCTGCTGGCTCTCATGCGATTCCGACGCCTACTCGCTAAGGGTGGCGGACCGACTCCAGATCTGCTCACTGTTCAGCATCTCCGCCCTATACGATCCAGCCGCTCACAGCAGGTCACCCTCGACTCTGTAAGCTTCGCACTGTGTCGGCCCTCGACCGCCTCCCCTCCCCGCTCCCCAATACGATTCGGTCCTCACTGCATGGCAGAGGTGTATGGTTACTACTGACTACGGCGTTTTGCAAATCGGCTCATAAACGTCAGGTGGTAGGTACATACCACTAATCAGCCGTTTACGTTGTATGCTAGTGCATCACAAGTCAGCTCACCTACGTCCGACGGCACTGCCAGGCCGCCATCCATCTCATGTGGCAGGCCAAATCGGCTCATCCCGGTGGCGCGCGCGCTTCCTCGGCGGTGATGCACGCCCTGCGCTGTCTCGCTCCTCAGCCGCAGCCACGACGTGCCGCTTACCCCCGCCGGCCCGCTCAGTATGCAGTCGAGACGGCAGCTGTTGTTTACACTTGGATTATGAGAACACGTCTGGGCGGCCGGCGGATGGATCGCCTCGGTCGGCGGCGGCGCGCCGCGGCCGGTACACATTACAGGGGGCAGGGGGGGGGGGGCAGATGTCGCGCCGGCGGCCGCCGCTGAACGGCCGGCCGGCTGTGAGCGGGCGGCCGCTCTGCCACCGTCGCGCCACAACTGGTGGCCGTCGCGCTGATTATGCCTGCGTCTGCACCTGGGACTTCATGCTTGTTTTTGTTTTTGGTGTGGGAAAGTGAACGCCGAAGAAACTGCCGTTCACTATTTCGCGATCCTGAGTGATTTCTTGTGGTGGTATTTGCTTGCTTGCTCCCAGCAGGTAATGTATTTATCATTAAAACCATGCAATGCGTTCTACCCACAGTAGCAATACCGATTATTAACCCGTCCCGTCTCGGGGGGGTCTTCAACCGCCCCCTCATGGTTTTTTTTCGCGGATATTGAACGAGCTGCGCGCGGCAGCGCGCCAAAATTTGGCATACCTTTTCCCACATCAATTTGGCATGTTCTTTCAAAATTTTGAAGTCAGGTCATCTAGGGTCAACGAGTTAGTCAAGGTCAAGTGAGGTCACCTCCAAAAAAGTTCAACTAGTCGTCGCGTGTTAACCGATACAGATATTTGAATAAAACTTTCAGCGTTTGCTTACCTTTAGGTATGCAACAACATGCAGAAGAGGAATGTTCCTTTTTTTTAGTTTTTGACTACATAATGGTTCTGCATATTTGCCTGTTGCAGTTCAAATCGAAGATTTTGGGTAAAGTAAGCATTTTTTTATTAGGGTAGGTTGACTTCCAACAACGTTTTTCGGTCTGCTCTACCCATTAAAAAAGGACAATTTAAGAAAACTTGAAAACCAACAAATTTGAAATTAAAAAATTAACATTTTTATTTAGGGAGGGGGGATTAAATGTTATGGCCCTGGTCGATTTCGCTGTCCTTTACTGATTCCAATTATTTCTATTTTCAAATATCCCCCAAAATGAACTCTCCAGAGCCAAAAACATAATGGAAGTCGTGAAAAGTGAAAATCTAGCTCCCCTAGTGACGTCACCTTTGGGGGAAATTGTTTTGGGGTGAATTCGGACCCTACTCGTCGAGCGCTTTCCGATGACACTTCTTTCATTTTCGTGCAATGCTTAGTTTGGATTTCAAAGAGGGGTTATTTTCCCCCCGAGAGGGAGTGTAAGGATCTGACCGAAAAGACGGCGCGGGTTAAATCAGGGAATCACATATTGTGGTGGATGTGGACAACCAGTTCCGTCTGCCTACCGTGATGCCGTATTTTCTGAATAATTTATCGACTCCTGGTGGTTATTGGTTTTACGACACGTCGACCGTTGAGTCATGTAGCATCGCCAATATCTCAAGCAGATTGGTTGCCGGCGAAGAGTAGCGACAGGTGAGGCCCGAACCCACTATCTTTCGATTGTGAGACGGGCAACTTAACCCTAGACTACTCGTCCCCTGTATCGATTATTCGTCTTCACAGGGCACTTCGCACCGCAACGTTTCTCCGGATACACTAAAATGTTTAACCCGCGCCGTCTTTCCGGTCAAATCCTCACATCCCGCCTGGGAGGGGGTTGAAGACCCCTCTAAAATCCAAACTATGCATCGCACAAAAACGAAAGAGGTGTCATCGGGGACAGCTTTTCACGACTTCACGACTTACATTATGTTTTTGACTCTGGTGAGTTAATTTCGGGGGATATGTGAAAGAACAAAATTGATTTGGAATGAGAATAGGACAGCGAAATCGACCAGGGCTATAATTGTTTTCGGCCCCCCAAAAATAATATAATTTTTTTTGAAATGTCAAAATTTTGAGTTTTCAGGTTTCCTTTAATTTTCCTTTTCCAAAGGGTAGAGGAGACCGAGAAACGTTGTTGGAAGTCAACTTGCACTAATAAAAAATGCTTACTTTAGCCAGAATCCTGCATTTGAACTTGAATTTGGGAAATACGCAAAATTTATATGTAGTCAAAAACGAAAATTACAAATGTCCCTCGTACGTTTTGTTGCATCCATAAAGATAAGCAAACGCTGAAAGTTTCATTAAAATATCCATATCCGTTAAGGCGTGACGACTGGTTGAACTTTTTTGGAGGTGACCTCACTTGACCTTGACTAACTCGTTGACCATAGATGACCTGACCTAAAAGTTTTGAATCAGCATGTCAAATTGATGTGGGAAAAGGTATGCCAAATTTGGGCGCGCTGCTGCGCGCCATTCGTCCGCTATCTGCGAAAAAAACCTGAGGGGGGCGGTTGAAGACCCCCCCCCCCAAGACGCGACGAGTTAAGTGAAACATTGACCTCGTTGCACACATACAGCCATTGCATGATTTGTGCATTTACACCCACTTCACGTATCTTCGCAAGCTAAGCACATACTGACTGACACTGACTGCCTGGAAGTACTTTTTTGCAATTCAATCGTAATATTATTAACGTAATGATAGCGGGGGTTTTCCAGCCAATTTTGTTCATAGTCTCGATTCACCACTGTTCTTCGAAGTCACCATACGAGCCAGATTGCATAGATAAGTGCTGTCGCGTAGATGGGATGATGTCAAAATCGTTTGGTTGCTGGTCATTTTTGTCCAAATCTAACATATTTCATTCAGTTGGCTACGATTAGGGACGGACAAGTTGGTTGCTCCTGTTTTTTTTGCATCTAAAACACTGGCCTTACCAGATAATTATACTCTCATTTTTTCCATTTGAAGGTAAAATGGTACTGCTTGTCACTTGACTGCTCGCTTAAGCTACACTAGAAAGTATAGACTGAGATTCTGACGTCACAGTTTTGTAAGAAAGAGATTTCCGTACTCAACTACCGAACACAATTTTACTCCGCATGCAAGGTTGCAAACCACAAATCCAACCACATCCACGATACAGCCTAAAAACCTCACTTCCGAGGTTTGGGCCATCGAGCCATGTGCTGCACACCACCGTGTTGTGGGGTGCAGTGCTTTTATCATCCACGAACAAGTTTTGCAGCCGGATTACAGTTGGCTGTTTGCGACTATCTGTGGGTGACAGTATGGTCATCGCTCTCGCCTTTGCAGACAAGAGAACACTGCCGGGCACGTCTGCTGGTCGGAAACGCACTCCATCACGGTCTGGGATACATATTCTCCATTCGATCACGCGATCACCCACGTAGAGATCACACATATACTCCCGCTGAACACGCGATCACGATCTGGGATAAATATGTTCACGCCGAACACACGATCGCGATGAGGCAAGCACATCTTCCCTCCGAATACGTGAGATCGGAGCGAAGCGTATCAGAAACTAGAGCCGGGTATATATATATATATATATATATATATATATATATATATATATATATATATATATATTCGGAATTTCCTCGAAACGGATCAGACGGATCAGGCGAGCTCCATTGTCCCAAAATAGTATCTTGTATCGAAGGTGATGCCTCGACAGAATTGAGTCCCTGACCTTAGATCTCAATAAGAACATGTATGACGATAAGCCTCCGACGTGGATCCGAAAGTAATTAGTTCGAACAGATCAATTCATGTTCAGGGTTCCCAGGATAATTGTCCGTTAAGATGAACCCATAATATTGGCACGCAGTATAACTTTAAAATCCAGCGACCCTGGATCCCAAGAAGATCTTTCGGTGAAAACAAACCGATGGCGGTGAGTCCCAAGATGATCATGCAGACAAATTGGCGAGATGATGTGCAATCTTTGGCGATCCTTCTGCTATTGGTGGCTCCTGCAGTACTTCCCGCAATAAAGAAAAACAATTTTCGAGCCAGAATCCACGATGTTTCCCGGGACCGGGATGAACACCATAGTCCAGCACCTCCTTGTCAGGATCATGGGGAATGCCTGACGGCCAGTGTGGCGGCGTGCCAGATTGAAGGCCAGCACATACGGGCACCACATGCACGTCCCGCTGGCGGGGCTATACGCAAGGCATGCGGTGCACACCTAATGGCACTGCGCCGGCACGCACGCCTCAGTGCACGCCTAATGCCACTGCGCTGGCACGCACGCCTCAGTGCACGCGTCTGCACCGCATCTCGCCCGCGGCGTCTTATCAGACATGCTCAGTGCCAATACTGAACTGCTGAGATGCTGTACACTACTCAGCACATCAGTTGGCACCGGAGGCGTAGCCAGGGAGGGGGAGGCGTCCCCTTAGGAAGATCCTGGCTGTGCCCCTGGTTGAAACTTGTCGACGTGAGTATCGGTGTGAAACCGAACGAGCTCGTTAGCCTGAAAACAATCAGATCAGCATGGATTATTACCTCCAGATACCTGACGTATATCACACAACACAAAGCTTTCACGATGCGTCAAGTACATTGGGAACGTTGGTGCTGACAACAATATTAGCGAACCAATACTCTCACCAGCTGAGCAGTCGGAAGAGGGGGGGGGGGGCTGAAGTACTTTGACCGTGAAACGCGGAGTTTCATCCTGACCACAATGACATCAGCCACCGCACACGGAGCCAGAGTCCGGCATGCCTGAAACCACTGTAACGGCCCGGCGAGCACGGCTGACGTGGAGACAATCGGCTACAGCCCGGAGACCACAGCTCGGGGCGCATTGGAGAAAGGCCTGACCCGCTGAAGACTGGATCAGGACCGTCACATACTGGATCAGGGCCCTCAGAGACTGGAGCAGGGTCCATCAGAGTCTGGATCAGGAGCCGTTAGAGACTGACCGGATCCGGGTACGTCCGACACTGGACCAGAGGCCGTTAGAGACCGGATTAGAGCCCATCCTATACTGGATCAGGGCCCATCCAATACTGGATTAGGGTCCGTCAGAGTCTAGATCAGGAGCCGTCCGAGACTGCATCAAGGTCGTTCCGATACTGGGCCAGGAACTGTCAGAGACTGGATTAGGGCCCGTCCGATACTGGACTAGGTCCCACCAAAGACTGGATCATGGACCGTCAGGAATCGGATGAGCACCCGTCGCACGAATTGGGAGCCCCGTATATACGGGGCCAAGGCTAGGTAGGAATGGAACAAGAGCCCGCCATTCGCAGCGTCAGGCCGCTTTACCGGCGGGGCCCGCAGTTATACTATCCGTGGCGGCCCGCAGTTATACTATCCGTGGCGGCCCGCAGTTATACTATCCGTGGCGGCCCGCAGTTATACTATCCGTGGCGGCGGGCTCTCGTTGGTGGACCCATGGGTTTAACTGACAAACCCGATTATGATACAATTTCAGGGGAAATTTCATTTTCTGCGGTCTTCAGAATTATCCACACATTATATTAACCCGCTCCATTGTCTCCGGGTGGGGGTAGGGTTATATTACACCTTTACTGACGTCCGCGGGTAGTGAAAACATGGTGCGCGGAAGCGTGCTAAAATTTACCATACCCTTTTCACATCAAGTTGGCATGCTATATGAATATTTCGAGTCAGGTCATGGGCGGTCAACGAGTTAGTCAAGGTCAATACATGTCACCTCGAAAGAAGTTCAACCAGTCGCTATGCTTTTACGGATAAATATGCATGAATGCAACTTTCAGCGCTTGCCTATCTTTATGGATTCAACGAAACTCACCAGAGGAATTTTTGATTCTTAAAAAGTTTTTGATGACTTATTAGGTTTGCATGAAGTTTGTATTAGGTCTGTGTTAGTGTTAGGTTTGTATTAGTTTGTTTGTGTGCATTAGATCTATTTGGGCTAAAATATATCATTTTGGCTAAAGAAGACGCTTTTATAAAGGAAGGTTGAATTATAAAAATGTGTCACGGTCCCCTCTACACATTAGAACAAAATAATCAAAACAGTTCGAAACTCTAAAGTTTGGACATAAAAACGATTTTTGCGTTCGCAAATATTTTGGGGCCATGGTCGATTTTAACTTCCTTTTCTGATTTCAAATATATTTTGTTCTGAAATCTTCCCACTAAATGTATTCCCCAGAGCTAAAAGCATGATTCATTCGTGATCTTATAGACCACCTAGCGACGTCAAATTTTTGGTGGGATAAAAATTTTGGTGATGGTTTTGGCCATACTCGTCGAGCGCCTTTCGACCCACTGCAGTTTTCGCGTAACGCGTAGTTTGGAAAGTAGAGGGGGTAAACAAAATTATCCCCGCCTCTGAGACGGCTTGTGTGAATCTCACCGGAAAGACATTTTGGTAAAGAAAGCGAGGGGTAAAAAGTATCCGGAGACACATAGCTTTCCACGCATAGGAAGGTTTGGACATTTTCTAGACTTCCTGGAAACTGGAAACAGCTTTTTGGTTCCTTCAGAACACTTGGCCCGTGGCGGTTTAACCCTTCGACTATGAATACTGTATGCCTACTTAAGACGTAGGGTCCCAGCGGAGGAGCAGCTGCATTCACGCGTTTGGGCTAAACGACGGCGAGCCGAACCACTTGTGGCCGGCGGCGCCTACAGGCCCACTCAAATTTCCATTGAGAATAGTCAACGGCCCAACTCACAGTCCAAGTGTCGTCTCAAACCTCATAATGTGCCTAAGCTCAACTCGCAGTATGGCTGGACTTTCTAACCGCAGCGCGCTTCGACCGGCGTCCAGCCTGTCTCGGAGATCGTGCGTCGCCGCCTGCTGCTGACCACTGGCCTCAGCATGCCCCAGACGTGAGCCACGCTCCAGCTCGTCTTTGGACGGTGATAGTTTCCGCAGGACCCAACCCTCCTACGGGGCGTCCTTCGCGTCAGTTCCGGTGGCACTGTTAACACCGTTTCTGGGGTGGGTGCTTCGGGCTCCATTGTAGGTCATTGGTATGTACATTCTGCTTTGCTCGGAGGTCATTCTTCAGGTCACATCTCGTGACAGGTTGGTCGTCGGCAAGTTCGCAGCTGAGGATCCCGGTAGTCATCCCTGGCGTTAGTTGGTGCCCATTTGAGGTAATTTATGGAGACTCTACCAAGGAATCTTGGCCGGGGAGAAGGGAGAGAGGGAGACCATTGGTGGTTGCGGAACTAACATCCGTCTTAACCAGATTCCGGCCAGTCAGTACTGTTAAAGCAATTGAAAGAAGTAAACGACAGGTGGCATGGTCATGACAGTGGACGGTACACCTTCCACAGCTAACTTAGAGAACGCTCTGTCTAGGGAAGCATCTAAACCGCAATAAAGGCCACCCTTGGCGTTGGTTGGCTCCATTTAAAATCGTTCCTGTTCTCAATCTGGCCCTTCCAAAGGTCATTCTCTGGTCTCTAGAGGAAATCTGGCTTCATCAGATGTCATCCTTCGCGGTACACCCTACTCTATTAGGTATCATCTCTAAGTGTGTGTAGGGGGGGGGGTTGTGGTTCCACTAGAGGTTATCCCTAGAGTGGCACGAGGCTCATTTAGAGATCATCATTGGATGACGTCTGGGGCGGTCTTTATCGAGTGGCATGACTCCACCAGAGCTCATAACCGGGTGACATCTGATCCCACCTGGCCTCATACCCGGGTGACATATGGCTCCAGTATGGGTCGGTACCAGGCGACATCTGGCACCACGAGAGGGCACAACCGGTGACGTCTGGTTCAAATTTAGGTTATCCCCGTGTTTAAACCGAATTTTTCAGCTTCATTCCTCAGCCTCAGCCCCAGTTGTACTAGAGCTTATCCTTCGTGTCACATTTAGCTCCATTCGAGGTCATTCATTATACTCCAGATCACCCCAAGAGCCACATCTGGCTTCACCAGAGGTCATCCTGGGGTCACAGCTGGTGACGTCGGGCGGCGTCTGGAGATGATATCCGTGATGCAACATTGCGTGGCACTGTCATGGTCGGGTGGATGCGGCACGGCTCCGGTGACCTCGTCATCTGATACACGGACGACGACCCCCCCACACACACCCTCCTGTTGCACTGCACGCCTGGACGGCCACCACGGACTCGGCACCCCTGCCCGGACCCACAGCCACTGTAACCGCTTACTGACTGGCCGTCGGTCATGTGCCCCGACACCCTGGGACGTCGCCACATCTCCCAGTACACATCTGACGCGGTGTGGCCGTCGGTCATGTACCCCGACACCCTGGGACGTCGCCACATCTCCCAGTACACATCTGACGCGGTGTGGCCGTCGGTCATGTACCCCGACACCCGGGTACCACATTTCATAGTACCCACATATCTTTCAGTGGTTTAGAGGCATGCGCGTGTTGATGCCATTTTTAGTAAGTCATAGACCTTAGCATTGCATCGATTTGTATTGGTGGAATCACAATTGTCTAGCCGGTGACATCAGTTGGCTTGCTAGATGGATTAGTGTACCTTGAGGTGTGTTTGTTTAACCAAAAGGTTATCCGAATAACTCACGATTTTGAAAGTATCGATTATCGTAATTCAAAATGTTACTCAAATCGTTTTTGTCATCAGCCAAGTAGTTTGGTGTGATAAATACAATTTCGCATCCATTTTTCAATTGCAAGCTGTGTCGTCACTTTTCCACCGTGCATCACAACTCCCAGCTAACCATCTCTCGAGAAAGCTAAGTTTGTCACCTGAGCGACAGCAAGTTGTCGCCATCGCCAGCTACTTCGCTACCGAGAAATAGATCCCTGGTGGCAGCAGCTAGTGGGAGCACAGCTCCAGGGTAGCACCTGGTGGGAGCACCTAACGGGAGCTCGGCCCCGACTAGGGGTACTGCGGCGGGAGAACTGTTCTCGGCTACCGGCCACGAACGGCAGTCCATCTGCTCGGTGGTAATGCCGACGGCCGGAGTCCATCTGTTCAGTGGTAACGCCGACGGCCTGATTCCATCTGCTCGGTGGTAACGCTGTCAACATGAAGAGTTCATCTCTTCGGTGGTACCGCCGTAGACATGAAGAGTTCACCTGTTCAGTGGTACCGCCGCCAAAGACAAAGACAAATACGTATATTCCGTCCATCCACAATAGACTCTTGGCTATTACAACCTATTGCCGGGTTTTAAAGGAAAGGTCGTCGGGAAATATGGGCTATCATAGTCGCACATGACAACATATAACAACTATTCATATCAGCCGTACGGAAGGAGTCAGCAGGTACGATCAGAAGTCACCAAATATGATTTAGAAATCAGCAAGTACGAGCAAAGCAGTCAGTCCAGTCTCACGTTCAAATGCTGCCTTAGGCGGCGACTGAACAGGGAAACTGGCAGTCGCTTCAGCTCGTGCGGCCCGACGAGTCCATCTGTTCGACGGTACCGCCGCCCGGCCCTGTGATTATGCAGATGTGAACAATAGCCGAAGAACGTCGGGAATTAAAAACATTCCGGATAACGGCCTGGTCGGCGATGTCTATCGATAGCCAATTCGGTGCGCTTGTAAACAGGCTCGCTGGTCTCTTTCTGATGCAAACAAGCCGCCAGTGGCCCTGCCGGATGTTCGGAAGGGCTTGGCGGAACCCAACTGGAGACTTGGAGACGGTCGACCGTGGTAAAGAATGACCGGTCGGCCTTGGCATACGGAGAATTGCTGTTGGCTCTGGTAGTTGACTTGTGTTGGGCCTCAGATGAAATTGAAAGTTTGGCGTCGTTCAGCAATTACCGAAGAGCGAGTGGGATTAAGCGACGGGTGCTGGATAACGAATACTACCATCCGTTGACTTTTGACTTGGCGGGTAGCTACCTTTGACGTTACCACCATAACGTATATATAGTATATATATATATATATATATATATATATATATATATATATATATATATATATATATATATATATATATATATATATATATATATATATATATATATATATTCACACATATATTATGTATATATATAGATATATATATACATATATATATGTATATATATATATATATATATATATATTTATATATGTATATATATATATATATATATATATATATATATATATATATATATATATATATATATATATATATATATATATTGGAGAGCACTAGAAGACTAGAGCACTAGAGAGAAGTATGATAAACGAAAGAGAAGAACACAAAAGGCGGCATATATATGCACACGCAGCACAATTGGTTCGCGAGCTGTTTTTGTAAATTGGGCAAGGCCTGCAGCAATATTACATATTACGAAGATCCGAAAACGAATTAGTACTTGATTCTTGCGGCAGAAAATGATGTCTGTTTTGTGAGCTGCTTGGTATTTTCTGGACTTGTGCCCTGTATTTATACTGGTTTGCCATCTATTTGTATACCGGGTAGGGTGTCAGTCGGCCCCCTGGGAAAACCATTGGCGTATTTCTTATTTTACTGCGGAACGTGATACTCTTCTTTCTGATTATGAAGCGAGTGAGGTGGATCGATCTAAGCTACAATGACATCCACTCTTCTATAAGACTCTATCGCAGTTATCGTTCTGTTTACGCTTTTTACCCATCTCCTTCATCCCGCACTCTCGAAATAACTAGGCTTGGCCGAAGAGACTCGAAACTTCAAACACCAAAACCTAACATTCCAAGATGTGAACTATTGCACCAGCAACACTTCGGCTTCCTCTCGTGATCATAAGATAAATTCACACTCGAATTGGACCCTGACTGATATATTTGTCCAAAGATGTTCCACGTATCAAAGAAGAGCGATACAATTGTAATCTTAGGTAAGGAAAAGTAATCGCTGAGAATCTTACAAACTACTAAATTTTCCTCGAAATTCCACGAGCAGAAAAAAACTTGAAAATCATTTAATCCAAAACCGGTTTTGCATCGACCACTACCGCTTCGCTGTTTTCCCGGTTTCCGGAAACACGATCACGTGACATGTACTGTCAGCGCCGGCACCACATGGCCGGCCGGCCCATGACATGTCACGTGACATGCGCCGTCAGCGCCGGCACCACCAGGCCCATCTCTGCGGCCGTCGTCGCTCGTCACGGCAGCTGTCGGCGCGACACGCCCCACAACCGCAGCCGGCAGGGAGGACGGGTCTGGTGCTGCCGGCCGACCGCCGCGCCGCCGCCAGTGTAAATACTCCCACCGCTCTCCGGTTACGCTGTCGACCGGCCTGCTACTGGCAAGACCGTCTGTCCATGACGGGCCACATCATACACCACGTACGTGGGAGGGGAGGGGAGGGGAGGGGAGGGGCTGGGGCAGCCGACTCCTCAGTACATTGTGCGGGTCTGTCCATGACGCTCCACATCATGCACCACGTAGGGGGGGGAGGTGACAGCCCACTCCTCAGGACATTGTGCGGGTCTGTTCATGACGGGCCACATCATACACCACGTACGTGGGAGGGGAGGGGAGGGGAGGGGCGGGGGCAGCCAACTCCTCAGGACATTGTGCCGGTCTGCCCATGGCGCGCCGCATAATACACCGCGTACTGGGTGAGGGTGGGGGCAGCCCACCCATCAGGACACGACGTCAGTCTGTCCATGACGGGCCACATCATGCACCATGGCGGCCATCCCAGGCATGGGGGGTGGGGTCAGCCCACTCTCTCGGGGAACGGCGTCCGTATGACCATATCCCTCGTGCATCCTGTTCTGTTCAATACAACGCCCAGTTTTAATTCCGAATCGTTGACGATAAACCAAAAAATAATAAATGCCACTCTCCACCATTAGACTTCAAATTGAGGAACCGATGCTACTATGTAGTCGCATGGATATGTAATTGTCATAGGATATTGTATGTATAAAATTCGTATAGTTTGAGCAGGTTGGGGACTCGAAAGCAATTGGTGTGAGGATCCGGCAACGCTGATGGACTAAGAACGCATTGCGGATGCTCCCCATAGTGCTGGGACGATTCACGATGTGCTGGGCTCCCTCATCAATGTTCGACACGACGTAACCAAGCCGCAAGTGACCTGCGACACACCGAAACGACATCGGCCAGTGGTCGCCATGAAACATTTTATATCAACAATGAAACGCAGGTGCTTTAGTGCAAGTTCTTGAAGTTTCGAACGAAATAAAACGAACAGAACAGATAAGAACGCTTGCACGAAGATTATTAAGGTCACAAAAAAGCAACGGGAGAGCCTGTTCGGTTCGGATCAGATCGTATCGGATTGGGTCTATCTAGCAAATAGGCTTTTGTCATGCATGCATATATGTGATCAGATCCGGACGGGTTTGTCCTGTCCCGTAACATTTGGCAACCATGGGAACTGCGCCAGCTTCAATACGGCTGGCGGACGTGACTGATGTGTCGGAAGGACAAGGCATGTAAACAAATTGATGACCACCTGCACATTTTGTTGAATTCGCCACAATTCGATGGCTATCGGGCCGTGTAAATTATCCTAACAATAACCCAAGACACGACTATCTGTCACTCTTGTCCTTGATCAGAGAAATGCACTTGAGAAAAAAAATAATCAAATGTTCAGCCCAATACAGAGCCACGCTCCGATTAACACACAGGTCACAGATGTCCATAACCCGTCCGGGGCAGGTGACGACCCACGTCTCTAGTCGCCAGGTCCAGCCGGCTGCACGTGGCCGTAGTGGTCCGGTCCAGCCGGCTGCACGTGGCCGTAGTGGTCCGGTCCAGCCGGCTGCACGTGGCGGCAGTGGTCCGGTCCAGCCGGCTGCACGTGGCGGCAGTGGTCCGGTCCAGTGGGCGGCCCGTGGCGGCAGTGGTCCGGTCCAGTGGGCGGCCCGTGGCCGTAGTGGTCCGGTCCACTGGGCGGCCCGTGGCCGTAGTGGTCCGGTCCAGTGGGCGGCCCGTGACAGCGTGGTCCGGTCCAGTGGGCGGCCCGTGGCCGTAGTGGTCCGGTCCAGTGGGCGGCCCGTGGGGGCAGTGGTCCGTTCCAGTGGGCGGCCCGTGGCGGCAGTGGTCCGGTCCAGTGGGCGGCCCGTGGCGGCAGTGGTCCGGTCCAGCCGGCTGCACGTGGCCGTAGTGGTCCGGTCCAGCCGGCTGCACGTGGCGGCAGTGGTCCGGTCCAGTGGGCGGCCCGTGTGGGCAGTGGTCCGGTCCAGTGGGCGGCCCGTGGGGGCAGTGGTCCGGTCCAGTGGGCGGACCATGACAGTAGTGGTCCGGTCCACTGGGCGGCCCGTGGCCGTAGTGGTCCGGTCCAGTGGGCGGCCCGTGACAGCCTGGTCCGGTCCAGTGGGCGGCCCGTGGCAGTAGTGGTCCGGTCCAGTGGGCGGCCCGTGACAGCGTGGTCCGGTCCAGTGGGCGGCCCGTGGCCGTAGTAGTCCGGTCCAGTGGGCGGCCCGTGGGGGCAGTGGTCCGTTCCAGTGGGCGGCCCGTGGCGGCAGTGGTCCGGTCCAGTGGGCGGCCCGTGGCGGCAGTGGTCCGGTCCAGTGGGCGGCCCGTGACCGTAGTGGTCCGGTCCAGCTGGTTCGCCGTCGTCGGCCGCGCGCTGGGCCGCGTTTTTTTGTGTCGAGATTTACATGAGATACTGACGCACGCAGATGGCGCGACGAGAGGGAGGGACGCGGCCGGCGACGCCTGTCTGATAGAACAGGACAGCTGTAGGGTGTTTCGCTGGCAAGGGTTTTCACGGTCAGGCACGGAGGAAGAGGACGCACGGCACAGGGCACACTGACGACAGAAGACTGCACTGACGCCCGCCGACTCCACACGGACGTGGCGATCAGACGCGCCTACTCAGAGCAAGGAAGCCAGAAGAAAGATCTAGGGGCCCTAGGGAAGCACTCCCGCGACTCTAGAAGGAAAACCTCTACCTATAATGCTAAACAACCCTTTGGAACAACCCTGGGGGAGCGACCAGACTGACACTAGAGGGCGCGAAATTCACCAGTTTATTTCAGACCGCAACTTAGTACTTTTCAACACCGGGGCCGCCACCCACTACAACCCAACCCTAGGAGGATCGGACAGTTGCATTGACTCGACGTGCTGCTCCCAACGGATTAGCTCACTATTTGACTGGTCAGCTTCAGACGTTCCCGCGCTGAGCGACCACTATCAAATTACAGTTGGGCTCAGCACGGACTCTATCCACCACGCTAAGCTATTTATGGACGCGAATGATCAACTCTGGTCGAAGTGCCCTAAAGCCCAGATAACTAATTAACTAGCTAAGCTGCGTAGACCCTCTTGGAACTTGAAAAGAGCGGACTGGGCGAAATTCGGGGATGAGGTGGACCTCAACCTAACAAATTCAGAGACCAGCAAAATCGTTGCAATCCTAAGATCCATCAGCTCAGCAGCACGAGACACAGTCCGAAAAAAGTAACAAACCTAGGAAAAATACATCTATGCCATGGTGGACCCCGGAGTATCAAAGGGCAATCGCCGCACGATGCCGTGCCCACAAACAATTCAAAAGATGCGTGTGCGAAGCATACCTGCCAGCATACGGGCAATTCCAAAAACACTGCCCGTACACAATCCGAACAGCACGCCAAAACTGTTGGCAGTCCTTTGCCTTTCACTTCAACAGGTTCGCCCCTACCGGAAGAACTTGGGACACGATGAAGCGTTTTAATCTGAAACGCCTGCCACCAGGCCCCTTCCTCCAGCTGACGGTGAAAGAACAGCACATCACTGACTCACAAGTCGTAGACCATTTCAAACTACACTACGTCAATACATCTGGCAACAGCAACTATGATATCAATATAGTAAGGGCTCTAGAAGCCCTTGCCTCCAAAATAGAAGTTAGCTCTACCAATAGAGAAATGAGCGATCAGTCGTTCACTATTCACAGATTGCACCTTGCCCTCAATAAGTGTGGAAAGACGTCGGTTGGGCCGGACGACATACATTGCCTGTATCTTAAACACATTAGCAAAAAAGCCTAACATACCTACTAGCGGCCAAAGTGACTTTCCCGCACCCTGGTGGGAAAGCGTAGACATACCGTTGCGAAAGCCGCACAAAGATCACTCCACCCCAAAAGGTTACAGACCCATCTCACTTACTAGCTGCGCTAATAAGCTGGTCGAGCGCATGGTCAACACGGTTAACGCAATTTCTGGAACACAACGATCTTTTCGAGAAATACCAGTGCGGCTTCTTGCGTACAAAAATTATTACAGACAATTTCATTAGATTAGTGCATGCCATCAAAAAGTGGTTTACGCATCAAACGCACAACAATAGCCGTCTACTTGGACATCACTGCCGCATTCGATTGAGTACACAAGTCCGCACTGACACACAGACCACACAAGATAGTCCTATGCGGACACATAGCACACTTCATTCTCAACTTCTCACAGTTGCATGACCCTCAAAGTACGATACGGCAATGTCACATCAAACACCACGACTCAGGAGCAGGGCCTAGCGCAGGGGAGCGTGCTCTCACCGAGGCTCTTCATCATCATGATCAACGACATACTTGTTGACCACGCAGACACTTCACTTCAATACTCATTTTCCACGGACGACATAGCTATTTGGACAACATCCGATGGTTCTCTAAAAGCTGAAAAAAATCAATTTCAAGCAGGTCTAAACCACATTGCAAAGTGGTGCAAAATTTTGGGCTTCACCCTGTCCGTAAAAAGATCGGCTACCCTAACATACAATGGTCTCCGCCCCATGTCTGCAATACTACTTAAGATGGATGGCAAAGCCATCGAACAGGTAAAAGGCTATAAGTTCTTAGGAGTGCATTTAGATGAAAAACTCAGCTTCAACACCCACATCACATCCATCTCGAAGCGATGCCCCAAGCACGTCAACATAATCCGTGCGCTTGCAAACATAGACTGGGGCGGAGACAGGAAAACACTACTTCACATCAATAATTCGACCCATCCTAGAATACAACAGTATCATCTTTGCCACTATTTCAGAAAGCCAGGGCCAAAAGTTAGAAATCATCCAATACAGCTGCATCAGAGCAGCCACAGGTGCCCTTAGCGCCACACCGATAGCCAGTTCTCTGGTAGACTCAAACACACCCCCATTTCACTTCAGGACATAACAGCTGTGTCGCTACCATATCAAAATCGAATCCATTAAAAATCATTCGGCACGGCGCTGCTTTGCGCCTGACAGATACGACAAGAGGCGATTTGGTTGCAAACTCCCACCATATAGCATTCAGTTTGCCATGGCTCTCTCAGGTCTTAACCTGACAATGCCATCCACTGCAGCTCGACCGTCCACTAGGCCATCCTGGACTTTCAGTCAACCAAAGGTTGAGTACTTGCTCTCGGAAAAGAATTCCACTATCACATCGGCGGAAATTATCGGCATTTTCCACAAGTTCGCCGAAGACAACAACCACACAAATCTAGCATGCACGGACGGATCGAAGCATGAGGCAAAGGTAGGCATCGGCATTATTGGACCAGGCCTTCGACTTTCTAAGCGTTTACCGGATAACTTTTCCGTCTTCTTCGCCGAAGCAATGCCCATTCTGGCCGCCATCCTCATTCACATGAGGCGAAAAGCCATAAACGTAGTGATTTGCTCATACTCCAAATCCGCCCTACAGTTAATTAGCAACACTTACGACTGTCTGCATCACGTCATTGGTAGAACCTAACAAATCGTGGCCCACAGCGTAAACATTAACTTTTCCTTCCTCTGGATACCGGGCCACGCCAACATCAGAGGTAACGAAGAAGCAGACAGGGTTGCGAAGTAAGCCTTAGTATCGAATACTTAGCCTAGCATGGAATATTCAGTAGAAGATTGCAAAGCACTCCTACAACACCACATTCACCAGCACCAACAGAACACATGGACACAACACAAATCCAACCACACCCATGCAATCTTATCAACAATAGGCATATGGAACTCATCAAATAAATCTCACTGACAAAAAGAGGTCATCCTCACTAGACTCAGAACTGGCTGCACAAAACTAACGAAGTCCCAATTAGAGGGCGACCCAATGCACAACACCTCACTGCGACATCTACAATGCCACATTAAACACAGGGCACATCATGCTAGACTGTATTAGATTTAGCTCTCAAAGACAGCCACTTAAGGCATTCTGCCAAAGAGAGGTCATGACCCTATCACTTCCATCACTTCTCGGTGACAGGCACCCATAACTCCTTCAAATGCTATTTGGATACTTGTATGCCACAAATCTAGCAGGAGCACTGTAGGCACCACACCACCATCTCTCACATCAGCCCGCTATGCATGCTCGCGAAACACTGGTGAGGAACACGTAAATGGCCGTCCGCGAATGGTGTCGGACGTCCATGAGCCGATTCGCTTCCCAGTTAGAAGTAAATGGCTACCTAGCGGTGCCGCCGAACGTAGATGAGCCGGCTTGCTTTGGGTAATATAAAAAAATCGCCCAGCTAACAACTGTGTATGGCATGCTTAGACTAACCCGCTACTAACAACTAATACGCGGCAGCCGGCGTGATAGGCGGTGTGGACAATTGCCTCCTTGTGCGCACGGTAAAAATCCCTCGGTATTCTTCGATAAGAGCAGGCTAAAGCCGGCACCCTAGCAAAATCCAGTTTCTTGCCACTCTCAACCACCACCCCACACCGCCCTAACTACAAACCATTTTGAGGATGAGTAAAGCGGAAATTCCCATACAAACTAACGTAAAATTCCCTTAACGTAAATTCCCACTTGCCTGCACCTTGATTGCAAACACTTGTCTTTTTAGACAGACATGTAACATACTCGTTTTAAAGGCCACGCAAATGACCTCATGGTCCTGCACGCCTTAGAAAATTACGTGAGCATGTCATCAGACAGCCGTCCTCAAAGTCAACATGGTGCTTCCTGAGTGCGTGGCTGCAAAGTTTGAAGCCTGTCCATATATTCCACGTGAAGCGACTGCTAGTCGATTCTGAGCTGATGTGTAAGTTTCTGTATGGTGGTGCCGGGTGACGATTCCACCAGGCTGCCGACTGGTCTGGCCGGCGGGCGTGTGAGCAGCTGTTGCCGTCGCCGAGCCGTGACTGCGTATGTCTGCTAAATGGCCGCTAAGGGACAGCCGCTGGCTGTGCTTGCTAACACTCGGCATCCCTAATGGCTCAGCAACGAGCGGGACGCATCTGGTGTCTCTCACCAGGAGTATTTTTGCTGCAAACTGTGCAGTGTATACACGCAGAAGAAGACTGCCGGAAATGGTTGCTGCCAAGGCAGCCAGAGGGTGCCCGTGGTGGTTTGACACTGACCAGCTGCACTATGCCTTGCTAGTGATGCATCGTTCCACCAGCGAATAAGAATCGCAGGGCTCTTACTCGCTGGTGATTTCCCCATGATATGGGGAATGTGTGAACGATTCCGCTTTCGTCAGCAGGTCTGTGATGGGTTCGTTGCCATTTGAGCTGCACCGCGGCCTGCCTTGCGACATCCGCCAGCTTCGAGTCACGCCCGCTATTTTTATTGGTCAACTTTTGTCGGCACATTTTGCTAGAGCCTGCTTGGTGCCAGTCGGCTGGCCACAATAATTTGCGCTCCAGTGGCGACGGCGGCAGCAAGCCGCGGCCGCAAGTCTGGCCGGCCCCGATTTGTGCCCGCAGGAAGTGACGCTACGTTTGTGCTCCTCGGCTCTCGAGACCGTTGGATACTCGCACTGGGGCTATCATTGCCTCTTATCGTCGTGGTGGAATCCGCACACAAATCTCAGACGAAGAGCCATCTGTATCGTTGGCCAATTGTGGACGGAAATCGTTGTTTTACTGGCCAGCACCAACGACAACTACGCACGGCCACGCCGCATGATGTCATGCGGCGGGGGCAGGGGACATGCAGGTGTCGACAAGGAGACTCCAAAACACTGAAGGAAGCAACCACACATCGCACGTATTGTATACGGATGCCATCGGGAGTAAATGGCATTCTAGCGGGGCCGTCTGACGTAGATGAACCGACTTGCTTTAGGAAATATAACAACACTGTACTAAACCAACTGACAGCCCTGCATGACACACTTAAACTAATCCGCTATTAACAACTAATACGCGGCAGCTGGTGTGCGTTGTACACGGGTGCCATTGGGTTGGAGGCCAACGCTACTTTGTTGGGGAGGGTGTTGATCCGCTCGAAATTATACTGAACGGCACGCTTGTCATGCTGCGTGGTATGTTCTATAGTTCCGATGCATATATACATAGGCACTGAGCCGTTTCGCATCCTGGTGTAGTGATGGGTTGCAACTACAGGCGAAGCAAGCTGAGGACAAAGCATTCGCTGATTACATGCTGGCAATGATCACATTAGTGACGTTCTCGCCACGCTTAGTGCCGATCGTGCCACTGTAGCAAGCACCGTTTATCGTGGGACAGGTGTGTCCGGTTCATTTGAATGCTATATCTGGCCAGGTGCAGTTCAGCTAAGTGATGTTCATTGGTGGCCACAGCTCAGACGACCCTTATGCATAGCATGGATCCATGCCAAGCACATACGGTTGGCATGCCTAATAGCCTGGGTCGATAATTTTTTAAGTGGTGGTATCAAAAACAGCTACCGTTTTTATTTTGCCTTGATATGTGCCTAACAATTCGGCATACAAATTTGATCGCTAGGCAATCGGGATTTTTTCTCAAAATACGTTTTAAAATGACTGTTTTCGACATTTGGCGCCATGTTGGCTGTGAGAACCAATCCAAATAAGTGGGTCACGGAGTGAGACACGTGGTTTTCGTCTTAATCTTATTTTGTTCTCTGTGTTTCTGTGTGTTGCTTTTGTTTGTGTAGATGTCGTCGTTCGGTAGGATTTTTCCCCACGATGGAGAAAAACGCAAAAAGGATCTTGAACCCAGCTCGCCACCGGACTTCGAATCCGAATTTCCCCCACTGATCATAACTGATGACCATCACGCGACCCCGGACATTGCTAGTGGTGATCCTCTGGACACCACCAGTATCTGCTCTGGATACCACCATTAATAATCCACGCCGCGCTACTCCCTTGGATGACGCCATGGAAGCACTTTGTGCCTCGCCGACTCCTGTGCGTCCCACGACCACGACTACCTCTCACGATCCGGACCAGACTATCACTATTCGCGCCGCTGACCCATGCTCGAACCAGACCACGCTCTCCCAACCTGACACAATCCAATCCACCGAACTCTGCCGCGTCAGCTTTTACGTAGTCGTAACGTAAACCGTTTCTCTGCGTCGTGCCACCGTGTTGTGGCCATCTAAACAACTTCTCGCCATCTGCTCCTGAGCCAATCCTGACATTGAAGCCCCGGCTAGCGGAATCCTCGTGATCAAACCCGAGACCCGAGCCCAGACCAAAGTCTTCCTCTGTACCATTACATTTTGTGGTGAATTCGCCACAATTACTCTCCAATTCAACTCCAATGCAACTAAGGGCACCATCCTCGCGCCCGGGGTCAAATTCATGTCCGAGGGACAGTTTTCAAGTGGCGCTCAGATTGGAGCGGATAGCTCACGTCGGCCACATCACATCCTTTAAAGATAATCACAAGTGCGATGTCCTAGCTCTTACATACAACTCTACACTCTTCCCATGATCCTCCTCGCAGTCTACATTTCTTTATCCCGAATGAACTTCGATGTTCGAATTGCCACCGCTTCGGCCATGACAGTAAAACATTCCTCCAACCAGCCCGATGCCCGAATTGCGGCGAAACACCCCATCATGCCAGCTAGAACCTCATAGAGTTAGCAGGCTCCACCTACTCTAAGCCAGCCCACTGCCTTTACTGCCACACTTGTGACAACCTCACCGCATCCAGCCAGTGTCCGGTCTGGCGAAAGGAGAAATAATTCTGAGTCGTCAAGTGCACGACCGGCTTTTCGTATCCCCAGGCCCGGTGGACCACGGGGGCCAACCCCCCTCAATCAACAAAACCTACGCGCAGGCGACCAGCATCGTTCCCCCATCCCTCGTCTGCACACCACTTCCAACTCGACACAAGCTGGCATGATTCCTGTCCTGGCACCACTTACCAAACTTACACCGATTACCAACACCACACACAGACAACTCCGGCACTAAAGACCCAATCCACTCCCGCGAGGAGTGGCCAACCCCGCAGCCACCTAGCCGTTGCATAGCCACGCTCGAATTCAGCCGACCGTCCGGGAAAATCCGGCGAGTCTAGCCCCGGCCGGCACTCACGTGACCCGACCGACTTCTGCCAGCCGGTGGGAATACCCCGCGGCTATGGCCGGCAGCTGTGACCTCTCCGAAGCTGTGACCTCCCGAGTCGGCCGGAGAGGCTCACCCCCTCCCCCGGACCGAATGGACACAACCCGCACCTTCGCCTAAGCTGCCATCGTGGCTGAGGCGCGCATCGAAAGGTGCTGATAAACATTTTTTTAATAAAATATCTGTTTTCCTGCAATGGATTGCAATGGTGGTGCAATACATCGACATACCAAAATGAAAGTTGTTTTTGGTGTACTCATTCCAATTATCATTACACCTCAGGAAACATGGTTTCTACCCACCGATATGTATCAGTTCAATCTCTTGAATTATGTATTGTACCGCTACGACCAGGCACGGCGCAGTGGCAGAACTGCACTTTACATTAACCATGATTACACGCAAACACACACACACACACACACACACACACACACACACACACACACATACACACAAAATGCTTGTTCACCTTTGCAAGCCGCAGCATTTACATAGCGCTTTCATGATCGGAACATGGACGTATGTTCTATTTATACTTCACAACCGACAGAGAACACACACATTTTAACACCCTTAAGAAACCTCATAACACACTTAAAGACCATTTTATATCACTGGGCGATTTTAGCACACATAGTCCAGCATGGAATAAAACAAACGTACACACGCAGGCGGTCGAGGCTGCATAATTGATGATAGCTTAGACCAACACCCTTTAGTATATTTAGCGCTAGAGAGCCAACATATTTCCACCTCGGACACAATGCAGAAACCGCAATAGCCTTATACATAAGCTTACCATTTTTGCTAACGATTTTGACTGGACAATCCATACGAAGATTCGTGATAGTTATCATCTCATCATGTTTTCATTTATATCATACTCAAAACACTTCACCTGATGAACGTGAAAGCCCATTTCCTGTGGGTGCCCCGTCATTATGGCATTCCAAGAAATTGAGAAGCATGTTAATTATCAAAAGCACCATTACCGCTATATCACATAAATTTAGCAACCTTTGAAGGCATTGAAATGATTAATGCAACGGAACTTTCGATATTTGTTGTAACTAACAATAGATTCAAAACCCAAATCATGCACACTTACAACTCATCAAAATTGTCATTGATTTATGGACATCATCTCTTGAAGCCAACTGACATGAGGAAAGCATTCTATCGTGGCCCCACATTGGGCACGCTTTCCTCACCTATCAATTGAACTATGCAGCTTCACCTCGGCATTCATGCCAATCATGTAACAACCATCTTATCGCCACACTTAGACTCCTATACTTAGAGCAATACCATGACCCTCGCTTTGACTTTCGGCAACGGATTTTACTTGAATACCACGTCCCTCGAGTTTACTTTCTCTGCCCAGAGGAATTACCTTTTCCACAATGGGACGATCACCCGTTTCTGATCACACAACTATTTTTCATTTTTATCCTCAACGCAAACCTGTTTCAAGATTTATCAACTGAATTATGCAACATTCTTTTTTCCCTAATATAGCAAAACTCAAGCACAACATTTAACAAAACTCAACCACAAGCCCCTGCCACCCACTGCAAACCTTGGCACACGCGAACACGCTCGTCGCCCATATCCTTTCAACATCAATATTAGCAGACAAATGATGTTGAAATTTTACTAAAACATTTCCACATATTTTGCTCGCCAGAACTTGTTGAGTTGGCACTTCAAGAGATACCTCTGGAGGAAATCGGTATCCATCAATCATGTTGTTTCTCATCTTAAACGGCTTTTCGCGAAACATTATTGCGCAATAATATAATAGTTTTTGTCATTAAGCCGAATGAACGACATCAGCTTTCTCAAGACAGAACTGGCCCCCCATACGCACCATGCCCACATGACAAGCCCACATGGAGCCCACACTGGGATCGTGTTAGTGTTGTGTCCTAGAGGAGCATCGGCTAAGTGATATCCCGCCGCTAAGACAGACAAAAACTTCACCGCCACATCCCTTCAGCATTGCCACTGTACGTTATGCGCTTCTCGGTGTACCTACGAATAGTTGACGCTCTCAGAGAGCATTGTCTCTTTCCGTTCCGAGTATCGACCCACGCTGACTTGCTCACCGCTCGACCGTTCGGTGGTGGATGCAGCGCGCTTCCCACCTGACAGTCGGGACATTCATGCGCAGAGGAGTGCGCCGTGTCTCAAATATGATAGTTCGGAGCAGATACTTCAACGTTTCAGACTGCCCGAGGGCGAGTCGTGTCCTCGGGAGGACTCGGCCACACTCAGGATGTGTCCCACCACCCACCGGGATCAGGCGGCTGGAGAAGTGTCCTCCGAGATAACTCGGCCACACTCAGGGTGTGTCCCACCACTGGGATCAGGCGCCTGGAGTAGAGTCCTCCGAGATAACTCGGCCACACTCAGGGTGTGTCCCACCACTGGGATCAGGCGCCTGGAGTAGAGTCCTCCGAGATAACTCGGCCACACTCAGGGTGTGTCCCACCACTGGGATCAGGCGCCTGGAGTAGAGTCCTCCGAGAGAACTCGGCCACACTCAGGGTGTGTCCCACCACCCACCGGGATCAGGCGCCTGGAGAAGTGTCCTCGCGGGAATTCGGCCACACTCAGGGAGCATCCTATCATCGGAATCAGTCGGCCGGCTTTATCGACCACCCCAGGCAAGCATCCTCCATCTTATTCATACGTTGATCATACAAAAATCCTCCATCGCAATACATCGCCTCGATGAAACATAACGCCACAGATTTGAAACGTTGAGGGCAATTGGCTGCAAATTACATCGGTCGTTTTCCTGAGTAACCGACTGCCCGAGGTATGCATTACGTATATGTAGATATTTGTCACAGCGACAGGCTACTACAGAAGGATGTCACGTATCTCGGTAGCACACATTTATCTCTGGCGGGCTGTGGAGGAACTGACGGAGGAACACGTATCTCTGAAGCCGCGGGGCGTGGAGGAACCGACGGAGGAGCACATGTCTCAGGAGGCGGGCTGTGGAGGAACCGACGGAGGAGCACGTGTCTCAGGAGGCGGGCTGTGGAGGAACCGACGGAGGAGCACATGTCTCAGGAGGCGGGCTGTGGAGGAACCGACGGAGGAGCACGTGTCTCAGGAGGCGGGCTGTGGAGGAACCGACGGAGGAGCACATGTCTCAGGAGGCGGGCTGTGGAGGAACCGACGGAGGAGCACGTGTCTCAGGAGGCGGGCTGTGGAGGAACCGACGGAGGAGCACGTGTCTCAGGAGGCGGGCTGTGGAGGATCCAACAGAGGAGCACGTGTCTCAGTAGGTGGGCTGTGGAGGAACCGACGGAGGAGCACGTGTCTCAGTAGGCGGGCTGTGGAGGATCCAACAGAGGAGCACGTGTCTCAGGAGGCGGGCTGTGGAGGAACCGACGGAGGAGCACGTGTCTCAGGAGGCGGGCTGTGGAGGATCCAACAGAGGAGCACGTGTCTCAGGAGGCGGGCTGTGGAGGAACCGACGGAGGAGCACGTGTCTCAGGAGGCGGGCTGTGGAGGATCCAACAGAGGAGCACGTGTCTCAGGAGGCGGGCTGTGGAGGAACCGACGGAGGAGCACGTGTCTCAGGAGGCGGGCTGTGGAGGAACCGACGGAGGAGCACGTGTCTCAGTAGGCGGGCTGTGGAGGAACCGACGGAGGAGCACATGTCTCAGGAGGCGGGCTGTGGAGGAACCGACGGAGGAGCACGTGTCTCAGGAGGCGGGCTGTGGAGGAACCGACGGAGGAGCACGTGTCTCAGGAGGCGGGCTGTGGAGGAACCGACGGAGGAGCACGTGTCTCAGGAGGCGGGCTGTGGAGGAACCGACGGAGGAGCACATGTCTCAGGAGGCGGGCTGTGGAGGAACCGACGGAGGAGCACGTGTCTCAGGAGGCGGGCTGTGGAGGAACCGACGGAGGAGCACATGTCTCAGGAGGCGGGCTGTGGAGGAACCGACGGAGGGCACATGTCTCAGGAGGCGGGCTGTGGAGGAACCGACGGAGGAGCACATGTCTCGAGGCGGGCTGTGGAGGAACCGACGGAGGGCACGTGTCTCGGAGGCGGGCTGTGGAGGAACCGACGAGGAGCACGTGTCTCGGAGGCGGGCTGTGGAGGATCCAACAGAGGAGCACGTGTCTCAGTAGGTGGGCTGTGGAGGAACCGACGGAGGGCACGTGTCTCAGTGGGCGGGCTGTGGAGGATCCAACAGAGGAGCACGTGTCTCGGAGGCGGGCTGTGGAGGAACCGACGGAGGGCACGTTCAGGGGCGGGCTTGGAGGATCCAGAGGAGCACGTGTCTCAGGAGGCGGGCTGTGGAGGAACCGACGGAGGAGCACGTGTCTCAGGAGGCGGGCTGTGGAGGATCCAACAGAGGAGCACGTGTCTCAGGAGGCGGGCTGTGGAGGAACCGACGGAGGAGCACGTGTCTCAGGAGGCGGGCTGTGGAGGAACCGACGGAGGAGCACGTGTCTCAGTAGGCGGGCTGTGGAGGAACCGACGGAGGAGCACATGTCTCAGGAGGCGGGCTGTGGAGGAACCGACGGAGGAGCACGTGTCTCAGGAGGCGGGCTGTGGAGGAACCGACGGAGGAGCACGTGTCTCAGGAGGCGGGCTGTGGAGGAACCGACGGAGGAGCACGTGTCTCAGGAGGCGGGCTGTGGAGGAACCGACGGAGGAGCACATGTCTCAGGAGGCGGGCTGCGGAGGAACCGACGGAGGAGCACGTGTCTCAGGAGGCGGGCTGTGGAGGAACCGACGGAGGAGCACATGTCTCAGGAGGCGGGCTGTGGAGGAACCGACGGAGGAGCACGTGTCTCAGTAGGCGGGCTGTGGAGGATCCGACAGAGGGGCACGTGTCTCAGTGGGCGGGCTGTGGAGGATCCGACAGAGGGGCACGTGTCTCAGTAGGCGGGCTGTGGAGGATCCGACAGAGGGGCACGTGTCTCAGTAGGTGGGCTGTGGAGGATCCGACGCTCCACAGAGAGAGAGGTAAACTGCCGAGATGTACGTGTCCAAGGGTGGACAGACTGTAAAGAGGCGGAGGTTCCTCGAAGTATGGCAAATGTAGAGAAGCGGGGGTGTCTCGGAGTGGGCAGACTGGAGAAAGGCGGAGGTGTCTCGGAGTGGGCAGACTGCAAAAATGCGGAGGTTTAGAATGTAGAGAGGAAAAGGTGTCTCGGAGTAGGCAGACGATACTTTTTCAACACGCGCATCCCAGAGGAGTCACGTCGTCGCAATTCACTCGCTTCAGAGGAAGCCGACTGTGGAGAGACGAAGCTGTCTTCGGAGGGGACTCACCACCGAGCCACACGTGCCCTAAATGAAGCACCACCCGCTGACCGGACGTCGGGCCTGCACGGCCCGACGTCCGGTGTCGCCATTGTACCTTTCTGCGTGACAAAGTCTCAGAGTCCACATCGAGGCCACTGAGTGGTACCGTGACCTGGAAATTGTGACGTAACAGGTGACTCGACCCATTTGTCACATAGCTATCGGGCGTGCTACGTAGACTGAGATATTCGGCAGTGGTATTCAGCCATGCCCTGCGATTATAGTTCAATGCGATTCATGCACGACTATGCTTTAAATGCGCTTCGTGATTGAATGCGGGATGTGAAGAAGTTGACGGAATACAGGTCAGTGTACGTCAGTGACAATCAAGGGGACAGTATTTTTTCGTGACACCGCAATCGTATTTATAAATACAGATATTAGGCGAATAGAAACCTTTCAGGCGCCCAACCATGCGAGTAACTAGGAACTCAGAAAGGGGATTTACTATGGTATTTGTATAGACATCGTTCCAGCAACCAGGTGCTTTGTCGATCGCTCCCTGTACGACTGCTGTCACGGTAAATACGAGTGCGCAAATCGACAAAAATCCGTCAGTGTGCACGATGACTCCACACACTGCGTGGCTGTGAGTCGCCCCTGCATCGCAAAGATCACGGCCGCACACTGGGAAAATGCGAAGCCGTCGATCGCGACGCTTATCTCCTATGTCTCTACCCACGCAAGGAAGATATGTTCTCAGATTTGAAACAAAACCTACAATCGCTACAGCGTGCCTATTAATGCTTCGTGACAGCTGACATCTGCCGAGAAAGTTCGTAGCGATCTAGGAGCGGGGCTGAGGTGTGCAGAAGATATACTATGTGTCTACGACTACGGATGGAGACCGGAGCGCAGCTGAAACTGACCTGCCTGCCATTGTTTTCACTTGTCTCATTACCTATGTAATTAACCTGCATTGTTCCCAGCAAGGATCATGGGGAAGCAGCTAGGCTTTAGTTTATACAGTATGTTTTGGTAATTATTCCAATCATTTTGGGTCCTGCTCTATTGTACGGCCATCATCATGTACTCACATCCGAGCACTGGTAATGGTTACGGCCACCAGTGGTAGTCGCTGACAGGAGACCAATGGGATAAGTTGTGTGTATAATGGGATAGCCGGGACCCTGCAAAAGCCGAATGGCGATGGCGATGAGTGATAATCTTTGGCAGGAGACCATCGGAATACGTCGGCACAGTGGACCCACGAAATATGTCGGCACAGTCGGACCAATTCCGAGCCGTATTCCAGTGATAATGAATGACAGTCGTTCACAGGAGACCATTGGAATAAGCTGGCAAAACGGCGAGCCCATGCAGGGCAATGACATGCGAATGGTAATGACAATGCCGAACTTATTGCCATTAGGCAATGAGTGATGGTCGTTGACAGATCACTGGAATAAGTTTGCACAATGACCGGCCCATGCAGGGCCGAATGACAATCGCCGATCCTAATCGCACTGGAAGATCCTCTTCCGATGGAGTGACGGAGAACTTTGCAGCGATGAGTCAAAGTCGTAAATGCTTTAAGACCGCACGGCGAAGAGGCACTCGGTTGGAATAATGATTCCGTCGCCAACTCACTCTCGGCCAGCGTGGCTATCGACGTTGGAAGCGAGCGCATTTGGTCGACGACGAACACGACCCGGCAGGGAGGGGGAGGGGAGGGGGCGGCGCTGTTCAAATTGAGCGCCTTCCGATCGGACCGGCAGCCTTCGCAGGCCGACCATCACGCCGAAACGCCTCTGTCTGCGGTATTCTAGCTAAAGTTGTGGCACGGGCACGCGCCGCAGTGAAGAACTGCGGGGGAAGCTGTTCCGATCAGGCTGATGCAGCCCCTGGTGCATCCTGGCACAGTGCAGTGACATCCACATCCTGACACAGTGTAGTGACAGTCACATCCTGACACAGTGCGGTGATAGCCACAGCCTGACACAGTGCAGTGACAGCCACAGCCTGACACAGTGTGGTGACAGCTTCAGCCTGACACAGTGCAGTGACAGTCACATCCTGACACAGTGCAGTGACAGCCACAGCCTGACACAGTGCAGTGACAGCCACATCATGACACAGTGCAGTGACAGCCACAGCCTGACACAGTGCGGTGATAGCCACAGCCTGACACAGTGTAGTGACAGCCATAGCCTGACACAGTGCGGTGACAGCCTCAGCCTGACACAGTGCAGTGACAGTCACATCCTGACACAGTGCAGTGACAGCCACAGCCTGACACAGTGCGGTGACAGCCACAGCCTGACACAGTGCGGTGACAGCCACAGCCTGACAGTGCAGTGACAGCTACAGCCTGACACAGTGCGGTGATAGCCACAGCCTGACACAGTGCAGTGACAGCCACAGCCTGACACAGTGCGGTGACAGCTACAGCCTGACACAGTGCGGTGACAGCCACAGCCTGACAGTGCAGTGACAGCCACAGCCAAGTGTATTTAAATCGGCCAAGCTAAAATGCGAGCAAAGTTCGAAGCTTAAACTTGTGGCACGGCATCCTGATCAAACAGCCTCCTGTCTCATCTCACCGCCATGCTCAGAGTCAGATCACCTTTCACGATGAAACGGCATTCTGGACTATGCCCATATGTACGAGTTTTGTTTAATGCGATGCTAGGTGCCCCATAGTCATTCAAGAGTCATTCGTTTCCCGGTGTTTTCCTAGGCCGGGGCACCCGGTGCATTCGCGCCGTATTGATTGTCGTAAAGCCCTGCACCGTGACCTGGACTGTTTGCGGGCTACGCTCTGGCTAGACGTGTGGTCGACATGTGTCGGAGTGAAACACCTCCAATTACAAGCTGCACTGTGACCGCCGCGAGCAGTATTGGACAACATTGAAGTGAAGAAATTCACATAGAATTGAATCGAGTTGAAGTTCGACAACATTGAATGGAGAGATGGAATCCAATCTGCAAAGTCTCAGAGGGAGGAAGATCGCAGCCAGTGTAGTCTCAGAGGGAGTCGAGATATCAGCCAGTGTAGTCTCAGAGGGAGGAAGATCGCAGCCAGTGTAGTCTCAGAGGCAGTCGATACCGCAGCCAGTGTAAAGACATAAAGACATAAAGACATAAAAGATTAGTGCAACTATAAGCCACAAGGACCCTTCTTGGTTGCACTCTGTACACTGAACCAGTTGCCCACCAAATCTGTCAATCAGCCCTCCCTGTAATACTGAAAAGCAAGCCACCTATTCTTATAATGATTGTCTATGCTGCTTTTAAAGATGTTCAATGTGCTGCTACTGACAATGTTTTCTGGCAGCCGGTTCCAGTGCGCTACTACCCTGTTGGTGAAGAAAGTCTGGCTTAACCTTGTTCTGCTGTGGATAACTTTAATTTTGAATTTATGACCTCTAATTACATCATTTCTGTTAAATTCAAACATTTCCCCAAGATATCTCCTCTCCAGACCATGGACAAATTTAAAGACCTCGATGAGATCTCCTCTCAGCCTTCTATATCTAAGTGAAAACATATTCAATTTCCTCAATCTTTCCTCAAACGCCAGGCTGCTTATACCATTAACCATTTTTGTAGCCCTCTTTTGTACTCTCTCTAAAAGCCAACAATCTTTTTTCACAGCTAGGAGACCAAGCTTGGATGCAGTATTCCAAATGTGGCCTGACATATGCACAGTAAAGCTTCCTGATGACTTCCTCACTTCTGTATGATATATTCCTATTTATTTCCCCGAGCATTCTCAGTGCCTTCTTCCTGGCTTCCTTGGTCTGTTCTGATGCTCCCAATTTTGTGTTTACAATAACACCTAAATCCTTCTCCTCTTGTGTCACTGATAGCACTTGGCCACCCATCAAGTATGGAGCCTTCATATGCTGCTTACCTACATGCATGATTTTGCACTTATTAAAATTAAATTTCATTTGCCATACTTCGGACCACTTCACAAGTTCGTCTAAGTCTTTTTGCACCGAGATATGCTCATTTTGACCTGTTATTGCCCTCAAGACCTTCAAATCATCCGCAAATTGCAAAACTTTACTGCTTAGACCACTTTCAATGTTGTTTACAAATATAATGAACAGTAGTGACCCCAGTACTGACCCCTGGGGGACTCCACTACGAACATTTTGTTCTGTGGCGAAGTTCAAAAAGTCCAAGAGATTTGTGAGACACGATCGTCCTTTTCTAAACGCATGTTGAGTATCTTGAATCAATCTGTTACCTTCCAGATAACTAACTATTCTATCCTTGACAATTGATTCGAGTACCTTGCAGACTAGGGATGCGACACTTACTGGTCTATAGTTTTCATCTTTCCCTCTTTCTTCTTTCTTGAAAATAGGAACTACATTTGCCCTTTTCCAATCGGTTGGAATTTCATTTTGTGAAACTGATCTACAAAATATTATTAGAAGTAAAAATGCCAGTTCCTTTTCAGCTTCCCGCAATACCCTAGCATAAATTTCATCAGGTCCTGCTGACTTGTTTGGCTTTATTTTCCTGATATGATTGTAAACAACATCACTATCAATGAAATCAACATAATTTATCAGATCACATGTCACTGAACTATGGTGTATGGTCGGCAGATTGGTCATATCTTCCAATGTAAACACTGATTTAAACAGCCTGCTCAGCTCCTCAACCATCTCACTATCCTCACCCGATGTAGTCCCATTTACTTCCAGTGGACCAATTGTGCAAGAAACTTTACTCAGCTTGTAGAAACTAAATAACGTTTTACTTTCCCCATTACAGTTCCTAGCTAAATCCAGTTCTTTTGCTCGCTTTGCTGCTCTGGGTTTTTTGCTTCACAGTGTATCTAGCTTTTCGATACGCCTTTATATTAACGACATTTGAAGTTTCTTTAAACACTCTAAATGCAGTTTTCGTAGCCTTAATTGCCTTTATCAAGTCTGGTGTAGCCCATGCTGGCTTTCCTACCCTTCTTTTGCGTCTTTGCTTTTGGGGGACATGTCTAATCTGAATTTCCTTCAAGTAAGATTTGAACTTTTCCCACATTTCACAGGCATTTAAATTGGAGAATTCTTCTTCCCATCTGATGGCACTTAAAGCCGCTCTCATGCAGTCAAAGTCTGCTCTGTTGAAATTTGGAATCTTTACCAAATTATCCTTGATAATTTCCCTTACATGTGCCTTGAATCTAACTATGTTATGGTCACTTCTTCCCAGAATTTCTCCTACAGTCACGTCTTGAACCAAGTCACTTAAATCCGATAATACAAGGTCCAAGAATGAGCCATGCCAGGTAGGTTCCGATACAAACTGGTGTAAGAACAGGTCCTCTTCAAGGCATTTCCTAAATATTTTGCATGATGGGGAGCCAACACTAGCGTCTTCATAACCTTTTAGATTAAAGTCACCAAGAATAAGGCACTTCCTCTTAAAGTTTCTGTTGATTTCCTCACAAATCACCCTGTCAAGCTCCAGTTGCTGAGAATGTGTCAGGATTCCTGATCGGTAGAAAGCTCCTATCCTCAGAGTATTGCTGTTGCCTTTTCCCACAGTGACATCATGCCAAATGGACTCCACAGACACATTTTTATCCCCACCTGCTACTTTTTGAGAACTGAATAAGCTATTCATATAGAGCATTACACCACCCCCTTTCATTGTTGGACCCCTATTGCACGAAAACATATTGTATCCCTGGATCTCGTAGCCCTGCAAGTTATCTCCAAAATACCTTTCACTGACCCATGCCTCCGTAATGCAAACAAAATCTGGATCCTCCTCAGCAACATAACACTTGAACTCATGAAATTTGGATCGGATACTCTGAGCATTAAACATCATACACTTAACAAATGCTCGATAACCACCTTTGACTTGTTCATGCTGAGGAGTTCTTTTATCACTAGATGAACTATCACTCTGCCTCCTTGAACTACTGCTGTCCCTATTTCCTGACTTTGAGGTTCTATTGCCTTGGCTGACACTATTTGAATATTCCTGAGTTGGCAATGCAATTTAATCTCTCCCCATCCCATTTCCTAGTTTCCATGAAGGACATGCTCATACACTTTGCCTAACACATGGACCCCCTCCTCGGAGAAGTGCAGGCCATCCCTCTGATAGATGTCCCACGATGCATAGTGCCTGCACCATTCGTCTACGAAGGTGAAACCTAACTCATGGCAGAGCTTACCTACCCTGGCATTGGCTGCCAGTGCCCTAGAGCTCCACTCAGGGGAGGCTCCAGCCCTAGGCAAAATTGCAGTTACAATGACTCTATTGTTACCCTTCAGGGTGGCCAGAAGGGCCCTGTAGTCCCGCAGAAGCTCCTCACTCCTAGCAGCACTTATGGTATTTACCCCTACGTGTACTATAACTGCACTAAACTGGTGATCACTGGTGACCTGTGCCACCACTGGTACCAGGTCCTTCACCTTGGCACCAGGCCTGGTGATGCACCTCCTGTCCCTCCTACCTTTACAGAATGCCCGATCTAAATGTCGCACACGAGAGTCGCCTACGACCGGCACTGTCTCTTTACTAATACTATCCTGGGGGCAGTCCTACAATGCCTGGAACCTATTCGATATTAATATTCCCGCCCCTGGGCCGTTCGACTAGGCTTCCTCCCCCTCCTACCACCTGCCACCTGCCACTCACTGACCCTTTCCTTAGGCTCGCGTCTCCAAATCCTCCAACCCCTGACCTCATGCCACTTCCCCTCCTGTGACTTACCAGAACTACCACTCCTCTGTTCACTATTAATACTCCCCTCTTGAGAAATCCCAGCCACCTCCACAGTAGGGGAAGCCTCAGCTACCTGGTGGCCTGCGACCACTTGAGCATATGATGTCCCTGTTACGGAGTGACCCCTTGTTGCGTTTTCTTGCCTACCCTGTACAACAAGGGCAGCTTTGAGCTTGGAAAGCTCTGCCTTAAGGGTCCTAATCTCTTCCTCTAGTGCCTGCATCCTGGTCGAAACCATCCTACAGGCTGCAGCTTATGCCTAGATTTAGATTCAAATTAACTCGCTAAACAACCGACAAAAAAGCCAACTATTATTCACTATAAATCGCTACCTTCTATACTGCCAGTTAATTATCTAAGTACCTCAAAAATACCAACACACTAAGCAGAAACTATTGAACAATTGTTTGTTTTTTGTTTGTTTTTTTTATATAAAATATATTAAATGTTTAATCAAATTGTCTTCTAGACAAGTAGACAACTATATGAATATCACCTTTGTAGTCTCAGAGGGAGGAAAATCGCAGCCAGTGTAGTCCCAGAGGGAGGAAGATCGCAGCCAGTACAGTACCAGAGGGAGAAATATCGCAGTCAGTGTAGTTCTAGAGGGAGGAAGACCGTAGCCAGTATAGTTCCAGATGGAGGAAGATCGCAGCCAGTGTAGTCTCAGAGGCAGTCGAGATCGCAGCCAGTATAGTCCCAGAGGGAGGAAGACCGCAGCCAGTGTAGTCCCAGAGGGAGAAAGATCACAGTCAGTGTAGTCCTAGAGGGAGGAAGATCGTAGCCAGTGTAGTCCCAGAGGGAGGAAGATCGCAGCCAGTGTAGTCTCAGAGGCAGTCGAGACCGCGGCCAGTGTAGTCCCAGAGGGAGTCGAGATCGCAGCCAATGTCGTCCCAGAGGAAGTCGACATCTACATTTTTTCTCAAGCGCCCTCATTCCCATCGATGGAAGCCACTTGGCACCCAGCACCTGGCACGGGAAAGTCGGAAACGTGGCAGAGGTGTGGCTGTGTCCAAGAATTGGCAGTACGCCGGACATTGATTATATTTATGTCGCTGAACGGTGTTCAGCGACCTAAATAGGGCAGGTGGTGGATCTACACTATAAGCTCAGCTGATAATTTGTCCCTGAGATGGCACTACATCGCAACACATGGTTGAAATAATTCAAGACATAAAAATCGATTCGGAATTCCGTGTGGCTGCCGTCTGACCAACCAACATTGCATCAACAAAATCCGTTACCGGTCAGGTTTTAATGCCAAGCTTTGTGCTGCCGTGCTCTGTTTCTGTTGAAAACCAACGATGCGGTAGCGCTCGTTTTTTTCAACTTCCTTGGTTCTAGTCCCACGCACAGCTGGCTTTATGCATATGTTTTATGTATGTACGGTCACCAAGTTGGCAAATGGTACCCAATTGCCCAACTTGGTACCCAAGTATGCTATGTGATCCAGGCTTGGTGATGGTACGTGCCAATGTCCAGTCGCTGTTCTGTTGCTGTTCCGCCTCCATATTTATAGGCCCGCAGGAAGCTTGTTTACGCGTCTGTATACCGAAACATTGCGATAGGGGGATCGCTCGTATAAATGAGACGCCTTAATCAGGTTTTCGACTATTGCTAAGCCCCTATTGCAGCCTGAGCGACACAGTTCCACAGTGACTCTGATGTGGTGAAACACTTATGAGAGGTGCCATGTTGATTTTCATGTGGTTCTTTTGACTCGTGTAGTGGAAGCTACCTGTTCTGACGTTGACTGTCATCGCCATCATTGGTGTTTTCAGGCTTTGTACGTTCCGGGATGTGAATTGTGAACATGTCTACTCTTCTGTGCCATCCGGATAATCGCAACCACGTAACAAGATCCGGGTGTGTGAAGCTCGTCCAAAGCCCAAATCGAATCCATGTCAGTGGACGAAACTATAGCCTCCTTACTCTGTGCAGAGTCCAGTAAATAGTTGAGCTGGTTATGTGTTGGTTCGCTACTGAATCGGATGGACCACTAAGGTGAACACCAATTGAGATTCCAGCAGATCGGATTCACCCGTCCGTACATCTTTCAAGCGGCTTTGTGGGAGCGCGGACTAAAAAGCACCAACAGCGACAAAAGCCATCCGAAATGAACTAAGGAGCCAGAGCCTTAAGGTGGACATGGAAGACGAACAGCTGGAGAATAACACCAACGTGTAATTAGGCTAGGCTGGATCTTGAGGACGGATGGCTGGAGCACAACACCAGTGTGTGGTTAGGCTAGGCTGGACCTGGAGGACGGACGGCTGGAGCACAACACCAGTGTGTGGTTAGGCTAGGCTGGATCTTGAGGACGGATGGCTGGAGCACAACACCAGTGTGTGGTCAGGCTAGGCTGGATCTTGAGGACGGACGGCTGGAGCACAACACCAGTGTGTGGTTAGGCTAGGCTGGATCTTGAGGACGGACGGCTGGAGCACAACACCAGTGTGTGGTTAGGCTAGGCTGGATCTTGAGGACGGACGGCTGGAGCACAACACCAGTGTGTGGTCAGGCTAGGCTGGATCTTGAGGACGGACGGCTGGAGCACAACACCAGTGTGTGGTTATGCCCCAGTCAGAGCCCAACAGAAGAGCCGAGGAACGGTACGCAAGCAGAACCCGAGGAGCCCTGGAGCTGAAACCTGACCACTGAACTGCCCAGAGCCCTTCTCTGCCAGACAGCCAGGACCGGACTCTAAAAGCATGCAGTCGAATCATGTCTCACCAATTCAGCTCCAACAGATAACCTGAAGTCAAGACCAGGACCAAAGCAAGAGCTCCAACTTTGTGACCGAGGGCTTAGAATCAACACGCAAAACAGCATTGGAGCCAGCGCCAGTATTTAACAAAAATAGTGTCAAGCCCATGGTCAGATCGATAAAGGGGAATGCGAATATCATTAGAGCTGTGATGGTAGCACCGTGCGCATTTAGAACGCCGCCCAGCGCCGACCCTGAACCCCACCCCGGGGCAGGCGGGGTCTGACGCCATCGGCAGGCCCTGCGGCGGCCGCGCTCACGTGGGCATTGTCTGTCGTCAGGCGGCGTCGGCGCGGCTGTCCCAGAGGCATCCCAGATGCCGTTGTTGGACTGCAGAGCCTCTCTGTTGATTGATCAGCGCGTGGCTGGCGCGTTCTCGGAGGTGTCGGGACGCGGCGGCACCTTTGAGACGGTGCGGCACCGACGCCGTGCCGGCTGCAGAGCCGCCGCCGCCGCCGTCGTCGTCGTCGTCGAGGCTGCACCTGCGGGAGCCGGCACAAAACAGAGGCGGTCGGGCCGGGCGTCCAAACAAAGCGGCAGGACGGAGGGGAACGGGCGGACACCTGGACGGGGAAGAAAACGGATCGGACGGATTAGGGAACCAATCGGGATCTGAAGAAAGGTGATAGCGTGCAGCGCCTGGCGACATCGACGAACTCTGCTCGCAGCAAAACGCGTGTCATCATGTGAGAACTGGACGTAGCACAAGCTGTCCTTCTCAGCCGCGCGGACGTTCACAGTGTGCTCGCTCAGTGTGCTTTGTTCTCAGATAATTGGCGACATGGGCCGACCCAGTCAGCTGGAATTTGGTGCGCGGCACATCGCGCATCGGTCGGACTGTTCGGCCATCGGTCGGACTGTTCGGCCGTTGAGCCATATCCAGCCAATCGGCTGAAATCACCTGGCGACAGGAGCTCACGTCGGCAGACTAGGTTCAGGCGATGTAAATATTCGAAATGCTGCTCTCATCCAGAATGAGATAATAATCACAATACTTGTATTGGATTCAGGTCCGTGTTCGAATATATTCAACTACAGAACTCAGAATCTCATTACGTCGATGTAGATCTGCATTGTAATCACCTTAGCTACCTTCGTATAGTTTCGATATTCCGATGAATTTCGTAGTTGTACAATACACCCTTCAAATCAACGTCTGACTCAACAGCTGCGCATCCAGGTCGCAGCTCAATGCCAAAGCTCAAGTACATTTTCCCACCACAGAACAGTCCCGGAAGAGACCAAGGCTGCGATCTACGAAGGGATGACGCAATCGGCGGCTCTTGAGGAGTCGGTACCTAAAGATACCTGAGGGAACTTGGGGGTGCATATTGTTTACGTGCATGTGTATGTGTGATTACCTTACATGTATGAATATACATCAATATATATATATATATATATATATATATATATATATATATATATATATATATATATATATATATATATATATATATATATATATATATATATATATATATATATATATATATATATATATATATATATATATCCGTTCTATGCACCATAACTTGGATTTTCAGGCATCATGCCACAATAAACAATAAAACAATGCACCACATTTCAAAACAGCCTGGGAGCAACACGATGATGCAATGCTGTAAGCAACAGGTGAGAGCAGATGCTAATAAGGCAGGCCTGGCGTGCACATATTACGATGAATTTGATGTCGCACACAAGCAGAAATCGACAAGTCAGGCCTGCATCAGCTTCGTTTGAGCTACTGACCAACGCTTAAAGCTTTCAATGTAGTTGAATGCAGTAATGGTATGCAGTAGTGTTCCAGGCTTGAGGTACTTTGGAAAACTTGGGGTGTTCAAGAATGCTGAGATAGTCTGAAGTGGTTCAAGGGTGCATTGAGTGTGAGAGTGTAGTGCATGAAGCATAAAGAAAACATAAAACATGGTACATAGTACATCTAACTATAATGCATACATCATGAAGAAAAGGTGGTACATAATACATCTAAGTATGACATACAGTATGAAGAAAACATAACTCTGGTTATCTTTTCTAACCAAAGTATACTCAGCATAAAGAAAACATAACTATGGCTACGCTTTCTAACTATAGTACCTGTATTTAGGCCGCCCTTCACGGCTGACATGCACCAAACATTCGCCCACCAGCTCCGTGTCGTCATTATTGTTCACGACTAGTTTATATTGAAGAAAAAAAACACATCGGGCTCATAAACATCTCCAAGTAATAATATTCAAAGAGCGACTTAGCAGCAAGGTCATTCTCAATCGTTCAATAAAAAGTCGATTCATATTTTTGACAGCTCAATACAAATAATGTTCGTATCGAAAAGAAATCGACATCACTGTATTTCAGAAGTAGCAACTGTCACTGATGGGATAATTAGAAAGATGGGGGATTGTCGAAAGCTTCCTTTCATACATTTTGTTTTGCCCTTTTGCTAGTTGCGTGATTGAAGGACTAAAAATGCAGGCACGCTATGTTCGATGAAATCTAACTCCCGCTGTGGTCGTGCTCCGTTCTGCCTTGAT
Source organism: Imbricaverruca yamaguchii (assembly GCA_034440575.1). NCBI lineage: Eukaryota > Metazoa > Arthropoda > Thecostraca > Neoverrucidae > Imbricaverruca > Imbricaverruca yamaguchii. The sequence continues at coordinate 4,591,664 of JAOTOL010001662.1, forward strand.
TGATTGCCGGACCGCTTCGATTCCCTCTGTCGACATTGCCTCCGACCTTTTTCAACTCACATGCTGTCCTCTCTGACGGCATTTAACAGTTAGTTCAGATTAGTTGGTTAGTTCGCTAGGCCTAGTTGGACAGCAAGTGGTTATGATCTAATGTTTGCGATAGTTAATTTATTAGATTATATTGTTAGATTGCGTTAGATGCTCGCATTGGTTTGATGGTTGTGGTCTGATGTCATAAAAAATGGAATTAATTTGCAATCGCTAATTTACTATCCTGTGTGTCGCATATTATCCTATCCTATCCTTTCCTTATATTGCATGTAATTTGTGACAAAAAGTCGGTTAGTTAGCCATATCGAATGGAGCCCACATTAACCACGTGCTCGTATATCGCTAACAAGACACCGGGCCTGCTCGATTGCGTCCTGGCGAACCTGAAGACCAGCCTAGCAGGTGTCTGCGGGCGACGAAGTTGGCACCTGAACATGCGCAAAGCTATTTTCTTGGAGCGCAACACATTTGGAAGGAGACGGGCTACGCTCTGCGTAAGACTTTTGAAATTGGTGATGCATCCACCAACACCTCCTGCTAGGCGGGAAGCATCCGCAACGTATCTTGCACCCAGCGTGTCTAGTGTCCGCCATAGGCATAATACCAATGTTGCTTGTGGTAGAGGTTGATGTCACGGGCCTTCATCCATAAGAAACTTCCTCCATGTATCGTAACTCTACACCAGTAGTCAGACCAGTAGTCACTCGACATTCAGACCATCCTTAGACTAGTAGTCAAATTAGTAGTCCGTCAACACTCTGGGAAACACTCTGCCAGTAGTCAGACAAGTAATCCCTCGACACTCCGCCAGTCCTCGACACCAGTAGTCAGACCAATAATCCCTCGACACTCCGCCAGTCCCTCGACACCAGTAGTCAGACCAGTAATCCCTCGACACTCCGCCAGTCCCTCGACACCAATAGTCAGACCAGTAATCCCTCGACACTCCGCCAGTCCCTCGACACCAGTAGTCAGACCAGTATTCCCTCGACACTCCGCCAGTCCTCGACACCAGTAGTCAGACTAGTAATCCCTCGACACTCCGCCAGTCCCTCGACACCAGTAGTCAGACCAGTACTCCCTCGACACTCCGCCAGTCCCTCGACACCAGTAGTCAGACCAGTAATCCCTCGACACTCCGCCAGTCCCTCGACACCAGTAGTCAGACCAGTAATCCCTCGACACTCCGCCAGTCCCTCGACACCAGTAGTCAGACCAGTAATCCCTCGACACTCCGCCAGTCCCTCGACACCAATAGTCAGACCAGTAATCCCTCGACACTCCGTCAGTCCCTCGACACCAGTAGTCAGACCAGTACTCCCTCGACACTCCGTCAGTCCCTCGACACCAGTAGTTAGACCAGTACTCCCTCGACACTCCGCCAGTCCCTCGACACCAGTAGTCAGACCAGTACTCTCTCGACACTCCGTCAGTCCTCGACACCAGTAGTCAGACCAGTACTCCCTCGACACTCCGTCAGTCCCTCGACACCAGTAATCAGACCAGTACTCCCTCGACACTCCGTCAGTCCCTCGACACCAGTAGTCAGACCAGTACTCCCTCGACACTCCGCCAGTCCCTCGACACCAGTAGTCAGACCAGTACTCCCTCGACACTCCGCCAGTCCCTCGACACCAGTAGTCAGACCAGTAGTCCTTCGATACTCCGCCAGCTCCTCAACACCAGTAGTCAGACCAGTAATCCCTCGACACTCCGCCAGTCCCTCGACACCAGTAGTCAGACCAGTACTCCCTCGACACTCCGCCAGTCCCTCGACACCAGTAGTCAGACCAGTAATCCTTCGACACTCCGCCAGTCCCTCGACACCAATAGTCAGACCAGTAATCCCTCGACACTCCGCCAGTCCCTCGACACCAGTAGTCAGACCAGTACTCCCTCGACACTCCGCCAGTCCCTCGACACCAGTAGTCAGACCAGTACTCCCTCGGCACTCCGCCAGTCCCTCGACACCAGTAGTCAGACCAGTAATCCCTCGACACTCCGCCAGTCCCTCGACACCAGTAGTCAGACCAGTAATCCCTCGACACTCCGCCAGTCCCTCGACACCAGTAGTCAGACCAGTAATCCATCGACACTCCGCCAGTCCCTCGATATCCGTCAGTCCCTCAACATTCTGTGAGTTTCTCGACACCAGTAGTCAGACCAGTAGTCCTTCGACACTCCGCCAGCTCCTCAACACCAGTATTCAGACCAGTAATCCCTCGACACTCCGCCAGTCCCTGGACACCAGTAGTCGTTTTGTCGTCCTCAAGCTCTCTCCAGTGGTTAGATGTTAGTTTGTCTGCAGTTCACGAGTCGATTTCCCGTCTTCTGACCGCTTCCCGCTCAACACGGTCAGTGCCGGTGCAGAGTTCTACAGGCCTGAAACGGGCCGTCCGTCGCATCAATCTGCGCACTGCCTCCCTGCCAGCAGTTGACGTTCTAGCCGGCCAATCCACTCTCGCCGGCCACTCGGTGTATGTCTTCATCCGAGAAATAACGCTACGCGATGTATATGTGCAGTTCGTGGTTCGACCAATTTGCAGAAGGATTGATACAAACTAGACCATCTAGCAGAATGTGTGATTGGATTGTGGCTGACGCTGGCTGTGGCAGACACAACTGGCCAATGTGAGCTGGGATCCACTACAGGGCTGCAGATACACTACAGGGATACACTACATAGCCCGCCAACTGGCACATTTGAGGAGGGATGCACAACAGAGCCGCACTACAGAGCCCACAAACGTGTCCATGCAAGCTGGAGTGTATTAAGTGGTAAAGTGAATGCATACTGAATCATTTGTATCGAGTTTACATATCATGTGGGTTTTCAGCGATCGAGAGGAATCATGCATACCAAAAGCACAATCATGCACAGAACAATTCTTTAATGATATACATCATTACCCAGGATCTAAATCCTACCTAGCAACCAAATAAATGCCGATATATTAGGTGTTCAGCCAACTTCTAGTTCAAAACTGGGTGATTAGGTGAGCTTCGCAAGTCAAGTCGTAGGTCACTTCACGCGCGGCACGCTCGGCCCAAAAATGACGGCAGCACAAGCTAGTACAGACACGCGGCATCTGTAGCTTACCATCGTAAGTGGCCATAGTGCAGGGGTAGATCCACTTGTATCTCGAGGGTCGCCATTTCTTCGGACCGGCGCCTTCCGCTGAATATTTTGAGGGGGAGATGGGTGCATTCGAGCACATTGAAGGGCGCCCTTTTCTTTCAGACGGGCGCTTCTGGCTAAAAAAACTTTATGTGGATGCACTCGAGCCTTCCCGGTGGGGTTTATTTTCCCGACCGAGGGTGGATGCCCCAGTGTCCTTCCCCAGTGTATCAGCTAGGTACTTCGGAGCGGTTGGTGACAAGTTCCCGTGTGACTACACATTTACCTCCCCTGCCCTAGTGGATCGGCCAGATACTGCGGAGCGACTGATTAGATGCTCATGTATCTGTTCAGGAGCATTGGCGCCATTTCATTGCCCGTGGATGATGAGCCGATCCCGTTTTACGATCACGTTATCTATTTTCATCCATTTTTGCTGTGATAGCTTGTGTATCCAGCGTAGCGTTGAGCCGTGCCGTAGTGTGCCGTGCCGTGCCGTGCCGTGCCGTGCCGTGCCGTGCCGTGCCGTGCCGTGCTGTGACGTTTCCCAGGCCACCAGGTCAGGTGTGTGGTCAGCGCGTGTGGGAATACTTGTATCGCAGCCAGTCGCTGGCTTTCCGTTCACGACACTAGTTCGCGGTAGCATGTGTCCGCTACCACACGGGCACCACAGTAAACGCATTTCTGCACTCGCTTTTTCTGCGTAGCTGTACAACCTCCACAGACAGAACCTGCGCACACCAACAGATGTGGTTAATAATAATGGATAAGGTTGTGATAATATTGCTTTTGTTTCGTGGGATTCACGTTCGAGCAAGGGCACAAACTACTATCGTCGTTTTTTGGTCAGCTATTTATTCTAGTTCCTCGCGCTTTATATGCAGGCCACCAGATCTCACGTGTGTCCAATGTGGCGCTGAGCCGCATCGTGCTGTGCGGTGCCGTGCCGTGCCGTGCCGTGTCGTGTCATATCGAAACACTTGCTAGATCACTGCAGGTCACGTGTGTAGTCAGTGTTGTGCCACATCGAGACACTGGGCAGACCACTGCAGGTCACGTGTGTAGTCAGTGTTGTGCCACATCGAAACACTGGGCAGACCACTGCAGGTCACGTGTGTAGTCAGTGTTGTGCCACATCGAGGCACTGGGCAGACCACTGCAGGTCACGTGTGTAGTCAGTGTTGTGCCACATCGAGACACTGGGCAGACCACTGCAGGTCACGTGTGTAGTCAGTGCCGCGCCATACAAGGGCGCTGGCCAGACCACTGCAGGTCACGTGTGCGGTCAGCGGCGGTGGGAACGCTGCCCACGCGGCCGCCGCTCGCTAATGAATTGAGCACCAGTTGGCGGCGCCGCGGCGGTGGTCCGGCCGACTCGATGACCTCAACAAATCCGGCCGACCCCGCCGCACCACCGCACGTGACACTGTTAGAATCGGCCGCGCCGTCGCACGTATAGAAGTCCGGCCGGTGGTTTACACTGATGTCGCCGGCTTGGAAGACTTTGGACAGATTGCGATGGTTTGAAAGACTTAACACAGAATGTGATGGTTTGGGAGACTACACAGACTGCGATGGTTTGGGAGGCTTTACACAGAATCCGATGGTTTGAGAGACTTTACACAGACTGCGATGGTTTGGGAGACTTTACACAGACTGCGATGGTTTGAGACACGCCACACGAACGTCGGTGGCTCTGGTGGCTTTGCACGGAAGTTAGCTGTTCTGTTGGCTTCATCCGCCCGCTGGTGTGTTCAGCGGGAGTTCACGGGTCTCAGAGTAGCGGCCAATGCACATCGAGCCAGGTGGCAACGCGTGACTGTTGCGGGTGGTAGCGTCCGACTGGTACCGGTGGTATATACTGGTATGGTGCCCTGTCACGGGTGTTGGCTGTTGCCGCAGCTGCAGGCGTAGCTCGTTATCGGTCCGCCACACCTCGGGGTTCCATGACACGGGTGTTAGCTGTTACTGCAGCTGCTGCAGTGTTGGCTGTTACTGCAGGGATGGCTGCTACTGCAGCTGCGGATACAGGTGGTGATAGTTTCGTCTGTCTGGCGAACTACGACGATAAGACGACGACAAACCACGACGCCTCAAGCTGCGGATGACCACCCCCCCCTCCCCCGCCTCCTGCACCGCAACATTGTCAGTCGGTGGCACACCTTTGTGTCCGCAGAAACCGGTACCAGAAGAAGGAAAAGGACGAATTTCCATGGTATTTATATCTCTAAAACGAAAGTAATTTGGACTATCAGACTGGTTATATTTGTCGGTATCCATCCATTCAGCTTCCCATTATTATTTTTTTTTTTTTTGCTTTCGTCTGCTACATCGTACAGCTGGTGGCATCACGAACAGCGATAAGTCAGCACAAGATACTAACTGCGTCAATTAGGATGCCGCCACAACTCTGCCACGACCAGAAGCCGACACTGGCGACTCAGAGCTGGTGCGTGCGCCTCGGCAGCAGCTGCCGACATCTGGCTGCCACAGCCGGAGCAGCGGTCGGATGGAGCGATCCGATGGGGGCTGGAGGCCCGTCCGGCACGAACCACGCCGACCGGGGTGACCCCGGCGGCTGGCCTGGGCCAGGTCGACTGCGCCGACCGGTCAGCCGGCACAATTACACGACACGGACCGGGCTGACGGACGGCCGCCGCCGGCCGGCCAGCTGTCGTCCGGCCAGCTCGGGTGAGTGACCTCACGGAAGTGGGCTCCGTGTCGCGTGCTGGGTCAGCGCTCATGTCCAGCTGAAACTGGCCGGTGCACAGTGATACGTGATAATGGTGTCAATGGACGAATTGAGTGCCAGCATAAACTGGTCAGGATTCCGCACGGTGGGGGGAAATTCACGAAGGAACAAGGTCGCTGATCATGACTACAGAGTTCATTGCATCGTCAAATCCCATTGCGGCATATATGACGATTATTGGTTTAGTGGAGTGATTGAAGCGGTAAATGGTTAGTGCTGCATAGCGCATACCGGGAGTAAGAAGCATCACAGGTTACAACAATGCGTCTGGATGCTTGTGGACATGAAATATACATACATTTTCGGTTCAGAACATCCAAGTTGGTGATCATAGCAACCACTGACGTCACTTTCAACTGTCCATCACTAAGTCTGTCAGTCAGCGATCGAATATCCGTGGTCGTACTGCGTGGATATCCGGATCTCCCACCACGTATGGCTCAGCGACTTGGCTTTTCACGCCTGTCGGCGCTCTCAGCCGTGCATCAAACCGGTCGATGACCGCTAATTAACGGAGCGAACCGCCAGTAGGTGTGTGTGTGTGTGTGTGTGTGTGTGTCTGTGTGTGTGACTGTGTCTGTGTGTGTGGCTGTGTGTGTGTGTGTGTGTGTGTGTGTGTGTGTGTGTGTGTGTGTGTGTGTGTGTGTGTGTGTGTGTGTGTGTGTGTGTGTGTGTGTGTGTGTGTGTGTGTGTGTGTGTGTGTGTGTGTGTGTGTGTGTGTGTGTGTGTGTGTGTGTGTGTGTGTGTGTGTGTGTGTGTGTGTGTGTGTGTGTGTGTGTGTGTGTGTGTGTGTGTGTGTGTGTGTGTGTGTGTGTGTGTGTGTGTGTGTGTGTGTGTGTGTGTGTGTGTGTGTGTGTGTGTGTGTGTGTGTGTGTGTGTGTGTGTGTGTGTGTGACTGTGTGTGTGTGTGTGTGTGTGACTGTGTGTGTGTGTGTGTGTGCAGCCTAGTGATCGTGTTCGCCTCCGGCCAGACTGCACGGCAGTCGACCATCAGCCGGCGCCGACGGGGAGCCACATTAAAGGCGCCGCCGGGACGGCTCCCCGGCAGTCGTGTGTAAACACCTCGCCTGCATGTGAACGGGGTCAGAGGTCGACACGCCGTCACCCCCGGGCTATCGCCACGGAAGCGGCTGCGCGGGTGCCGCGCGCTCAGCCGCCCCTCGTTCGCCTGTGATGGGTTACCGTAACGGACACAACTCTGGAATGTGGAATGGTGAACACGGCCGCTTTGTTTTCACTCTGGTCACTTATTTATGGTCATAGTAGATCTTCTCCAGCATTGGTCGTTCACATTTGGCTACATTCGCCAACACCAAATGCCATCTGGGTGCATCAGTCTCCAGGCTTCACTGACATAAAACGGGGCTCGTTAGCTATAATGACCAGTCAGGTCTCGGCGTTCTAAGTCTTGGTGAATGGAAGTCATTTGACCGTTGGGATCCTGGTGTTTGGTAATCGAAACATCAAGAGGCAATGACTTCGTTAGTTAGTTGGTTATAGGGGCTTAGGACCACATCGACTGCAGTGGCCACGCAGCGACCATGAAATGAATCAAGTCTATCGGCCCCAAACTAGCTGTCAAGCAACCTCCTGGCGAGAACGTCATCTTCCACCACAGAAGTCCATGGCGAGAACGCCGTCCGTGCCACCATAGAATACCATGGCGAGAACATCGTCCGTACCACCAAAGAAGCCCATGGCGAGAACATCGTCCGTATCACCATAGAAGTCCATGGTGAGAACGCCGTCCGCTACCATGGAAGCCCATGGCAAGAACATCGTCCGCCACCATGGAAGCCTGTTGTGAGAACGCCATCCGCCACCACAGAAGTCCATGGTGAGAACGCCGACGCCACCATGGAAGCCTGTGGCGAGAACACCATACGCCACCATGGAAGCCTGTGCCGAGAACACCATACGTCACCACAGTAGCTCATGGGAAGAACATCGTCCGCCACCATGGAAGCCTGTGGCGATAACACCATCCGACACCACAGAAGTCCATGGGAAGAACATCGTCTGCCACCATGGAAGCCTGTGGCGAGAATACCATACGCCACCATGGAAGCCTGTGGCGATAACACCATCTGACACCACAGAAGTCCATGGTGAGAACGCCGACGCCACCATGGAAGCCTGTGGCGAGAACACCATACGCCACCATAGAAGCTCATGGCAAGAACATCGTCCGCCACCATGGAAACCTGTGGCGAGAACACCATACGCCACCACAGAAGTCCATGGTGAGAACGCCGTCCGCCACCATGGAAGCCTGTGGCGAGAATACCATCCGCCACCATGGAAGCCTGTGGCGAGAACACCATCCGCCACCATGGAAGCCTGTGGCGAGAACACCATACGTCACCACAGAAGCCCATGGGAAGAACATCGTCCGCCACCATGGAAGCCTGTGGCGATAACACCATCCGACACCACAGAAGTCCATGGTGAGAACGCCGACGCCACCATGGAAGCCTGTGGCGAGAACACCATCCGCCACCATGGAAGCCTGTGGCGAGAATACCATCCGCCACCATGGAAGCCTGTGGCGAGAACACCATACGTCACCACAGAAGCCCATGGGAAGAACATCGTCCGCCACCATGGAAGCCTGTGGCGATAATACCATCCGACACCATAGAAGTCCATGGTGAGAACGCCGACGCCACCATGGAAGCCTGTGGCGAGAACACCATACGCCACCACAGAAGCTCATGGCAAGAACATCGTCCGCCACCATGGAAATCTGTGGCGAGAACACCATACGCCACCACAGAAGTCCATGGTGAGAACGTCGTCCGCCACCATGGAAGCGGCAGGTCGCAACTTCACCGCGGTAGACGAACAAAAGTGAACTTCTGCGCCACAAATTGTCGTCAATTTCCCATGTTGTGTAGGTGGTATAATGGACTCAAGACTTGTTATATTATATAGTGTTAATTGAATATGAAATAATTAATGGACATACTCTGTCCGCAATTTGTTATCGAGGAATTCGTTCACGTTTGTAGCTGCACCAGCATCAATATATCTATTCGATTCATATTATGACCTTCGGAACTTGAATAGTTTACTCAGAATTTCACATCAGCAAATTCTCATGAATTTGCTGATGTGAAATGGTTGTGCGGGAATATTGTTAACACGATTGCTGATAAATTGTTAAACACTGCTTTTCATCTTGGTTTTTCACTTCACTCACATCTCGGCGTTGCTTTCAATTTGGCTTTTCATCGCAACTAGTTTCTAATTCAGTCTTCTACGGCTCCCAGACTCGCCCCAGGCGGGTGTAATCCGAAAATGTCACACATGTTTGCCCGTGACATCGCATCTGGACCAGAAGCACTGCCTCCTTTGAAGTGCTTTACAACATGCAACGACAGTGAGAAAACGAGCGACATTTAACTGCACATCGCACCGGCTTCGCTTGTCGACCTGCATGACATCACGACAGGCCCTTCGTGGCTGCTTACATTATACCAGCTGACAAGAATCAGCTGTAGGCACTCGTCAAATGGACCAGCTACCAGCGAGCTTGTCTGAGGTCAGATCATGTGCAGACAGCTGACGTCATCGGCAGCAGTCATCTGGCTAGTCATAGCCGCTCGAGTCGAATCGTGAGCGGCGCATAACTGGCAATTACGTGTGGCGGTAATGACGTCCGAAGAGTACACTGCTCGTCATCTGCGCATCAGGCGTCAGGCGTCAAGCTGTCAGACCCTCAGGCGTCAGGCGTCACAGTGTCAGGCGCCGGGATGAGCCTGTCCGGGGCTGGGCTCAGACGGCGCAGCGGCGAACTGTGGAGCATGCGCTCAACAGGCGTGTCAGGATAATCAGGTAATCATACCGTCTTAGGAAAAATATGCAGCGTCTTGACTCACTACCTTTCTGGGCCCGCTGCGCTGGTGGGCTTGCTGCCTTTTGTGATCGACGGCTGTGAAACGTGATTGTGGTTCGTTGTCTTCGTTATGTCTGGCTGATGACGTCACGTTTTCCTTCCACCCGACCGACGGGCGCCGTGCCCCGAGAGCCCAGGAGAGTTGAGGAGAGGCGAGGAGAGGCGAGGAAAGCTGAGAAGAGCCGAGGAGAGCCCAGGAGAGGTGAGGAGAGCCGAAGAGAGCTGATGAGAGTTGAGGAGAGTTGAGGAGAGCCGAGGAGAGCTGATGAGAGTTGAGGAGCTTTAAGAAGAGTTAAAGACAGTTAAGGAGAGTTGAGGAGAGTTGATGGGAGCCGAGGAATGCTGAGAAGAGCCGAGGAGAACCGAGGAGAGTTGAGGAGAGTTAGGAGAGACAAGGAGAGTTCAGGAGAGCCGATGGAGCCGAGGAGAGCCGAGGAGAGCCGAGGAGAGACGTGGGGAGCCGAGGGGAGCTGAAAAGAGCTGAAAAGAATCGAGAGGAGCTGAGGAGAGGAGAACCCGAGACACCGAAACGCACAGCATGCAAACGTGTGGTTTTATGAAAATGATTGGGTGAGCCAGCCGGTTGTGCACCTCTGGAAAATTATTGCGCAACTACGAGCCATTTGACTTGAGAAACGATGAGCGTCCAGTGTCCAATGCTGATATACAATGCGTACTAATCATCTTGCAGGATGTCGATCAATTCTTTCCATTATCTCTCTCGCTCTCTCCTTTTCTCTCTCCCTCTCTCTCTCTCTATCTCTCTCTCTCTGTCTTTCGCTCTCTCTCTTTCGCTCGCTCTCTCCCTATCTTTCTTTATCCCTCTATCTTTTCTCTTTCTCTCAATTTCCTCTTTTCCCCTCTCTACCCATCATAAGGACGGCTCGAAGGCGACGATGAACGAAGAAGACGTTTATGCATCCTCAGCTAACTATAAGCTACCTCAGTCTCCTTTCATCTGTTCTTCCTTTCTGAATGTGTTACTCACGGTCTAACATACAAAATATCAAATAAAGTTTCACAGTACGCTTCACAAGTATTCCGCCATCCGCCGGTTTTGCAATTAAGCTAACTCACTTGTTACTCCTGGGTCAGACGCCTTCTTCTTGGCCGTCTTCGCTCTTCTCTAAAACAAATACTCCCTGCATTTACTTTGAAGAAAAGGAACATGTATTGCAAGTGTTTCCCGGTGGCACCCATGGCTCGACGATGGCCCAATGCAGTGTTTGCATGTGAGCAGTAACAGTTGTCAGCATTCTCAGTGCCAGCTGGGTAGAGGAAAACAACTCTGCGAGCCTCGCCAGACACTTGGGCAGTCCTGAAGACAATAGCCGCAATTATGCGTTAGCTGGTCTTGATTCCTCAATACAGTTATGCACTGATAGAGGTGACACATTTCGAAAGCACTGGGTGCTTCACTGGCCGCTTCTTGGTAACTCGGAACTGGTACCACCTCCAATGGTCTTCGATTAGCAATATCTGCAGCTTTTGGTAGTGGTGAGGGCATATTTTATACTGTCACATGGTTTCCCTACATAAGTTGATGTTAGCATACGGATTTAACAACTAAGCATACGGAACTGTATGACCCCAGTAACATACTAAATTAAATGGACGTGCAAAGCTGTCCTGGCTTAGCCATATTGTTCCGAAATAAGTTTCATTTTAATCTCTAAAGCGCCTGCAATACATGTGATCCCTCGGCATATTTCAATTCAGATTTCAGAGACGTGACGAGATGTTTATGTACAACATTGAATACGCTTAGAAGACTTAACACGCGCTCTGGAGGGCCTCTGAAAATTACGCACACTGGAGGGGGGGGGGGCGGATTCCGCCACCATAAGATTTCGGCTCCTATTAAGGTTAGAGGAACGAAATTCACAGGGTGGATGGGTACGATAATTACCTCTATTATGTGCAAATTTCATCAACTTAGGTCAACATGTTGAAAGTCAAATGGGCCAAAATGCCAAAATTTTCTGGTTTTGCGTGGCTTAGCTTGTCATTGTTATGAATCGCTGTCATTGTGCTTAAATCCTCCAAAATTAACATTATGATGTTATGGACGTTACTAATGATGCAATTCAGATGCCAGATCCGTCATTTGACCAGGTCACCTATATAGGAGCACTTTAGCAGGTCATTACCTGCTCCAGTTACCGGAACCGGGCTGCCCACCCGACAGCTCCGTTGGGCGGCTCGGCACAATCGGCTTCGCAAAGAAAGGAGTGAAATACATGAATAAAGTATGGAAACGCTTCGGCACACATTGACAAACAGTAGATTTCCGGATGTGTAGGGAGTATCATGCAAAGTGACATCAATCGCATGACAGTCATTTGCATCTATGACAACATTCCGGTTGGCCAAGTTTGGTTCCATTAACCTGTCGTGAACTTGACTTGACTTGACCTTGGCGACTTAACATGACTTTTAAATTATATACCATAACAATATGCATCAAACAAGTCGCTAGTGTTGTCAAGAACACTTCCATTTTGCAGATATACGGGAGGCGCATCAGCTCCATCAGCATCAGCTCCGGCACAAAACAATGAAGGAAGATTAGTGGGACGGCCGTAGCTGCGCTCTCTTGGCAGCCAGCTAAGTATTGGCATCCAGTGAAGACCAGACAGGCAGTGAAGCCTTGGCAGCCAATGAAGACATGCGCCTTGGTTCGTCCAATCCCCGCAGAAATGCTGAATTTCATAAGTGTGCAAGTTCAGAAACATTTTCCACAATACCGCACATTGCACTAAATTGTGGGATGTCTACTCACTGTTACGCAGGATAATTCAGTTATGCAAACGCTACCTCGAATTTCGATTACGCGTCTTAAAAGCCAATCTCATGCAGCCGAAATTGGCTTCAATATTTTGCCAACATCGGAGTCATATACCGAAGGATGTGATTACAGCTTGTCGAAAGTACACCTACCTTCCACAAGCTGAGAGCATTACGCCAACTGGTCGAATTGACATAGATGGACCCGCCGTGTCGCAATCCGGCGATTGCGGACCAGTTAGTTCACACCGTATGCTACGATCCGACGCGACTGCCCGTCGGCGATTGACCCGGCCCAGCCCCGGGGCGTGCCAGTCACGTGGTGGTATGACGTCATGAGGGACAACCGACGATAGCTGGCGGGGCTGGCGACCAAATTCGCCACAAAATATTTATTTGAACAAAACATGGTCATACTTCGAAGAAAATGTTGTGTTGAACGCCGCTAAAACCAGAATTAGCAGAGCACCGTTAAATGGCACTGGGCAAAGAAGTCGAAGCTAAAATGCCTGTAAAATACTATTGCGGTTTTATTAGTGTAGCGTTAGTTCACGGCCTGCTCAAATGCTATTCAAGTGGACTGTGAGAGCTTAGCCCAGCCTAGCTTCTTAACTAGGCGCGCCACAGCGGCAGATCCAGGGCAGCAGCGTTGGACGTGTGCCTCCCCCACCGATAGTCATGTGACGCCTCTTCGACTTGAAAAGGGACAGCTCCTCCATATCACTTCAGTATACCCCGCTCTCAACGAGTTTTTCAGGCGACAGCACCCCTCAGAGTAGAAACGGCACCCTTTCCAGGGAATTGTCGTCTCTTCAGGACACTGCGGTGGATTTGGCGTGGGTGTGTCCCTGAGCCTGTCCTGGAGTACCACCGGCTAACACAACACTCCAATTGGCGTCCCTCCGGAGCTCCACAGTGGATTTGGCAGGAGTGTATCCCCGGGTCCGCCCTGGAGAGCCACCAGCCAACGCAAAAGTTTTTTTGTGCGCATTACTGCTGAACGACAGATAAAGTTGTTACGCCGCTGAGAGTTATCTGGTGTTCTGCTAAAGGCTTTGCAACTATGCTAATACCGGTTGGCAAATCTAATTCTCCGACTGCAAACTGCAAGCGCCATGGTCGCAATTCTGCAGAACTGCTTATAGCATATCAGCTAGTCTCCACCCGCCGAATGAAATGCCAAAGTGGCCTGACTCAAATTGAAAGAGTATTCCCCCGGCATTAATGAGCTGGCTAATACTGGAATTGGCCTGCGACGCCTAACACACCGGTTCCCATTGGGAGGCTTTAGCTTAATTAAGTGCGAAATAGCTCGGGGTGGCAATCATGGCCACCCCTCGTGACGTGAGTACGGCCAATTCTTCCGTATGGCGAGCGTTACAACAGAGGTACACCCTACGTTGTGCTACTCATTAAACATATTTGACATCAGAAAAGGAAGACGATGTCAGCCATCTTCCAAGAATATTTGCCCACCCAATTTATTATTTGTACTTTTTTCTGTTTAGTTTTATAATGGGTAGAGAAACGCGTAGCCTACTAAACGCTTTCATTTTCACCAGAATGCTTAATTTTAGCCATAATTAGCAAATATGCAAAACAAATACGTCACGAGAAAACGCAACACTCAAACATTCAAGTGATCCGGTTGGTTGCGTCCCAAAGAAACGCTAAAAGCTGCATTCAAATTGCACTCAACATACCCGTTAAAGGGTGACGAATGATTTATTTTATTTTGGAGATAACCCCACTTGACCTTGATTAACTTGGTGACCGTGGATGACCTGACCCTAAAATTGCTACACAACATCTCAAATTGATATGGGAAAGGGTAGAACAATCTTCGGCGACCTACAGGGCGCCGTCTTTCACTATTCGTGGAAAACATGGGGGAGGATATAACACCCCGGGACGGTGCGTGATATTTAAGGTATTTCCACCATGGCGTTCTCTAAGTCAGCATACATTCTCCATTGAACATTCACCTGCAAAATATTCATCCAAGTGGTCACATGGAAGGGGTTGGATGCGCTTAGAGGCATGGCGAGCCAGTTGGTAATGATAATGACAAGTGATGTCATGCCATAGACAAGCCATAGATAATGACAAGTGAGGTCCTTTTACGCCTTTTTAAAAACTAATATGTTCAGCGAACAAATCTAAGGCTGGTGTAAACTTACGCTAAAGGAGTCATAACACGCGCCCTGGAGGGGGGGGGGACAAGGAATTCCGCCCACTCCTCAGGTTTTCCGTCCGTCGTACATAACTCAAGATTTTATCGGCAGATATACGCCATTGTTTGCTTATCTGGTTAGAAATGACCAGCGCGTTCTTTAAAGGAAGACAAATGAAAATCAGTCAAACAATTTTCGAGATAGCGGTTGTTAAAGTAAAATAAAATTCGCAGCGCCAGAAAACAAAAATCGGCGCTAGTGCGCTTCCCGTATATAGGCAAAAGAGAAGTGTTCTTGTCAACACTAGCGACTTGTTTGATGTATATTGCTATGATACATAGTTTAAAAGTCACGCTAGGTCACCGATGTCAAGTCAGGTCAAGTCCATGATAGGTTAATGTAACCAAACGTGGTCAACTGGAATGCTGTCATACATGCAAATGAATGTCATGCGATTGATGACACTTTGCATGTTACTTACACATCCTGAAAACTACTGTTTGCCATTGTGTACATAAGCGTTTCCATGCTTTATTCATGTATTTCACTCCTTTTTTTGCGAAGCCGATTGCGTCGAACCGCCCAACGGCAGCAGTCGGGCGGGCGACCCAGTTTCGGTAACTGGAGCAAGTAATGACCTGATAAATTGCTGCTATATAGGTGACCTGAGGTCAAATACCGGGTCTAGCATACGTATTGCATCATTAGTAATGTCCAAAACATCATTAATGCACATTTTGGAACATTCAAACAAAATCACCGTGATAAATAACAATGACAAGCAAAGCCACGCAAACGAGAAAGTTGTGATGTTTTGACCTCATTTTACCTTAAAGATATTGATCTAAGGGCACGAAATTTGTACACACTACCGTACTATCGTACCCATTTACCGTAGTGCACTACCGTACCAATCCACCCTGCAAATTTCGTTGCTCCAGCATTAACCCGTTCCGTCTCGGGGGGTCTTCAACCTCCCCGCTAGGTTTTTTTTTCGCGGATAGTCGACGAACGGCGCGCGGCAGCGCGACCAAATTTGGCCTCCATTTTCCCACATCAATTTGGCATGCTGTTTCAAAATTTTGAAGCATGGTCATCTAGGGTCAACGAGTTAGTCAAGTTCAAGTGAGGTCACCTCCAAGAAGTTCAACCAATCGTCACGATTTAACGGATACAGATATTTTTATGAAACTTTCAGCGTTTGTTTATCTGCAGGAATGCAACAAAACATATCAGTGGAATTTGTCATTTTTTTTCGTTTTTGACTACATATATATTTTGCGTATTTGCTAAATTGCAGTTGAAATAGAGGATTCTGGCTAAAGTAAGTATTTTTATTAGGGCATGTCGACTTCTAACAACGTTTCTCGGTCTGTTCTACCCATTGAAAAAGGAAAATTAAGAAACTTGAAAACTTAAAATTTTGAAGTCCAAAAAATAAATTATTTTTCCGTGGAGGGGGGGGGGGGGGGCAACAAAAATTAAAGCCCTGGTTTCGCTGTCCTTTTCTCATTCCAAATACTTTTTTATTTCATCTATCCCCCAAAATGAACTCCCCAGAGCCAAAACCATAATGCAAGTCGTGAAGAGTCGTGAAAATCTAGCCACCCTGGTGACGTAACTTTTGGGGTGATTTTGCTTTTGGGGTGGGCCTGCACCCTACTCGTCGAGCGCTTTCCGATTACACCTATTTCGTTTTCGTGCGGTGCCTAGTTTGAACTTTAGAGGGGGGGTTACCACCCCCCCCCCCCGAGACGGGGTGTAAGAATCTGACCGGAAAGACGGCGCGGATTAATAGGAACCGAGATCTTAAGGGGGCGGAATCCGCTCCCCCTCCAGTGCGCGTAATTTTCAGAGGCCCTCCGGGGCGCGTGTTAACACGCGCCCTGGAGGGCCTCGGAAAATTACGCGCACTGGAGGGGGGGGAGGGCGGATTCCACCCCCCGTAAGATCTCGGTTCCCACTGGGGCTAGAGCAACGAAATTCGCAGGGTGGATGGGCACGATAGAGAACTCTATTGTGTTTAGATTTCATGACCTTAGGTCAATGTCTTCAAGCTCAAATGCGGTCAAAATAGCAAAATTTTCTGGATTTGCGTGGATTGACTTTTCAATGCTATGGCTCGCTGTGATTGTGTGGAAATGCTCTAAAATTGACATTAATGATGTTTTGGACATTACTAATGAAACAGATGCCAGATCCGCCATTTGAACTCAGGTCACCTATATAGGAGCACTTTAGCAGGTCATTACCTGCTCCAGTTGCCGGAACCGGGCTGCCCACCCGACAACTCCGTTGGGCGGTTCGGGACAATCAGCTTCGCAAAGAAAGGAGTGAAATACATAAATAAAGTATGGAAATGCTTAGGCACACGATGGCAAACAGCAGATTTCGGGATGTATAGGGAGTAACATGCAAAGTGACATCAATCGCATGAAAGTCATTTGCATTTTTGACAACATTCTAGTTAACCTAGTTTGGTTCTATTAGCCAGTCATGAACTTGACCTGACTTGACCTCGGCAACCTAACATGACTTTTAAATTATATAGCATAACAACATACATCAAACGGGCGCTAGTGTTGTCAAGAAAAGTTCCCTTTTGCCAATATACGGGAAGCGCATGAGCGCCGATTTTTGTGGTCTGGCGCTGCGAATTGTTTTTACTTTAACGGCCCCTAAGTTGAAAAGTTCTCCGCCTATTTTCATTTTGCTTACTTTAAACAATGCGCCGATCATTTCCAAGTAGGTACGCAAAAAACTGGCGTATATCGGCTGGCACAATATGAAATTATGCACGAAAAATCGGAGGGGTGGGCGGATTTCGCCATCCCCATCCAGGGCGTGTGTTAACCTGTCATAAACTTGACCTGACTCGACCTCGGTGACCTGACATGACTTTGAATCAATATGTCATAACAATGTACACCAAACAATTCGCTAGTTTTGCCAAGAACACTTTCGCTTTGCCAATATACGGGAAGCGTATCAGCGCCGATATTTGTGATCTGGCGCTGATAAAATGTTTTGACCTTAGCGACCCCTAACTCGAAAAATGTTCGGTCTATTTTCATTTTTCGTACTTTAAACAACGCGCAGGTCATCTATAAGCGGGTACACGAACAATGGCGTATATCGACCGGTAAAGTCTGGAGTTATCTACGAAAAATAGGAGGGGTCGGCGGATTTCGCCCCCCCCCCCCCTCCAGGGCGCGTGTTAAGTAACAGTATATGTGATGCTAATGTGCTAAAGCGGGTGACATCTCCCAGAAGCTCAGAGTTTAAGTTTACTTTACTCCTCTCTTTACAGACAATATTTAGTTGGGGTGAGGAGGGTTGACAAGAACGTTGAGTCGGTATTAGCCTACTCTTTTGGAAAAAACATCGATATATTTTACCGTATGGGCAAGGAGGAAATTGATCACGCCGCCTACCTCGCCGGCTGCCGTGTGTTAGCCGTTAGTAGTATTTAGTAGGAGCATGCATTCATGCATGGCTGTAATACGGTGCTTGCAATTCGGCTCATCTGCACCAGTTGTACCTCTGGGTGACCGTTTCATGTTGCTAATTATACGGCAAATCGGTTCATCTATGTCAGATGGTAACCCTTGGCAATCGTTTTACGTTATGCCATTTTTAAACAAGTCGGCTCATCTACGCGACGATCCCGCTAGGTGCCCATTTATTTTGAGTGGTAAAGCGAATCGGCTCATGCACGTCCGATGCACTTCATGAATTGCTAGTTACGCTACTGTTACGCGTGCTTGCACGGGTATGCAGTGCGTGTTAGAGTGCGTGTTGATGTGTGGTGCCTACAATGCTCCTGCTACTTTGGTGGCGTTCAGATAGCGAAGTAGTAATTGGTGGTTAAAATTATGTATAAACCATATACGAAGCTGGCCTTCGTTGACGGGAAAAATGGAAATTGAACAAACTAACAATGTACTAATAACGCGAGCTTTCGGTTTTAGACCATCGTCATGAAACAAAGACATTCCTCGACAAACTTTATGGTAATTGGATTGGTTCTGGGTGTTTGTCACCAAACAGCGATGGACGAGAGAGGATGATGGCATCTTTTTAAGGTATCGCAGTGAGGTTTAAGGTATCGCAGTGAGGTGTATATTGTATATTGCCCTGTGTATATTGGTCATCTTCTAGCTGGGGCTGTATAGGCTTTTTGCAACTAGTTCTAAGCCTAGTGAGGATGACTTCTTTTTGGCGGTGTGCTTGGCTTGATATGCTCTCTGTGGCTAACGTTGGCTTGATGCTGTAGGTGTAGGTGGAGCCAAATGGCCACATACCGACTCCAGCCCCTCTAAGACTGCGCTCGCGTCAAGACGTGCGCCACTGTGACGTGTCTGGTTCGCGGGAGATGGCCGGCGCGTGGGATCCCAGGCGCGACATCCACAACGAACCGACCTGACGCGCAACTCCAGCTCTGACGTAATCAGCTGACAGCGACCACCTGGTCGGCGGGAAGACGTCGGCGGGCGATCCTGCACTGGCTGTGTTGGCCAATATAACGACTCGACCAGCTTCGCGCCGAATCAGGCTCGTTCGTTGGCCGGCTGTGTTGACCGTTGGTTGGTTATTTGGGCTTACGGGCGCATCGACTGCGTTGGTCATACAGCGCCCTGTGTTACCGCCTTTCCTCCCTCACGTGATCTGATGTTATTGTGGTGACATCAATCGTTCCCGCACAGGAGAGTAAATGAAAATAAAGCAGACATTCAGTTGCCACCTCGCTCAACGAACGAGTCTGATTTTCTGGGAAGCCGGCGACGCAGTTTTATTGGCTGCCACAGCGAGCATAATGATGTCTGTTGACGTCTCCTGGTGAGCAGATGGTATTTCTCATCTGGTTGTGTCAGAGCTGGACATGGCTGAGCGCCAGATGTGCTCGTATTTGATATCTCGCCTGGCTTCCCAAGCGCCGGACATATCGCGGAAAACAATCCATCGCATATCATGGTGGCGCACATCTCGATGCGTGTGCAGTCTCGAAGGGGCTGTAATTGCTATGTCACCATTTGAGTGAACAATCTACTGATTAATAATCAGATGTTCAGGGGAGAATGTAGGTCACATTGACGAACGCCGATACATCATTACGCTGGCATCCGTTCCCTGCAGAATGTAATTTGTGAGAACCTTCTTTGCTGATTGCGCATTTATTTTTATTAGCATATCAGTTAACGCTGAATTCGATGACAGTTTTAAGGAAACCGGGATATCACTGGTGGCATCTGGAGTGATGAGATTACAGCCAAGTTCATTCTGGCGGAATGACCTATTGTTGATGAGCTTGCGATTGAATACGCCTCCATGTGAGGAGACATCTGAGTATTACATTGATTGACGTACCATTCCAAAACTGAAATGTTTCAAAGTTCCAAATGAAAAGCCTTGAAATGTTCAAAGCTCCCGATTGTCTGTCGTTATCCTAGCTGCGCCTCATGGCCGTCCAACACTCACCTGACCGGACGATGCCTCCGGAGGACACGTTCCCACACAAAGTCACGCTCCCGACCGTTCCTTGTCGGGCGATCATCGGCATTTGTCCCTTTCCCCGAGCTATCGATTGTGCGTGGCCATGCGGCAGTTCCCGTCCCTTCATCTGGGCTGACCGGCTTCGAGTTCCTATCAGAAGAACTCCTGATGCGAGACGCGGTGCATTTTGTGGGGGTGGATGCACATCAGCCGAGCTCCCTTGGCGTAAGATATGGCTCGTATCACCATTTGTGCTCGCATTTAGTATCCTAAATATCTTCGTAGAGGATCAGCAGGCCCGACAAGCCCATGAACGCAGCACCGATAGAGTGGGGATGGGGCATAATAGTGGCGACAATAGGAATACAATATAAAAACAAGATAGGCTCAGACCAATTTTGAACGTGTTTCCTTGGACCAAAGTATAGACTGTTTGTAAAATAATGTTTGTTCGATCTACAGAAGAAAAAAAAGCGTGGGAGGGGGGGGGCAAATAGGACTGCTTGCTCTATCACTCCTCTCTGTATGCACTCATTCAATCGGAATGGACGCCAAATAGTGTGCGCATTTCGCACTCAGTTAATAATCTTAATTTTCTCTTCACTTCAAACAAGGTGGAAATCCAGCCATGGCCAGCAAGGCTGCTGCCTTGCTGTTCCAGAGCCACAAGAGGCTGTGGTGGGCTAGTGCCGTTCTGAACTTTGGGAATTAGGTTCCTTCGATGAAAATCTCAGCCAAAGACCAAGCTGAACAGGGTGTGAAGGAGGTGGCCATGCAGCTTTATTCAATGTAGCACATGTATACCATGCCACTGCCGTCCGCAAGTCTCTCTTAAAAATAGTGGGGCAGCTGGAAAAAGTGAGGAAGGTTATCAGTCAGGGGAAGGTACAGTGTCAAGGGAAAGGGAGGTGGTGAAGGGCTTCACCACCAGAAGAAAGCAGAAAGCAGAACCTCCTCGACATTCTTGAGATAAATGAGCAGAATAGGAAGAAGGTGGACAGTGAGCGAGAGCTACCATGATCACCATAGGATTTCTACACCATGGGAAACAGAAAGATTATGAGATTGATTGTGTATTTCCATAGTGTGAACCCTGTGTTGTACATACCATGACATGATAAGAAAGCAGTGGGAGATGGAGTGGGAGAAGATCCACAGGGAGGACAGGACCACGATTATTTATTTGTAGTCCATAAAAGAGATTGTTGTTTTGTTGCTCGAGACGGACAGTTGATATTTGCATGGTCAGTAGAATCATCTGCTGTGAGGAGGTGGTGGACAAGATCCCAAAGGAATATGAGGAGCTTAATGCCATGGCATAGGAGGAATAGGAGACCCCAGAGGCTGAACATTGGATCTAAACAGTAATGCTTAACGTGAGGGTCAAGTTAGAGTCAAGTTAGGACAGAGTGACCAGGAGAGGATAACGGGGAAGAGGAAGTTCAAGCAGTCTCCAGAAGAGAAAGACCAGGAATAGGAGGATAATGATCCGCTGTCAAAACACTCAAGGCATGCCAGGTCATCAAAGAGAAGGTTGGGAATGATGTCAACGAGTCTCTGGCCGGCTCGAATGGTGAGCGGCTGTCTCTGGAAGAGTCTGGCACAGCTGTGGCAGGCAGTTGGAAATTAACTGTTTGGCAGGGATTGGAGCAAGGCAGATAGATGCAGGCAGTCTTGATAGGGATACACTGCCCCACAGGATGAACACATTGCCTCACAGGATGAACACACTGCCCCACAGGAGGAACACACTTCCCCACAGAAGGAACACATTGCCTCACAGGAGGAACATACTGCCCCACAGGAGGAACACACTTCCCCACAGGAAGAACACTCTGCCGCACAGGAGGAACATACTGACCCAAGAAGATAAATTGGCAGGGGAGAAGAAACATTGGTGCGCAACATAATAGAACTGCCCTGTATCAGAACTATCTTGGTGATGTTCTCTGTTCTGGGGGAAGTATGCTTGAGCCATTTGTGCCAGGAACATTGAGAATGACGCCAATGACATTGACTGAAGGCTTTCTACACGTCTATTCACCAGTGGTGAAGTTGTATATCTCGCCTGGGTATCTGCACATCCATAAGTCCAACATGACCACCCACAAAGGGTTCTGCACACCAAAAGGAACACTTGAACCTTTCAACCTTCCTCCGATAGCATTCGCTTGAATTACGCAGCAGTCCAGCTGTAATAGAGTTAATAAGGCCATGGGAACCAATATCCGGTGGCCGTCTATCCTACTCCACATCTAGGTCACCCCAGCCAATATACCCGTAGCACACTGTCAGCATTACAGTCACTGGAACAGATCATCACCAATGTCCTCCTTGGGAAGGTTATAAAATTAGGCTCGTGTAACCGGGTATGAACTAGATTATCTTAGCATATATTTGATATTGTTAATTCACCTTGGACGAAAAACATAATACCAGATTAATAGTACTAATAGGTGGTAGTTGATTTATTGATTGACTATTTTGGCTTAAGGGCGCGTGGACTACTAAGGTCATTTTGCGCCCATAACTCTTGTAGCTAACAAAGTGCAGTATCAAACTTCACATCGTTCGTAGCCGTCAAAATGGTCCTATTGTGGTACAAAGTTTACATGCCATGTATATCAGCGAGGAGAATATATTGCGGAGAATGACACTGAAGATAAGAAGTCCATCAATCGTCCCGACTGGACAATGCTCGAGTTGTCGGAGAGAATATCGCTAAGGGAATCCACCTGGTCAGACACAAAATGACGTCTACGCTCATCAGCGTAATGAGGACACGATATCAAAACGTGGCGAACTGTTAGCGGTGCATAACATCTCGAGCACAGAGGATTGTCGCCACCGCATAGTAGATATCCATGCGTAGCATATGTATGCCCAATACGGAGACGGCATAATGTGACCTCTTCTTGTCGACGTTTGCGATAGGACGAGCCCCATGGTCGTAAACGTTGTTTGATGGTTCGTAGTTTGTTCGCCGACGTCGCGTCCCACATAGCCTGCCACTTGTATAGGAGGAAAGTGGATACCTCTCGGTAGTGGTCAGTGGCGGGGAGTGGCAGTGCTCGAGAGCACGGTGCCTTTGCGGCTCGTTTCGCCGCAGCATTCGCCAACTCATTACCGGAAATGCCAACGTGGCTCGGAAGCCAACATAGAATAACTCGTCGTCCATGGCGTTCCAAATCGGTAAGACGGCTCACAATATCCCGCAGAAGGGGGTTTGATGGATAAAACGTGTTCAGGACCATAAGACTACTTAAAGAGTCGGTGAAAACGGCATGTCGATCACCCCCAGACACTTCGATATAACACAGAGCTTTCGTAATAGCGACAAGTTCCGACGAGTACACCGATGCGTACGTCGGGAGCGAAAACGAGCGGGAGACAGATCCACAAACAAAAGCGCTGCCAACGCCGTCCTCTGTTCAAGAGCCGTCAGTATAAGTGACTATCCATCCCTGGAATGTTTCAATATGTTGAAGAGCCAGTGCACAAAATTCTGCTGGAGGGATATCGGATTTTCTGATCTTCGCAAGGGATACATCCACCTCCGGTGTAATCATCTCCCATGGAGGGGTCTCCATGTTCTGGACTATACGAATTCCCCGAAGCTTAACTAGACTTTCCCGCAGGAGTCTTCGGATTCGAACACCCAATGGGGCGACACTCAGGTTTCGTTCCCCTGAAAAAATGGTCAATAGTCAACGCGAAAAGAAGTGCGAAAAGGCCGGATGGTCGGGAAACTGGCGGAGCTTGCAGGCTTAGCGCATTCCTAGCCTCTCTGCGCAGAGAGAGAGAGAGAGGCGGCTGGTGTGCTTCGGCTAACAGACTTACGGTGGGCGAAGTGCGGAATGCTCCGGTCGCGATGCGAATAGCGGTGTGATGAACAGTGTCCAGAGTTCGTTTGTGGAGGTGCGCGATCCGTCATAGATAGAACAGGCGTAGTCTAACTTCGCACGTATCAGTGAGCGGTAAAGCAGAATAAGAGAATCCCGGTCAGCTCCATAGCTAGTGCGAGAAACACACTTTAACCCGTCCCGTCTCGGGGGGGGGGGGTGTCTTCAACCGCCCCCCCCCCCTCCCTCAGGTTTTTAGCGGATAGCGGACGAACAGCGCGCGGCAGAGCGCCCAAATTTGGCATACCTTTTCCCACATCCATTTCACATGTTTATTCAAAATTTGTAGGTCAGGTCATCTAGGATCAACGAGTTAGTCGAGGTCAAGTGAGGTCACCTCCAAAAAAGTTCAACCAGTCGTCACGCTTTAACAGATACAGATATTTTAATGAAACTTTCAGCGTTTGCTTATCTTTACGGATGCAACACAACGTACGAGTTGAATTTTTCATTTTTTTTCGTTTTTGACTACATATAAATTTTGCGTATTTGCCATATTGCAGTTCAAACACAGGATTCTGACTAAAATAAGCATTTTTTTATTAGTGGAAGTTGACTTCAAACAACATTTATCGGTCTGCTCTACAGAATGGAAAAGGAAAATTAAAGAAAACTTGAAAAGTCAAAATTTTGAAATTTCAAAGAAATAAAATTTTCATTTTTGGGGGCCAAAAAAATTATACGCCTGGTCGATTTCGTTGTCCTTTTCTCATTCCAAATACATTTTGTTTTTTTTTCATATACCCCCAAAATTAACCCCCAGAGTAAAAAACACAATGTAAGTCGTGAAAATCTAGCCCCCTTGGTGACGTCACTTTTGGGGGGAAACTTTTTGGGGGGTGGACCCGGACCCTACTCGTCGAGCGCTTTCCGATGACACCTCTTTCGTTTTTGTGCGATGCTTAGTTTGGATTTTAGAGGGGGGCCTTCAACCGCCCCCCGAGACGGGGTGGGAGGATCTGACCGGAATGACGGCGCGGGTTAATATGTTGAGCGATTTAAAACACTTGTCACGGAGTGCTTTCAAATGCTCCTTATAGCTAAGACGTGAGTCAAAAGTTATTCCAAGGAACTTCACCGCAGGTGGCATCGGTATCTGCCTGCCATACAACTTGAGACATAGTTCTGCACAGATACGCCGGCGACATAAATGTATTGCAGTTGTCTTTTGTGTTGAAAAGCGGAATCCATTCATTACGCCCCACCTCTCGAGTTTCTTCACGGCAATTGGAGACGTCTAGGCATAGTAGATAGCCTGGCTGCGCTACACCAAATAGCGAAGTCGTCTACAAAGAGAGACCGACCAAGTTGTGGTGGAAGGACATCGCTAATATCATTTATCATTATGGCAAACAGTGCTACACTTAACACACTTCCCTGTGGCACGCCATTCTCCTGCATGCATCTTTTGGATAGTTGGTAGCCAACACGAACACGGAAATGTTTGCCTGCAAGAAAATTATGTACAAAAATCCCCATTGGTCCCCGGATACCGCATTTATGTACCTTTGTAAGAATGCCTTAGCGCCAGGTCGTGTCATAAGCCGCTTCTATGTCAAAGAAGATGGCGCCGACGTGTCGTTTCTGCTTAAATGATACACGAACTACTGAGTCCAGTGTTAAAATGTGGTCTACAGATGTCCGGTTCTTCCTAAAACCGCATTGTGCATCTGAGAAAAAGTCATGTACTTCTAAGAACCACGTTAGTCTGGTAGTTACTAATCGTTCCATGAACTTAAATAAACACGAGATGAGTGACATTGGGCGATAGTGGAGCGGTTCTAGTCCACTTTTGCCCGGTTTCAACACTGGTATCACTAAGGCTCCTCGCCAGGCTACTGGGAAGTCGCCTTGTTGCCACAGATGGTTGAATATGCTTAACAGTACTTCGATCGCACATGGAGGAAGATGCTTTATCATTTCGTTATGAATTAAATCCGGGCCTTCGCATACGTTTCTTAGCTTCGCTATGGCGGAAGTCAGTTCGGCCATTGTGAAAGGCTTGTTTTTCGTTACCCATGCGTAAGACGGGCAGGGGAACGGATGAATACTGGCCTGCAATATGTTTTACTCTGGACCATACTTGTGCTGTCGGGGTATGCTTGTTTATTTGACCTACATATTCTCGCCATACCTGCTTTGCTGATGTTATAATGTGACGTGCAAGTGCCCTGGCTCTCCGAAAGGCAACCATATTTATAGTGTACTATCTTTACTGAATTTACGATAAGCTCGCTTTCTAGCGCGTATGGCATCTCCGCAATCCTCCGTCCACCATGGGACTGGTGTACGCCGTAGAGCACCAGAGGTGCGCGGAATACATGCAGAGGCAGAATATAGGAGCAGTGACGTAAATCCTTCCATACTGTGTGGATTATTCTGTCCATCAGCAGAGCAAGCTGTTTCCATATGTGTTATGTAATAAGTGCAGTTGGCTTTGCGAAGATTCCATCGCCGCAGCCTCTGTCCAAGGACCGACCCTTCACGATATTCTAGCCACATTGGGAAATGGTCGCTTCCCAGAGGGTCAGTATCAACCGACCAATTAAACATTTGCACAAGCTGGGGACTACATATACTCAGGTCTAACGCAGAAGTCTGTCCAGACGGCATTGTGAGGTGCGTTCTGGTACCTGTGTTTAAAATACACAACGACTCCTCGTGTAGGAATTTCTCCATCAGACGTCCACGCCCATTGACATCTTCACATCCCCAAACGGTATGATGTGAATTGAAGTCACCTAAGAGTAAAATTGGTTCCGGGAGCTGAGAACAAAGAAGTTTCAGATCAGCAGATGGAAATGAAGTGCCTGGAGGCAGGTAAATGCTACATAATGAAATACTTTTATGACCAAATTGCACCCTGGCAGCAACGGCTTGGAGGCGTGTGTTCATCACTAATGGTTGCGAGGGAACACTATGGTGGATGCCCAATAGCACTCCACCATGGGAAATAGTGTCGGATGCTACTTCTTTTCGATGGAGGGTGTAGCATTTCACCTGGATTGCGGTGTCCGGCGACAGCTTGGTCTCCTGAAGGCAGAACGCCACCGGACAGACCCTGCTCAGAACTGCTTGCAAGTCATGGGCACTGCTTCTGAAACCCCTGAAGTTCCATTGTAAGACAGTCTGTATAAAGGGTTATGTTAAAAGGGGTTAAGACTTGTCAGTTCATGGCGAACCAGCCGGGGCCCATGGGTTCGATGCTGTGCGCGCTCGGGCCCTCGGACTGACTCCGCCGGTCGGCGAGACTGACCAGGGCGAGGCACGCTTCCGGCCGGCCTGGGGAGGTGTGGGGGGGGTGGCCCCATCACCCTCGCAGTCTCTGCGGGATGAAGAGAGCTGGCTTGGAGAGATGGGGACGATGGGGAGCAAGCCCCGCGATCCTGTCTCCTTACATTTGGCGACGTATCCCTCGATCCAGCTCTGGATATCCGGCCGGAAGCCCCCATGTCCGGGGCCCCTGGGCGGACATCAATCGGTAGGCGTGATCGGGTCGTTGAGGGTACTACTACCGGCACCCGGCCGGGGGCCACGCCCTTCTCTTCGGAGATGGTTGGTGAGTGGTTCGGTGAGGGGGAGTTGGGGTGGTTCGGGAGGGTGTAGGAATGGGTTGGGCAGGTTTAAGGGTGCTGACGGCGGAGGGTAGGGATTGGATCCTCGTCGGTTCGACGCGACTCAGGAGACGTTTGTGTCTCGAGGCTTGGTTCCGGAGAGCTCTTGGGCTCTTCTTCCCTAACGGAAATGGAGTACTGGGCGGAGGGGGAGGCAGGGATGGGAGTGCTGAGGGTAGGGGTTGAAGTGGTTGGGTTGGGTTTGGTTGTGGATGGACGGACAGGTCCTGTTCCTTGCTGGACCTGGACCCAGTCTCCTTGAGGAGTCGCTACAGGGTCGGCAACCGAGGACTCTCTCATCACCGTCTGGGGAGAGGACATAGCTTTTCTCCGATTGGTGTGCACTCAATGCCAAAGGCGAGCATTATGGCACTGAGTTGACTTATCAGATGAGAGACATTCATGTGTGTGTGCGACTGCTTCGGCGACTGTTGTGTGATACTGGGGTTCAGCTTCACCTTCGCTGCATATGACATTCTCGGGTGTGTTGCCTTGTAGATATCGCGCGCCTCACGGAATGTGATCTTTTTGAAACTTCTTATTGTAACTATTTCTTTTTCTCTCAAGAAAATGGGACAAGAACGATCGTAGGTGGTATGGGGTATTTGGCCTGGGCCGCAGTTTGAACAGTGCGGACTCTCCGCTTCACATTTATCTTGCACATGTTGGGCAGATCCACACCGTCCACATGTTTCTCGGTTCCGACAATGCTGTGACGTGTGACCAAAACGGGAGCATCGAAAGCCGAATATATCCGACGAAAATAAACTCGGGAAGATATGTCATGTGAAAAGTTAAGATGATGTTGTTTGTTGGTTGTAATACCTGTCCTTTCCTAATTGAAATTATGCGGGCCTCTACTACTCCGCACTCTCTTAGGCCATCTACAATGTCGGCATCTGAAACATCTCGTAGGTCGTAACAGTTAATAACTCCTTTGTAATTTTTTTTATCGTGTTATGGGGCTGAATCTCGACACGTACAGAGACTGTTCGCCTGCTGGATTCATGTCGTTTAGTGTACGCTATTTTTGTTGCGTCCATCGCCCTCTTTGCATCTTCAGCAGTTTCGAATTCAACTTCTAACCCTCCATCTCTCAGTTTTTCGCACCTGAGCACCGATCCTAGCTTGTCACATGCTTCCTTCCTTTGGAACGGAGTAAGCAGTGAAAGTTTCAAATTTTCCTCCAGCGATTTTACGATCAGAATACGTGGTGCAGGCAGACCCACTTGGAGGCCGGGGTCTCTATGCACTCCACTCATTGTCCTGGTAGGCCGGGTTGTCTGTCCCCTACTGGAGGGGGCAGGTGGGTTGTTTTTTAGGTTGGAATTTGCCATGAAGTGTTTCTTAGTTTCCGCTCCCCGGACGCCCCACCGCATAGGGCCCTACTGAGGGGAAGCCTGGGTCCCGCGCACGGGAGGTCGCCAGGCGCCTGAGGAGCTATACGGGGCAGGCGGCGCCTTCGCCCGGCCGGGAGAGAGATACTCACCACCCCGACCGGGATCCAGCACCGCCCATCCCTTGACCCCAGCCGGCCGGGCCGGCGGGCACTGGGAAAATTCCAGGCCCCCGGTCCGAGGCGACCAGCCACTTGGTCCGTGTGAGGTCCCACGGGCCCGCCCGCCCCTCCGGGATATCGGGACCAAAGAGGTGTGTTGGTCCCCCGTCACAACTAGCACCGTGCGACGGGGGACCTCAACCTCCAGGACTCCGTGAACCCCGGGGGACGGGCCGAGGGGGCGCGGCTACCCCGATAAGACTGAGCGGACCAAGGGAAGCTGACCTACCTGCTCGTGACAAGGAAGGGGTTAGTGTTGCAGGGTTGGATGAAAGACATACAACGGGACGTAGACACGGGGTGGATACTGGGAAGGGAGAGAGGGATGGGCGGTGTGGACTACGCGAGTCCCCGGAAACACCTCCGCGTTTCCACACCCGTTATCGGGGCGGCTGTGTTACCCCGAGGGAGCGCCAATTCCCTGGCCAGCCGAGTAACGAGGCTGACCTCACTGCGGGGGATAGGTGGTAGTTAACGTTAGTACCCCCGGAAGTGGCAGCCGGTCTGGCCACAGGAGGAGTGGCCGTGCCAGCTCCGCACGCCGCTCAGTAGCGCCGGAAGTGGCAGCCGGTCTGACCACAGGAGGAGTGGCCGTGCCAGCTCCGCACGCCGCTCAGTAGCGCCGGAAGTGGCAGCCGGTCTGACTACAGGAAGAGTGGCCGTGCCAGCTCCGCACGCCGCTCAGTAGCGCCGGAAGTGGCAGCCGGTCTGACTACAGGAAGAGTGGCCGTGCCAGCTCCGCACGCCGCTCAGTAGCGCCGGAAGTGGCAGCCGGTCTGACCACAGGCGGCAGCGGCCGTGCCAGCTCCGCACGCCGCTCAGTAGCGCCGGAAGTGGCAGCTGGTCTGACTACAGGAAGAGTGGCCGTGCCAGCTCCGCACGCCGCTCAGTAGCGCCGGAAGTGGCAGCCGGTCTGACCACAGGCGGCAACGGCCGTGCCAGCTCCGCACGCCGCTCAGTAGCGCCGGAAGTGGCAGCCGGTCTGACCACAGGCGGCAGCGGCCGTGCCAGCTCCGCACGCCGCTCAGTAGCGCCGGAAGTGGCAGCCGGTCTGACCACAGGGTAGTGGCCGTGCCAGCTCCGCACGCCGCTCAGTAGCGCCGGAAGTGGCAGCCGGTCTGACCACAGGCGGCAGCGGCCGTGCCAGCTCCGCACGCCGCTCAGTAGCGCCGGAAGTGGCAGCCGGTCTGACCACAGGAGGAGTGGCCGTGCCAGCTCCGCACGCCGCTCAGTAGCGCCGGAAGTGGCAGCCGGTCTGACCACAGGCGGCAGCGGCCGTGCCAGCTCCGCACGCCGCTCAGTAGCGCCGGAAGTGGCAGCCGGTCTGACCACAGGAGTAGTGGCCGTGCCAGCTCCGCACGCCGCTCAGTAGCGCCGGAAGTGGCAGCCGGTCTGACCACAGGCGGCAGCGGCCGTGCCAGCTCCGCACGCCGCTCAGTAGCGCCGGAAGTGGCAGCTGGTCTGACCACAGGAGGAGTGGCCGTGCCAGCTCCGCACGCCGCTCAGTAGCGCCGGAAGTGGCAGCCGGTCTGACCACAGGAGGAAGGGCCGGGCCAACTCCCGCACGCCGCTCAGTAGCGCCGGAAGTGGCAGCCGGTCTGACCACAGGCGGCCAGCTCCGCACGCCGCTCAGTAGCGCCGGAAGTGGCAGCCGGTCTGACCACAGGAGGAGTGGCCGTGCCAGCTCCGCACGCCGCTCAGTAGCGCCGGAAGTGGCAGCCGGTCTGACCACAGGAGGAGTGGCCGTGCCAGCTCCGCACGCCGCTCAGTAGCGCCGGAAGTGGCAGCCGGTCTGACCAGGAAGAGTGGCCGTGCCAGCTCCGCACGCCGCTCAGTAGCGCCGGAAGTGGCAGCCGGTCTGACCACAGGCGGCAGAGTGGCAGCGGCCGTGCCAGCTCCGCACGCCGCTCAGTAGCGCCGGAAGTGGCAGCCGGTCTGACCACGGGGGAACGGCCCGCCCAGCCCGCACGCCGCTCAGTAGCGCCGGAAGTGGCAGCCGGTCTGACCAAGGCAAGTGGCCGTGCCAGCTCCGCACGCCGCTCAGTAGCGCCGGAAGTGGCAGCCGGTCTGACCACAGGGGAGAAGCGGCCGTGCCAGCTCCGCACGCCGCTCAGTAGCGCCGGAAGTGGCAGCCGGTCTGACCACAGGAGGAGTGGCCGTGCCAGCTCCGCACGCCGCTCAGTAGCGCCGGAAGTGGCAGCCGGTCTGACCACAGGCGGCAGCGGCCGTGCCAGCTCCGCACGCCGCTCAGTAGCGCCGGAAGTGGCAGCCGGTCTGACCACAGGAGGAGTGGCCGTGCCAGCTCCGCACGCTACTCAGTAGCGCCGGAAGTGGCAGCCGGTCTGACCACAGGAGGAGTGGCCGTGCCAGCTCCGCACGCTACTCAGTAGCGCCGGAAGTGGCAGCCGGTCTGACCACAGGAGGAGTGGCCGTGCCAGCTCCGCACGCTACTCAGTAGCGCCGGCAGGCGGGTGCGGCCGGCCGCCACCGCCCGCCCAGCCAGTGCTGGCGCCGGCCGGCGCCGGCGGCCGCCTTATCTGACGGCGTCGCTCGGCGCGGCGCCAGTTAGTGATATCGCGCCGGCACCAGATAACCCCTGGCCAGAGCCGGCCGAGGTCGGCGGCAGCCCAGCGCCAATTCATTACCGACAACGGCGACAGTACACCGAGTCCATTCGTCCGTCGGTGCTGGCGGCGTCGACAGACGTGTGAGCCGGCTGTTGGCACGTGGTCCGCGCTCACGTTGGCGACCCGGTCGGAAGCTGATGGCGTCAACTGATAGCTGGCGACGCAAGCGGACAGCTGGTGATATCAGCCGACAACGGGACGGGAGCCAACAGCTGGCGACCTTGTCTGATGGCTGGCAATGTCAACTGACACTTGGAAAGTCATCCCGACAACCAGATACATATGCGAACAGCTGGTGACAGCTGACAACGGGATCTCGGCAGACAACTGATGACATCAGCTGACGGCTGGTAGCCCCAGCCGGCAGCCGGGAACATCACCCCGGCAACTAATGACCCGAACCGACAAGCGGCAGTTTCGGCGGGCAACTGGCAGTCTCAGCGGACTACTGGTGACCACAGCCAACCGGTGGTGATTGCAGCTGCGAATGACAACACTAATTACGTGGGCTCCGAAAGCAGTAATTGAAGCAAAAATCCAAATCGGTTTTGATGCGGCGTCCGCTACTTTTTAGTATGAACAATTCGGTCGACTTCCATTCATTGAGAGCTCAACAGCGACCCGGAATCCATGGCGACCAGAAAACAGGATTAAATATCCCAGGTAGAAACTAAAAGGGTGACCGGGATCTGCGGCGACGACACAGATAGTCCGTGTGCAACTTCTTCAGTCGATTGGCTCCGACTTGGATTTGTATTTGCCTTCTCGGTATATGCGAATGTATGCATATATATACATACATATATATTTGTATATATGTATGTATATTTGTGTATTTGTATATATACATATATATATGTATATATATGTATATATACACATATATATATATACATATATGTATATATACATATGTGTGTGTGTAAGTGCGTATGTGTGTGTGTCTGTGGGTCTGCGTATCTGTGTGCCTGTGTGTATGTGTATGTGTGCTTATATATATTTGTGTATTTGTATATATACATATGTGTGTGTGTAGGTGCGTATGTGTGTGTGTCTGTGTGTCTGCGTATCCGTGTGCCTGTGTGTATGTGCATGTGTGCCTGTGTATCTGTGTGTGTGTGTCTGTGTACGTGTGTGTGTTTGTGTGTCTGTGTGTCTGTCTCTGTGTGTGTGTGTGTGTGTGTGTGTGTGTGTGTGTGTGTGTGTGTGTGTGTGTGTGTGTGTGTGTGTGTGTGTGTGTGTGTGTGTGTGTGTGTGTGTGTGTGTGTGTGTGTGTGTGTGTGTGTGTGTGTGTGTGTGTGTGTGTGTGTGTGTGTGTGTGTGTGTGTGTGTGTGTGTGTGTGTGTGTGTGTGTGTGTGTGTGTGTGTGTGTGTGTGTGTGTGTGTGTGTGTGTGTGTGTGTGTGTGTGTGTGTGTGTGTGTGTGTGTGTGTGTGTGTGTGTGTGTGTGTGTGTGTGTGTGTGTGTGTGTGTGTGTGTGTGTGTGTGTGTGTGTGTGTGTGTGTGTGTGTGTGTGTGTGTGTGTGTATACAGAGCCACTGAGTTCATGAGACAGCGGTGTGGATTCCAACAATAAAAGTTTCACAGCGATGTGAAAAAAATGCAGGCTAGACGCAAAATATAGCTAAACCCCGGCCGGCATTGGCCCGTTGGCCTAGCGGAGATGATTCTCGCTTCGGTTGCGTGAGGTCCCAGGTTCAAATTTCGGGTGGGTCCATGTCTTGTTGTCAGGCTCCAGTAAAATATAGCCGCGCTTGGTTCGGTGTGCCTGCGCACGGCGGTCAGGAGTCAGTTCCTTACACGTTACACCTTGGTGCAGCGTTGAAGTCACATGTAGTGCGGTGCAGCGGGAAGGTACATGCAGGTGAACAAAAACGGCATGCAGTCCCCACGCTATCATTGCGCCCGTTTCCAGTGGTGAGCCGCCTGCGTGGCAACGGCTTCTTCCGAGGGAGAGCGTAGTTCAAAGAGGAATGATGAAGTAAGTCTTGACGGCCGTCCGCTGTCAACAGAAAGGGTGGGTCCCTGAGGGACTGAACTCTGTCCCTCCCCGGGCGGCGCTGCTGAGAACCA
The DNA here is from genome assembly GCA_034440575.1 of Imbricaverruca yamaguchii. NCBI lineage: Eukaryota > Metazoa > Arthropoda > Thecostraca > Neoverrucidae > Imbricaverruca > Imbricaverruca yamaguchii. The sequence goes on from JAOTOL010001662.1 coordinate 4,625,710, forward strand.
CTGACGACACGAGATCAGTGGATCGGTAGATCTAACGATCAGTGCTCTGGCTACGCAAAGGACACTTTCAAGGAAGATGTATTTTATGTGCTGTTGTGATGTCCTAGGCTATCTTTCCAGCGCCCACGATCATGTAATCAGCTCGGGTCAGCAGTGCTTCATCAAAGTGTTTTTTTATTGGGGCGGGGATGGCCGAGTGGTTAAGGTGTTGGGCTATGGGTGCCAAGGGTCTCGGGTTCGACACTAGCGCCGCTGAGGACATTTCCCAATCCCGCGGCCCACCGGTGAAACAGAGTGGCCGGCGCCATTAGCCGTGAATGTTCATAAAGTGCGTCGTAAACCACCCAATAAACAATAAACAAACAAGGCGTTTTTAGTGGTGGGGTGGAGGGTGTGGGGTGGGGTGTAGGTGATCTCCCAGGTATAAGCTTTAAGGTGTGACCGGGATTTCTTTCGATGACACGGATAGTCCGCGAATGGTTTCTTCGATCTATTGCTGGCGGCTAATATTTGTGGCTTGAGAAGTCCGGTAATAGTCTGGTATCTACCGATCTATTGTGCCCGTATCCTAGAACACCCCAATGGCCGGTCAGAGCACATGGCACCCTTCCTCGAAGTTCGCCAGTCATTAACGGGAGCGCAGCATAATCACGAGACACAACCACGTAATATATGGGTACTCCCAACCCACATAGTCACGTGATCACAGATACTCCAAACCCACATGGCCACGTGATACTCCCAGCCCGCTCGACACCCGACGTGTGTTTCACAGCTGTTCGGAAAGAGCTAACCACTGGACTTTTCAACGTGCCGCACTCATTCAGACAGTGCAGCACCATCCTGAACGTTCCAGATCTGTAAGCGTGCTCGGCTACGTCGGTGATTGGTGCCACACATTTGCACCGATCAATCTTCACAGACCACGGCCGCTGTACCACTGGCGTGCCCGATGCACCATGTGGCGATGCTAACGCTCTGGTACAGACATCACACTAGTCGTGAGGAAGGGAGGGCGAACTGAGCAATAGCCTTCGCTAGCGCAGCGATGATGACCTTGGCTCCTTGCAGTTGATTAGCCGGAGGCGTTTGCTGGTAATTGGATGAAAAGTGTGGCCAATAATGACGGGACGTGCGGCGGCTGGTCTCGCAGCGGCAGATCGTTAATGTCCACCAAGCTGCTGATGACCACACGATCAGCCTGCCAACACAGGACCTCACTGGCCGTTTGTATGCTTCAGGCGGTTTGGGTTCCTGCCACTGGCGGACACCAGCTGTTACTGGACTCTGGCGCGTTTCAGAGACGCGTCCACACGGTGATAGCATATTCAACCACAAGAGAAACCTGTGTTTGTCCGCGACCGGCTTGAAGAGAACTGCTCTTCCATGTTGTTGTTTTTGTTGTTGCGATTGTATGCGAACTGAGTCGTTCATTTGGTACGTCCGACTAATGAAATGTCAAGGAGAATGAGCCACGATATTCGGTACTACGATAAAATGTCTGGATACTGGATACTGTATAGATTTAGATACTGTCTTGTTACTAACTGTCTGGATAACTCTGCTCAGTTATGGATCGTTCAGATGCCATCTGTCTAGTCATCAACTGTCTGGATAGCTGTAAGATAAAATGTCGAAGGTCAAAATAAAGCGTGGAAGGTCTCATACGACACATGCCAACATTCAGTCTAGTATCTAATAGTAGAAATTTCGACATATAGACTTTGAATATTATATTTGCCAAATATATATTGTAGGTATAATTCTTGCATCAGTGGAAATGTTGAATCTATCCACAAAATATCCTCATCAGTCTTACACTGGTTTGTATTCATCATTGTTTTTAAATTAGAGCAACTTTCTCCCTTCACCTGGTCTGAAAAGCATATTATGGGCACGCACTGTGCTTGCACGAATATGCGAATACTCTGTACACGTAGCACAGATCCTGCTAAATAATAGCTTCTATAAACGAACAATTCGCCATGTTGCCATTAATTACATCATGTGATACAAATGGAGATATGGTGGTGCTGACAAGTGAAACAAAGAGCATGCATCGGGGACATTTAATGTTAAGGCCAACAACATCGGCTATAAACTGTAGCACTTTCCATGTTATCATTTCCATTCCGGACGATCGTCTGCCTCTGAAGTAGCATAACAAAAGGAGAGATGATAGTAGAGAAAGTACAATTAGGATTCTTGAATTAAAAGCATAGAAGATTGACGGCATTGAAATGAACGTGCTAGTGCTAAGTGTAAGTGGTGTTGTGTTAAGAATTCGCTCCTGGAATGCGTTCGGCTCGGCACAGCACCCTTTTATCCCAGCATTTATCGGCCCGCGGGTATCTCACCAGGGAGAGAGCGGCACAGGGGTCACCTCCACAGTTGTCGAAAACTGGAGCGATTAACTGTATGGATATTGCATGAAAAACATTTACCTGAGCATTTGCGTCCAAGCTCACCCAACTCCCTACTCCCTTGTCTAGCATTAGGTGCACGCGACGAATGTTTAGCATAATGTGAAGAGAACACATTTTCAGTGGATCCGGTTTTCAATGACACCTTCTGTGTCCCGGAGCTGTTGTGATGGCACAGCAATCGCTGTAGCTATTGTTCGCAGTTTTCAGGATGGCTGCGACCGGATTTTTGGTCGGTGTTTCCCCGGTTCGCTTTGTCTTCACGGCCCAGCGCCTTTCCGGCAATTCATTTGAAAAAGTGTCGGATGAAACGTATTGAAGCTCGCCATCGCTCCGATCGGTGCATCAGCTGATTCCTGGCGATGGCAAAAACACAAGACAAATAGAAATTCGTCCAACTCGAACGGCAAGAAATTTTGCAACACAAAGTTTGTCCAAGCGTTTGTTTTTCTTTAGCTGCGGATGGACACGCCTGCGTCGAGCAGAAGCTCCGAGATTCGCGTGAGCGTGCGCTGTCGCTGGCTGAATACCTCTCATTCAGCATTGGACAATCACCGTCTTGTTTGTCCGAATTTGATTTCCCAGGTAACTTTCACTTCGTGTTTAGGAACGTTCCACCTTATCCGATACCGTTCCACGCGGGCCGATGCATGCTATGCTGTCTTCTGCGCAGGGCTATGTCGGCATCCATTGGCCCGGCCCTCCCAAACGGACTTCGCTAGCGAATCGAATTAAACCTACAGTTCGTTAGGTCCGATATTAACAATAAGCTAGAGTTTAACAAATTGATTGCAAGCGACCACAAACGTAAAGTTGTGCTTACTTCAATATTTACCACGATATATTATGTATAGCATTGTGATTATCGTGATTGTTTTTATTGTGATTCTGTTGTGATTATTGTGATTATTGTGATGTTGACAACATATCACGGGCGTAATTTAATTCTTAACATACGTCTCGGGTCTGACCAACTATTGTTATTCATGGAACTTTTCAAAAGGTGCATGTAGCCATTATGTTTACGTTTACAATGCACACACGCACACACACACACACACACACACACACACACACACACACACACACACACACATATATATATATATACATATATATATATATATATATATATATATATATATATATATATATATATATATATATATATATATATATCATGTCAGTATGCTACTTCTTCATCGCCATAAGGACCCAAGGTTACCAACTTGCACTCACTATGTGACATCAAGCTTCCATAAAAGCTTCAGGAGGTGTTCCCCCTCTCTGAAGCTAGCTGATTCAAAGTGAACACTGAATTTGCTCGTTTCTTTTACGATGATGCTAATAACATGCTCTATCGGTTAAGCACAATGGGATGGAAATGTGCAAAGATGGTTATCGAATGAGTTCGATAAACTGCGGGCGAGGGGGGTCGACGGAGGGGGCTGAGGGAGGCGGTATGACCCAGGCAATTACAGGCGAAGCTATAGACGGCACAACACCACGAAGTACTAGACACAATATTCCATGAGTGCACGAACCGAAACTTCCACCTGGGAGCAGCAACAGCTAAACAGCTTCGAATGCACATTGCAGGCTTGAAATAGCTATGTCTTGAGTGGTGTTGAATGTTGTCCGGATCTCGCATATTCCTTCTTGCAACACGAAGCAAACAAATACCTAGATCATTTACATTTTGACCTTTCTTGAAATGAAGTATCAAGCTGTGCAAGCACAGTCCGTCTTGTGATTAAGGAAGTCTAGGATGACACCAGTAGTTCCAGCTAACTCAGTCTTCGAATTATAACACGGACGGTGATAAAAGCGCGTCTTGCATCATGCGGTGTTATTAGAAGTTTCTGACTGCCTATCCAGTGGGATGCCCCAATATGGCGGAGATTGACACTCAATCTTCGCGTCAATTAGACGTGCGGTCTTATTTTGGATGATTCAATTTTCACTTTCACTATTCCCTGACGGAGGCGGTGATGTGGCACGCGGAGGCAGCGAGAGTGGCCCAATCCTCGCGGGAGGTCGTCATCCATCTCGGTGTCTGGCACACCGCGCGTCGGTATGTCAGGAGACCGGCTGTCGGCACACGGCACACGACACACGACACACGGCGCACGACACACGACACACGGCACACGGCACACGGCACGCGACACACGACACACGGCACACGATGTACGGCACACGGCACACGGCACACGGCACACGACACACGACACACGGCACACGGCACACGATGTACGGCACACGGCGCACGACACACGGCACACGACACACGACACACGGCACACGGCACACGACACACGATGTACGGCACACGGCACACGGCACACGGCACACGGCACACGACACACGGCACACGGCACACGGCACACGATGTACGGCACACGGCACACGGCACACGACACACGATGTACGGCACACGGCACACGGCACACGGCACACGGCACACGACACACGGCACAGGGCACACGGCACACGGCACACGGCACACGGCACAGGGCACACGGCACACGGCACACGGCACACGGCACACGGCACACGGCACACGGCACACGGCACAGGGCACACGGCACACGGCACATGGTACACGGCACACGGCACATGGTACACGGTATACGGTACATGGTACACGGCACACGACACACGGCACACGGCACACGGCATACGGCACATGGCACATGGCACATGGTACACAGTATACGGTACACGGCACACGACACGGCACACGGCACCCGGCACTTGGCACACGGCACACGGCACAGGGCACACGGCACACGGCACATGGTACACGGCCCACGGCACATGGTACACGGTATACGGTACATGGTACACGGCACACGACACACGGCACACGGAACACGGCACACGGCATACGGCACATGGCACATGGTACACAGTATACGGTACACGGCACACGGCACACGGCACACGGCACTCGGCACACGGCACACGGCACAGGGCACACGGCACACGGCACATGGTACACGGCACACGGCACACGGCACACGGCACACGGCACACGGCACACGTAGTACGATGTTCGGTAGCAAGCTTTGGCTCTTCTTAGGATTCGGAAAATGCCACTAACGCGAGGGCGTGCGCTTGGTGCCTATCACTCGACACCGGTTAGTGTATACCAGCGGTGGGGTGGACATTGCGAAGTGTAGCTCAAAATCTAGTGCATGCCATCCATTGAGCTAGTGCTACAAGGAACAATCAAAGTGTCCAAATGTAATGCTTGCACAGTTTGACATACTTGCATAAATTTGGCAGCATTCTGACCTGCCCACCAGTGGCAGCGCTCAAAGCGTCCCGCGCAGTAAGTCATACACCCAGAAGTGCATTATATGTCGCTGACACGGGAAGCGTTCAAGCTTGTCACCACATATAGAACTACTTACTATTCATGTGCTATTGCGCACACTCAGTGCCACCGGTGACAGGCCGACGGGCCAGGGCATAGGTCACCCAGCGTAATAGCTCCATCTGCCGTGCGCGCTATTATGGATGCCAGCGTACGGGCGGGCAGTAGAAGGCCGAACTGACGGGTGTTCGGCTGTGGCTTTGCTATTCGTCCCCAGATTCAGTCTGATGCACATTGGTTCACCACGCCAGCTCCACCGCTGTCGGACTCGAATGCTCCAGTGCCGCTACCCAACTTGCCGTACTTGGCGTGGTGAAACATCAGGCATTCCAGTTGGAGTGGCTTGTTCCAATCTAGTGATAACATACAAACAGGAATTTCATAGACGCCAAGCCTGCTGAATTTCGGTGAGATAGATGGACGGAGCAAAAAACCTGTTGCAAACTAGGCAACTGGGACGATCCGAAAGGCCTGGGCTCTATCGCACTTCATTTGTGATGTTCATAAATCGAAGGAATGATCACATACACCAACCAGCATACTATTCAATGATCAAAACCTTCGACCTGTCTTGTGATCATATCAACATCAATACACAAGCTAGATATGTGGATCAAGTAGCATTCATGCTTCATTATTCTGACGTAGGCGCCAATTGGTTCTGTGGAGCATGCTTATAATAAACAGTCGTTCAATTGTTCTAAAATGTGGTTGAATGCATCGAAAACATGGGAAGGAAAATATACCCAAAAAGAACCTGCGCAAGCGTCAGCTTCCTTTTGGGCTTGTGCTCCGCTCTGAATAACCTCAGATGGTTGAACATTTTGACACGCTATAATTATTCCTGGCTTAGAATATAACGATACAAATGGAGCGCATTGCACCGATAACAATATACCGACACAGATTTATCATGAATATCCTGAACTTGGTCCAGCTTTAGGTTGAATTGCTGCCGACGCTTCGACACCATCAGACAGGTGTGAAACTTCGCTAAGCTGATTGGAAGAAAGTCTCGCACCCTTAGACTTGTTTTTTTGGGATGAGAATGTGGAGGAGGGGAGGTGAACCTCTCCATATTTAAGGAGAGTTTCAACACTGTCCCCTTGCGTATCTAGCATGCTGATGCCATTGTCTTTTTTTTCAATACCGTCAGCTATCATGGATCGAAGTATTGTTTTGTGTTCGTACTTCTTTCCTTGATGCACCTTATATTGGCATCTTCATGAGTTGCAAGTAAAATTACCTATAAGAGTCAATTAGACCTCCAATAAAAATACATACACACACACACATATATATATATATATATATATATATATATATATGTATATCTTGCAAGGTCAGAAACCGGTTCTCATTAATGCATAGCTAGACAGGAACAACTGTTTTGTTTCATTAGTTACCTTCGTAGAAATGCTCATAATTTTACACATTACTTTCCTCGCCATTGTCTCAAGAGAAGTATACATGTCAAACACGCCAATCGCCGTCGGAATGAAAAGCGACAATTTTTTGAAACGTTGGGACATCCACTTGTCCGAAAACTTGTCTGTAGTCTCTGTTTCACATTGCGAAATGTCGGCGAATTAGTGACCATCCAAGGGTACTTATATATTCTTATCTGATAAGGTGTAATTTAATGTCATGGTATATTTCCAGATAATGCTTATGCCAACCTACACAATTCGTTATTGATCACCTCAGACCCAGGGTATTATGTCATGAAATCCCTATGGTCTATAACTTGGCTTGCCTATTATAGAAAATGACAACAACTTGCAACAAGAGCTTAACATATATGAAATGAGCACGGCACTGCTTATTTACAAGAGGCTCAGGTGAGATGACTGAGAGATAAAGCTTCAAAGGAAATTATGTATGCTACAAATCCAGGAATCAGTAGGTTACAATGGCCAATCATGGATGTTGTGATTATGCTTCTTTCCCTGTCCGTTGCTTACATGTTTTACTTTTGACAGCAGTGGCTTAATAGCCTAAGATGTAGCTTCTTCCCTTTGATTTGAACCTTTTGACGAAAGCCATTGAATTAATGTTGTATATGCTAACAGTGATGACAACATTTGAGCACAGACGAATATTATAATAGTATACAAGAAAAGGATAGCCATGGTAAGGCATCCAGAAAATGGCGGATAGGTAAACTCGACTAATGTGAAGTGCAAATGCTGCCGCTAATAAATATGTCGATTGCTAACACGGAAGTACATGTGCCGTGATATCTATCACACTGCACACCATTGTTGGAATAGTTGGGCCGCCTTCCGGACGCATACCTCGTGTCAGCAGACTGCTTGACGTGCCAAACATCCCTCGGACAATGCGAACGCTCCGCTTACCGGAACCCATCCGTGAAATCGAGCAGCAGATGCAGCTCATTCGTGATCCCGGCCGAGGATGACCGTGAGCGGAGGACGTGCGTGAGGAGCAGAGCAAGCTGACGGCCACTTTCGATCACGTTCGAACAAGTCATCGCCAGCGTTATTCTGCCGGACAATGGCCCATCTCGCACTGCCCGCGGTCGGGCTTTGTTTGTGTTCCGCCAGGTTGGCCAGCTGCTATTAGTGTAGAAGGTAGTTTTCGTCCTCTGTCGACAACGCGTGGTGTGCGTAACATTCGAACCTTCTGTCGACGAGTCGGTGCGACCGGTGCTGCCGCCATGCGGCGGACGGCAGCACCTCGCGGCAGCAGACAGCGGTCGCGCGCGCGGGGCGGCTCGTCAGTTGACGAGGCTCCGCCACTCTCGGCGGTGGGGACGGTGGCGTGAAGTAGGTCTGCGACTGTCGTGTCGACGATGCTCTGAACGGCGTCCGCACCACGGGTCGTGTCGCACGAACGCTGAGTGTGGCGAGTTTGAGAGTGGCGGCCATGGAGGCATCCGAGGCGCGCACGCTGCTGCTCATCACCCTGGTGCTCTGGACAGCACTGCCACCAGGTGAGGAGACCCGGCACCTACCAATCATAACCATTGATGTCGATCGAAAAATGTAATAAAAAAAACAGTCCGAGGGACGAGACTGAGCAAACAGCTCCATGACGAGCGGGGGAGGGGTTGCAAAACGAGTTGACGATGGACGTGTGGCACAATGAAAGGGCTCGAGGAAAGTACTGATCACTAGGCTATTCACATAGGCTACAGTATTTGCTTATTTCCTATTTCAGAGCGTGTGTCTCGGAAGTCCTTAATCGTTGCTGTAGGAGGCGCTATTAATCACCTTCGTGAGCTTCCAATACCTAGCATGTGTATTTACATTTGGAGTGAGAAGCGTAACAACGATAACGCCCACACAGGATCTCAATGAACGTAATCGTTCAAAGTCGAGAAGGAGCGAGGAGACCACAAAGTTCGGAAGGGGCGGGTACCCCTTTGCAAGTTGGCTAGGAGAGGGGACAACTGATCCTGAACTATAGGTATATAGGGTTCTGCATCACACATGACAAAGATACGACCTTCAATTCAAGCATTGTTATCAGGTGCATAATGTGGCTGTCGTTTCCTTACGTCTGACCTGTCAACGTTACTGATTGCCTATTTTAAGTTATGCGAACTAGCCTAGGTAGACTGCGATCCGAACCAGTCGATGTGCTTCAGCTTCGTTAATTTTCGATACTCTGTTAGATGCCAGGCAACCACTAATAAATATCATCATTCTGTTCAAGTTTTTTCCTGTTAATTCATATTTCCTCAGTTATCTCTATGCTTCCATCAACGCCAATATACACTGGCTGGTCTATCTGATTGGTGCCATTGACGAGAAGCGACAAGAGAAGAGGAGAAGGAAAGCATGAGCTCTGTATTCTCAAATATAAAACCTTCTGAATCTAGACTTTGGTGTGCATCTACGGGCTTCGGCCTTCTAGAAGACTCAAGTGTGCACTTCCTCAGCGCACACATTTAATTAACTAGTGCCATTAGTCATGGCGACAATAATTGTTTTTATTGCCGGTGAAAAGTGAAAGCAGGTACATGATTCAAATGGCTGAATATAATGCTTTGCTCGTGCCAAACATGCGTCAACCTCCTGTCTTCATGAAAGGCGTTTGTCTGTCCCCCAATCTGTACGGCAGGCACAGCTCTGTGCCCCAGTCAGTAGCGACTAGGGTCAGAGCCCCAGCCTCTCCGGCAGTCTCCGGCAGGCACTGATCACCACTCCACGTCACCTCGCCGCCCCGTTCAGTGTTTATCAGACCGCCGCCTCCTTCAGAGAAGTGGGCTCAAAGAGCCCAGGCGTCACCACCATTTCTACTTGAGCCTGCGCGCCTCCAATCGGGTCAATCCCCACGAGTAATCTTTGGGCTGAGCGCGCTTCAATTTCCTCCGTCGGCGACTGCGACCGCGAGCATTGTCAACGCGGCCGGTCGTCAACATAGCTCTCAACCGTGTCACTTTCAATCTGCGGCCGGCGGGAGGCGGCGGGACACTCCGCCGAGGCGGCAGAACACCGCCTATGCAGCAGAGCACTCCACCGAAGCGGCAGAACACTGTCGAGGCGGCACAACACCACTGAGGCGGCAGAACACGCTCCTGAGGCGGCAAAACACGCTCCCGAGGCGGCAGAACACTGTCGAGGCGGCACAACACCACTGAGGCGGCAGAACACGCTCCTGAGGCGGAAGAACACGCTCCCGAGGCGGCAGAACACGCTCTCGATGTGGCAGAACACGCTCCCGAGGCGGCAGAACACGCTCCCGAGGCGGCAGAACACGCTCCCGAGGCGGCAGAGCACTACCGAGTTGGGCTAATTTTCGGCCGGGTTCGCCGGGCGCCAGATGATTAGGCTGGCCCGGGCGGTGGTCATCTTTGCCACTTCTCGGACATTCGGTGGCCAATGGAGCGACGGCCGGCCGTGCCGGCAATGGACAAGTTTCGCTATTTTTCAACTTTCACGAGTGATTTTAAATTTTAATGATGATGGTGGAATTCATTTAGTTCTTAAAATCTATAAATTACTTCAATAGTTAGAAGGAGCACTTCAGCATGGTTCGCTTTGTGAGTGATTAAAATATATATGGCTTCATATTTGCAGAGTTTAGCGATACCTGACCGCCGCCCATTATATCTCCCATTTGAGACGCTGCCAGCTGGGAAGGTCAAGTCCATTACCAGGCGACCAAAATTCTTGGGAAATGACACCACCATGCGAGCGATTTCAACCTAAGTGGGTGTATACAATAATCATGCGCGCTGAATCATTCTGTGAAAGTTTTAGCTTCGTACTCGTAGCGACCTCAGAGATATCGGTTGAGTAAATTTTCACAGATCACATTGCAGGTCAATCTTTGAGAGCGATAATCTCCGGTACTTTAAAACCTAGCATATGTGTATTATATATATGTATATTATATATTTTATATATATATATTATATATATTATATGTATATATAGCAAATCCACAGAATCGCAAAGACCTCTTCTTTTCATTTCTGCGATCGGTTTTTAATTTTGAACAAGTTTCACAACTTTACTTTGACCATTTGACCTCAGGTCACGTGACCTCCAGTGACCCCCAAGCCACTTGATATTCATGGGCGCAAAATGACCCTAGATGTCGACGCGCCCCTAAACCCCAACCCACCACCACCACCACTTGATATTCACATTTGTAACCACATTTACTATAAGAGCCATCGATTGTACTTCGAAACAAAGAAAATAATTATGTTTATTTAATGATAACTATTATTAATTTGGCTTCATTCTACCTGAGTTGATTGACTTTCGCACGTTTTGCTGAGTAGTCGGATTAGTCTTTTTCTAGCGATTGACCCCAAAGCTCATTGGGTTATAATTTAAGATATACACTTATCAAGCTTGATGCGACGAACCTGCATGTATCCGATTTCATGACCTCAGGTCACAAGTCACCTATCCAGGTCAGGTTAAATACGTCAGTAGAGGTTATAAATGGTTATGTAGGAAGACGTTGGAAAGTAACTTCAGCTTTAACTTGATGTGCGCCAGCCGCGAGAGCTGAGAAGCTGGCGTGAATAGTTTTTAGAGATTGCATTAATATGCCAACATTTATTCATTTCACATGCAAAGTGAAAAACAAACACTGGCAACATACCACCATATGCACCTATATGCATAGTAATAATATCGACATATGAATAAACGAATCCTCCAACAACAAAATTTCGTATCCACAAGCCAATTAAAATCTCATCACGCGTTTTGTATTGACATGCTTACATTCGCTCACACTTGATCACCTAAAATCAATTACATATCAACGCTTACCTACTCATACTTACAAACACGAACATGCAATCCTACAGTTCTGGATAATAGTTCAGAGGCGGTGATGTGAAACCGGTCAACTGGTGTACACTTATGAAACCTTTGTGTGCACTTGACGGTGAGAGCCTTGGCGAACCGCTCTTTATGGAGATTCAGTCACTTTTGAAACGTAATCTTTGGAAACGAATAGGAAGTGAATGACCGAAATGAATTTTCACTGAGAAACCGGTGCATATCTTCAGCACTCAGAATCTGGTCCTGGCTAGGTCGTCTCAAACTCAAACTCTTTTCACTGTACCACCAACACCATGGCACACGCTCTTGCCATGGGAGGTACCGAAAAAGTGTCACTCGCAGTCAACATCGAAATTTTCACGGTGAGGGCAAAGGTTCACAAAATTGAAACGGTTCTTTTACTGGCCGGCGCATCCGTCTGAAACGTAATGAATTTTTCTGAGCCTAGGTTTTCTGAGACCAGGGACAGGTGACTTCAAATTAGGAACTAACTGTTTTAAGAACGCGTGGACAATAGTAGCATTGTGCTTCAGTGCATCAGATATAACACATAAACTCTGATATACTATGGAGTTGTCCTCTTTCCAATAAGCTACAAACGGATGAACCGTCACTTGAGGAGCGTCCCATCTAGGGTAAATAGATAGTAGAAAACGATGCTAGTATCCTGGTTTGTACCAATGTATACAAATGCAACTGCAAGTAAGCCAGCAAAAATGGCCATCGGCCTTCGGACGGCCGACAAGACGAGGACGTTGTCGAGCGATTCTGCATGCCGAGACAGTCCGCTGATCTCTGCTGGTGGCCCGCTACGACGAACATTTATATTCATATGTACCACTGGCAGACAGTGGCATGAGTATCTGGATGGGCGTGATAATTCAGTCTCCCCCTCACACCACGTCCTGGGATGAGGGCGAGACTGGAACCAGAGTAATTTCTTGGGAAGTGTAAACGTTTTTCACATCAAGGTTTAGCTTGAAAACGGTGATTTTATCTTCCATTTTGTGGAAACTCCCACAAAGTAGAAGTATGCTTTTTACAAAGATGGGAACTAAGACGTGTTAGTATCCATCTTGTTGGAAACATAGATGTCCACAGCCCTTTCATATTAGCATCAAGTGAAGACAATTTACATTTTCTAGCTGACTGTACCGTGATGAATATGGCAAGAGATTTGTCAAAAATGTGTTTTAAGGTAATTGTGGAATTCTTGGAATTTCTTCTTTTTTTCTGGCGCGATGTTCATGAATGTGGTCAACATGATGTAGCTACTCGTTTTCTCTGCAAATGCATACTTTTCAGTTGGATAGCAACATTGCACCAAAAGTGGGCTAGGAGACGGGTAATATAGCAGACAAAAGGAGGAAAAGTGTATCTGCGTGTGTGCGTCTCTTTCTGCCGAGGACAGACGGTCGGTACAATGCTCGCCGCACATCAATACCGCGTTATTTTGCACCGGCAACTTGCACGTTGTTTCACCGGTAACTTGCGCGTTGTTTTGCACCGGCAACGTGTGCGTTGCTCTCGTGTGCGGCGAAGTCACGTCACATGCGGAGATAGCCTGGGGCGGGAACGTGACCGCTGCCGTCGGCGTCGTTTGCCGCTGGGGCCTGGCTGTGTACGGCACGACTCGCTGCCGAGGAAGTGAGCGCCGCGGATGTGCTCGCTCACGCTTGGTCTGATGACGTAGCCGCATGCAATCGGCAGCCGTAGATACAGCCGATGGAAAAGCTGGCTCTGATCGGTGTTCGGGTGGGTGCTGTCGTGAGCGTAAGCCGGACGTGGTTCGCAGACTTTTTGGAACGCTTCGATGATATGATAAGGGCAGATGGAAATTGAAATGTGAAGTAGAATGAATCAACGCCAGTTCATGCATCGAATCTTTCGAGCGCATTGGCACTCTTCACACATTAATGCATTCCACTAAAGGAAGAAAACATCCTGTTTGCAGATCTAATAGTCACACATCACGTCAGCATTCATTCAGAGACATCACGAAGTCCCGAACACCTCAGTTACACCCTTGTCTTTAAATCTGGCCCCGAGTACTCCGAGAGAACATTTCACTTCGCGGCCTCCCTCCCGGCTGCCAGACACCCCCTCCCCCAGCAGGGGGAATCACTGACCGCCAGTCCCAGTCGAGCCACCCCGATAATCTGGACGGCCATCCCGGCGGCGGCCCTCTCCGCCGTGTAAAGGTGCCGCCGTAAATCGGTCGGCGCCGGAACGAGCCGTGACGCGCGGCTGCCAAACACCGGCGGCGCCATTGAGTCGGCGCGGCTCGCGGCCGGTGACACCGCCACCTACCCCGCCCCGCCGCCCGCCCCACACCGCCGTCCGCCTTTTTGTGTCACCTTGTTTTTACGCGCGCCCGGTCGGACCTCCACCGGCGTACAAAGCGGAGACTGGCGGGCACACGCCGCACACGCCGGCGCCGCGCAGTCCAGCCGCGAGTCCACGCCGCGAGCCCTCGCCGCGAGCCCACGCGGCGCCCGTCCCATCACTGGGGCAGTGATGGAACAGGAGGCGAATGCCCGCGGGAGCAGCCGTCGTCCGCTGGCCCCCAACACCACCGCACCTGGAGAAACAAATGACACCGCGATGCTAATGTGATGGATGCTCCAGGCAGCAATGGCTATATCTTGTTGTTGTTGCACTTCCAGCAAAAATGCACCACGTTAACTCTGCTAGCGAATTATGTGCACCTCTTCGGGAGTTCACGTGTTGCATTAGCAGTTATATGTATCATTTGAGAAGGAACACACAGTGCTATTGCGATAGGTCTGCACCAATCTCCGATTCAGGAACTTCCAGACTGGAAGGCTGGAGGGCTGGAAGATATGTCATGGCTGTTGGTCAGGGTTGAAGAGCTCATTGTATTCCAATCTTTTGATAGGAGTGCGTGGGTTCTCGGAAATGTAGATTAGACACCAGTGATGGTATTCTCCGTCCTAGCGAGCATGATTATAGCCAGTGGTCGATCTGCAAGCCCTTGACTAAGCAGGTCTGCCAACAGCCTTCAGCAATTAGCATTTATGCTATCGGTCCCAACTGGCTGAAGCAGACTGATTGGAAATATAGCTGGCAAAAAATGACAACAATGGCAAACCCTTCATGCAAATGGCGAATGTATGCAGGATACGATTACACACGTCATGCACACTTCTTCATTCCATGGGCTATACAAATAATAATTCATTCAGCATTATTTTAGGCCTGTTTTATAATAATTATATTATTCTGATTTAGGCCGGTTTAAGATGTTAAAGCCCGCAAGTAACACGTACTAAGCCAGGCGAATTCTCAAACATGTGCCAGGTGTCGTGTTACAGGTAATTGTAATGCGACTTGTTACAGACTTCTTACAGGTAACTCTTGACATGCTCCTGTGTAATTACGGAACATTGCAGAGTCGATTATCTGCATTGGAAATACACCGCTCCACTGGATTTGATTCTTCACCTTGGAATATGCTGGCAACTTTGCTGCTAAGCTCAGTGATTTCAATCTGGAAACAGCAATGTCAGTCCTGGACAAATCGATGCCTCGGTTCTACAGGCAGCTGTGTCCTATGAACCATGTTGTCAATCTTATGGACGGTGGCGTCGATTCCAGAAACGATGGTGACGGGCATACGGCATCAATGTCGGTCTAGGAACGGCGGCGTCAGCTATAGGGCAGCAGCGTGGGTGCAGGAAATGTCGGTCCCCAGACCGAAACCACCGGTCTAAGGAATGGTGGTGTCGGCCACAGGGCAGCAATGTCAGTCTAAGGAAGGTGCTGCCAGTCTGGAGACAACGGTGCCGCTTCAGGGCTATAGCATCTGTTCTTTAAGTATGCTGATATTTGCTCAGTAATTTTAGTGTCGGAAAAGGGAAGGTAATTCAGAATCCAGAATGCAGATATCCAACATCCTTACAAATATCCAACCCCAGTTGGATCCAGTCTCCAAGCCTTCAAACGTCACCAGGCAAACACAACGCATCTCAAGTGACCAACTCCATTGCCGCATCTCTGTGTGGAGCGAGCTGAGCATCAGTCGGATGGCGATGTAAGATTGTGCAATTGAACATGCTCGAATCTGACTATTTTGTTGACAGGAACCTGAAATTGGATCCTATGAACACTTTCTCCCAGATAAGAGCCAGTTGGAAGGAGTTGGAAGGCCGTAGCTTTCAAATCGTGGAAGTCTGCCTATCCTGTTAAACAAAACTCGACCATATAGCACTGCCTCCCAGAGTCAACTTTTCCCACCAAGGGTTTATCAAACTCTTCGTTATTAAATGCCATCATTAAAGTCAAATGTGCATGCATTTAATGTTGGGATAAAAACAAATATATTTAAGCATACTGAAAGCCCAATGATTGTCATTAATAAGTTTCGTTAGCACAGCAAATCACTGCAGTTGCCAAAGACTAACTAATATATCCCATCTATTTCAATGACTCTTTCATGTGAAGTTTCAACACCTATTTGCGTCGAGTTCGCGTCAGGTTCAGCTGGGTTGAAAAGGTTGCCAATATTGAATGACATTGGACTGATTATTATCCTATCGTCTGCTAAAGCTTATAGCCAGGGAAACGGTGGGAGTTATATGACGCAGCACTCAGTACTCGCCATGGCAGAAGGCACTGTGTGGTTGGGTATGCATTTGATGGCGTGGCCATGGTAACCATGGGAGTTATATGACGCAGTACTCGCCATGACAGACAGAAGGCACAGTGTGGCTGGGTATGCACTTTCCTCGGGCGTGGCTGAATACTTGAAAAACAACCCGCACAAACTTGGACCGGGCCGAACCATGATACAAGACTTTGGACTTGGCGCTGATGGAAAGTGGGAATCACGAACTGCACATTATGAGAACTGCGCGTGGTGTGGTGATGCGACGTGATAGGCTTATCATCACAGATTACAGGATATTGGCGATGCTGACGTCACACGTTGAGTGGTTAATATCTAAACGGACTGGTATTGAAGCTGATCTAACTGGCTGGATAAAGCTAGCTTTCTACACCCTAGTTGTGAGAGCGGACTCAAATTTATCCATCATGCAATGTTTGTGGGCTGGAAAGGCATGCCATTTAAAATCCGAGACGTTTGCCTTGGCCACGACTACCTGAGCCACCTGACAGCAGTGACGGTGGAGAACCCCCACCTGCCAATGGAAGCGGTGGAGAACACCCACCTGCCAATGGAAGCGGTGGAAAACCCACCTGCCAATGGAAGCGGTGGAGAACCCCTACCTGCCAATGGAAGCGGTGGAGAACCCCCACGTGCCAGTGGAAGCGGTGGAGAACCCCACCTGTCTGAGGCTTCTGTGGAGAACATCCACCTGTCAGAGGCTTCTGTGGAGAACATCCACCTGTTAATGGAGGCGGTGGAGAACCCCAACCTGCCAGAGGCTTCTGTGGAGAACCCCACCTGCCAATGGAGGTCGTGGAGAACCCCTCCTGCCAACAGAAGTCATGTAGAACCTCCACCTGCAAGCAGAGATGGTGGAGAACCCCCACCTGTCAGGAGTGGGTGTAGAGAAACTCCACCCGTCAGAGGCTTCTGTGTAGAACTTCATCTGTCAGAGGCGGCGGCGGTGGCTGTGGAGACCCCATCTGTTATCGGCGCCAGTGGAGGAGCCGATCTGTCACCGACAGTGATGGAGACCACCTGTCAGCGACGGTGGCGGACGCCGGCGACAGTTTTGTCGTCACACCAGCTGGCGGGCCGCGACACCGCCGACATGCGGCACAGCTGGCGGGCCGCATTTAGCCAGAGCCGGCCGGGCCACTCACTCGAGCCGAGGACGCGCCGCCGCCGGCCGACTACAAGCTGTCGCCGCTGCCGAGGACAAGCCACCGGGGCACGACCCGAACAGAGCATCGACCGACCGACCGACCCCCGACTCACCGCACTCACCGCTCCAACACCAGCCGGCTGACGGCGCGCCGCCGGTGGTCGACGGCCGCCGTGTTCATACGGTTCTGTGTAATGACGGCGCGGGACGAGTCATCATCATCAATCTGCGGCAGCTGCGGCGCAGATGAGGCGACTCGGGACGCTGCCCGACGGCTGGTGATTGCCGCGCAGGTATCTCGGAGGTGCGCCGACTGTCGCTGCCGTCGACAGACACCGGCCGTCCGATGATGCCCGGACCACTTCCGGTGCTAGGAAGCATCGGTGGCCGCGGCATCTCGTCGGCCGCTGAGGCAGACGGATGAAACCGACGGGGGCGTTGGAGCAGGCGAATGAATCCGAACTGAGGGCAACGTTAGCAGAGGGTGACAGCATGCGATGGGTTCGGCTATGGGTCAGGAAGTGGTCGGGAAGTGAACGATGGTCGGAAACAAGTACGAGGAAATGAGGATGGTAACCGGAGGACAAGCAGCAAGAGCCGGGAAGGGCGCGTAATTCTTGGATATGGTTGCCTGGCTGCCAGCATCAGCTATAATTGACGATTGGTCCATAGTCATAAGTTCCATCGGATACGTAGCTGCCACTCTCCATACTCGGAGCTGCTAGGCCAGCAACCGCCACCTGCTGGCCACAGAACACCAGCCATAGTGAGTGTGACCTGATGCCGCTCCATGCTGGTGCAAAGGAACTAGTCCCGCTGCTGGCGGCTCCTGCGATGGGACGCAGCACAGCTGGTGCGGCAGCTGAGGTACGCTGCCTGTCCAGCGCCTACCAGCTGCCAAAAACATAATGTATAGCGGATGGTCTACCGTTGAGGTATCTGATGGTGTCATCTGAACATCCGGCCATTATTTATGATCCCGCTATATTAGAGTGTATTGACACACAAACGCAGAATAGCACGGCCTACACCGTATTGCAGCGTGAGATGTAGGCGGTTGTTATTAATATGTCCGACATTACCTTATCTACCTCGAGCAGGCCGTGACCAATTCCCGTTTACTAATTCGCTCTTAATGTCGTGTAATAATAGCGGTGGAAACGTCTCAGCCGCGGTGTGGCTAGCTGTGGTGTCGGCATTCCTAGTCGGACCTGCTGATAAATCGTTCCCTGCGTGTGTGAGACCTTCTTCCTCACAGATAATGCCCATGGGGCAAACTTTGCCAAAGTTATCGCCGTGTGGAGGAGGGGGGAGGGGACGCGAGTACAATTCCGATTTCCGACACATTTCACAAAGTAATTCACGGATATACGAAATTACCAATGTGCGATATGTCAAATGACGGGTCGTACACACGCTAGTTTCACAAAAGTTCTGGACCTGCGAATCGTGGTTTCGCGACTTTACAGCATTCGTTGCCTTTGACTGATGCCAACCACTGTGACATGTGACACCGTGACAGTCACACTGGGGGCGCCGAACAAGCTACACGCATTGTGCACCGGTATTCTAATAACATTGGGCAAATCAACCATGTGTCCCATAGCTAATTAATTTTGAGTTTTCATGCGATTCAGCCTCCCCAGCCCCGTTTATTTTTGTTGCGCTATATTCTTACTTCAGGCTATGGCTGGAAAATGGCTCCATGAAAAAAGATGTTTTAAAACGGCGGCGATTGTTTCCTCAGACTTTGTGGTCACCAATTCATTACTGCTGAAGGGTATGGCCACTTAAAGCAATTTTCACCGATGTACTTGCTACCACTAGACAGTAGGACATCCAGCTGTTCACCATCCAAGTTGTATCGACATAGCGCCCAGTTAGTGGTGTAGGCATGTCAATGTTTCCAGTGGAAATTATCGTTGATGTTCACTGCGTGATATTAATGACATTTCCGAAGAACGACTATTGTGCTACTGATAAGCAAAGAACCGCATTTTAGTGCCAGTTATTCTACGATCACTCATCTAGTGAATGACCGCTATTTTTTTGGTGGGCGGAGACTGCAATGCTGAAATATGGTGTTAGGCTGTGCCGCAGTGTTGGTGAGCGGTGCGGCTCGGGAATATATGACGTCACTGTATGTCCAAGCTCACGTACAATCTTCGTATATTTGTATCCAGCTGAGCCCCTACCTGGTTCCGAATGTGCGTCAGCCGGCTACACGGGCTCTGTCAGGACACTAAGCGAACCAGTTAAATCCCGTTCAGGCGAATGGCGAGAGCAACTTTTCACGGTGCCAAAATCAAAGACAAATAATATGTCTGGCCACAATGCATTAAACTTCATAGCCATGTATACAGTACACCTGCTAAACGCCGACCAATTCATTGTGATGTTTTTGATTTTCATTGAATCTGATCAGACACTCGTACGCTACATTAGCCGGCCTAGGAAGTATGAGCCATGGCCATGGCCATCGCCATGGCCAAAGCCATGGCCATGGCCATGGCCATCGCCATCGCCATCGCCATCGCCATCCGCCGTGGCCATCGCCATCGCCATCGCCATCGCCATCGCCATCGCCATCGCCATCGCCATCGCCATCGCCATCGCCATCGCCATCGCCATCGCCATCGCCATCGCCATCGCCATCGCCATCGCCATCGCCATCGCCATCGCCATCGCCATCGCCACCGCCACCGCCACCGCCGAGGCTAATATGTCTGCCAATGTAAAAACGAGCAACTGTCCCCAATGCGCTACAACCTAAGAAGAATATGCTCTGTTCGCGTAAAATACCATTAAATGAATGGCAAGAGTAAATACTTTTGCTTCAACAAATGAGCTGCTCTTTCATAAATTGTTGGCACTAGTAGTGCCTGAAACCCACCGGGCTGTGCATAATATTCATCGGAGAGGGCTCGCCTATCAAACCAGCGCGCTCTCCCAGAAGCCATACCAGCGAAATTGAATCACTCAATCATGCTGCAGCTGAGCTTTAACGACCATGCAAGTTCTAAACTATAACGTAATCATCTCGTCTGGCTTAAAACAGTCGATTCAGTTGGGAGCTATACTGCGAAGTACAGAGCTTGAGAGGTTCATGCCTCCCCTAGAGATCAATTCATAATGACTTTGGGATTTTCGGTCCAATATCCTCCTTATTTTGTCTGAAGATATAATCGCGTTGCTCCCTTCAGTTATGTGCGGATATATGTAGTTGAATGACGTCGCTTTCCATGGCGAGAGTATAAGATACGCCAACTGCACCCTGTGTGTGCCAAGCTGCGTGTGGAGGTCAAGCGTCTGCTTATTTTCTGATGTTTAATATCTGACATAGTCTTAATGTTTTTTTTCTTTCGGATTGCGTATTTTCGCCGCCTACGTAATTTTTTGTGTTAATTGCGAAAATACGGAAACTACATGGGTAGAGCTTCAAGAACAACATCGGAGGGACCATCAATGCTAAGTCCGGTGAACCAAAGACGCACGAGACGGGCGGGCCGAGCTTGTTCACGGGACGTGCCCGATCACGCTCACGTTAAAACTATCATTACCTGGAGAGGCTTGATCGAGCACTGAGGACACATCGAGGATGGAACACCTGTCCCGAGCTAGGTGTTCCCTGGTCGCCGTGGTGACCAAAAACAGACTCACTCTTACATCACGCCGGTAAGAATTTCCCCTTGTTAACCAGGCATATGGTGTCGCATCACCCCACCGTATGTCCGATCACTCATTACCGAGCTCTGACAGACGCACAGACGCGAGGCACATTGACGCTTCTAAGGGCGCGCTCAATTGACATTCAGTCCTCATTGCAGTCCTCATTGCGACACCTATAACAAGGTCCTGTGATAGGCCCGTGATGATTCCTCTCTCAAGCAGGCGCATGTAGTGATCTGAGTCTTGTTAATCCGATATTGCCTTTCTGACTCAGATGAGTGTTAGACCATCCGCCAACAGCAGCCGAAATATTCCTCCTGACAAACATTAACCGTCTGCTCCTGGTTCGGTTGCACAGTATCGGTTGACTGTCGGCACCTTCAGCCGCCTAGTTGTGGTTCTTCTGTTGAGCAGGAGTTTTAATCTGCTGGCCCTTCACAATTCAGCTTTCACTTTGCACCGTTAGTTTGGCTTTCTGACTTCAATCTTTGCTTCACACGAGCGTCGAAGCACTCAGAAATTTCCAAGGTTTTTCCACTTTCTGTTTCCCATGACACATATACTATGCCCCAAGCTACTAACGCTTGCAACACACTCTTCAGCACTGCTGTCAAGACTACTTCGCCTCCCGTCGAAATTGAACGGGAACCAAGCATGCAAATTTGGCATTGTGAAGGAGGCAGTCAACGGGAGCACACTCGCCAAATCAGCGTCGAGCCAGTTCGCCTGAAAGGGCCATTTATCCGCCACCTCATCTGTGACACGTGGCTGATGCGAGCCGACGTCACAACGACAGCGACGATTGTTTTGAAGCCGGCCGGGCGTGCGCTCCACGTCCAGTCACCTCTTGGGTCGACATTGTGCACCGCTCGACAGGGCCGGGGGCGGCCGACAGCGCCGAACGCCGGCCCGTCATCGGTGCCGCCACGGCCGGCCGCGGCACCGGACCGGCTAACGCGGTTAGCACGAGTGGACGTCTGACAGACGGCGGCTGCGTCGCCGTCGACGGGGCATTTCCGTCGACGGCGACGCGCGAACACGCACCGCCGGCCGGCACGCGCCGCGAATGTCAACAGTGCGGGTGTCGGAAGCGGCCCTGGCCGAAGTGCACGCGCGCGAATACTGAGCGGCCACCGACAGTGGACACAGCGGGGACCGCCGTCGCGCCAAACACTGCTGGGTGTACTCCAGCCTACAGGCCGGTAGACATCCGAGAGCTCGCGTGACCAGGGTCAACTCAGAGGAAGCTCAGGTGATCACCAGATACCAGGGTTACTTGACTTGCAGGAAGATATGGTTCAAATGTTAACATTCCTCACTTATAAATTGGGCAGTTAGGAGTGTAATATATAAATAATAAGTTTGTTCCTCACTCTGATTGCTACATAATTGCTACACCTTGCTCCATTTCCCTGCATCAAGGTACCAACAACAGCTCACTGCGCATTGTTACAGTGGCATCTAGTTGATACGTCCAATGCCAGATACATATTGCCAGATACGTCATGCATGACGTCACTGTGACGGTGACGTCACAACTGAAGGATCCCAGACGGTGACATAATATCTGCGAGTAGCATTGTCGCACCACTGACCGAAGAGGGAATCAAGTCAATGTTCAACCTAATCCGGACTAAGAAAACGGGAAAGGTGGATGAAGAGTGCTCACACATTAAGTACTGGTGTGCACTCAGAACTGGTGTGACACACTCATAACTGGTGCGGCACACTCAGCACTGGTGTAACACACTCAGTACTAGTGTGATACACTCATAACTGGTGTGATACACTCATAACTGGTGTGACACACTCAGTACTGGTGTGACACACTCAGTACTGGTGTGACACACTCAGTACTGGTGTGACACACTCAGTACTGCTGTGACACACTCAGTACTGCTGTGACACACTCAGGACTGCTGTGACACACTCAGTACTGGTGTAACACACTCAGGAATGGTGTGACACACTCAGAACTCGACATACCTAGCATCGATCATGACTGGCATGTCGTGTTCTGTCCCTCCATGTCTAGCATCACCTTGGTAGCACCCTAGTACCAAACACCGGCGGTAAATAGTACGTGTTCAGCTCCTCGGTACCAAACACCGACGGTAAATAGTACGTGTTCTTCCCCTTGCTGCGAGCCTGTTCCGCTCTGTATGGGTGCCACACCAATATTTGTCTTCTGCGTGGTGAGCTGAGTGGCGGAGTAGGAGGCGATGTGGTTGGGGGGGGGGGGGCACGGAGGGAGTGAAGGCTAGTTAGTCGGCGCTGTGCCACTGTACATCCATGAATGCCCCACAGTATCCTCCCATTGGCCGACCCGTGGCGCGGTGATCACAGGATAACGGGACGGGGGTAGGGAGTGGGGGTGGTGCCCAGTTTGCCCGTGATGAGATGGTCGTGCGACAGCGTAGAAAGCCGGGTTGTCAGATTTTCCTGTTTGGGGTAAAATGCTAGTACATGATCACAGGACTGCTGACAAGATTGTGTTGCCAGGTCAGATACTGTGACGTCATTGACAAACCCGACGGCCACGGAGACATCCGATACTTTAACGTTATACGGAAAACAACACGCCGATTGTGTGATGGACGCAGTATTGCTGATGGATCTCAGCCGGATTGCTTTGCTGTTGCCCTCGTCGGGCCGGTCGGCAAATCCACCTTCGCTAGGTTTGGGTGGGCAGCTCTTAAATGCCCCCTCTAATTTCCGATGTACGTGCGCTGAAAGAAAATGCAAAATATAGTTTGAACATTTCGGTTATCAAGAGACACTGATAATGGGGGCATCAGCGGTCATATCATGTCGCATACTAACACTGATTTAAATAGCTCGAAATGGTTTTTATGAGGCAGAGCTTTTGCTTTTTTTAAAAACATTGTTTACAACAGTGAACAGATATGAATGTGTTTATGTGGGTCATGGTGGAAAACAAGTCAGGATCGGGTAGGTCAGGTCGGGTTAGAATATGCGTTCTATGATCTCCGATCTATGCGTGTTGCAGTCACAGGGAAATGCCATTGGCAAGCCAATGTAGCCTTGACCTCATATCACATCTTATTTATTCATTTTCGTCCATGCTGAGGTCGCTAAAGGCCGTTATATTTCAATCCAGTGACAGGACCCTCACTTTTGGGGATGACCTGGAAGATGTCAATGCGCATGTATCGGGTCTTTCAGCAAAACCATTCAAACATAATGTTTGGATCTGTGTGATATCAGAAAATCCTACGGTCAGGTCAGGTCACGCCGAATGGTCAGTTGAAGTAAGTTCAAGCTTGAATGTATCTGACACATTACCTTGGAAGTATAAAATGTTCCAAAAGAACTCATATAACACTGGAACATATTTTTAAACTCCATAGCTTTTGACCTATTAGCCTAACCTCGGATAACGCTGGGACAATGCATATAATGCTTAAGAGATATATTCAGCCTTCGCCTGAGCACTGCTTGGAAAGTGATTTCCCAGCAAAGGTCAAATCAGGTCAAATAAAGTCAGATCACATGAGGCCAGGTCATCCAAGGCTATTCGCTGGGGGATCCAATGTCAGGTCGCACGACATAGGCGGCACTGAAGCCGAGTTCAGATATTAATTGGTAAGGAACAGCAACATTCTGTAATATACGGCGTTGTGTGGGGCATTCATGATGAGTGACCTAACCTTATGTCATTGACCTTTGACCCCTAACTTTACCTTGAATGCTTATTGCATGCTGTAAGTTACTTTCGGCGTTGGAAAATGCCACCAAATTGAATTTTCTCCCCATAATAGGCAAAATATTAAAATCGACCTGACCTCCGACCCTTGACCTAACTACAAATTTCCAAATCATAAGTTTTTCGTCTGGATGAAAGAACAACATCACCTGCGTTTGGTGCATATCTGTTGAAACAACTTCGAATGGTTGCACATTGAAGATTTGTGACAATCACTTAATTTGATCCATCCTAGGTCAATGACCTTGGACGTCCTGGGCATGACATTTATACAAGATGTGTAGAAATAATGTATGAAAAGCTGTTGAAATTTTCGTATATGTGCGTCTACACATGCAGCGACCATCACGGATAAACCTGAGGGGGCTCCGAGAGCTCCCCCGGCCCGAAGGGGCAACGTGAGAGATTGCGCACTGTTCAATGGCGAATACTTTCAAACCAGGGACGGAACAGATATAAAAGATCATCAGAAATTTACTGATTGCAGTTGATGTGTCGTGATACCTTGGACTACTGATTTGCTTGCGACCGTTGGTAGGGGACCCAAATATTACAGTTGAGTTATAGGTAGGTGAACTCACCATCCACCAACTAATACCTTGGCTGATCAACTTGCGCAAGCCATCCTTTTTTAACTGGTGTCGGCACATTCGAGTACCAAAAACTGGACACGAGGAATCCCACCTCTATATGTTGATAACTTCCCAATCAACGACTTCCGTGAAACAGCTTCAAGCGCGTCGAGCCCCGACGCGCCGTCGAACAATGCCAACTGACCGACTGGTGACATTGACACTGGCACGACAATGGCTCCGACGCCGACAAAGCAATGCCACCGCCACGGCGGCCGCCTCGGCGACCGTCTAAAAAGTGGCGTCTCGCTTTCACCACGGGCTGCCGGCGCTGCTAACGAGACGGTGTTGCCCGCCCACATCAGATTCTGTCCAGCCGTGTTCCACAGTCTGCAGGTGGCTGGCGGCTGGCGCCCCTCTCCCGCCCCCCCCCCGCCGCCTTCATCGATCTTTCGCGGGCGACTCGGATCGGGGTCCTGTCTTCAGATGGTTCACAATCACTCGCTCGCCATAGTGGTAAGCCTGGACAGGCCGAGACAGCGGATGTAGAAGTGGCGCAGCGCTGTTGCCTGCAGCCGGTGAATGGTACTGTACCAGTGGTATCTCAGTGTACCCCAGAGAGTTGTGGGAGGAGAGGAGTGCGACGCTGGTAAAGCGCAGTGCAGTGCGATACTGCAAGTTGCAATGGTGGTGATGAAAAAGCAACACCGACCGTACATTCTCGAGAGCAGCCACATTTCCATTCATTGTATGCAATATAAACTTGTCTTCCATTAAGGCTGGCATGATGACGGCGCCACCAACTTGGACGACTTCGGCGCTAATGGTATGGCATCCTACCATTTGGTATCATACCATGCATTTGGTATACTATTATATTGTGCATGTGGTACATGCATACCGTACACACACTTAGTACCACACCACCTACCAATTGGCATGATCGGCAGTTTTCAAACTCCACCGAGTTTCACCAGCTTGACAGTGGTTCCTACACGCATGGGTAGACGACCGTTGGGCACCTCCCGGCGACGGACACCCGGTGGTGATCCGGGGCTGCGCCTGACCACGCTGTACTTACCAGGTGATTTCGACGAGTTGTCATTGGAAAAGCTGCCGGCAGGTCTTCAAGCGAGGCATGGCCGTGGGATGTTTTTGTGCATGATGTTGGAAACGCAGTTGTACACACTTGTGGAAAGTTTGTTCCCTTCGCCATTGCGCGCATTAAGATTTAATGAAGCCACTTTCGCCCCTACCACTATTGCTAAGTACTTTCTTTTCCTTATTTCTTTTTTCGTCTCTCCACCTCTTCTCCCTTTCTCTTCTCTCTTACTTCTCTTTCTCTCTATTTTCTCTCTCTCATTATATCTCTTTCTTTATCTCGTTGTCTTTATCTCTCATTCTCATTTGCTCTTTTTCTCTCAGACCTTCCTCCCTCCCTCCGCCTTTCCCTCTCCGTCTCTTCATATCCCTGAATCTCTCGCCCTCGCACTCTCTCTCTCTCCCTCTTCCCTCTCTGGCTTGAAGCCAAATGGAGGAAATTGCATGACAGGGGCTGCGAAGAGGTGCATTGTGTGCAATACATGCTGCCCGTCCGCTGGTGGAAATATTCACAACAGCTACACAGCAGAATATGTAGCTGCATTCTTATCTTGCGACAGCCAAATCCGGACAACTTCCAACGTGCTGCTTCAGAGGTATCCTGGTCAGAAAACCACACAGCATACAACACGGTGGGCCGAATATGCTATGCTGAATGCATTCTGGGCCGGGCTCCACTCAAACCGGCCGTCCTCTAAAGCAAACAGAATACAGCTCGACACACACACACACACACACACACACACACACACACACACACACACACACACACACACACACACACACACACACACACACACACACACACACACACACACACACACACACACACACACACGCACGCACGCACGCACGCACGCACGCACGCACGCACGCACGCACGCACGCACGCACGCACGCACGCACGCACGCACACACACACACACACACACACACACACACACACACACACACACACACACACACACACACACACACACACACATGCACACACCGAACGCGTCCAGAATGACTGGAAGAACGAACCTATTTTTATTTTTTATGCATATGCAAATAGTCTATAATCCATGTAGTTGCAATATTCAGGCCCTGTCTAACTTTTTATGTGATGTATTCGCACGTAATTAAACCTGATCCGGCCGGGTAGAGCCTTTGAGTCAAAACGTCAGCGAATATTTGAACAAGAACATCTCTATTTTCCCCGATGTAACTTCTGAGTATCATTTCTATGGACATAGGTGTCCCTGTAATACTGCACTGTGCGAATTTCTAAAGGCTAATCAGCATACATGCACCGTATTAATGTGCCATATTCACGCGCACTTATAAAACTACCGTCGACGAAGACAGGGGAGTGCGAGGTCAGTACTGCGGCGGCTGACATGGTAACTGGACAGCTAGCTAAATAGGGAAGCAGATCGGTTAACTTCAAAGGCGATCAAACAAATCAGCCTTCTGGACTACGCTACTTCAGGGATGTGGGCCGTATCAACCTGTCTCTGCCATTCTGCTCTCCTCTCTCCTATGGACCTCTTCCCGCTTATATATATATATATATATATATATATATATATATATATATATATATATATATATATATATATATATATGTGTGTATA
Organism: Imbricaverruca yamaguchii; assembly: GCA_034440575.1. Classification (NCBI taxonomy): domain Eukaryota; kingdom Metazoa; phylum Arthropoda; class Thecostraca; family Neoverrucidae; genus Imbricaverruca; species Imbricaverruca yamaguchii. The sequence goes on from JAOTOL010001662.1 coordinate 4,654,276, forward strand.
TATATATGTGTGTGTGTGCATATTCCAGCGTGCGCACACCTACATACCTGTATAACTGTTTTTCTTTTTCTGTCATGCATTTTTGTTCATCTCTCTCTCGCCCTCTCTCTTTTGGTCTCTCCTTTACATTCGCCACTTGTTCTTCATTTTTGTCTCTTTATAACTCGAACTTGTTTTAATTCATAATTTAACTAATTCGGAGGGGGCTTGAAGGAAGGCCGCCGTTCGGCGGCAGTCGGTACAGGTGCCGTGACCTGAGACACGGCCGCCGCCGTACAGCTGACGTGACCTGAGACACGGCCGGCGCCGTACAACTGACATGACCTGAGACACGGCCGCCGCCGTACAACTGACATGACCTGAGACACGGCCGCCGCCGATCCGCCGCCGTAATGGCGCACACGGCTCACGGCTCGGCCGCCACTTCATCACGCCTTACCGCCAATCACACCCGGCATCGCTCCCACGTCGGTGTGCCCCTGCCCGGCCCCGCCGACCGCGCGTGAACGTGTCAATTTGTCTCCGAGGCGCTGATTGGGCCATCACTGTGCGGCCGCCGCCGTCTTTGTCCGGCAAACAATGCGGCACGGGCCGTGATGACGGTGCCAGGTCAGGTGTCCGACACTGAGCTAGCCTCCGACGTGCCGCATTACCCGCATGCTTTCGGCTGCGAGGAAAAATGCGATGGCCTCGGTCAAGGTGGGCCGAAGTGTCCAGACGAACCGGGAGCGATGCGGTACGCTGCCTACATGACGTTGGGTGCTATATGATGCACGTGCCGCGATGGAAAGGTTTGAAGTGTGCACGATCTTAACCGATTTAAGCGCTCTCAGTCCTATTACGTTCTGTGCGGTGTTTTATCAGATGAACACTAAGTTAAATCTGTCCGAGTGTATTTATTGTATTTCACAATACATGCCCTCCACGTGCAGTGGCTGTCCGAGTGTGAACGGACGGTCACGAAGCTGGCAGGACTGTGTCTCTACTGACCTTATGGTCCCGACACCTATGCTTCAGTCTCATAGGCGGAGTGTTTGTGCAACGCTGTCGTTCAATCAAGTCCATCCAGACTGCGACACCACACGACGCATATCATAAGTCGTTGCCATGCAGGTAATAAGTGCAACCTTGTGAATGTCCGTTAGCCAGAGCAAGGTACAGGGTTGGCCCAATAACGGCGCTGCCAATGATAGCACGCTACTGTTCATTAGAAACGTTGGCGTTGCTAAGAAGTTCTGTTTCGCATGCTACGTCCACAACACGACACACACACAAGCTTCAGTGACGTCAGCATGCTGTCAACAGTTTGATAAACACTCACTCTTTGATCCTTATCTGCAGTCACTAAAGTTGATGACGGCATCACAGGTGGCTCCTCGAATCTGAGCACTACAACGAAAGCTTAATAGAATTGACCAAAAGTATTAAATGAACGGAGAAAACATCACGGCAAAAAGCATGCAATACGAAACCGGTCTTATTTTTCTTGGCCCAAACCGGGCTTGGTTGCAACTGATGGCGGGCCCGGGCATCACTCCCAAAATGTTGGACATTTGCCAGCCCCAGTGTCCATCATATGCCAATGACAGGGGCAACATTGCGTTGTGAAGGTAGTTTCCGGAATTTGCTCATCACCCGACCTTCTGGGACATGGTCGAGGTGGTCGGCCCACCGTCACCGAGTTGTGGTTTTCGCCTGGTGTGAGTGTCGGTGCTCTGCTGCCTGGTGTGACCTGTGGTGAGCCATCACCGGACCTGACCGGTGATCACCGACGCCTGTCAGACGACGCCTCACCAGCCGATCACCGAATATGTGTCTCATCCGGGGTAGACGCCGGAGGCGATCAATTAAACCACCGCGCAATCTCGCCGTCGAGCCATCCGGGCGACCGAACATGTTTTTAGGCGGATTGGATGGGCACGGCCGCCACCGGCCGGCTGCGTGGTGCCTTTGTTTTTGCACGCCACCGGCATTGCATCAGTGCAGCGGCCGTCAGCAGCTGGCGAGCTGGTGCAGAGGCCGTCAGCACCTGGCGAGATAGTGCAGCGGCCGTCAGCAGCTGGCGATCTGATGCAGCGGCCGTCAGTGGCAGGCAAGTTGGTGCAGTGGCCGTCAGCAGCTGGCGAGCTGGTGCAGCGGCCGTCAGCGGCAGGCAAGTTGGTGCAGCGGCCGTCAGCGGCAGGCGAGTTGGTGCAGCGGCCGTCAGCGGCAGGCGAGTTGGTGCAGCGGCCGTCAGCAGCTGGCGAGCTGGTGCAGCGGCCGTCAGCAGCTGGCGAGCTGGTGCAGCGGCCGTCAGCAGCTGGCGAGCTGGTGCAGCGGCCGTCAGCGGCTGGCGAGCTGGTGCAGCGGCCGTCAGCAGGTGGAGATCTGGCGCAGCAGCCGTCAGCAGCTGGCGAGCTGGTGCAGCGGCCGTCAGCCGGTGGCGAGCTGGTGCAGCGGCCGTCAGCAGCAGGCGAGCTGCTGGCATCACGGACAGTGGTCAGCCGACATCAGCTTTAACCGTTCGCGCGTGACGCTTAGAGGACAGCATGTCGGGCATTTTCAGTGCACTGCATGCCTTGACTTCAGGCCATGCAATACCAGCCAGACTATTTGCTTAGGCAGATTTTGCTTTCCTGGGCACAAGTCGGGTTCATGATTGCATAGTTTGCTGAATCACCATGTGGCTACACAAACAACCACTGGTGTTGGAATCTGCCACTGCCCCACATTTGTAATGAGCCTCCCTGAGGCTGACCGATGGCTATGTGGTTTGCGAACTTCGAGGGCACATCAGCATTTAAGTCGTATGGAATTGGACATACCGGTTTTGGGGGACTAGATTGTGAGCGTGGGTTCTGTGTGCTGAAAACTACATAAATGTCATTAGCATGCCTTAGAGATGTTGCTGCCAAAATTGCTCATTTAATCTAATTAAGTAACGTAATATTTCCAAATATTTCTGATTCAACTGTCGAAACCATTAGTTCGTTTAAACAGGGCCGAAAACTGTGGGTGTGTCCGACAACAATTCAGGATAATTAAACCAGAGCTGTTACCATATACTTTCTAACAATTCGAACGCATTCCATCATGCATGAAAGCCGACAGCGACACGAAGATACTCCCCGATGAACTTTAACTGTGATGTCACCGATGCGTGGTGTCTATATGGCATGCTGGATAATCTCTTCATATTCATATTTTGTGTCATGCCTCTGACGTTGGCATGACTGAAATGATGGGGTATGACTTTCTCGTACTTCATGGTTCCAATACGTTGTATTTGTATTCTTTCTAAGCAGATAGTTGTTGTTCAAGAACTTTGTATATATACATATATATATATATATATATATATATATATATATATATATATATATATATATATATATATATATATATATATATATATATATATATATATATATATATATATATATATATATATATATATATATATATTATATGTATATGTATACATATATAAATATGCATGCATTGCGAAGACCTATGTGTGGGTCTGTGTATTTCGAGGTCCGCATTCACATAAATGATGAAGAAATTAACTTCACTGGTGCAGACATTCACATCCAATATATTCAACGGTTCCAGCGCTATTCCAATTGGCCCCGGGTCTCCGCGAAGGCCGTGGGAACCGCGTGGGAATCTCTGCAGGAGTGACAGCTTGCTTTTGATGTAAAGAAATACATAAGCGATGGCACGATGGTGGTCTGTCGTGGTTCAAGGCGATGATACTTTTATGGTTGATGTATACTTTACAGATGTTGGATGTAGTCTTTGCGGATCATTATATACTCTCATTCGAAGTTTAGGGATATACAAATCACAGTCGTATTAACTTGAGCATCCGAACGCTTTCCTGACGGCAACCCCAAGTACCCCGGCATCCACACCAAGGTCTCCAAGTGCATACCGTGTATTATTTAAAACGGCGAGCGATGTACTGGTGCCAACCTTTGCTGATGTTATTCACATGCATTGGACACGAGATTTGTTTTCATCTAATATGGCTCGTACAGGTTTGCTATCTTGGCAGGATTCGAAGATATTCCCTGGGACGGCATCAACACGCATCCAGTATTATAGTCCCTAGTCGGTATTTCACCACTCCGCTCTACTACACGACTGGAGCGGAGCTCCCGTCCTCTCTCCATGCTCCACTACACGACTGGAGCGGGGCGCCCGACCTCTCTCCATGCTCCAATACACGACTGGAGCGGGGCTCCCGTCCTCTCTCCATGATCCACTACACGACTGGAGCGGGTCTCCAGTCCTCTCTCCATGATCCACTACACGACTGGAGCGGGGCTCCCGTCCTCCCTCCATGATCCACTACACGACTGGAGCGGGGCTCCCGTTCTCTCTCCATGACCCACTACACGACTGGAGCGGGGCTCCTGTTCCCTCTCCATGCTTCACTACACGACTGGAGCGGGGCTCCCGTTCTCTCTCCTTGATCACGCGGGGCTGAACGACCGCGGCCGGTAGCCGGTAAAACTGCGCTGCTGTCGTGGAGCACGAGCCACACACACACAGCTCATCTGCCCTGCGGCCGCCACCGCCACCGCCACCGCCCAGCCGCCGAGGCCGACAGACCAACGTGTGCCCAGGTCGGCTCCTCCAGATGGCTGTCGTGCCGCGGACGAGCTGCTCTCGGCGGGGGTCGCCGCCTCCCCATGACCCCGCCGAGTCACGTGTCGCACACATGGCGACTGTCGATCCTATCCGGGCCGCTACGCGCTGGGAGGTGTTTTGTCGTTGTGCGGGGGGGGCGGCCGTCGGCCCATCTGCTGCACCTGTCACCGGAGAAGCGGCCCGCGTGGCGAGGATCGATCTGTGGCTGGCGGCCCTGCCTGGCCAACACGTCGCCTGGTCGCGGTGTATTGGCCGGTCTCGCTCCGGCCGCACACCGGACCGGCCGGCTGCTGTTGTGCACAGCCGAACCGTGTGTCCGCTCGAGCACTGCTCTCTGGAGCTCTGTCCTCTGGAACACTGTCTGCTGCAACGCTGTCCTGAGGCACCGTCCTCTGGGATGCTGTCCACTAACCGCTGAAGCTACGTTCTCTGAAGCATTCTCCACTGGAGCACTGTACCCTAGAGCACTATCTTCGGGAATACTGTCCCCAATAACACTGGTCCGATGGAGCTGCGTTCTCCAGAGCAATGTCCTCGGAAGTGAAGTGCATCACAGCTCTGTCGGTCAAAATCCGATTTGTCGACACTTGTCATTCAGCATATTATCGGCTCCAACATTATCTAATGGGACACCATCTGCCATAACATTTCTTATCCAGGATTATCGTGTTAGAGGACTGCTGATCGAATCCCTGTATCGGAGCTCTGTCCAATCGTATCCTCTAGTGTGGTGTATATGCTTGCGAACAGAGCGCGATGCAACCCCCCACTATACACGTATATCTTTATGCACCAATGGACACTGACTTCGCAGTTATGGAAGCATGCTGCCTAAAGGTGTCGGGGGTCTGTTTTCTTCAGGTCCCGTCCCGGAGATTCACGCTCTGTCTGTTATTCGGAATTTGTATTCACTATCGTTTAGGGGCGCTGGGTGAGTGTGAGCAAGAGGTAGGCTCCGGGGGATCTCCTGTTGCAAACACAAGATTAGACACCGAACCGCACGACATAAGATTTATCCATCAACCGCAACTAGTTGGCAGTAAATGCATGCACTTTATTGCGTCCAATCTTCGCGGAAGTACACGAGTTTCAGAATTACATGGAACGTATTTCAATGTGTGGGCAATTCGGGAAGGTGGATTCAAATTTGAGATGCGTGCTCGAGACTTTGCAGACAATTCCGATTACAGGAATAGTAAGTTTCTCTATGTGGACACGAATGATCCAGACTTGTAAAAGCACTCTAAAGCCCACATAACTAACCAAGCCAGTGCATGTGCCGTGAAAAAACGACGATCCACTTCAACCAAAATTGTTCGCGATCTTCCAGAAATCTGGCTGTTCCACCGAATATGGTACACGCATCTTGTACTGAAATACACCATGCCGCTTTGTCGAATTAGCGCACAGTAAGTACCATGCAGTGTCACAGTCCTTTTTCGTATCAGCAGCATTCGTATCAGTTCAGTTTATGCCGCGTGCAACCGCTCAACTCTTGATCAACTAACAGCACCGACACAATCGCCCGGTCACGGGGTACACAGATCGCGTGACATGATTACATAGCTACGTGACTGGCGGCTGGCTTGGTGATCCTTAGTCGATGCCGCTGGACCTGCACAGTCTGAGCTCCGCTAGAAAGTCTCTCTTCGAACAAAAATGTGAGTACTTCGGAACGAGTATTGTGTTGAAGGCTGATAGGCATCCGCACCAGAAGGCCAGGTGTAATTCCGAGTGAAGGAGCTGACGTGTACAGGTGGAAGTGATTACGGTCGGTCCGGCCGCCCGGAGCTGGATCGCATCGCTTAGGCGAATATGGCGGTAGACTCTCTCGGACTTAGTCCCCGGTCAGACTTAGCCTTCGTCCGGACTTAGTCCCCGGTCAGACTTAGCTTTCGTCCGGACTTAGTCCCCGGTCAGACTTAGCTTTCGTCCGGACTTAGTCCCCGGCCAGACTTAGCTTTCGTCCGGACTTAGTCCCCGGTCAGACTTAGCTTTCGTCCGGACTTAGTCCCCGGTCAGACTTAGCCTTCGTCCGGACTTAGTCCCCGGTCAGACTTAGCTTTCGTCCGGACTTAGTCCCCGGTCAGACTTAGCTTTCGTCCGGACTTAGTCCCCGGTCAGACTTAGCTTTCGTCCGGACTTAGTCCCCGGTCAGACTTAGCTTTCGTCCGGACTTAGTCCCCGGTCAGACTTAGCTTTCGTCCGGACTTAGTCCCCGGTCAGACTTAGCCTTCGTCCGGACTTAGCCCTCGCTCGTAATAGCGGCGCGTCTCTCTTCAGAAGATATTCCCCTCTCAGAGATGGCGACCACCAGCTGGCGGCCACCAGCTACCGGGAGGCAGAGGGGCTTCCCTGTGACACCAGGCGTCCAGTCGTCTGGCCACGGCTGAGCGCGACTTCCATCCCTAGGTGTCAGGTGGCCGTGCAGGGTGGGACGTCCAGTCGTCTGGCCACGGCTGAGCGCGACTTCCCTCAGGTGTCAGGTGGCCGTGCAGGGTGGGACGTCCAGTCGTCTGGCCACGGCTGAGCGCGACTTCCCTCCCTGGGTGTCAGGTGGCCGTGCAGGGTGGGACGTCCAGTCGTCTGGCCACGGCTGAGCGCGACTTCCCTCAGGTGTCAGGTGGCCGTGCAGGGTGGGACGTCCAGTCGTCTGGCCACGGCTGAGCGCGACTTCCCTCCCTGGGTGTCAGGTGGCCGTGCAGGGTGGGACGTCCAGTCGTCTGGCCACGGCTGAGCGCGACTTCCCTCAGGTGTCGGGTGGCCGTGCAGGGTGGGACGTCCAGTCGTCTGGCCACGGCTGAGCGCGACTTCCCTCCCTGGGTGTCAGGTGGCCGTGCAGGGTGGGACGTCCAGTCGTCTGGCCACGGCTGAGCGCGACTTCCCTCCCTGGGTGTCAGGTGGTCGTGCAGGGTGGGACGTCCAGGAGACGAGCGCGACTGCCTTCCGACGTGCACTTGCCGGGGCGATCCCAGGGCGGGGAGCCACCATCTGGCGCTGCGGCTGCCATGTGTGTTGGTCGTCAGTTGGGCCGGGAGGGGGCGAGGGGGCTCGCTGTACTGACAGCCCCCTGCCGACCCAGCGAAGGATGGCCCGCGTCATGGCATGTGACGACACGCTGCTGACACATGTCTCCTCCGGTCTCGCCGTCAGGACGCCCGCGCCGACTCGCGCCCCTCCCCCGCCCCATCCTACCGCCACCTCATGTCAACGTCACCAATGCTTATTTTGCGGCACCGCCTTCACCAGTGTTATCAGCAAACTGAAAAAGATGCACTTGACAACATGTGAAATCATGCCACCGCCAACTTGAAAATTTCGTGCGGGGAGCTCGATACAAGTAAATTGAGTCCCAGTACTCACATGGTGAGTTGTCCACCTCCATAGAATGTGCATGACGGCAGTGGAGTCTAATGCTAGTGTTCGTTGTGGATCGTAGGGACCGCTGGTGAAGGCAGGAACAGATAGGGCGCGTATTCTCCGTGAGTTGGACAATTACATTAGTGGTGTGCTCAAGACCAGGCACACGATTTTGTAGTGAAGTTTCATGATGGAGTGGCGGGTTCAGTTGCAACGTAGCAAGCTTCCTTGGTCCGGGAACTGATCCCGCAAAGCCTTCCCATCAACTACTCCCTCAATGAACTCATCTTTTTGGCTTATAGTTGCATTTGTGCGCTCTAGGCTTCACAAGGATAAATGTGTCACATATTTCATTTCAGCGACTTTTTTTAGTACAAGCTATTATTCCATCATTTAGTGCGATCATATCGAATAGATAAAACATGCAACAAGATGCAGCATGAAACAGAGGAAATAAATTAAACAATGCAGTGAACTTGTAACGGTGCGTGCAAATATGTGCATTGTTGCCGAAATGGCAAACATGTATACACATCTCTTAAGTTACGGAACATTCCAGAATGTTACGGGAGGGAAAGCAAAGTGTGCGACGGAAATTCAAATATAGTGTACATATAGACAAAGGCCGTATGTATTAGCTTGTCAGGATCACATCACAATCAAAGGCCTTCCTATGTTGTGTCGGCATTTAATGCATCATTGGTTGGCCAAAGACATACTTCTGACCAGAAATAGACCGTTTCATTCCTTACACGCAAACTTGGCTCGTGGAACAGGGACAGCTACCGATCCACTCTAGCCATGGTGGTTGCTGAAAAGCGGCTATCACAACAGTGAGTTGACTCAAACCTGAACACATTCGGAATAGCCAGAGGTTTCCTAAGCCAAACACCGTCATCGTGGAGCGATAGTCGTAAATGTGGCTAGAGTTCTCTTCCAGCTGTCTACCCGTCGGCAGACTGCCGCGGGTCTGGCTACCCCTTCCCCCACACACACTTACCCGTCACTGGACTGCCGCGGGTCTGGCTACCCCTTCCCCCACACACACTTACCCGTCACTGGACTGCCGCGGGTCTGGCTACCCCTTCCCCCACACACACTTACCCGTCACTGGACTGCCGCGGGTCTGGCTACCCCTTCCCCCACACACACTTACCCGTCACTGGACTGCCACGGGTCTGGCTACCCCTTCCCCCACACACACTTACCCGTCACTGGACTGCCGCGGGTCTGGCTACCCCTTCCCCCACACACACTTACCCGTCACTGGACTGCCGCGGGTCTGGCTACCCCTTCCCCCACACACACTTACCCGTCACTGGACTGCCGCGGGTCTGGCTACCCCGTAAAAGAAAGGTGAGGTTTGGTCCTGACAAACGGTGTGCTGTGCCTCTTCAGCCACACGCTCACCCGATGGTGTCGTTAGGCACGGCAAAGGCCAGCTCTTGTCTGTGATGTCACGCTATGCATGGGGGTGTTTCGAATGTCCAGTTTTTCCCAATTTTTATGCGCTTCTGTCCGGCCTAGTTAAGTATGTGACCTTATTTTGGGCTAATGGATAGTTGCGCAAGTTGTTGGCCTCTTATTGATAGGTCGTGGCATGTATTTAGTGCATATATATATATATATATATATATATATATATATATATATATATATATATATAAAATGATTGCATTCGTTCAACGAACTATACTTATTTTCAGGAAATATCGAGCTCACTACTTTACGTATTCGAAGAAGGTACTCATCAAACCAAACACTCGTACGTCAATGTCAGCGCCCAATATCCGTACTTTATATGGTTAGTGAACGCTGGTAAAGTGAACGCTGTGTGAAGTGTACGAAGTCTGTTGGGCGGCTCGCTGACTAGTCGTAAGTTTAACCGACGTCCAAATGGTCTTGATCTGTCTTCACACGAACCAGTGAATCAAGGCATTGTCTTGGCTGGACAGAAGGCAGCACACGTAAATTGTTGAGCTCAGATATATAGGCAATAGCTGCCGCCCGGCCACGTCTAGACCACATCCCAATCTGCCAAATAAATGACGCTTTCAATTTAATAGTTAAGGAAGAGTGATGGGCATCGGCGGCTGAGAGGCCATCAAACCGCATCGCTCGTACTTCAAGTGGCTGTAGAGGGTGCGCCGGCGGCGGGCCACTACGGTGTAGGCCCTCCCCCTTCGTGTGTGTGGGTATGTGGAGATTGTGTGTGTAGGGACACACACAATCTCCACATGCACGCTTACATGCGCGCACATATACATGCACATTACATGCACATTACATGCACATAAGAAAACACGCATGCACACGCATACATGCGCATACATGCGCACACTCACGTACGCACGCAAACATACACAAATATACGCACGCGAACGCACGAAAACACACACACACACACACACACACACACACACACACACACACACACACACACACACACACACACACACACACACACACACACTCACGTGCACGTACTGTCACGGGGAAAGGGCGGCCAGAGGTTACGCCGCGCAGGCGGTCGTCGTTCTGAACACCACAAATACGGGAAAGCGGTTGGATTACAGCTCGGTCCAGCGACACGTCACGGCGTGATCAGCGTCCGGTCCGTCTCAGCCCCGCCAGACTTGTGGCCAGAATCGTGCCGGCCTGGCCTGCGATTGGGCGCGGCGGCCGGGGGGGATGGCGGGCGCCCGGCGCCGCCCGTCGCCCCGATATTGATTGGGTCGCCAGATGAGGTGACACGGTAACCGGACCAACGCGTCTGGACAGACAGTCGAGCCGGCGCACGAGACTGACGCCGTCCTGGTCTGCTCTTGGAGTCTGGTGGCCAGCCAGTAGTGACCAGTGGGGCTGGTCACTAGTGAGCACCAGTCACTATTGGTGGTCACCTACCCCAGTCCGTGGAACAGGTCGCAAGTGAAAACCAGTTACTCATCGTGGTCACCTACCCCAAATCGTGGACCCGCTCACAAGTAAGGACCAGCCACTATCAGCCAGAGGGCTGGCCGCCTGCGGTGGCGACTCGTCCCCACTTACGGCCTGCCAGTTGTCTCCCGTCCGTCGCCAGGGCAGCTCCCTCGCTCGCCGTCGCGCCTCACGTCCTACCGGCCGGAGTTCCTTGTCCGGCGCGACGTGGCGTCTGACAAACGACCGGCCGCCCGTGACCGGTGTCGACACGCCTTCCCCATCGCGGCCGACGCGCCTTGGTCGCCCGCGGCGTCCCCAGCCGCCCCAGCCGCCCCCAGCCGCCACAGGGTCCCCGTCGGCAACGACGACCGCTCGGCTCCGCTCGGGCCGCCGCCACCGCACGTGACCGGCGAAGCGGACCGCCGCCGCGATGACGCGCTCTGCCGAGCGGAAAAGCGTCGGCAGGAAGTGCGCCCGATGCGACACCGTCGGGCCCTGCCGCGCCTCGCGCCACCCCTGCGTCCTCCGCAACTAATTGGCGGTCGGGAAACGAGCAGTTAGGTGAGGTCTCACCGGTGCATGCAGACGCTAACGGCTGCAGGAGTCGGTCCGGCTGGCGGGCCCGACCAGCTGTCGGCCGGCTGCCAGCTGCGGTGAGGTGCTGGTCGCTGGCCGCATCCCGCCAGCTGCCAACCGTGCGTCGGCTGTGGTTCACGTGGTCCAGCTAAATCCAAGCAGCGGAGGTTCACGTGTTGGTTTAGCTGTGTTCCACCAGATGTGCACTGCGTTATGGAGCATACGGGGCGGAGGGCTCCATGTGCAAAGGGATCACGATGTGGTAGCAGAGCTCACTGGAAACTGGTGGTCTGCTGTTCTGCAGACATCGTCAAACATACCACTGGTTACCATCTTAAACAAGGCGCACCGCTTAGCCTGACGATTTGTGGGCGCTCATGTGCTAAGCTTGCAGACGGTGGCCACCACTCTCTTGTAGATAATGTGGGAAAGTGGGGAAGGGGCGTGATTCATAAGGGCTGTGTAGATAGTGACAGTGCAAGCAAACGTCCATTGTTTGTGCTGCATTGTTCCTGTTGCTCAAAACCGAAGCACGACCCGTTTCACCTCATGTCGTAAATACTGAGAACGCATGGATAACATTGTTTTATTGCGTAGCCTTGAGCGCATTTATGGCGTGTCGGACATGCTTTCTTTGCGAAAAATGCACTCAAACTGAAAGTCCGGGGAATAATTGGTGCCGGCCGTACCTGATCCCACCACCGTCAATTGCTAAGCCCCTGAGCATGCCCGAACTATTTTCCGTCGTTTCGCCACGCTTTGCAATGATAGCTGCAGCGTTGGCTGTCGTGTTGGCTGTCGCCGTCTAATCTCTGCGATCAGCTAGCGTCATCGCCACCACCTTTCTCAGACCCGCCCTCCAACCCACTGCCGTTCGACAGAGCGTACAGGGCGGATGACGCGATCCAGATTACATCACAACTGGGGCGGGATGCGTGGGATTATTAGGTGGTGGGTCGTCCGGGGAGCGATAGATAGCGCGAGTTGGACAGAGGTAGGACGGAAACGTGGAGACAGAAAAGCTGCTCACGGGACAACGAAAAGGTAGACTGAAGTAGAAATGCAGAGGTGCCAGATGAGCACTGCGGTATATGGCAGGTGGGGTTGATCAATACAGAACTCGAAACGAAGTGGAAATTGGACGACTCTGAACTTTCTAAGGACAGCTAAGTGAATTAACTCGTCCGCGTAAATCGGTTTATCTTTCAAGCAACGTGCGAGATGTTCACTGAGTGTATTAATCGCCCAGTGAAGTCCCCATTAGGTACGACAGACGATGGTGTCACGATGTGAACGAACTCAGCGTCTCCCTGCACCTATCACCCCGATGTATGCGTCTCCATGCCTTTGTTTATTGGTCGGTGAAGGCGTATTGCCGAGCCTACAACCGGCATTTTGGATCAAGACTCCGTTGGTTTGCGACCCTCAAGGACGCCAGACCCGTAGGAGAAGAAACCATCCGACATCTCATCTTCCTTTACTGAGCATCTATTTGTTAAGGGTGCTCACAGCCATGCATATGGAGTTAGCACCGTCAGCACTCAGACTCGCGACATTCATCGCACCGCAGCCGCGGCCGTTGTTGCTGCAGCTATGAGGGCCGTTCGACGCTTGCTGTCGTCCGCGCAGTTTCACCAACAGCTCGCTCGGTAGGCGGACGGCTGGTATGCTCGAGACGCGCCCGTTTGTCGCGATGTTGACGATCCACACGACGTCGGTCTGTCGAGATGATGTGGCACTTGCCGTGTGCTTAGGGTGCACCGAGGAATGCACTGGTGACTGGTGGGACGACGCCCTCACCCCCGGCCACGGGGGAGAATCGGGACGTCCTGCGGGCGTATTGCCGGCACCACATTATACAGTCAAAACACGAGGGAGTCGGACTGCCCTGAGGTGTACTGTGGAATACACAGTACCGTCAGAACAGGCGAGGGTCTGACTGCTCTGCGGGGTATACTGTGGACTGCACTACTGTCCCATCAGAGCGGGAGAGCGTCGACATACCCCGGGTGTACTGTGGAATACACAGTACCGTCAGAACAGGAGAGGGTCTGACTGCTCTGCGGGGTACGCTGGGACTGCACTACTGTCCCATCGAGCGGGAGAGCGTCGACACCGGTACTGTGATACACAGTACCGCCGAACAGGCGGCGAGGTCTGACTGCTCTGCGGGTACGCTGTGGACAGCACTACTGTCCCATCAGAGCAGGAGAGCTAAAACCCCCCGACCTCCCGGAGCGCAAATTAAAACCACTACTGCTCTGCGGGTACCTGTGGACTGCACTACTGTCCCATCAGAGCGGGAGAGCGTCGACATACCCCGGGTGTACTGTGGAATACGCAGTACCGTCAGAACAGGAGAGGGTCTGACTGCTCTGCGGGGTACGCTGTGGACTGCACTACTGTCCCATCAGAGCGGGAGAGCGTCGACATACCCCGGGTGTACTGTGGAATACACAGTACCGTCAGAACAGGCGAGGGTATGACTGCTCTGCGGGGTATGCTGTGGACTGCACTACTGTCCCATCAGAGCGGGAGAGCGTCGACATACCCCGGGTGTACTGTGGAATACGCAGTACCGTCAGAACAGGAGAGGGTCTGACTGCTCTGCGGGGTACGCTGTGGACTGCACTACTGTCCCATCAGAGCATGAGAACGTCGACATACCCCGGGTGTACTGTGGAATACACAGTACCGCCAGAACAGGCGAGGGTCTGACTGCTCTGCGGGGTATGCTGTGGACTGCACTACTGTCCCATCAGAGCAGGAGAGCGTCGACATACCCCGGGTGTACTGTGGAATACACAGTACCGTCAGAACAGGCGAGGGTCTGACTGCTCTGCGGGGTACGCTGTGGACTGCACTACTGTCCCATCAGAGGAGAGCGTCGACATACCCCGGGTGTACTGTGGAATACACAGTACCGTCAGAACAGGCGAGGGTCTGACTGCTCTGCGGGGTACGCTGTGGACTGCACTACTGTCCCATCAGAGCAGGAGAGCGTCGACATACCCCGGGTGTACTGTGGAATACAAAGTACCGTCAGAACAGGAGAGGGTCTGACTGCTCTGCGGGGTATGCTGTGGACTGCACTACTGTCCCATCAGAGCGGGAGAGCGTCGACATACCCCGGGTGTACTGTGGAATACACAGTACCGTCAGAACAGGAGAGGGTCTGACTGCTCTGCGGGGTATGCTGTGGACTGCACTACTGTCCCATCAGAGCGGGAGAGCGTCGACATACCCCGGGTGTACTGTGGAATACGCAGTACCGTCAGAACAGGAGAGGGTCTGACTGCTCTGCGGGGTACGCTGTGGACTGCACTACTGTCCCACCAGAGCGGGAGAGCGTCGACATACCCCGGGTGTACTGTGGAATACACAGTACCGTCAGAACAGGAGAGGGTCTGACTGCTCTGCGGGGTACGCTGTGGACTGCACTACTGTCCCATCAGAGCGGGAGAGCGTCGACATACCCCGGGTGTACTGTGGAATACACAGTACCGCCAGAACAGGCGAGGGTCTGACTGCTCTGCGGGGTACGCTGTGGACTGCACTACTGTCCCATCAGAGCAGGAGAGCGTCGACATACCCCGGGTGTACTGTGGAATACACAGTACCGCCAGAACAGGCGAGGGTCTGACTGCTCTGCGGGGTATGCTGTGGACTGCACTACTGTCCCATCAGAGCGGGAGAGCGTCGACATACCCCGGGTGTACTGTGGAATACACAGTACCGTCAGAACAGGCGAGGGTATGACTGCTCTGCGGGGTATGCTGTGGACTGCACTACTGTCCCATCAGAGCGGGAGAGCGTCGACATACCCCGGGTGTACTGTGGAATACACAGTACCGTCAGAACAGGAGAGGGTCTGACTGCTCTGCGGGGTATGCTGTGGACTGCACTACTGTCCCATCAGAGCGGGAGAGCGTCGACATACCCCGGGTGTACTGTGGAATACGCAGTACCGTCAGAACAGGAGAGGGTCTGACTGCTCTGCGGGGTATGCTGTGGACTGCACTACTGTCCCATCAGAGCGGGAGAGCGTCGACATACCCCGGGTGTACTGTGGAATACACAGTACCGTCAGAACAGGAGAGGGTCTGACTGCTCTGCGGGGTACGCTGTGGACTGCACTACTGTCCCATCAGAGCGGGAGAGCGTCGACATACCCCGGGTGTACTGTGGAATACACAGTACCGTCAGAACAGGAGAGGGTCTGACTGCTCTGCGGGGTACGCTGTGGACTGCACTACTGTCCCATCAGAGCGGGAGAGCGTCGACATACCCCGGGTGTACTGTGGAATACACAGTACCGTCAGAACAGGCGAGGGTCTGACTGCTCTGCGGGGTACGCTGTGGACTGCACTACTGTCCCATCAGAGCGGGAGAGCGTCGACATACCCCGGGTGTACTGTGGAATACACAGTACCGTCAGAACAGGCGAGGGTCTGACTGCTCTGCGGGGTATACTGTGGACTGCACTACTGTCCCATCAGAGCGGGAGAGCGTCGACATACCCCGGGTGTACTGTGGAATACACTGTCCCTTCAGAACAGGTCGGACTCTACTGCGGGCGTACCGTGCAATACATTGGGTGCTGTCCACCAATACCATACTGGTTTGCTTGTGGTTATGGCGTTCAGTGATCGCCTGTGATAACTTCCAACACAGACGTGTCCTGGTGTTGTTCGTATGTAACACTTGGATTAATTCTGCTGAAAACTAGATGGGGATCCATACTAGGAATAACAAGCTGACATCATGTCCAATGATAACTCGGCCGCGTTCCAGGGTGTTAAGCACAGGCTTTTGATCCAAACATTGAATCAGTTACCGAACATTTCTGGGTAAGTTGTAAAGGAAAGGGCCTTGGGTAAGCTCTGAAATGGCTGATGTGACTCAGAGATCGCTGGCAATGTGTGGTCGTAAATAGAAGATGTGCTGCGTGGACTCAAAAATTACTTCAGATACTTCCGATGGCTGAATGCTATCGCCCTTTCTTTGTCTGTTTTTGTTTGTACATGTCGTGGCGACAAAATTACAGCGAATTGTTTGCTCTTCGCGGATCATATAAAATACAACACACAATTTCGTGTCCCGAAGACGAAAAACTATTTCCGGATGCTTTAAGCTGCTTATCTTAGTGATTGAAGGACTGGAGACTCCACGTGAATGAAGCCAAATGCAAATATATCACGATAACGTGAAAACCAAACCTCTTCTGCTGGAATCCAAAAGTATAAGGGGAATTCTGGAACAGTTCTATTTCGTGCAAGATTTCACCGTTTATACGGACGGCATACACACCTTTGGAGAACGTATTAACTTCGTGACAGGAAAAACTAGCCGCGCTATGGGGATGATGAATGCAATAATTACAATCAGGAACCAAGAGCAGAGGTTTAAGGTTCCGATGGTACTAAAGGCATACTACGGGAACATTCGATCTTCTTTGGAATGCGACTGTCTTGCGTGTGAATAGGCTTATCAGTCAAACTTAGCATGCCTGTAACAAGTCCAACACAAACATTTGAAGTGGGTTGTGTTGTGTTCCATTCATCACGTGTAGCCACTTCCGTCGACCGCACGGCTTTCTGAACATTTTTTTTTAAGTTGCGTCACTCGCCCGAGCAAGAATCCAGGACATGTTACTCCATTTCAAAATGTTAGCATGCAGTATAGGCTTATTATTCTTGCTCAGCAGAATACACCTTCACATCCTAGCCTGGTCATCAAGATCCCAGACTCGTCTGCATACAACGTTCTCCCGAGCGGAAGATGTCACGAGCGCTCTCCTTGGACGCATACCGCGTCACGTGATTTTGTTTTATTTAATCTTGTCTCTTATGTGGCATCTACCATAACTCGGGTACAAAGATTCGGGCCTTTGGTAAGTCTTACGCGAAACATGTTTCGGGCTGTTTTAGCATTTTATAACTATTATTGTCCTAGGACATTTTCTCTTTAATCAGTTTCAGATGTACACTTGAGGCTTTTAGACTCTCTGATTTTGAGCACCTTTTTTTGCTTGTGCTTGTATCCTTGACGTCGCTTTAGGCATGTTCCGAGTATTTGTGTGTAATGAGCCGACTTTTATGCTGCGTAGCTTTAAATCTTGGTTTTCGTTCTTCGATACTCATACCATCAGCTTTGCTTTCCCTGTTTGGTTCCCTACATCACTTTGTTTATTCCGCTGAAACACTGTTATCTCATTGTTCACATTATTTTGTTTTATATAGCTGGATGCTTGGTAGTTGTGTCGTGTGTACGTGTGGTTTTGTGTTTATTATTATGTACTGTTTTCACTTGTAGCTTACAATTTTTGCGCTCCTAACTCGTTCACTTGAGCTATAAGTGCAATATGAAACCGTCATTCAAATGACAAAATAAAGAAATATATAGCTCTCTCAATATAGGTCACTTATTGGGAACCACTAAATATGAACGTGTGCTGTTAGGGTTCCTATTTCAGGGACTGGAAGATAATGAAAATTTTCCCTCACAATTGCCATGGACCAAATCATATGTTTATGTGATGGAATACGCCAAATCACAGGATATGTCAGCCGAAGCATAACACTGATAACCAAAAGAACAAGTTTTCTAAATTGCCACCATCCAGTGAAAGGTGCCTCCATGCCTGTTACAGGATATTCTTCGGAGCTGGTAACACCATGCTGAAGTCTTGCACCTGTGTCCGTTCTTTCAGTCAACAGATAGCAAGAGCGTACTGGCGTTGACGATGTTGTTAAGCGCTGTGTGACGATTTCTCCCTCTTCTAAGAACATTTTTTTGTGACATTATAATTAATGGCATGCATTGGCTTCCAGCTAGTTGGCGATATTTTTCTTTGTTGATTGGTGCAAAACCAGCGGTCATCGATCAGCTGTAGAAGTGTCATGTGAGACATGTGCAACATGAACTCGCTCTATGCAGCCTACCGTTTTGTTTTGTTTGCCATACTTGCGCCTTTAGCGTTGTCACAAGCACTGGATGGTGAATTGGTAAGTTTTTACTCCTCGGCTGACAACTGCCAGTGCAGTGATAAATTATTCGTGAAATAGAGTGGAATGTACCACTTTCTGAACACTGAGTCAACATGGCAAACAAAACAAAACGGAACACTGAGTCAACATGGCAAACAAAACAAAACGGAACACTGAGTCAACAACATGCTTCACAAAGGAGCATTGACCTAGTTCTACTTGGTTCGTCTTCATGCCTCGTTTCGAACAGTATCCCGTTGATTATGATGTGCTATGTTATACACTACCAGCTTATAGCATAGGCATTTGTATCGCTATAGTTGATATTGGTTTCCCCAAATTAGGTACATACCTTTCGAAACAAGCGAAATTGATAATTGTATGTACACAATTGTGTCAAAACTGGGTTTTAATGACCGAACTATTTTAAACAGCAATATTTCCATCGCGGTTTCGATATCCCGCTGTACTCATTTCGACATCTCACACCTAACGAAAAATCGTAACTTTAACACTGCACTAGTGATAACATAAGTGCCCACATAATTTACATTTATTAATATGCATTGAAAGGCCATGTGTTAGTTAGATACCACCGCAAGCATTATCATTGTTCTTTCGTTCTAATTACAACTGGGAGTGGTCACGTGCAACATCCCCTCCTTGCCCAAGCCTCCGAGACACGTGCTGCTGGCAACCTACGAGCTAGTCTTGCCAGGCCTACTAGTATTTCTAAGCCATCTTCAGCCGAAGTCTCTGGGACATGATTATCTCGAATGAAGCTACTGCACCTTTCAGCGGAAGCTCTTCTTAAATCTGTCTGATTGCACACAGATACATATAGATTTTCATACAATCTACCATAGCATGTTCGTCAACTACGGCCCTTCTCTTAACCCGTCCCGTCTCGGGGTCTTCAACCGCCCCCTCAGGTTTTTCACGGATAGCGGACGAACGGCGAGCCGCAGCGCTCCCAAATTTGGCATACCTCTTCCCACATCAATTTGACATGCTGATTAAAATTTTTAAGTCAAGTCATCTAGGTTCAACGAGTTAGTCAAGGTCAAGTGAAGTCACCTCCAAAAAACGTTCAACCAGTCGTCACGTTTTAACGGACTCAGATATTTTAATGAAACTTTCAACGTTTACTTATCACTACGGATGCAACAAAACGTACGAGTTCAATTTTTTTCTCGTTTTTGACTACATATAAATTTTGCGTTTGCCAAATTGCAGTTCAAATACAGGATTCTGGCTAGTAAGCAATTTTTATTCGGGAAAGTTGACTTCCAACAACGTTTCTCGGTCTGCTCTACCCATTGGAAGAGGACAATTAAAAAACCTGAAAACTCAAAATTTTGGAAAAAAATTGGGGGGTCAAAAAAGTTATAGCCCTGCTCGATTTCGCTGTCCTTTCCTCATTCCAAATAAACTTTGTTTTTTCATATATCTCCCAAAATGAACTCCCCAGAGCCAAAAACATGATGTAAGTCGTAAAAAGTCGTGAAAAGCTAGCCTCCCTGGTGACGTCACTTTTGGGGGGAAATTGTTTTGGGAGTATACCCGGACCCTACTCGTCGAGCGCTTTCCGATGATACCTTTTTTGTTTCCGTGCGATGCTTAGTTTGGATTTTAGACGGGGGTCTTCAACCACCCCCACCCCTCCCCCCCCCCACCCCCTCCCCCCACCCTCCCCACCAGGGTTAACCCGTCCCGTCTCGGGGGCTTCAACTGCCACCCTCAGTTTTTTTCTCGCGGATATTGAACGAACGGCGCGCGGCAGCGCGGCAAAATTTGGCATACCCTTTCCCACATCAATTTGGCATGCTGTTTCAAAATTTTGAAGTCAGGTCATCCAGGTCAACGAGTTAGTCAAGCTCAAGTAAGGTAACCTCCAAAACATTTCAACCAGTCGTCACGCTTTAAAGGATACAGATATTTCAATGAACCTTTCAGCGTTTGCTTATCTTTAAGGATGCAACAAAACGTACCAGAGGAATTTCTCATTTTTCCCGTTTTTGACTACATATACATTTCGCATATTTGCCTATTGCAGTTCAAATAGAAGATTCTGGCTAAAGTAAGTATTTTTTTTATTAGGGCAAGTTGAATTCCAACAACGTTTCTCGGTCTGATCTACCTACCCCAAAACGAAAATTAAAGAAAACGTGAAAACAAAATTTGTTGAAATTTCAAAGAAGAAAATGTTATTTTTTATTTTTGGAGGTCAAACAAATTGATGGCCCTGGTTGATTTCGCTGTCCTTTTCTGCTTCCAAATGTTTTTTCTACAAATATCCCCAAAAATGAATTCCCAGAGCCAAAAACATAATGTAAGTCGTGAAAAGTCATGAAAATCTAGCTGCTCCAGTGTCGTCACTTTTTTATTTTTAGGGGTGGATCCGGACCCTACTCGTCCAGCGCTTTCCGATGACACCAATTTATTTTTCGTGGGACGCTTAGTTTATATTTTATGGGGGTTACTATCCCCCCCCCCGGAACGGGGTGTGAGGATCTGACCGGAGAGACGGCGTGAGTTAATGTTCAACCATGTTCTGTCAGGTTGCGCTCCATTCCACAAAACTCCACTTCGATCATGTTCTTGGATCCGTTCGTTGATTGGCACATATTTCAAATTACTTGATCCAGTCGCGTCGTGTTTGGGCTTGTCAACATTACGCGCAGGTGAAACTTATTGGAGCGGCTATTGGGGTGCCGGATTGCTAATGAACTGTACCTGATGTACCAGTGAGTGAGTTCCTGAGTGAGAGTCCATCCTGCTAGGTAGGTGAGAAATAATATCTCAGTGCGTTTGTTGAAGCGGCCCGCGTTGAGCCGAGTGAAATGAGCTAGCTAGTAGTGAATTGTCCCGTCGGCGTAAGAAGATTACAACTTTCAAGCATCGCTGCAACCGCAACCAAGCGCAGTAATGCTGGGTTAATAGGGCCCGAAGCCGGGCTGCCAAGTTACCTACCACTCGCCGAGCTGCCAAGTTACCGCCTACTCGCGGAGCTGCCAAGTTACCGACCACTCGCCGAGCTGCCAAGCTACCGACCACTCGCGGAGCTGCCAAGTTACCGCCTACTCGCCGAGCTGCCAAGTTCCGACAACTCGCCGAGCTGCCAAGATACCGACCACTCGCCGAGCTGCCAAGTTACCGCCTACTCGCCGAGCTGCGAAGTTCCGACAACTCGCCGTGCTACCGGTGACATAAGCCAACCGGCAACTGTTTCACTCAGTGTTTAACTCAGTGTTTCACTCAGTGGCTGGTAATCGACCGAGAGGCTGGACCCCTGCGCCGCTGTCGTGTTTGTGCGTGTTTGTCGTCTGGCCAATGGCGTGGCGTGCATTTGTCTGGGCGGCTTATCGGTGGTGTTTACTGAATAGAAGCGTGAGCGCCAAAGGCGTGTATTTGATGGAATTCTACCACAAATAAATACGCCGCCGTTGTTTGGCTAACTTGGCGACTTGAAACCCGCTTAGCGCTAAATTGCGACTACTCTCCTGAATGGCGTATGTAGGTGACTTATGTGACATGAGTGGCTGGTGACTGAGAGGCTTATGTGACTGACTGGTTAGTGGCTGAGAGGCTTATATGACTGAGTGCCTAGTGTCTGAGAGGCTTATGGGGCTGGGTGGCTGAGTGGCTGAGTGGCTGGTGGCTGAGTGGCCGGTGGCTGAGTGGCTGGTGACTGAATAGCTGATGGCTGATCGTCTCATGTGACTGAGTGGCTGGTGACTGAGTGGCCGGTGGCTGAGTGGCCGGTGGCTGAGTGGCTGGTGGCTGAGTGGCTGGTGGCTGAGGGACTGGTGGCTGAGTGGCTGGTGTCTGAGTGTCTGGTGGCTGAGTGGCCGGTTGCTGAGTGGTTGATGACTGAATGGCTGGTGGCTGAGTGGCCGGTGGCTGAGTGGCTGGTGACTGAATAGCTGATGGCTGATCGTCTCATGTGACTGAGTGGCTGGTGACTGAGTGGCCGGTGGCTGAGTGGCTGGTGGCTGAGTGGCTGAGGGACTGGTGGCTGAGTGTCTGGTGGCTAAGTGACTGGTGGCTGAGTGGCTGATGACTGAGTGACCTAAGTGACTGAGTGACTGGTGGCTGAGTAACTTATGTCACACGAATTGCAGTCGAAATGTATGAAGTCAGCTAGCAAAGGTAAGGTCGGCAAAGTGGAAACCACATGCAATCCAACCAGGGCCTTGGATCAAAGGTACCAAAGGATCCCTAGAATATCCCTGAATCATAGAAGTTCGGAAGTCAAGGTTAATCATATGGTTGACTTGTAGCAGTACCAACGTCTTTTTACTGCGTTCTTCAAGTGGCAAGTGATACACGTTATGGACGTAGTACTGGTAGTGCAAGTGAATGATGAACTATGGACCAAAATGTGTGCTAATGACAAATACCATTACGCACTATACGGCAATATGAACATGGCTAAGAGGGGCAACTATTGGAAGCGATTGCGGAGACGGATTCGTTGAAGGTAAGATCATAGTGCAAGCAAGCCGTTGCAGCCCTAAAAGTAAACTTTGATCTCTTCAGGACGAGCTGACAAGAATTGTCAGCGGAATCCAATTACATCCAAGCATATTAGTTCACACTACGCAATGCCGTGCGACTGCATCTTCTTACCCACACACCGCTTCTTACCGAGTGGCTAAGACTCCGGGACAGGGTTCTGTGGACCACTACGCTCCCGAGACGCCTCCGGCTGAAACTGCTGGCTACCGAGGCAGCACGTTTTAATTGCATCCAGTTCTAATTATGGGCGTCCCTCCCGCATTACGGCTGGACTGGCTCAACCACACCAGGCGGCTGTTTTCAGGATCAACAGGGAGCACCTTTGACCCGAGGGCTGAACCGGCGCGTTCTGCTGTTCAGGTCTTCTCGTGCCTGTCCCATATCCGCCGGCCGATCTTTTTGTCATTCACCTTTGATCCAATTAAGCGCCACGCACTTGACCGCTACAAAGGGCTGCGGAGGAACCTGCGTGACGGACGATTCCGCCGAGTCACCTCCGCCCAAAAACAAGCGCAATTACACGCAGTACCCGGCCGCCAGGCAACCCTGTGCGCCAGCTGACACTCGTTAGCACTCCGGAGGAGCCGACCGTGCACCCAGTCGGGCTTTACGACGGCGCGAATTTGCCGGCAATCATGCGCGTATTATGGCGGCAATTGGGCCGGCAGTTGATGGGCCGGCCGCCTCCGAGAACGCCGCCTTCGGTGTCCGCCGCCGCTGCCGCTGACCCCACGGCTCGGCTGACCGCAGACCGCCGCTGCAGTTGCAGTCGCGGCTCACGTTTGTTGGGTTTCGACTTCCTTGGATTTAACGATGCGATGGCTCTCGCATGGTCCACAACACATTTGAGCACAACAACCATTAAGCTTATCAATATTGAAAGAAATCAGTGTCGTGACGCAAAGGACAGGCGTAGACTGACGTCCTGTCTGCACAGCGCACAAACCCACGTCCAACGGTGCCGCTACATGTGCTAGGGTACTACAACCCCTGTGCACGCCTCACAGTGCTGCTGCCAAAATCGGCTCAGTGAGCCACCGTCTGAGTCCGATAAGACACTGGCCTGGAACTGACCTGTCTGATGCTGCCGCTCGCTGTCGACCGTGTCCGGTGACGGTGCTGGATTTCGTGTCGGTATCCCGGGCCCGGTCGGTGTCCGCCACCGCCGGACAGGGTGGCCCTCGGCGTGGCAGGATGAGTCACAGCTTTGTGAATGACCAGGAAGATGAGCCAGTACTCTGTCAATGGTCAGGAAGATGAGCCAGCGTCTTGCCAATGACGAGAAAGATGATCCACTGTCAGCTCTAGTGGCTATGATATCGTACATCGTACGCTTACCGGAAGTTTGGCAGACGTTCACACGCTTCCGCTGTTCACAGCTCGATTTAATCAGGCGAGTTTCGATAGGATCGGTGCGGTGGCGGCGGCGGTGGGCGGCGCGTCTCACGACCTTTGGCGCCACGACAGCCCCCTTTGCCATTGTTCGTGGCCGCTGACGCCCCGAAGAGTGCTGCCGTCTGACACCTCGTTGCACGAGTGTGCACCAGCATTGTGAACGCCAGCACTTTCCGACATCCCGATGCACGCGGAAGAGCCAAGCTGACGCCTCAGTCCGCCGTCGGCGTCAGCTTGCCCGAAGTCTCACATGAGTGTACGGGAGAAGCCTTGTTTATGTTACGTACAATGTGCCTAGATTCCGGGGATTATCGTAGATGGCTGAAGTTTAACAAGACTGGCAAACACCGGCTCTTGCTTGCACATTCTGCCCCTGGCCACACAAACTACAATTTCCAGGAGTTGGTTCAGAAGGGGTTATTAACTAACACAGTTTCTCTGGGGAAGTTTTGGGAATGAGGCGAATGAGGCGTATGACGATAACGACATCACAATTATTAATGCCATTGCATGGTGTTTTGTTGGCAAGGTGTGTTCTGTAACGTTTCGTTAGTGCCAAAGACAAGAAGCCCTAGAAGGGATAAGCGACCGTCGTCCCAGTTGCATGCCATAACTAGCGAAGGGCTCGGGAGTGACGTCAGGCGTGAATTCCGCCGAGTTGGAAAGTAATCTCGAGGGTGAGGTTCGGCGATGGAGACTTGCCTACTGGTGACCACCAAAGGACTACGAGTGTGATCAAATTTGTACATTGTAGGCCCACAGACGACCGGTCAGTCCAGCCGGCCATATATCCCCGCCAGGACTGCTCCCTGTCTAGCCGGCCATACATCTCCGCCGGGACTGCTCCCTGTCCAGCCGGCCATATATCCCCGCCGGGACTGCTCCCTGTCTAGCCGGCCATACATCTCCGCCGGGACTGCTCCCTGTCCAGCCGGCCATATATCCCCGCCGGGACTGCTCCCTGTCTAGCCGGCCATACATCTCCGCCGGGACTGCTCCCTGTCTAGCCGGCCATACATCTCCGCCGGGACTGCTCCCTGTCCAGCCGGCCATATATCCCCGCCGGGACTGCTCCCTGTCCAGCCGGCCATACATCTCCTCCGGGACTGCTCCCTGTCCAGCCGGCCATACATCCCCGCCGGGACTGCTCCCTGTTCAGCCGGCCATACATCTCCGCCGGGACTGCTCCATGTCCAGCCGGCCATACATCTCCGCCGGGACTGCTCCCTGTCCAGCCGACCATACATCCCCGCCGGGACTGCTCCTTGTCCAGCCGGCCATACATCCCCACCGGGACTACTCCCTGCCCAGCTAACCATGCATCCCCACCAGGACTACCCCCCCCGTAACCATCCGCCTTACATCCTGGCCGTGACTGCTCCCTGTCTGGCTAACCATATATCCCCACCGTGACTGCCCTCTGTCCAGCAGCCATACATCCTGACCGTGACTGCTCTCTGTCTGGCTAACCATATATCCCCACCGTGACTGCCCTCTGTCCAGCAGCCATACATCCTGGCCGTCACTGCTCCCTGTCTGGCTAACCATATATCCCCACCGTGACTGCCCTCTGTCCAGCAGCCATACATCCTGACCGTGACTGCTCCCTGTCTGGCTAACCATATATCCCCACCGTGACTGCCCTCTGTCCAGCAGCCATACATCCTGGCCGTCACTGCTCCCTGTCTGGCTAACATATATCCCCACCGTGACTGCCCTATGTCCAGCAGCCATACATCCTGGCCGTGATTGCTCCCTGTCCGGCCGTGATGTTCTTCTCAAAGCGAACAGCAAGAGCAGCAACAGCAAGGTTCTCAACAATAATGCAGCAGTGCTCCTCTTCATCCGACAAAAAGTCATCGACGAAAGGTGTCTGGGCAGAAACTACCCGTCACTTCTCTTGGAAGAGGACAACAGACATCGTGAAAGGTTGGGGTGCCCTCATTTTCTTTGAAAATGGACGAAAGTTGAAAACATCGAGAGGGTGGACCCGGCACTTGTCTGGAGAGCAGTGACAGAAGAGTTGAAGGCCAGCCGACGAGAGAGCTCAAGGTCAAGGCCAGGGACGGGAACAAACGTGCACAAAACGTTAACAATGTCACCTATAATTATTGAAACCCATACATCTGTCACACTTCGACGCAAACTGCGCCGCAATCGACGTATCTGTTACAGTCTGCTGCGCTATGGTTCAGCCTAATGGAGCTGGCTGCGTGCAGCCGGTATTGTGCACCGGGATCTGTCCCAAAAGAGTTAGCGCTGCCAAGTGACCTGTTTCGAAATTGAAGTGATAGCTTACCGAAATATAAGCGAATAGTTTGTGACATATCAAAAAATAAATTGTACATGAAATATTTTGCACTATAATGTCTTCCTGAAGTGATGTATATTCTTTACGTGGTGAATACTTTTCCTCCTTCGAATAATGATTATCTGTCACAACAACGACACAGTTCCAGCCAATATATGTCACCCACGCTGGTAGGCGAGTTGGCAGGTTTGTGCACCTCTGGACAGGAAGGAAAGCAAGCCGCCGAGCCGAGTATCGTAGTAAGATGCCGGTAGAAATGTCAGCATAAACCAAGTATGAGCGGAGATGGGAAGGGCAACTTAATTGTCTGTAGGATGCAAGGTGGCCCATTGTAAATGGGTAGGGGACAATGTGAGCTTATGTGACTATGGATTTTCGAGTCATCTTGAATTTTGTTATCGACTCCAGCTGGATAAAGTGCAGTAATGCAGTACCGGTATGACTTTAATGCACTGGGTAGCATTGTCACGAGTTACCGCCAGTACTATAGCAGCTGGAAAAGTTCAGGTGAAAGGCATTTGCGTGTTCCAGCATGCCTTTATTTTAACTGTAGTGCAACATTAAAAAATTGAAATCAGGGCCCATTGCACTCTGTGCTCCAGCACTGATGCTCACGGGAGGAGAAAGTTGGGACGTGAATGTGGGAGCGTTTCCGGTTGCAGGCAATTGCGGCGAATGACAATTTCCCCAGAACCATCTGACTGAATCATTTGGGCTGTGGTGTGGGTTGAGGATGGGGTGGGGGTGGGGAGGCAAGCTACAGAAAATAGCGAACGGTTATCCGGTATCCGGCATAGACAGAGCCACCATCGCGACTGGTTGCTCACAATAGGTCAGTGATATTGACTCTGCGGGTGGTGCGCTGGACAGAGCCACCATCACGACTGGCTGCTCACAAGAGGTCAGTGATGTTGACTCTGCGGGTGGTGCGCTGGACAGAGCCACCATCACAACTGGCTGCTCACAAGAGGTCAGTGATGTTGACTCTGCGGGTGGTGCGCTGGACAGAGCCACCATCACGACTGGCTGCTCACAGGAGGTCAGTGATGTTGACTCTGCGGGTGGTGCGCTGGACAGAGCCACCATCACGACTGGCTGCTCACAGGAGGTCAGTGATGTTGACTCTGCGGGTGGTACGCTGGAACCTCCACGGCGTGCACTTGCAAACAAAATATTTTTTTTTTATTAGAGGAGGTCCTGCCAAGTGCCAACCGATAACGTTATTTCGTTGACCAATGCCGACTTTGCTGTAGGCATTTCGTGGAATGATCTAATCACGAATGGATCGACAGTCACGCAAGGATTTATGATCTGCTGACTGACAAAACCCTGCGCGTTTCGTCGAAGTGTCACTCGGCTCGTGACTGAGTATTGCGAACTGAAACGTGGTTGATTTGTGCTATTGCTTTCCTTCACCATAAATATGTGTTATTCTGTTGTTCGTCTCTTTGACAAATGGCTGAAATTCGGCCAATAACAAACAAGCTCCTTTCAGTTCAGATGCAATAAAAAGCAGAAACATTGCAGTCCCTTTGACATGTTGCTTCAGCTACTGTTTCAATGCGAAACATATTTTAACTTATCGAGAGTATATTTTTTAAAGCCGGAGGGGATTGCTCGAGCTAAATGTTCATTTATCGCCGTAACATTATAATTGCTGAACTCAGTGATAGGACCGGGTTCATGTTCTATACATAAAAACTGTGCCTATCATGGATCGAGATTTAAAGACGTCGCTACCCCAGCACATACCTACGTATGCTTGCAGCAGAAGATGATTGCTGTACAACCGATGCAGTTCATGTGTCTCCTGAATTAAGAGAAAGATGATCATATTCCGTGTTTTTTTTTAAGACGCTACACGTATCCCATTTTCTACTCATGGGAGCGGGATGGAAAAGTCATGTCCTGCATACCTTGCCTTTAAAGTTTATATTGCATGTCAATTCCACAATCGTGCATGCAACTAACTGTTATGGTTCCACTCTGCTAATTCCATTTTAGATGTCATTGCAACCCTGTTCCGAGATTATAATCATGTTTCAACCAGGAACCACTTGTCTCAGAAGTCGACCTATTCCCATATTACTCACATACAGCTATGCATGGCTTAATCACGCATCCGACTGACGTGATGGCATAATTGGAACGTTATCTGCGAACTTCAGACAGTTTTAGTTTCTTATTTCCCGGATGGCTTCTGAGCGGGTATTTTTGGCAGACTGCCCGTGGTCGTAAGTGGCACTACCGAACGAGCAGTAGTTGCTGGAAGCGCCTCGTCAGGCAATGGTTCTTCAATAGTAACGACAAAACGCTCCTACATAGGTCGTCTTTACATGCATCGTCGAGAGCTGAAGCCAAACTTCCAGCTGTGTTGTGCATATTTCTTGAGTTTCTGTTGCATATATTGCATGCAAGTTGGAATACGTCCAGCTCAATTTCACTATGTCCACATTCAGGGAACGGCAAGTAGACGATTTTTGTCTAATGTCGACCCCTGTTTCGTATGCAGCAGCCTATCCTATTTGGCTGGACGCACTGTTACAGACTCGATTGCTATTGGGCTTTCCAATCGCCAACTATTAAAAAGTTAGGACAGCCAACTTAGGAATGCCTCAGGATGCCAATATACATGTCATCAGTCTTCATACCTACAGCTCACTATAACTATTTGCTTCTTTTTATTAGCATTTTTTTGCAGATAGGTCACAACCAGTCATTAGTAGAAGTAACCCCAGGAGCACCTCATCTAAGTAGCAAGCTAGTAACGCCAAGGAACTCCTGGGGCCACAAAGTGAAAAGTGTTATGAGGGGAAAAGTGTACATACATGTGCACTATCACACAAACCTGCATATGAACACACGTGAAACATATACACCTAAACTTACTTCACATACACATCTAAACTTACACATGCACTCACACATCTACTTGGGGCTGGATTGTGCAACTGGGCGTCGAGCTTGCGAGCCGTACCCGTTATTAGCCTAATTAATAGCTACGACGCGGGCCTGCTGATTTGCTAATGCAGTCCAAACTGCTTCTATTTAACTGTTGTCAACGACTTACCGCCACTGTCGACCGCCAACCGCTGACAAATTTCGCCAGCCGGAATGACAGCTGGCTGATTTTCGACAGCTATGTTAGTTTGCCACAAATTGGTGGCCGTCACATCGAGCTGAATGAGTCCGAACCGGGTAGCGCTGATCTGCCGGACCAGAAGCGGCCATATTTCACCGGGCTGTGACAGAGGACAGTTTCATTGTCGACCCGACCTCCTCGGCCGATTTAGCTGCAGGTAGGCATGGCTCTCCCGGTTCATCTCCTCAGCTGACCTGCGTACAAATATGGTTACTGCGCTCCACGCTCTCAAGTGAGCTTGAGAACGTGGAGATGCCAAGACTAAAATGAATCCACCATTTTAGTCTTGGCACTAAAATGGTGGATTCATGGTGTTGAATGGCTTGGGATTTCAAAGAAGGTTGCTTCATGTAAAAGATAACCTTAGGATTCATACTATGGATTCCCTGGTTTTGGATGGATTGCGGTTCCGAGATTCTATATTATGCTTGTACCGTTATCCCATGCTCAATGGATATTGACAAAGTTGCAGCTTTGTGCCCAAGCAAGAACATTGGAGGGAGATTGGCTGGTTTGGCCTCCCGTGGACCTGTCAGTGGCTGCAATTCTCCGCTCCGTATTCTCGGGTGACCCGACTGTCGGTCGACATAGCCCCTCACCAGTGCCGCAGCCAGCAGTTTCTTCAGAGATGGAGCGGGCAGACTAAAAAAATATCATGAAATAGAGACCTCTTTTGAGTGGATTTCCAGGCCGAACGTTTCTAGTTTTGTGCAGTGAAAATAACAAATTTTCCTGGTTCACTTGGTGCATTCTCAGTTGCTAGGGGAAGGGGAAGTGGGTCCCCAGGCCTCCTTTGCTGCGTCTTTGCTTCATACCCACATAATCGGATGTATTGAGATCTCCACTAGTGGCTGCGATTCACTGGCATCTCCACTGGTGGTCGCAGTAGAAAATGGATGCTCGTATTAGAAAGTGAGTGTCTAATATGACACTATGCACTATCAAGATCATGAATGCCTCATTGCTCTGTCTACGTCACCCAATTAGGTCTATCATCCCAACCGCTCCGAACATGTCGAATGAAACATGGAGAGATTGGTAAATGCACTGAAAAATGCGTTAGTTTTTATGTTCTCATGCCACTTTTTCGCCGACATAATTTTGTGGAGATATTCCGTGCATGCTTCACATATTTCAAGCCATAGCTTATTCCGCGTTATGGTTAGCAGCGTGGCGACTTTTCGCGACGGGGAGTCTCGAATCAAGCAGCTGCTTATTCAATGGAATGCCCAATGTCCCACACCAAATCAAGGGGATATTTGCAGACGATGTATTGGAATAGCAGCGGGCAGTAACGAGAATGTTCACTCACCTCTGCAAACACGATATATCCTTCAGTCAGTAACATGGGTGCTTTCACCTTTGAACAATCAACTGCTCAGTTGGTACACTGAAAATGCCTCAGCATTCCGCTTAGAATGAAGTGGTCGAATCAGCTCCTATTCCAAACGCGGAAAATGATCAAACCACCACGGAGGTGCTGCAACAACCAATGTATTTTCCATCACTTTAGAGCCAAATTAGAGCAGACATCACGT
Source organism: Imbricaverruca yamaguchii (assembly GCA_034440575.1). Lineage (NCBI taxonomy): Eukaryota > Metazoa > Arthropoda > Thecostraca > Neoverrucidae > Imbricaverruca > Imbricaverruca yamaguchii. The sequence goes on from JAOTOL010001662.1 coordinate 4,685,665, forward strand.
TCAGAGGTGCAAAAGTAGTGTCCGACCTGTCACCCACAGAATATCGAACACCACGGGGCTGTCACATGTTCATAGTTCACATTAAGACCCGTATGCATGCGTGTGAGCGCGAAGTATCGACCATGCCGCTGAAATGGAACAAAGAAGAACGTTTTAGTCCATATATGATCTGCAATTTGTTCAATTATATAAGATCTTCAATTATTAATTAATATGCAAAATTACAACACACACTATAAGCTAATCTTGCTTCTATGGTGCGTATCCATCAATATCCATCTATGGTACGTATTATTGTGGTTTAATGTTCTCACAATGTGTTGTGCACCCATTTTACTTAGGAAAGCAAAACCACAGGTTAAGCTAGCTTTTATTGTGAAAACATACTCAATGTATGTCAGACAAAAATATTTTTTTAAAAGATCATACCAGGTTAGATATTTTAACATTTTTATTATTGAACACACAGATTGTGCCTATATTGAGGAAACAACTTAAAAGGAGGTATGGTAAACCAGGTCAGACTATTTTAGATATTAAACAATATGTATGCTATTTTGCTTTCTAACTAAAAATAAGCATTTCTGAGGGGAATCAATGGTCACATCATCCTAATCATGCGAATTCACATGGTATTAAAATATGCTGTTCTCCAAATCGAATGACTCATTGAAAATGAAATTCACGAATAAATATTGAATTCCCTTGTACAATAAGGAAGTCAATATAGCAATATATCAGGGGTAGAGTGTCATTGGCCATATTTTGCATTAGTTTCAAGTAATTTATTTTTTAAAACCTCTTGGTCAATGCAGCAAGTTCTGCTTATGGCAAAACATGGGCCCTGACAACATAAACAAAACCCGTGGAAGTGACCAGATGAAGTTATTAAAATAAAGGCTCATGTTGGAAGAACCAAAACATTTCTTGTCATGATAAGGATTACAGAAGTCTGCAGTGTGGGAAAGGTCTGAACTAATATGTTAGACTGAGAAACGATAAAAGTTTAACTTCATTCAGGTATGACCAAGGCTGGGTTTATGTCTTGGAATTCTGGAATTGGAGAGGAAAATTATATGGCATTACAGGTTGGCATAGAGCAGAGGACATTGAGGACTTTCTTCTAATCTGAATCCTGGATTCTGAGAGGAAAACTGTGTTGCATTCCAAGTTGGAGAATGATGTGATTTGTTTCTGTCATCAAAAATAACTATTTTCGCACTTTTCACAGTCATGCTCCGTGTGTAATGCTCCCATGATCATGACCAAACATCAAGGACATCGCAGTCATTGTCAGACTCAATTCCTCATTTGGACAAATGGAGTGGAAGACTTCCTGGAGATAAAATACCATTTTTCGCGACCAACATCAAAGACAAGACCATGTTTGCAATACTTGTCATGACTCTGGTCTCTCAGAGACGAAACACCACCTACGCAAACATACACAAGCTCAGCTTCAACAGCGCCTTGGTACTTATTAGGTAGATACGTGCACACTGAAACCAGCTTTGAAAACAAACTGCGCCGGAAAACGGAACTGTTGCGTCGGATTTAGTCTCTGGAAGGTGACAGGATACTGTTCCGCCCGTCCGCCGCATGAGATTGCCGAAAGTGACGCCTGGTAACGGTTGCGGGCATCGACGATTGCAACAAAAGTATTGGTGATGTATAAAATCCGAAGGACTTGTGAGCATCACAAAGAGTGGGGCTATCCGCACGTACAACTTGCTCCACGAATTGTCATTCGACAGTGGTGGTGAGACAGTGGAACGCGGAGCCTTTTTCACGGAGTGAAACACGTGCAGCCCGTGTCGATGACTGCGCCCGCACACTCTGCAGCCACTGACCGTCAATTTGAAAATTATAGTCGGTACATGGGGCCATGATGTGAAGGTGACGGCAAGTCGCTAAGTTTAGCTGATTCCGAGAACCAGACCAAATCGTGAAAAACGCCCAAAACCGTCGCTTCCACTTTTCACATCCCCTCGCATATGCGTGGCGTGTGATTCGGAAACGGTTGCCACGAGGATGTTGACAATTGTCTTGGCAATACTGAGGTGTTGGTTTGGTGTCAATCGGTCCATTGGTCGTCGAGATATTGCGGCTTGAATCGGGTCGATGGGGAGCGCTAAAATTGGTGATTTTCCGAACGCAAAATCTCAATTGTGCATGCTAATTGTACCCGTTCTCTCAAGACCTCGGTGACGTGCACGCGCAACACGCTGACCCGACCGCAACGAAATTGCACCAGACGGATAGCCAACATTTTGAGCTTTCACGTGATATCAGCCATATCTCGTTACCTGCGATGTGAGCCGTGCCACACGCCACAAACTGCGCTGGAAAACGGAACTGTTGCGTCGGGCTCAATCTCTGGACGGCGACGGGACAGTTCGTAGGTGACAGGCTTACCACGACAATGCTAAAACCTATGGACTTTTCCACGAGTTGTAGAGGTTTTTCAGCCCCCCTGTCCCCTGGATCATAGCTACTAAATTGTTCTGTACGCTTCTGATACATGCACTGAAACAAGCTGAGTACGTATATGTCTGTATGGTTAGAAAATACAAATTGACTGGGTATGTTAAGAGGAAAAGCGGCCTGATGATAAATATAATCCATACACAATGATAATACGATACCGTAGGTTGTCACCACAACCGGAGATACTTTTCATATATCTGTCACACATGCTCGTGGCCGAGTAGCCGGTTTTGTTCACCTCTGATCACGTTAGTGGACGACATCACCTGCCCGGTGGACGTTCAGCCTGTGATAAGAGCAGCTGCTGTCGGCAGACAATGGCCACCGGCGACATCGTTGATCTCGATGCGGAGCTGGAGCCAATCTTCTACGAAGTCTTGGGCGTGAATTCAGGCGAGCGTCTCGGGCACGCTGTCGGCCGGAAGCCAGTCCTCGTGAGATTAGCTCCGGCTCAGGCCGGTCCACTCACCGTGCGCGCCGCAAGCCGGTCGCGGCGCGCACGGTCGGCCCGGACATGATGTGACGGACAAATTAGCCGGAGCCGGCCGGCCGGCGGCCGGTCGCAGCACCCAGAGCGGCTTTCAGAAGTCGGTCGACGTTTGTCGCCGCTCGTCAGCCAGAGACGCCCGTCAGGTTCAGCCAGATAGCATTGGTCCGGCCATTCGTTTAAAGCAACTGATAAGGGAATAGCTGGGACTGCATTTCGTTCATACTTTGAATTATGATACGTGTATGTCAATGCGAACGATGCTACTTCACGGCGTTCACCGGTGGTGTGATGAACATGCACCAAAATATACATCACATCAGGATGTATATGTATATATATATATATATATATATATATATATATATATATATATATATATATATATATATATATATATATTATAATGCTAAACACTACGTTAATATTCAAACGAACATGACAAACACCTTGTGGAAATTTTCTTTGGATAAAATGAGCCAAGAGTTAATAAGCTCCTCAAATATCAAGAGTGGGGTACGTCATCAATGGAGCATTTCTCCTTTATTGAAAAGGCTTGGCCACTGGCATATAATATAAGTAATAGCTCACGATAAGAGGATACAACAAGCACAACAAGCTCCTGCTATTGTTTTCAATTCCAAAATGAAAATCTACCAAAATAGAACATGGGTGTTACAACAGTAACATCTAATATATTTCCAACTTAAAGCCAATTCCAAGATAGAACTGAACCTTAACACTCGCACGTCCGGAGGTCCGCGCTAACTTCGCATGTCCGGGGGTGGGGGCAGATGTCTGCCCCCTAAGATCTCTAGAACTATGCTAGCTAGCAACAAACAGAAAACGGCGTTGGATAGCTGGCGACTGGCTCTATCGAATATGTTTCGGCCATTTTTTCGCTCAGGTCAACATTCAGGTCACTGGGTCATCATAGGTCAAATTCGACCGTATCAGATGGGACTCAGATATTGACTCATATCTCAGAACCTGTAACAGATAGAAACAAACGGCGAACGCTATTCGACAGTCCTTGAAATGCGCTACCGACAATAAGCGGTGTAATTTAAGGTCAGATCAAGGTCATGAATTCATGACCTCAGGTGAAGGTCATGAAGTCGCCTAAGGAGATTATGTAATGTATCAATCGATACGTCTTGGCGATACAAGCACAATGACGATAATTCAGCCTTCTAGCTCAATGCAGTGCGATATAATGCGCAGAAATGTTTAGTGATCTCAGGTGAACTCAAATGACTTTGGTGAGGTCACTGAGCAAAAATGTCAGCGGTAACTTGAGCATAGCTTCCATCTACATGCCACAACCGTTGTGAGATCATTCCGAGCGCAAATATATAACCAGAAAACATTTGTATATTTTACCATAGCCCTATAATGGGGAAGCCATGGCCGCGACCTGACCTAAGGTCAATGCTACGAAAAAAAAGATATGCATATTATGGTCCCTGATGAGATCTTGACGTGTTATAAGTTTGAAATAAATCGCCCAATTATTGTGGACGTTATGCCACCTAGAACTCTGAACGTAGTTGGGTCACTTCACCTGATCTGGTGACCTGACCTGAGATGACCCAGGGTTAAAAATGTGTGAGGATATGCGGAAAATACCAATGAACAGCTATGCGAGGTTTGTCCTTGCGAAACCGATTAGTTTGACGGAAAATGAGGAAAAACTGGAGGGGGAAGATATCTGCCCCCCAGACGTGTGCGTGTTAATTCCTCAGCACTTGAGCCCAAAGATGAGCTTTGCAACTTAATATCCGCTACTTACCGGACAGCGCCTTCGTCGATTTCACTTCCATACCTAGTGTTCCAGCCTATAGTTGATTTAAGTCCAAATTGCATTAGCACGAGTCCCTTGTAGACGACTTACCCATGCGTGCATGCCTCATATCTACAACGCGCTCCTTTAATCAAACCAGTTTTGTTATTCCTGTTTCACCGGCATAGTCTTCCCCGTATTCACATCAGATATGATGTACTAGATCCCCGTAATCAGATCAGATGTGCCGCTTCGCGTGTCTGCTGGTAATGGGTTCTTGGCATTGGTCAGCATATTGCACACGGTGCGAGATCGGAGCCATATTCGGCTGTGAGGGCTAAACTGCTTTGATATCTGTTTACTAACCCTGCGTACACATACATGTCACCGAAATATGTATCTTTGTATTGCTGAGCGGACGACTGCAATCATGTTCGGGTCAGGAATTGTTGATCTTCCGCCCTTGTCGCCGCTGCTACTGCTGCTGCTGGTGCTGCCACCGGCGGCTGGATCCCGGTGGCTGGCTACCCTGGAGTGCCTGCCGAGTGTTTGTTGCATAGCTTTAACCTACTGAACACTGGGGGAAGATGTTTATCCCGTTCCCGGTGAATAATTGCGACAGCAAAAAAGGGCACCGAAAAATGGAGTACATTTTCCTACATCAATCATCCATGTTGAGTGCAAATTGTGAGGTCAGGTCATTTGAGTTCACCAATATAACTCACTTACGTTAGCGTGCTTCTTAAGCTATGAGGTAGCATGATCTAATATTTAGCATACTGCGCTAGATTCCCAAATGAAGATACCAACACGCAATATTTAGCGTTTCCTTCTCATTTTCGATAACAAAGCTTCAACCCGGGTAAAATAATGTTTGAACGACCAACTTTTGGAAAGAAGCGTTGATTGTCAGGATTATATTAGGAAATTTGAACGAACTTGCGAACTTTCTTAGGCGCAAACTCGTTTCTGAACGTGATGCATCTGCAAGAAAACACATTTGCAAACAATTTTGAAGTGAAGTGCACAATTGGGAATAAGCATGATCAGCAAGCTTTGTCTTCATTTTCGAGCTTTCAAAAATGTCCCAAATGACATTCCAAGAGCCATTTTGTATTGTAGGTAGAAACCCTCAGACCTAGATCTAGGATCGAGGATATGAATTTGAGTGGAACTGCTTCAAATATTTATTGTTGGCTGGTTGGTTGGTTGGTTGTTGGAGTTTAGGGGCGCATCGAATGCGTCGGTCATACAGCGCACATGTTATTGTCAGTCAAGCAGTGGAATGCATGTAAAAGTCAGTCTGAAGGACTTTCTTGTTGGCTCACTGACAGTTCTTCGACAATATTTTCTTCTTCTTCTTTCCCTCAGTAGCTTTCGAGTTCACAATTGGAGTAGCAATACTTGCCACTTTTAGTGGGACGCTTTCGGTTGCCTTCTCAAACCAGGTGCAAGTTATGTGTGAAGTTGGTTGAGTATCCACTACACAGAATATCGCAACAGTTTCCTTTCTTCCTTCTGCCATTTACTATCAGTGCATTCCGAATCGGTTCTAAAAACTGTAGGAACTGAATGATGTCGTACTTAATACACGAAGTGTGATGCGGTTCATTCTTCATTGAAGACTTTGGAGGTTATAAGCTTCCTGTCTATGGAGCTTTCAGACAACCACCCACCCTTGTACTATTACATCAAAGAACGGCAACTGTCCAGAATCTTCCCGTTTCATTGTCAACTGCATGTCGGGATGGACTCTATTCAGACGCTGGTGAAACAGCTCGAGGCTTCTTCCTCATGTGGTCACAAAATAAAAGTATCGTCCACATGTCGTCTCCAGAGCAGTGGCTGTGAATTTAAATTTTGCAGTGTCTTATCTTACAGCTGTTCCATATAGGCATTGACAACATACACACTGAGTCCCATGGATGCGCCGTCGCCCTCTTTTTAACACCGGCCCATGAACTCAAAAAAGTGCACCACATGCATACCAGTATTGGCTTCCGCAGAGTCTACGTCCAGCTCTGTTCCTTCCAACAGTGTCAGGTGCTTCGACAAAGTCAGGTCGTTCCGACAGTGTCAGGTCGTTCCGACAAAGTTAGGTCTTTCCAACAGTGTTAAGTCATTGCTCAACTTGCGACAAATCATATCAACATTAACTGGTTATTCCATCCATGCATGGTAGTGAATATTGAGACTACGTCAAAGCGAACCGCTATATCTGCTTCTGACACCCTGACATTGGTGAGTTCCCGGACGAAATGAATATAATTAATAATGATGTAACCAGAATTTCCGAGAAATTGACTAACAATTCGAGTCTGATAGGATACAGTTTCGTACCCAGGTGGGGCAATCATGTTTGTGATGACCGTAATAGACATTCCTGTTTTTTTTTAATGGGAGAAAATTGGGGAAGACTTGATCAGCAAACCAAGACAAAATCTACAAGAGTGATTCTGAATATTAATGTTTAACACTCGCACGTCCGGCGGTCCGCGCCAACTTCGCATGTCCGGGGGGCAGATGCCTGCCCCACTAAGATCTCTAGAACTATGCTAGCTAGCGACAAACGGAAAACGGCGTAAGATAGCTGGTGACAGGCTCTATCGAAAGTGTGTGGATGATTCTTTTTCGCTCAGGCCAGTAGTCAGGTCACTGGGTCATCATAGGTCAAATTAGACCAGATCCTGTGGGGCTCTCAGATATTGACACATATCTCAGGACCTGTAAAAGATAGAAACAAACGGCGAACGCTATCCGACAGTCCTTGAAATGTATCATCGACAATAGGCGGTGTGATTTAAGGTCAGGTCAACCGAAATTACGAACTTAGGTCAAGGTCATGAAGTAGCCTAGGGAGAGCATGCAATGAACCAATCGACACGTCTTGGGGATACAAATACAATGACGGTAATTTCAGCCTTCTAGCTCAATGCAGTGCGATATAATGCGCATAAATGTGTAGTGATCCCAGGTGACCTCAGATGATCTTGGTGAGGTCACTAAGCAAAAAATGTTAGCGGTAACATTGAGCATAGCTTCCAACTACACACCACAATCGTTGTGAGATCATTCCGAGAGTAAATATGTAACCGGGAAGCATTCGTATATTTTGCCCTAGCCCTATAATGAGGAAGCCATGGCCGTGACCTGCCCTCAGGTCAATGCTACGAAAAAAACCCGATATACATCTTATGGTCCCTGATGAGATCATGACGTGTTAGAAGTTTGAAATCAATCGCTCAATAATTATTGAGGTTATGCCACCTAGAACTCCGGGTGTAGTTGGGTCACTTCGCCTGATCTGGTGACCTGACCTAAGGCGACCGAGGGTGAAAAATGTATGAGGATATGCGGACTAATGAGCTGCCACCCCATGCGAGGTTTGGCCTCGCCAACTCGATTAGTATGGCGGCAAATTAGGAAAAACCGCAGGGGGCAGATGTCTGCCCCCCGGAAGTGCGCGTGTTAAACGACAACAAAACATTGTAGATAGATATGTGGAATTGTGAGGTATATATTGAGCTTTCAGATGACATTTGTTCGCTGCGTCATGTTGCAAATCAACGTGTTTCGCTTCTTACTGCATTCCCTCATATTTAAATCGCAATTAAATCAAGTCCGCCCGGCAACCAATGGACAGTCGACTGATCGCTCAGCCAGTTCTACGCAACCATCCTGATACCGCTCCGGCTGTAGTTTTGTGTCTAATACCTCTGCACCTACGTAACCGTCCATTCCGGTCCCGGCCGGCTCCATCAGGCGGTACTCCAGTGACCTCACGTGCCCCGCGCTGCCGTCGACGACACCGTGCTCGTACGGGCGTGCTCGTGCGGGCGTTCTCGTGCGGGCGTTCTCGTGCGGGCATGCTCGTGCGGGCGTGCTCGCGCTCGGTGTGACGCCACAATGACGACACAGTTGTCGTGCAGCTGACATGTCATTAGGCGCGAGCAGCGGTGGCGGCGATTGGCGGCCGCACAGCTGAGCCAGCCGGATCTGGCGGCGACGTCGCCCGTTATCGGTCGGCTAGTCCTCGTCACATCTGACCGTGGTGGAGGGGCGACCGGTGTGTACACTCGACTGGCCACCAGTGGGCTGAACCGCCCCCCCACACCCCCACCCCCACCCGAAAACCGGTCCGCGCCGTGCGACCCACCGACCGCCACCGCCGCCGCCGCCGCCGCCGCCGCCGCCGCCGCCGCCGCCGTCACCGGAAGCCGACCGGTCACGCGACCTGGCCGGGCGAGCCGGCGATGTCGGCCGGGGTCAATGTCGCCGACGCCGGCCACGCTCAGCCACCACGCACCGGAACCGCACCGGTCCCGTGACCGCACTCAGTGACCTGGTGCTACCCGCCGGGGTCATTGCCACCGGAACCAGCAGCACTCGCCAACTGAGTGACCCACACAGTGCCACCACACACGTAGTTCCACTGTGACATGATGCTGTGTCATGGAAATGTTCCATTGGAAAAGACGACACTTCTTGTGATCTTGTGACTTTTAGTGACGCAGGGACGTCAAAATGTGGGGCGGGGAAAGAGGGAAGTGGGAAAGTAGTTTCTGTTTTGAAACATCCGTAGGATTAACAGCTAAGGTTCCCGAAAATGATGTATGTGCCGTTTCAAAGACGAACACCTATTAGAAGCCATTCAACTTGAACAATGGGATCATGTAGGAAATGTACAACACAAATCCAATCTCTCATTTTCAAATTCACGGTGAAAGAATGCTCGTAGATCTTCCACCAACGACCGTTATGCAATTGAAGACTAGGTTTTAAGAATGCGATAACAAGTGGGTTATCTTGCGCCTGCTGTCGAAGACGAAGAATCCGCATGTGTAGATGGATCTACACATGCATGCGCGTGAGTAGATGATAATTTCTGACCACCGTATATCGGGCATGATCAACGCACTGTGTGTTTATATCTTGTCCTTTTGTTTTATTGTTGTACGCCGATTGCATTTTCACCGATAAATGACAGAAATCGATAGCGGCACAACGGTCAATAACCTTACACACTAATATATCTATCAATACTACATCGGCACCCAAAGCAATATCCAGAGTCCAATGTCCAGCAATATCCAAAGGGCTTCGCTGAGCACAGTTTCTATTGGCTCGATCGCCTGCGTTGTCACCATCACTCGTAAATTGAATGTGATACAGCTGGCGCATGTTAGTGACACCTGACAAAGTCGTGCAGTTTCTGAACTGAGGGAGGGAGTTAAGTGGGTTGCTGCCAGAGAAAGTTGCTGTCATTTGCCAGTTGTTCTATTGTCATTATATTCATGATCAGCTGGTGGGTTGGTAGTCGAAAATGGAAGCTTGGGCTGAACAGATCAGGCTGGACACTAGGTATCCGTACTCTACGACACTGGTGGACACTGGGCAGCAGGGACTGTACACTGGGCAGCAGGGACTGGACACTGGGCAGCAGGGGCTGAACACTGGGCAGCAGGGGATGGACACAAGGCAGCTGGGACTAGACACTGGGCAGCGGGGACTGGCACTGGGCAGCAGGGGCTGGACACTGGGTAGCAGGGACTGGACACTGGGTAGCTGGAGCTGAACACTGGGTAGCAGGGGCTGGGCACTGGGCAGCAGGGGCTGGGCACTGGGTAGCTGGAGCTGAACACTGGGTAGCAGGGGCTGGGCACTGGGCACTGGGCAGCAGGGGCTGGGCATTGGGCAGCAGGGGCTGAACACTGGGCAGCAGGGGATGAACACTGGGCAGCTGGGACTAGACACTGGGCAGCAGGGGATGGATAATGGGCAACACTGGGTAGCTGGGGCTGGACACTGAGCAGCAGGGGCTGAACACTTGGGCAGCTAGGGTTAGACACTGGGCAGCTGGGACTGAACACTGGGCAGCTGAGGCTGGACACTGGGCAGCTGGGACCAGAGTACACCTGACAGCTGGGACTGGACACTGGGAAGCTGGGGCTGGACAATCGGAAGCTGGGACTGGACACCGGGCAGCTGTGACTTGATTACTGGGCAGCAGGGACTGGACACTGGGTAGCTGGAGCTGAACACTGAGCAGCTGGGACTGGACACTGGACAGCTGGGACTGGACACTGGACAGCTGGGACTGGACACTGGGCAGCTGGGACTGGACACTGGACAGCTGTGACTTGGTTACTGGACAGCTGGGACTGGACACTGGACAGCTGGTACTGAACACTGAGCAGCTGGGACTGGACACTGGACAGCTGGTGCTGAACACTGAGCAGCTGGGACTAGACACTGGACAGCTGGGACTGGACACTGCGCAGCTGGGACTGGACACTGGGCAGCTGGGACTGGACACTGGACAGCTGTGACTTGGTTACTGGACAGCTGGTGCTGAACACTGAGCAGCTGGGACTGGACACTGGACAGCTGGGACTGGACACTGCGCAGCTGGGACTGGACACTGCGCAGCTGGGACTGGACACTGCACAGCTGGGACTGGACACTGCACAGCTGGGACTGGACACTGGGCAGCTGGGACTGGACACTGCACAGCTGGGACTGGACACTGGGCAGCTGGTACTGGACACTAGACAGGGAGCAGCCGGAACTGATGGTAGTTGATCGTGATGATTGATTCTGATAAATTGATATCGATGTAGCCCGAACGTGTCATCGGCAGCTGCTGGGACGATTGGTCCTAATAATCAGGTCCAGGAGCTCCGCACGCCAGCCTGCCCGTGCCCGTCTCTCCGGCACCAGTCTCCTGGCTGTGCTGGAAACACGACAGTGAAAAGGTCGATCAGAGCTGCTCGGGGTTGGAACAGATATCACTTACGTGCTGGCAATCCACGAACGGAGCCGGCGGACTTAAATGCTCCCGAATTTGAGATCACCAATGTGGATCGGACAGACACCGAACCGAACTGGGCCTGCCGAACGGGTCCAATCCTTGGCTGAATGGGTGGTCGTTTGTGGCTGAAGTGAACACGGTCGGGCCAAATATATCCGCCTGAGCATCGCCGAATAGCCGAAGATTCGGCGATGCGACGAGCCCGGCGGGCTCGGCAGGGGCTCGGCCGGAATTAGTTCCATTGCGGACTCGGCCAGCCCATACAGGACGCCCGCCGACTCACAAGTGGTCAGTGCCGCCGCACAAAAAAAAACACGCCCAGGAAACCTGGTTAATCCAATATGTTATCTGTCGAAACGTGCTTTACGGAGCGCGCACTGTTTGTGGCCAAACGGCGCCCGCGGCGAGTTCGGCAACGCCAGTCCGGATATTTCTCCCGACAATTATCCCGCTGCTGGACTTTCCGAGCACGTCACCGTTCACTACCCACCTCGGTTTGATAGGCCGCTCGTCAGCGTGAGGGAGTGCCCCTGACGCTGGGGGCCAGCGTCGCCTCCTCTCTCCATCTCACGGCGACGACAGACGACAGGAGAGCTTGGAGAAACCCAGCCTACCCAACATCGGGTTCTGCCCGGTGCCAGAGGTCACTCCACCCGGGCACATACATGCCAAATGACGCAAAATCTCAGGATGAATTTCGCCCTGCGGCAAGACATCAGTGCACTGCGAGCTAAGCGCAGTATGCACCATTGGTGCAGCAGAAAGGCACACCGCACCACACTGGCACCGTCGCATGCTGCGCTCAGCTGCTTCGTCATTCAGTTCCGAAAGCACAGCCCAGTGGCGTAGACGGGAGGATCTTCTACCGGGGCTCTCCCCTGAGATGTCCCTTTGTTCCGTCAGGGTGCCCCACCCTAGGTAGGTACCTAGGGTGGGAGTTGCAAAAAGAATAATAACTATGTTGAGCGGAAGGCGGGTGAGCTGCGATCCACAGTTTCTTGGCACATTTTATGGGTACACAACCAATATTTTTGGGCGAATACACTGCCTGAAAAAGGATACAAAGTGACATCTCTGGCGCTTATGGCACTGCTATAGAGCAATGTTTGGAGGGAAAGTTACACTGACATGTTACTTCATGTGCGCTCAGCATTTAGATTCCCACACTTCGGTATCTATTGGACAACATTGGATGCAGAAGTTTTAATTACTACTCATATATTACGAACAATCCACTGGACCTAACATCTAAAATGTTGCCCTTGCATGAAATTTACTCGGACTTCAACCGAATTTATTTCAAATCCTAGATATGTTCGTTATTTTCTGTCACGGTTCATCGGAAAGTCTCTGAATTCTTAGAAGAAGAAACACACCCAATTCGAATGCTGAGTATATGCTAATTACATATACGCAACTGTTATCAAAGTCTATCCATCGCTGTTTGTTTTGAAAAAGGCATGCTATTCTTCTATTTTGGAAAATATCCACCTCTTGGATGAGTTGCCGTTCTGTGTTCTATAAGGACAGCATGCTTCCATTGGCGCTAGGATGATCACATCCACTCACCCGCGCAGGGGTGCCCCTACAACTGCTGGGCCCTCTGCCCTCATGCAGAGAGTTAACGTACCCGCCAGGATGCAAGAATAACACTACCAGAACATGAAGCGCGCAGCTTAGCAGCTTACAGGGGTATCCCAATAACGCCTGATGTGTACCTCATTCCGAACTGCAGCGGTGCCTCTAGAGCAGCTTAGATGCCCATCTGCAGACTATGCGGATGCCCTTACTGCAATTGCTGAGGTGCCACCCTGCAGACTATGCGGACGCCCTCACAACTGCTGAGGTGCCCCTTGCGGCCTACAGATGCGTACGTCCATTGTTTTTTTTTTGGTGGGTGGGGGGAAGTGGGTTTCAGTTCGATTTATTTGTGCGAGGTCATGGAGGTATTAGGGAATCGCCAATTCCAACCTATTTTACGTCCGCAAAGAAGTCACATTTTCACGGCATGCGACATTTATTTTTGCAGCAAAGTTTCCTCCTGATTTTTCGTGAGCGACAAATATCAGCATTGATTGATCTCTGCGCAGAGGTGTCCCTACACCTGCTGTGGCACCCGTTTCCAGACTACAGGGGTGCAAATGGCTGTGGTTGCAAATCTTTGCACACAATAAGAGTCCCGTAATAATGCCTAAACACCTTTTTTGGGGGAGGGGAGAGTCGTCAGGGTCCATGCCCCTGGCTGCACTACTGGTGCGACATCTGCGTATCTAAATGTAAATTGCGTTCGGCCCGCCTGGAGACCGTGCATTATGCTTCATGTGGGACTTTCCAGGCCACTGGTAGGCCTCACTTATCGTCACTTCACACCAGCCCAGGCCAGTCGTTGCATGCTACGGCACGAACAATCATGCTGCTGGATCGTAAAAGTGGGTCATGCACCACGATCTTTTGCAAATTGGAATCTTTTTCTTCATTTCCTACATCCGGTTATCAAGCGGGACATTCGTCCTTAATCCCGGAATATTATTCGATAGATGCATATGCATACGTTAATCCAAATTAGGAGAAAACGTTGGTATGAGAGCCCCATATGGAAAAAAATCATCACAAGCTCACTATTTAAAATTATACGCTGAATTAATGTGAAAATAATATCAGGGATTGACTGATAATTTTGGTCGTGAATCCCATTGTAACTATTGTTTTGCATCATCTTCGAATATACGCTCGAATTGGATCTCGAGTTAACCCTGGGGAAAACACATGGTGCCGTAGTTTCTGTTGCCGATTCTCAGTCAAAGGCGATGCAAGATCATTGCTTTGATATATGGTGGTGGATCTTTCGATGGAAGGGACAGCGTATATGCTGAAAAGTACTCGGTTCATGATTTGAACCCGGAGTACATTCCTGCGATCCGGAGAGAATCGCATGATAAATCCCACCAGACCCTATATGAATCCTTATGATGTACCAGAACCCCACCTGACCCCCTGCCAGATATAATGTCACATCCTCACTCAATTCCACATCAGACTCACTATAGTCACATCACAACCCTGCGCCGCATTGCGCTTCACTGTATGTCACATAACGACCCAACTCCACATCACACCTCACCATGTGTCACATCACAACGCTACCTCACAGAAAACAGATCAAACGTCACCATATTCCACATCAAACCCTGCCCCACATCACACCTCACCATGTGTCACATCACAACGCTACCTCACAGAAAACAGATCAAACGTCACCATATTCCACATCAAACCCTGCCCCACATCACACCTCACCATGTGTCACATCACAACGCTACCTCACATAAAACAGATCAAACGTCACCATATTCCACATCAAACCCTGCCCCACATCACACCACCATGTGTCACATCACAACGCTACCTCACATAAAACAGATCAAACGTCACCATATTCCACATCAAACCCTGCCCCACATCACACCTCACATCAGGCACGACTTTCTGCGAAACAAAATCCACGGCGTGCTGCTCCTCTGACCTCGACCATGCCCTCAACAACCTGCCCCCTCGACACACACACGCTCGTCAACAGGCGAGACGAACGCCGTCACCGACGTGACACCCGGCTGCCCTTCGTGGGATGGTGCGATCAAGGCCGCGATATCGAGCCGCTATTGTTTCCGTTGACGTGGCGTTTTCGCACGATAAGGCATCTGGCCGGTGACTGGGCGCAGCACAATGGCCGCCGGCGCCGGCAGCCGCGGTGGGCCCACACAACCCGCTCCTGGCGGCGGCTAATTGGAAATCGACGCGGTCATCAGCGCGGCCAGCGCTAATGGTGACTGTCGCAGAGCAGTCAGGTCCAGTACTCGTGACGTCACTGGGCGGGCGTGGTCGTCGGCGAGGCCTACACTCATGGTCCTGTTGCAGAGCGGTCATGCTCAGCACTTGTGACGTCATTGGTCTGTCGGCGGACGTTGCGAAAGTTATCACATTGTTATCGTGATATTCGTTGGAACACAATAGCCGCATTGCGTCCAGCACCGAGGTCCTCTAAGGTAACGAATAGCGATGAGACTGTGATGCTTTTCTGTGTAGAGCAATTATGCACACATTTTCGGATCCATAAGGCTAGTTTATTCCCTCCATTGTGCAAGCTTCTCTCTCTCTTAGTACAAGCTTCACCCCACTGACACATGGGCGCCAAATGACCCGGTAGTAGGGGCGCCCTTAAACCAAAATAAGCAATAAATAAATCATCCCACTGACACGAGGAGGCTGACAGCGCTCTCGATCGTGTCCACACGGATTGCCTGCCAGGCACGCCTGTGACCTGGTGCCGATACTGTTCCGACTCGCCACAGCTCAAGACTGCGCTACGTGCACGCAACGAGTGGCAATGTCAGGTTGAAGCTTATGCAACCAGGCGCGCACCCAGGATTTTTCCATGGGGGGGGGGGGCGGACCGAAAAGGACACTTGGCCGGCTCCAAAAGGGCACTTGGCCGGCTCCGGCTTGACCGGCTCGGGGCACACTGGAAGGTTTGCTGACCAGGGGAAGGAGCGGGGTAATTTTCCATGGGACATGTTATATGTTATAGCACCGAACCCTTGTATTTACAATAATATTTCCAAAAACATGCAGCCTGCATGCATTATGTCGTGAGATGAAGGTTGCCCGCTTACCTTTCTTGCAAAAGTACGCAGGATGTGGATTTCTGAAAAGGATGATAACAGCGGACACGAAGGCGATGGTCCTGAAGGCAGGTGACATGTACACAAACATGTAACACAATACAAATAGCGACGAAAGCTGCATACCACAGATGCAGCAAGAGTAAGTGTCAAACAATCAACGCGATGGATGCGACTATGACGAAGGCGATGGTCCTGAAGGCAGGTGACATGTACACAAACATGCAACACAATACAAATAGCGACGAAAGCTTCTTGCATACCACAGATGCAGCAAGAGTAAGTGTCAAACAATCAACGCGATGGATGCGACTATGCGAGCATGCAAATAAATTTTAGCAAGGAATGGTCAATGATCTGACCATTCCTTGCAGGGCATAGGGCAGGACACAGGTTAGGGAAGAGTTCACGGTACAGCACAAGGCATAGGGCAGGGTACAGGGCAAGGCACAGGGCACCTTTAGATAAAAGGGCACCTAATTGGGACAGGCATAGGACAGGAAAGCGCACAGGGGAATGCCGTTTTTAGGCAAAAGGGCAGTTTTGGGCCCAAAGGGCATCTTTGGCACAGGCAGCCACACAAGGCAGGTGATTTTTGGGCCAAATTTGGGATATTCCGGCCAAGAGGGCACTTCGGTCAAAGGGGCACTTTTGGCCAAAAGGGCACTTTGGTCTCATGGGGGGCCTGGCCCTTTGGGCCCCCCTCCGGTGCGTCTATGCATGCAACCAAACGCGGAGTGGCGTTTAGCCTGCGTCGTTGAGTCCCGGTTTAGCCTGCAAGCATTGTTGATACAGACTGTGGTCGTCGCAGATACTAGATCTCATTGTTACCAGCGGCCTGTAGTGGTCGCTTGTCTACAAAGCGGTCACGGTTGGTACAGTTCCCGGTGTTGTGCAGGTAATCACCACTTGGTAGCAATGTCTGCGATGCATACAAACGCGCACACGTGCGTCATACAAGGCACGCATCTGACGCGCAGCCAGGGCCTTCCTAGGAAGTAGCAGATCAGTGCTAAAGGAGGGTACACATACCTGTCAATGAGAAACTGGGACAAATGCGATCTTTGAAAGAACAGACGACCTCCTGCCTTTTCACTCCTCGTCCTTGCCTCTTTCCCTGCACAAGTGACGTGTGACCTCTTAGAATAGAAGCCACCTGGGCTGTGCAGGGGCGTCGCCACGAAATTCTTCCAGGGGGGGGGGGGTGAGATCGAAAGGAGGCCTCCTGCTCCCCGAAAAGGGGCCTCCATTGTGTTAGGGCCTCCTATTGTTTTTAGGCCCTTAGTATGGTTCGGGAATGGGAAACTGAAGGCTGGAGGGCCTCCTTTTCGTCCTGGAGAGCCTCCTTTTCGTCCTGGAGGGCCTCCTTTTCGTCCTGGAGGCCCTCCTTTTCGTCCTGGAGGGCCCCCTTTTTCGTCCTGGAGGGCCTCCTTTTCGTCCTAGAGGGTCTCCTTTTCATCATGGGGACCTCCTTTTCGTCCTGGTGGCCTTTTCGTCCTGGGGACTCTGTGTCAATATTTGGCACTCGCTTGATTTCTGGGGCCTCCTACCCTCTCCTAGGTGACTTCTTTTTACAAATTAGGGGCCAGGAGGCCTCTTTTTACAAATACAAATTACAAATTCCATCCTGGGGGCCTCCTTTTCGTCTTGGGGGGCCTCCTTTTAGTCCTGGTGTACCTTCTTTTTGTCCTGGGGGCCTTTTTTCGTCCTGAGGGCCACCTTTTTGTCCTGGGGGTTTCGTTTTCGTCCTGGGGGCCTCCTTTTACTCCTGCAGGGCCTCCTTTTCGTCATGGGGCCTCCTTTTCGTCCTGAGGTATCTTCTTTTCGTCCTGGGGGGCCTCTTTTTCGTCCTAAGGGCCTCCTTTTCGTCCTGGGGGTTTCGTTTTCGTCCTGGGGGCCTCCTTTTCGTCCTGGGGGCCTCCTTTTCGTCCTGGGGGCCTCCACAAATTTCAGGGGGGGGCAGTCTCACGGCAGTGGGGGGGGCAATTTCCCCTCTGCCCCCCCGGTGGCGACGCCCCTAGGGCTGTGTTTTCAAAGGATGAAACATTTTTCTCCTGTCGTTTTAATATCAATAATCAAATTGACATGTCAAATAGTTGATTTGGTTTCTTTGATCTTTCCAGGGCACCCCATTTAAGGCTTAGGATCATGGCATTCCGATTCCGGGAATTGCTCTGCGAAATTGCTGCGAACAAGGCTGGAGATCTCGCACAAAGCCAGGTGGATCCAGGTCCTTATTTGCAGGACATATTGTCAGGTTGAATTGAGAGAATGACAACCTAACATAAGCAGGGTACTAAGCCAGTTGTCCGACCCCTCCCCTCTGATCCATTCGGGATCTCCAACCATGTCTTTGAAGATAACTCGCATATCTACAGTAGACTTTTGATCCACATGCAATTATCAGCTTTGTCAAATTGTGCTTGATTTATTGATTGGGGACCAGGGATTGTAATTCACTGCATCGGAATGGATTGATGCAGATAGTGGGGAACGAATAGTCTAGGGGTAAATTCTCCGTCTGATAATCGAAATGTTGTGAGTTCCAGTTTCACCTGTCGCTACTCTTCGCCCGCCACCAATCGGCGTGAAAGATAGGCCACGCTACATGACTCAACGGTCGATGTGTCCTAAAACCGATAAACAACCATGAATGCAGATTGTGGCGCGGGGCACTGCCTCCAGGCCACTATGTCGTTGACCCTCCATCCCAGAGGTGCTGCCAAGGGTGGAGGTTGGGGTTGGGGTCATCCCAGCCCTGTCCCCTCAGGAACCACAAATGCAATGGCTGAAACAAGGGATTTTGAGATTTTAACCGCGCAGAACTAAACATTTTCATGGTGTATTTTTGGGTCGGGCCCCTCAGCAAAATTCTTGCTGCGCCACTGCTACATCCACAAACGCGATCCAGTCTGGAATGCAGCCGTTGGCGGAATCTGTGAGAGGGCGCGAGCGCGAGCGTCGCCCGCTGCTGGCGTCGCAGCGCCCCCTGTCGACAGATCAGATAGCAGTGAGCCGGGCGCGCCCGGTCGGCGGCGTTCGTTAGTTCCGCTGATTGCGGACAGGTGGCCGACACGGTGGCGGCGTTTTGTTCCGAGTGCGTCAGCCGCATTGTCGACGGCCGCTCGCGACCGGCAGGAAGCCGGCTCGGCCATTGTGGCTGCGAAAACTGAGGCAACACCACCAGGGCGACACGTGTTGCTTGTGTCAGCGCGATTCGCCAGACTTGGCGCGTGCTGAAAGGGGTAGCCGAGCGACGTCCAATTCACTATTGCAAAAAAAAATGCACAAGCTATGTGATTGCATCAGGATTGATAACGTTTGCTAAAATCACGCATCACAATTGCGATTTGCCAACAAAGCAACAATCACACATTGTAAATTACAAAACACGCTTCAAAACATGTCTTGATATAATTTGTGTTCCACAAAGAATTGCCGTTCGTGAAGGCAAACTATGTGATAACACGTTTGTTGTGCACCATTTTAGATGTGCGAACAACTTTGAATCTGTTGTTCAAGGAAGACATGGAGTGAAGCATGGATGAGCTTAGTTGATTTTTGATGATGCACCACATGAAAGGAGGCAGATAAGTACAAGTTAAATTTACTCCGATAATAAACATGAAGATCATTAATCATGAATACTCAGCTGGAATCGATAATCATGAAGACTCAGCTGCACGATACCTGATGAGGGAAAAATATTGGTGCGGCGGTTGTCACTGATATTACTTGCCCTCTATTACTCCCTCTCACCATCCACAAAGGAAATCCTGTGCCATACTGTGTTAACAGCATTGCCTTATTCTCGGTGACTTTAATCTAAAAGGTTATGAAAATGCTGGTGTTGGCTCCCCATCATGCAAAATGTTCAGGAAATGCCTTGAAGAGGACCTGTTCTTACACCAGTTTGTATCGGAACCTACCAGGCATGGTTCATTCTTGGACCTTGTATTCTCGGATTTAAGTGACTTGGTTCAAGACTTGACTGTAGGCGAAACTCTGGGAAAAAGTGACCATAACATAGTTAGATTCAAGGCACATGTAGGGGAAATTATCAAGGATAATTTGGTAAAGGTTCCAAATTTCAACAGAGCAGACTCTAACGGCATGAGAGCGGCTTTAAGTGCCATCAGATGGGAAGAAGAATTCTCCAATTTAAATGCCTGTGAAATGTGGGAAAAGTTCAAATATTACTTAAAGGAAACTCAGATTAGACATGTCCCCCAAAAGCAAAGACGCAAAAGAAGGGTAGGAAAGCCAGCATGGCTTACACCAGACGTGATAAAAGCAATTAGGGCTAAGAAAACTGCATTTAGAATTTTTAAAGAAGCCTCAAATGTCATTAATCTAAAGGCGTATCGAAAAGCTAGGGACACTGTGAAGCAAAAAACCAGAGCAGCAAAGCGAGCAAAGGAACTGGATTTAGCTAGAAACTGTAATGGGGACAGTAAAAAGTTCTTTAGTTTCTACAAGCTGAGTAAAGTTTCTAGCACAATTGGTCCACTGGAAGTAAACGGGACTACATTGGGTGAGGATAGTGAGATGGTTGAGGAGCTGAGCAAGCAGTTCAAACCAGTGTTTACATTGGAAGATATGACCAATCTGCCGACCGTATACCATAGTTCAGTTACATGGGATCTGACAAATGATGTTGATTTCATTGGTAGTGATGTTGTTTACAATCATATCAGGAAAATAAAGCCAAATAAGGCAGCAGAACCTGATGATATTTATGCTAGGGTGTTGCGGGAAACTGAAAAGGAACTGGCATTTCCACTTAGTATAATATTTTGTAGATCAGTTTCACATAATGAAATTCCAACCGATTGGAAAAGGGCAAATGTAGTTCCTATTTTCAAGAAAGGAGAAAGAGGGAAAGTTGAGAACTATAGGCCAATAAGTCTCACATCCCTAGTCTGCAAGGTACTCGAATCAATTATCAAGGATAGAATAGTTTGTTATCTGGAAGGTAGCAGATTGATTCAAGATACTCAACATGGATTTAGAAAAGGACGATCGTGTCTCACAAACCTCTTGGACTTTTTGAACTTCGCCACAGAACAATTTGATCAGGGAAATCAGGTTGATGTAGCATATCTTGACTTTAGTAAGGCCTTTGACAAGGTACCCCATAAACGGTTAGTGATACAGCTTCAGTCCCATGGTATTGCAGGTAGCATCTTAAAATGGATAGAGTTGTGGCTTTCAGATAGACAGCAAAGAGTGATGCTAAATGGTACAAAGTCATCATGGCAAAATGTTCTTAGTGGAGTCCCCCAGGGGTCAGTACTAGGGCCATTACTGTTCATTATATTTGTAAATAACATTGAAAGTGGCCTAAGCAGTAAAGTTTTGAAATTTGCAGATGATTTGAAGGTCTTTAGGGCAATAACAGGTCAGGATGAGCATATCTCGCTGCAAAAAGACTTGGACGAACTTGTGAAGTGGTCCGAAGAATGGCAAATGAAATTTAACTTTGATAAGTGCAAAATCATGCATGTAGGTAAGCAGCATATGAAGGCTCCATACTTGATGGGTGGCCAAGTGCTATCAGTGACTCAACAGGAGAAGGATTTAGGTGTTATTCTAAACACAAAATTGGGGGCATCAGAACAGACCAAGGAAGCCAGGAAGAAGGCACTGAGAATGCTCGGGGCAATAAATAGGAATGTATCATACAGAAGTGAGGAAGTGATCAGGAAGCTTTACTGTGCATATGTCAGGCCACATTTGGAATACTGCATCCAAGCTTGGTCTCCTAGCTATGAAAAAGATTGTTGGCTTTTAGAGAGAGTACAAAAGAGGGCTACAAAAATGGTTAATGGCATAAGCAACCTGGCATATGAGGAAAGATTGAAGAAATTGAATATGTTTTCACTTAGATATAGAAGGCTGAGAGGAGATCTCATCGAGGTCTTTAAATTTGTCAATGGTCTGGAGATGGGATACCTTGGGGAAATGTTTGAATTTAACAGAAATAATCCAATTAGAGGTCATAAATTCAAAATTAAAATTAACCACAGCAGAACAAGGTTAAGGCAAACTTTCTTCACCAACAGGGTAGTGGAACACTGGAACCAGCTGCCAGAAAACATCGTCAGTAGCAGCACATTGAACATCTTTAAAAACAGCATAGACAATCATTATAAGAACAGAGGGCTTGCTTTTCAGTATTACAGGGAGGGCTGATTGGCAGATTTGGTGGGCAACTGGTTCAGTGTACAGAGTGCAACCAAGAAGGGCCCTTGTGGCTCAGAGTTGCACTAATCTTTTATGTCTTTATGTCTTTATGTCTTAACAGTTATTTTAGAATGGTGTTCCTGAAATTCCGTCCGTATCTGCCAAGCAATTCTTTTGAAACATCCACACCTTGATTACGCAGATATTATGATGCCTAACATGATTCCAGCCACAACAAATAATTCCAAAGATATATGTTTTTATCCATGTAATACTGGTTATATATGCAGGTGCTGGAATTCCCACTGTTTTTTTTTTATTCTCAAGAACTGACGAATCTTAAAGCAGCATCGCCGAAAATTCTGGCACAGCACGGCACATGGTTCGGCAAGCTGGAAGATGGCATGTCAAACCGAACAGCAAAAGAAATTGAACCATTCTAAGAAGAAGGTACCAGACATTTCACACCATGACGAAATCAGCACCATGCGTACACTTCATGATTATTTCATAAATCCGTACTGAAATCGTCTCCACTTGTCGTCTTGGGATCTTGGCGTTAGAATTAAACAATTTTACATTTATACTTGTCTTGTGTTCTTGAGGAAAGACTGACACTGGCATGGCAGTGGCGCAGCAACTGCTGGTGTAGCGAACTTCCGAGCCAGCAGCAGGCGTGTCATTGGACGGGTTGCCGTGAAGTGTCACCGTGCCCCAAAGCGGCAACTTTAGCAGGTTGCCTACCTACCCAAACATTAATACCGCCCACCCTCCTTTGCAGATGATCGGTTATGGTCAGACCTAGCGCGATGACGGCACAGGCGTTGCCTTCGCTTGTGTGTGTGGGGGGGGGGAGCATGCGAGATTGCTCTAAGTGGGTTAGGAGAAGTGTGTTTGTTGAAATATTGTGACGACTTTTGCTGTTTTATCGTTGTCCGGAAATGCATAAATGGATAAGGCATTTTACTTTGTGCTATGAAGTAATTGACAAAAATTATTTCAAGTAAAATGATTATCTTGGAAATTGATCAGTAGCATTCAATTTATCTGCGTTAGGAAGAATGCATGATATAAACAATCATCATCATAACATAACGAGTTATTCGGAAAAACATCTGTCATGGGATAATCATAAGTTTACAATGACTTAAGCTTTTTCATAGATGCACACCTGACTTTTCTGAGAACGAATGGTTTGTGAATTTTCTAGATTTGTGGATTTATAGCAAGGAACAAATAATAAAAACTATGATGATATTGGCCACAGACCGTGACTAGTGAACACCAGCGTACGCAACACCCAACGTATCACAGCATGGAAGTCAGGTGTCACGTAAGCTAACGTAGGCACTATTGGTATCACAGTATGAAGTCAGGTGTCACGTAAGCTAGCGTAGGCACTATTGGTATCACAGTATGAAGTCAGGTGCCACATAAGCTAACGTAGGCACTATTGGTATCACAGTATGCAGTCAGGTGTCACGTAAGCTAACGTAGGCACTATTGGTCTCGCAATATGCAGTCAGTTGTCTGGTAAGCTGACGTCGGCACTATTGGTGTTACAGTATGACATTGCTTGGGAGCCAAATTACCTTTTTAATGGCCAAATGATCCTGCCTTGAAAACCATTTTTACCTGGTGCACTCCGTTAGGGCCCATGACTAAAAGCTTACGTCCGAATGTGGAGATCAATGGCTGAGGGGGCTAGTAGTCCCACTGACGGATACAACGTGACAACCGACCTCTGGATGGCACTGACCATTACCGTGCTCGTACTTGAAAGTAAATAGGTCAACCGATCATACTTATATATTTGTGAATTCCATTGAGGAATAATGGTATCATTTACACCATTCATTTATTGATCAATTATATTTAAATTACTTACATTTGGAGAGCAGCGACTGCTAGGTATCAATGCAAACATGCATTTTACAAAGGGATATACGAGGTGCAACCAAAAAGAAACGGGACATTGGCTGCTGATGACACGACTCAGCAGCCACACACCGCTGAACTATATCATAGTGATGCATAGCATTTCAGCACTATATGAGCAAAGTGTCGCTTCAGCTGACCCATTGTCCTTCTTTCCACATGTGTGTTTCTAACTCCTATGCAGTGCCCCGTGTCACAACATGAGCCTTGAACAAAGGATTAACATCAAGTTCTTGATTAAACTGGGGAAAACTGCTTCAGGAACAATTTCTATGCTGGAGGACGTGTATGGAGACCAGCCAATGTCCCGTACACGTGTGCACGAGTGGCACAAAAGGTTTACAAGTAGACGTGATGACGTGGAGGATGACCCGAAGACTGGACGTCCCACATCAAGAAATGACGAAAACATCCAGAATGTGAAGGAACTGGTGCGGAGTGATCGTAGATGGACGGTAAGAATGCTGGCTGAGGAACTGGGATTGGGGAGGGAGTCAGTAAGGACCATCCGGAAGGAGGATTTCCGATGATCAGAAGGCGTCTTGGACTTGTCTCGTGTGGACTTGTCCCGGGACGTCTTGGAGCAGCTGGAGGGCAGCACAAAGTTCCTGGACGATGTCATCACTGGAAACGAGAGCTGGATCTTCCAGCATGACCCCGAGACCAAGCAGCAGAGCCTCCAGTGGAAGACGGCGGGATCACCCAGACCAAAGAAGGCCCGCATGTCAAGGTCCATGATCAAAGTGATGCTCATTGCCTTCTTTGACCATCAAGGCTTGGTTCACCACGAGTTCGTGCCACAAGGGCAAACCGTGAACCAATACTTCTACAAAGAGGTGCTCAGCCGCCTGATTGCACGGATCCGACGCTCGAGGCGTGACTCGTGGGAGAACAAGAGATGGATCCTGAACTACGACAATGCTCCCGCACACGGCGCCCTCAGCATCCGACAGTTTCTAGCCAAAAGAAAGGTTGCAACCCTGGAACATCCCCCGTACTCGTCAGATCTAGCACCGTGTGACTTCTGGCTATTCCCAAAGCTCAAGGGTGTCCTCAACGGATCACATTTCGAAGGGGTTGAAGACATAAAAAGCACGTGATAAGCACCCTGAAAACCATCAAGAAAGAAAAATGTGAGGGGTACTTCGAGGCGTGGAAGAGCAGATTCCAGAAGTGCATCGACTTCGAGAGGAAATACTTCCAGGGGGAGAATAGGTAGTTTCCTGCCATCTCGTGCAATAAAGACTGTATTGACTGAGTCCCGTTTCTTTTTGGTCACACTTCGTACGTAAATCGTGCACCGATCCTCGGAAAACAAATGAGAAACTGCGACCGTACGCAATGCATGCCATTTATTAATACCACCTTGAGTGATCTTTGAATTCGGTACCGTTGCAGATCACGTTGTATATTAAAACATTTGGCGACAATAGTCGGCTACAGCAGTGTTCAGTGATTCAGTAGGCGCGCCTTCAGTGATTTATGCATCCATATTTCATCGTGAATGCGTGCCCCACACTCTTGAAATACTGCTGCTCTCTGCCAATTGAGCCGATATTGGTGTAATTTTGGGGAAGTTATCGTGGGATGCACAGACGCGAGTAACTTCACTGAGATGGGATTCTTAGTGATGGATGGGACAGAGATGGCTGACAGGGAATTCAGAAGTCCCCGATGGATAAGTGTCCACTGATGTATGACTCGCGCTTGCATTCAAATCATAATATTAATCTGAAAATGGGAACAGCTGTGTAACCGATTTCTACTGGGATCGTCACCTTTAGATAGTGCTGAACTTGGTGGTTTTGAGCTGACAATTTCTTCAATAGTCGATGCTAGTGATGCCTTTTTCTTGCATTACCATCACCCATGCTCTCCCAGCAGTGTCCTAAAATTACTTCACCATTAACTGTGTGGATGGAGAAAGAAGTTGCTTGGGAATAGTGAAAGATTGGAAGAAAATAAAGGATCGCCACTTCAGGATTAAAAAATCGGAATGCCTTTCACTTCAGTCACATGCATTTTACATTTTTAGCAGTCGTATGTGTAATGACTGCCCACACATGTAGCAAAATGGTAAAAACCCAAGACAAGGATGAAGTAGCACAATTCCATTAACTGTGAATTTCCAGGCCACATGGTCAATTATTTTACACTGTCTCCCAGAGCCCCACTGCGGCCTAACTGGCGGTGCTCCACTGCACATGCCTATTTATTGGGCTCCAGTCTGCCTGAGCGGCTACAGGTACCCCTCCCCCGTCCGTTGACGGACAGGAGCGGAACCTAGTCCAACACATCAACTGCATGGCCAGCATCTAGTACAGTGCACCTTCCCCAATGATGTTCCGCTTAGCATACGGGAGAGCAGCTTGATTGGGAAAGTGATTCAAATCTGATAAAAGCGTACGTAGCTGATCAGTTGACGCCCAAACTAAACCTATATGGGTCACCTCATCCCTCAAAAGCAGAAGCTCCTTGAACGAGGCAGTGGACAGGACGAAGCGATGAATGAGATCATGAGCCATGACACCGCAAAATGATGGGGAGGTATATTGACAGTGTTAGGTGCACACTTTACATGGAATTACCTTAATATTAATGCTAAGCGTATATAATGACTAGGGAGGTATATCCCATCAACTCTAATGACGGCAAAGCTTATGGATGGAGTATTCACTGAGTTTGAAGATTTAAATGCCAATGCAGCGTTCAGTTCTAACCACCATTCTTGTACTTCTTCCACCGAACGAGAAGCCTGAAGACGTGCTTGTTTGCTCCTTAAGTTACTGCCAGTAATTATGAGGCGAATAAGTAGATCCTCCCCAAGAACGCCGTTTGTAGCCGTTGTTGTGCTGTTTGATAGGAATGAGACCTGTGACAGGATGGGACACAAAATTAACACAGTTGTGAAATACTCATGGGCATGAACCTTTACTAATATTTTGTCAATCAGTAAAAACTCATTGTATTGACCGACACAAATATGTCTGAAATACCTGCTTATTGACTACAAAAGTACCCTCAGGTGAAAGTATTAACAGAATCAATTATTTAGCTTCATGATTCAGCAAGTTCAATTTATGGCTCGATTATTCAATATATGGCTGGTGATTCATAATATGAATCACCGTACGTGATCACTGTGCTACACCATGTATTCTATTGACGTTGCGTTGTGAAGTGGTTGCAATGTTATTGTACCTGCAAAAACCATAATTAAGCACATGTCATCTCGCTCGATGATGAAATGATGATGAAATGCGCCATCAACAGTAGTGCCTACATTCAGATGCACCGACATGAAGATCGGAAATAGATCGGCTTCATACCTGTGACCATGGTGTCACA
Source organism: Imbricaverruca yamaguchii (assembly GCA_034440575.1). Classification (NCBI taxonomy): domain Eukaryota; kingdom Metazoa; phylum Arthropoda; class Thecostraca; family Neoverrucidae; genus Imbricaverruca; species Imbricaverruca yamaguchii. Next base: position 4,713,384 of record JAOTOL010001662.1, read on the forward strand.
CGTCTGGGAAATCAGTTTCGGTGGTGATAGGGTGACCGCAGCATCATCTAATGAATCCCTCCTCCGTTTCAGTATTTAGTCAGCAACAGCGGTTCAGGGTCCATCCGTTAAACACCAGCGTAGCGGAGGTACACAGCGCCATTATCTAATGAGTCGCTCCTCCGTTTCAGTATTGAGTCAGCAGCAGCGGTTCCGGGTCCGGCCGTCCAACACCAGCGTGGTGGAGGGAGACAGCGCCATCTTACGGTGTGAAGTTCATCACCAAGTCGGCAAGCTGCAATGGGCCAAGGATGGATTCGCTCTCGGTAAGGACCCAGTCGGCCAGAGGTGAATTCGCTTTCGTGAGGACCCAGCCCGCCAAGCATAGATCCACGCGATTAAGATCCATTCGGCCAAACATACATTTGTTCCCGGTAAAGACCAGCCGGCCAAGGGTGGATTCGCTTTCATAAGTACCTAGCCGCCCAATTGCAGATTCACTCTCGGCGAGGGTCTAATCGATCGTGGGTGGGCACGCTCTTCGCAATTATCGTGTGTGCAAATGGTATGATATTATGTCGATAAAAATCCAGTGGACAAATGACTGAACCCCTCATGGAAGGCAGTTCACGCCCGATAGGCGTGTTGCTTTCAAATCAAGACATATGCTAGGTTTGCATGTACTTCAATGATGCCTAAAATGAAATGAATAAAAAATACTTCATTCCCAACTAAGACAAACGTCTTACTCTTTATTAAAAAAGCGAAAGTGACGAAAAATTGAGGAAGCGGTGGTGCTCTCCGTCGCGTTAGTATCTGCTGCATCAGGCATGCGCCGGCGCACAAGGCATGAGCCGGCACACAAGGCATGAGCCGGCACACAAGGCATGAGCCGGCACACAAGGCATGAGCCCCCGCACAAGGCATGAGCCGGTACATAAGGCATGAGCCGGCGCATAAGGCCTCTCCGCCGTACAAGGAATGAGCCGGCGCTGGTGCACTGTGCAATGTGCATGCTACTCCGACGCCTGCCGACAGTGCATCTGGCAATCTGCTCAGAACACTCACGTGGATATTATTCAGCCATTGTTGCAGACCAACAACGCTTCAGTTCCCATTCTACCGAGTCTGAATCGTCACGCCTAATCTGGCAGTGAGAGACGAGCGGAGTGTGCTTTGCATGCAACTGTGTTTGCTGCAGTTTGGAACTCGTTCTTGGTGCTTTTTACCGCGCTCCTCGCTATTGGCATTGTCGACCGGGCAGGAGAAGTTGCTAACGGAGCACAAGGCGCACATACTATAAGAATATGATGCCAAAATATAACTGGCACGCTGTATGAACTACCGAAGTCATCATGCACAAAAATACAGAACTACCTTTAACGGATGTCTATTAGACGTGATCAATAACTTTGTTTTTAAATCAGATTATTTTGTCTTTATATACTGCCAGAAACTGCATAAAGAGCTATAGAGAGCGGAAGGTCCCACCGGTGCTAAACTGACTGATAACTGCGTGGTCGGGAAACATCCCGACCACGTCCACTCGTCCCAAACCGTCCCACTAGTCCCAGTCAGTCCAACTAGTCGTAACCCGTCCCACTGGACCGTCTCAGTGGTTCTAGCTCGCCCGCTGGTCCCAGAAAGTCCAACTAGTCTCAGCCATTCCCACAATCCCAGCTGGTCCCACTGGTCCCAGCCCGTCCCACTGATCCCAGCCACCCACACTGGTCCCAGCTCATCCCACTAGGCCCAGCCCGCCCCACTGAACCAGCCCGTCCCACTAGGCCCAATCCGTCCCACTGGTCCAAGACTCCCATATCTTCGGCCGCAGGCTGCACACACGGACGGCGAAGCTGCACCACTCTATCAGACCAGTGGCGGCCGGGTAGGGTATCCCAGCTGTGATGCCACGACGGAGCAATACCGCCCTGAAGTCAAGACCTGGCACCACAAGTATAACCTCAATGTGGGACAGCACAGCTGCGACGTCGGCGCCAACATTTTCGGAGTTTGATCAGCATCGGCTTCCGGGAGTTCAGAAGCTGTGATCAGAGGATGGGACGAAGGGCAGCGATGTTGCTGAGCACGAAGTCGTGCGAACGGCTGATAACGGGCAATTTCCTGTCGAGTGCCGGATCCCACAGACCGGAGGGCAGTCCAGATCACGCGGCTATGCCGCCGGGCCGACGACCATCACACATTCAACGGAATTGGCCGTGACTCATGACCAGACGAAAATCACCGACCGGCGTACGAGTGCGTGAGTCGATCCGAGCAGGAATGGATCCAAACAGCGATACAGTCCAGACAGACCATCACAACACTAGATTTGACACTTGGAAACGGATGAGACGATTGCAACTGGCAGGCGGGCGAAGTTATGCCAGTGCGATGCATATTTCTACGAGGCCGCAGCCACAGTGAGCATTCAGGGGGAAGCGAATTATGGCATGTTGGACAGATGGACTGTCAGGTGCACACTCACCTGACAACGTGAAGTCATAGTAAGGTGACAGGCGATCCGGAACCGTGATCCTGACTTCCATACAGACAAGATCGGCGCGATCGTAAGCGGCCGACACACATCTCCATTCTACGGTGCTGGTGACGTTTGGAAACAAATAAGATGGAGAACAATTTTTTTTTAAATCTGCTAAGGGTGAAGTGCAGTGGGCAGGGGTGGTATTAGTTGTATGACTACTCTCACCACGCCCTGGGTACGGAGTTGGAAAATCATCGCAAGTACAGCTAAGCACGGACGACGAACACAAACACACACACACACACACACACACACACACACACACACACACACACACACACACACACACACACACACACACACACACACACACACACACACACACACACACACACACACACACACACACACACACACACACACACACACACACACACACACACACACACACACACACACACACACATACACATACACATACACATACACACACACACACACACACACATATATATATACACACATATATATATATTATTAATATATATATATATATATATATATATATATATATATATATATATATATATATACATATGTATACACGTACATATATATGTATATATAGCATATATATAAATAATATAAATAAATAAATATATATATATATATATATATATATATATATATATATATATATATATATATATATCTAATATATAATATATATACTTTTTATTATTGCATGTTACAGCAGATTTGTTGCTTGGCCGGTGTTCATTGACCACATATATTCAAAGTTGTACATACTTTCAGTATGCTCTTAACAAGTGTCGTTCTAAGTTTCGTTCATGGTTGGACATCTTCAGGGAACACTTCCATATCAAGTCCTGAGGAAAGGAAAACACGAGGAAAGTCAACGGGCGTCATCTTCACAGTTCACCAGACATGATGCTACCACTCGGCATGTGACAGCTGTTTTCTGGATGTCACTGCCGACGCCCCGCACACATAACCTGCCAGAACAGGCGGGCTGAGTGCCGGCGGCGAATGCGCGCAATCAGTGCTGATGCTTCCCGCGGCGCTTCTATTTTCCATCTGCGCTCGCCGCCGTCCGTCATTTTTCGCCTCTTTTCGCGTCGTCGGCGGCGCGCCGCGCGATCGACCGCGCTGCCATATCTGAATTTGGTATCCCGGTACGATAGAGCCGGATTGACGACGGTGGCCGGCCGATCAGGGTATCAGTGATACATGGGGCCATAGAGAGTAAATAATGGCCCCTGGAAACCTCTCCAGGAGCCGAGATTTTTATGCAATGACCGGCGTGGCGATATCGGGCCACTCCGCACGGCTGGAAAGGCGAATGTGTCGCAGCCGGAGCCGTCCCCGGGGACGGTGGCCGCTTCCTGCCCCCCCCCCCCCACACACCGCCGCCCGGCCACCAGTCGGCCAAAGGTGTCGCCGGCAGAGCCGTACCGGCCGCCAACTTTTGCCGGTTCCGGCATCCTGCCGCCACTCGCCCAAGTGGCCAGAGCTGTTGGCAAACATTGCGCCGTGGGCGGCGTCCGCTTTGATCTCGTAGTTGGTCCGGTTTCGAGCATCAATTTCCCGGACCGGCTGGCGCTCCGCAGTCGGTGAGAAACACTGCCCGACAGACACAACTTGCCGCAAACGGAGGACGTTGGATTTAATCCTAGCTGTAGGCATATGTTCCATCCTTCCAACAGTCAACTGGTCTCAGATATCGTGTGAATTATTTTTAACATGTGTGGACAGGTGATTTAACCCTAGCTCTAGTCGTAGGTTTCATCCGTCCCACAGTCAACTGGCCTAGGAAATTGTGCAGATCCTTTTTAACATGTGTAGAAAGGTGGATGAAGACTGACTCCGTCAATTCTCATACATACATTTTAACAACAAAGGATGCGTGCCACTGCGTGGGTGGATTCAGAAATGTTGACTGGGAGATCGAGGATAGGAGCACCATTTTCCCGCAGGGGCGTCAATGAATGAAAACCTTTCCGAGGCAGACCGTGTACCCGAGTATCACCGGGCGAGCGCCTCTTCTACTCAGAGGGTGCCTGCGGCTGAATAAAAGATCAACAGGATGCGTTCAAGACTATCTAAAGGGGCGCCTCTGTTCCGTGGGTGGAAGGCGTATGCCCCCTGCACCTCCCGTTGGATCAGCTCCAGGGTCAGAACATGTTGAGGTGCCATGAGTCGAATGATCACAGCACAAGTGGTTTCCTGACTTCGACGCGATGCCAGACTGGGAGCATTCTACGTGAGTCTGCATCGACCTGCTGAAGTAGACAAGTTGACGGAGTGCAGGCGTCATCTGGTTTAACATGTGCTAGCATGACTTGATTGGAACGATTTTAAATGCGGTTCGGGGGTTACTGAAGTATAGATGCACAGCAAGTTTGTAAACTAGCTTCAGCTATGTGATTTCGGAATGAGTACATTTATACGGCGTATGCTTGTAACAGGTTTGCACTTTTTACTTTGCAGGGTATTCACGTGCACTACCTGGCTACGCAAGGTACCGAATGTTGGGCGACGCGGGGTCAGGAGTGCATGACCTGGAGATCTCCAACGTGACCCTGGATGACGACGGTCGGTTCCAGTGTCAAGTATCGCCAAACCGGGGTCAGACTGCGATCCGGGCAGACGCCTACCTCACCGTACTGGGTCAGTGTCAGTGTCAGCATCGATGTCAGTGTTGGTGTCGGTATCAGTATCAATGCCGGTGTCAGTATCAATGTCGGTGTCAGTGTCAGTGTCGGTGTCGGTGTCGGTGTCGGTGTCAGCGTTTATGTCGGTGTCGGTGTCGTTATTGGTGTGGGAATCCGTGTCGGTGCTTGCGCAACACTGGAATATGTCATGTCAGACTATTCGTGAATACTATCCATCCGTGAAGAAAAACACCTACACATCCGGAATATACACCTCATACCCAGATTAACCCGGGCAGTGCGCACAATTTCCCACTCCTCGAAGTCAAGTGCGGGGAGTCATTTTGACCCTGTAAGCGTTTGTTCTAAGTAGCATGGAGAGATGCGGTGGATGCCATGATATAGCTCCTTAAACCTAGAATAAGGAGTCCCGTCAACGTAGAATATCTGGCATTATGTGAGCTGTTTAAAATGAGAAGCTTTGAAATGGATGGCGCTTAGGAAGAGGTAATGTGTGGATCGAAGGCAGAACGAAATGTGTTCCATCCAATTTCAGAATTCAACTCCAATATTTATTCGTTTTTGGGAATATGTTGAAAGAAGTTGGAAAACATATAAAAGTTCAGATGGAATCTCGGGACCCCATTCACAGCATAAATTATTTTGGGTTGAAAAAAAAAATTACCCTGATTTAATCATGTTTGTCTTTTTAATGGACTGTTTGTTGTTTGCAGAATGCCTGCAATGCATGCACCCTGTGACATTTCAGGTCACATCTCAGTGGCTTGACGAGATATTGACCTGAATCTTTCATTATGATTACGCTGATTACGCATAGATGACGTACTTCGCCAACACATAAGTTCCGATTGCTGAATAACATTCATTTACATACATGTTATATACACAGAAATGCACATTTTACCTTATTTTACCCTCCCAGCCTGACCTAAAAGTCAAGAGACTTTTTTCATATTTGCGTTTACCATTTGCCTGCTTATTAACATTTCGCTTCTGACTGTATCCTACGTCGCTTTTTTATGAACAAACAAATGATTCAATCTGAACACCGCGTGGGGAATCTTAAAACCCACATTGAGACGGTGAAGTGATCTAAATTCGAACTGCCATAGCTTCGGCATTTTACAAGACTGTAGGTCGATATTTTGGCGTGATATGTATCTGTCACGGTATTGAAGGTGTGCCATAATTCAAAGCGATGCCATGAACGATTCAGGAGTTTGCTTGGGAAAACCTCGGGGGAGTGTCAACATCTTCCCTCTCCCTCTAAACGGTGAGGCTTGGCACACTATGATTTTTCCCTGCATGTAGCAGCGCAGGGATGACGCTAACCGGATGGAGTTAGCAGCAACTGCTTCATGTGCCCTCCTCTTCAATTGCTCAGCCTATCCGTCCAACTGGAACAAGTGGACGAGTTGCGAGCGACCGGAGCCTATCTGCAGCCCACACTACTTCAT